>OX596278.1:33282887-34482887 GCA_951394225.1 Harpalus rufipes | reverse complement strand
ATCTAAAGAGCGGCTACTGGCAAGTAGATTTGGATCCAAAAGACAAAGAGAAGACAGCCTTCACCATTGGTACAGGACTCTGGTAATTTAACGTAATGCCGTTTGGGCTCTGCAATGCTCCTGCAACTTTGAACGGCTCATGGAAACAGTATTGGCTGGGCTATCTTGGAAAACCTGTTTAGTATACCTCGACGATATTATTGTGGTAAGTAAGACATTCGAGGACCACATGAAAAACTTGGAAGAGGTTTTCCAGAGATTGAGGAAGGCTAACCTGAAACTTAGCCCGAATAAGTGTCACCTGTTTCAAAAAGAAGTTCATTACCTTGGACACGTGGTTTCCGGTAAGGGTATTGCAGTTGACCAGGAGAAGATAAAGGCTGTGAGAGACTGGCCAGCACCTAGGGACAAACACGAACTTAGAAGTTTTCTTGGTTTATGTACCTATCGACGATATGTACCTCGATTTGCCAACATAGCCAAGCCGCTGACAACGCTTACTGAAGAAGGAAGAAGATTTATCTGGGAAATGGACTGTAAAGTTGCATTTAAAGAACTAAAACATGCTTTGACAAGCGCACCCGGCTTGAGTTACCCTTTACCTGAAGTAGAGTTCATACTAGACACAGATGCCAGCAATGTCAGAATTGGCGACGTTCTTTCCCAGAAACAAGACGGGCATGAGAAGGTTATTGCCTACTTTAGTAAGACCTTGTCAAAACCAGAAAGGAATTACTGTGTGACCAGAAAAGAACTCTTGGCAGTCGTGAAATCCGTGGAACATTTCTACAAATATTTGTACGGAAGAAGATTTTTGATTAGAACTGACCAAGCTGCATTAAAATGGCTGCTACAATTCAAGAATCCTGAAGGTCAGGTGGCTAGATGGATTGAAAGACTACAGGAATACGATTTCAAAATCGATCATAGGATGGGTACCAGCCATCGTAATGCCGACGCATTGTAGTCGACTGGAAGAGAAACAGTTTACCGTCGTCAGGACAACAGTAGTCGATGATAATTGGCAGCCAGATGGACTACGCGAAGACCAAGAAGATGACCCAAATTTGAAAATTATATTGGAATGGAAAGCAGAAGAATGCAAACCAATATGGGAAGACGTTGCACCACACTCACAGAGTGTAAAAGCGTACTGGGCGCAATGGTACTCCATGGTGCTTGAGGATGGCCTGTTGAAGCGTGTGGTAGAGAATGCTGATGGAACTAAGAAGAAAACTCAGTTGGTCATTTCTAAGAGTAGAATACCAGACGTGTTGAAAGAGATCCATGACGGATCTGAAGGCCATTTTGGAGTCACCAAAACTCTAGAAAGATTGCGCCAGCAGTTTTACTGGGTTAACTTCACTGAAGATGCTAAAGACTGGTGCAAGAAATGTGTGGTTTGCGCTGGAAGCAACGGCCCTCATAGACGACGAAAAGCTCCAATGCATCAATACAACGTTGGCAGTCCATTTGAGCGAATTGCGATTGATGTGGCCGAACTATTCCCAGAAAGTGACGACGGAAATAAATATATCGTAGTTGTCATGGCCTACTTCACCAAGTGGGTTGAAGCCTATCCATTACCCAACCAAGAAGCCACCACGGTCGCTGAAACTTTAGTTAAAGAATGTATATGCCGATTCGGGGTTCCACGCGAACTTCACTCCGACCAGGGAAGAAATTTCGAGTCTGCCGTTTTCCAAAATATCTGCAAGATATTAGGAATTAATAAAACCAGAACAACTGCATTATATCCGCAGTCCGATGGCATGGTTGAACGAATGAGCAGAACAATCAACCGATATATGTCGAAGGTTGTCTCCAACCACCAAAGAGACTGGGACCGACATCTTCATCTGTTCCTGATGGTTTATCGTTCATCCGTGCATGAAACAACAGGGAAAACTCCTGCAAACATCTTATTCGGAGATGAGTTGAGTTTACCATGCGACTTGGTGTTCGAGAGCAAACCTGGGGAAGACCTGGCCGGAGAAGACTACGTTACGGGCTTACGGAGAAGAATGGATGACATTCATGAACAAGTCCGTACGAACATTCAAACTGCCAACGACCGAATGAAGAACCGGTATGACATCAAAGCCGAAAAAGGTGGATATCAACCTGGGGATTTAGTGTGGGTTTACAACCCACAAAGACGCCGCGGGTTATCACCAAAGCTGCAAAAGAATTGGGAGGGCCCCTATGAGGTAGTCAAAAAAATAAACGACGTGGTATATAGAATTAAGAAACGATCTACCGGGAAGCCGAGAGTGGTACACTTTAATCGGCTAGCACCTTTTGCCGGGGACTACCACGAAGACCATAATGGAGCAACTGTTCGTCGGATCATAGCTCAAGAACCGACTTTTGAAGATTTCATGAAGAACTATTCCTTTGGGCGCAAAGCGCGGTACGGCGTGACAAAAGAAGAACACCGAGATCTGTTCACCGTGTCTTCAGATTATTCCCTCGGCCACTGCGTATCAGAAGGCTTAAAGTTGTCCCGCGGCATAGCTTCAGTCTTTAAGGCGAAATATGGACGACTACAAGAACTGGCCAACCAACGTCCATCTGTTGGGAAAACGTTACGACTGAGAGATAGCAATGCAGACCATCAGCGGTACATCTTCTACCTTGTTAAAAAACCACGCTCGTACCAGAAGCCGTCGTATCACAGCCTATGGAACTCGCTATGCGATTTGAGGGATCATCTACTGGAGAATGACATTTTTAAGCTAGCGGTACCGAAGTTAGGTTGTGGTCTAAACGGTTTGGATTGGAGTAAGGAACATGTTCGAGATCCTCTTCCGTTTCACCGGCGTTGAAATTCTCGTCTGCAGCTTTAACCCTAACGGACAGGAAAAAGAAGTTGAGCGGACCATCGACTGTCACTTCTTTAAGAGTTCGAAATGCACCAAGGGTAGTACATGCAGATTTCGTCATCACGAACTATTCCGGGACGAAACAGTCGTAAGGAGGGGGCAGTGTAATGTCGCCGCCACCACCGCTCCGTAGCCCTCGCCGCCGCCGCGCCATAGCTGGCGCCGCTGTGTCTGCACTAGTGCTGTGAAGATCCGACAAAACTTGGATCCGAGAACCCGGATTTAAAAATATCCGGATCCTCGGATATCCGACATTCGGATATTGAAGCGGATATCCGAAAATTTAATTCGAATTTGGATCCGGGTCCTGATTTGGATCCGGATCTGGTCTTGGATCCGGATCTGAACCTGGATCCGGATCTGAACTTGGATCCGGATCTGAACTTGGATCCGGAACCGGATTCGATATTTTGTTTACGGATCCGGATCTGAACTTGGATCCGGATCCGGATTCGATGTTGTGTTTACGGATCCGGATCCAAATTTTAATTCTGGATCCGATTTTTCATTTTAAATGTGAAAGCTAACATCTGGAAATGAGTTCAAATTCAAACCGTTAATGTGGGCCTGTACAGCGGTCTGTAATTGCTAGTAAACAAACAGTAATACATTTTATAATGCCCCTCTAAAATAGCCAAGTAGTTTTTGCAAATGTAAATAAAAAGGAATTTATACTTTCACAGAGTCCTATTTAGTAAATTGTGAATAAAAAAATTTGTATTATTTTTATTACACATGTAAAGTAATATATTAATATGACATGAATTTCATTAATTTATTATGTGCTAATATTTGAATGTAAGGTTCATTACTGAGAATATTCGAATCCGAGAACCGGTCCGGATACTGAAATTCCATTTCTAAAATCTGATACTCATACTCATATTCGAATCTAAGATCCGATACTCAAATCAATTTCCAAGATTCGACATTCGGATGCGGATTCAAGATCCGATACTCAGATTCGGATCCAAATTCCAATACTCAGATTCGGATCCAAAATCCGATGCTCAGATCCGGATCCAAAATCCGATACTCAGATCCGGATCCAAAATCCGATACTGAGATTTGGATCCGAGATCCGGATAGTTCAATATTCAATTATCCGGATATCCGGATATTTTTGGATCCAAAACCGAAACTATCAGGATCCGGATCCCACCACTAGTCTTCACGTAGCGGACTTGTTAGGACAGGTCGCGGTGAAGTGGTCTATTGTGCATGCTGTTTACCTCGCGAAGTGTTCGAGTGGGTACGAATAAGTTCTAGAACTAAAGTCGCCAGGTATATAACCCGTCGCCAAAGCCAGCGAACGCAGTCTGTAATGTAGTAGCAACGAGTAAAGAAGTCTGATATGAATAAGAGTCGTGAATAGTTGGTGATATAAACAAACAGTCGACAAGAAGTGACATAAATAGTAGTGTTAATTGTTTAAATAAATAATCTTAGTGTTTAAGTGTCTTATAATATTCTTAGTCTTTAAATTAGTGTTAATATTTGTTTATCATAGTGTTAGTTAAATTTATTATCTTTTAATTATCTTTTTAATATTTATTTACCGTTTAATAAACGTATTCTTTTAATAATAATATTTGTTATTTGTACACTTCACCCATATAAATAAAAACGCTACAATAATAATCCCAAACATACAGCACTTTTTGTGAAGGAATGACTGTTCTCAACATAACGAAACAACTTAAAACACCTCCCCAGTCTTCCTGATTTCAACCCTATTGAGAATGTATATTATCTAATTTAATAAAATCAATGCCTAGGTCACTTAAAGCTGTAATTAAAGCCAATGAGTATCCAACTAATATTAAAATGTAGTATTGTGTGTTAAATAATGTTTTAACTGTTGGTGTACAAATAATTTTGTATCTCAATCTTTGTATACAATTTGTTTTCAACACAATTAAATAAAGTAAATTACACATTTTTCTTTAAATTTGATAACTATCATTTGATTCTGAAATATCGAAAGAAGACTATGATTAATTTTTTTAATGAATTTCTTTTTTAGAAGCCCTTTTTATTTTACATTTTAATGACAAAAGTACACGTACGAATAATTTTGTGAGCCACTGTAGTTTAATTTCTCGTTTTGATAGTTTTAGAGCTCTACATTTTGTTGTGTAGCTTTCTTAAACGTGTAGTACAGTATATGAATCATCCAGCAACAATTGACGAGCTGAAGTATAACATTGGAGCAGAAACAGCTTAGATTTCCTTTACTTTATGTGACAAAATGTTATAAAAAGAGCTCGAATTTGTATCGGCTTGAGGCAGCTATTTGAACAATATTGTGTTACTCACCTAATTCATTATAATTTGTCATGACTTCATAAGTGAAAAGAACTTGTTTTTTTCAAATATTTTAGAAATTAGTCAGTTGAATTAGTAAACCTTCATTTTGTGTTGTTGGAATTCCAGGTATTACTGGAGACAAGGTAAAATACATTTTTTTTTAAGGTATTACTAGATACCAAGAAATTATGGGTATTACTTTGAAAATATGGTATTACGTGGGCAATTATTTGATAAAATAAATAATCCTTAGGTATTAATTACATAAATAATATTAGGTAGTAATTAAGCTGCACAAAATTTTGAAACGTGAATAATTCTTCAAAAGTTACGTAAATTTTCAAATAATTTTGACTGTATATTTTCATGTTTTTTTCTGTTAAAATTATAAATGATTTTCTGTTTTTCAATTTTGAATTACAATAATAATTTTATATCTGATATACTATCTATTGATATTATTTTTTTAAAGGTTACCTCCCGAAATGTTTATAATATACTTACATGTAATTTCATCTAAGCTAGTCTGCGAAGCAGATAACATTGGCACTCTTTTGGACTGTCTAATAGACGAGAAGGGGTGATCGGGCGGAGCCGGCTCTGGAGGTGTTGTAGGTGGAGGGTACACTTGGAACCCTACAAAAAAAATTGCATTAAATACGGTTCTGTTAAAATAAAAGTACAGTTTTGACATACATATACAGGTATTTCCTTTACAATCACCAGTGCTTTTTGGGCAAACTAATAACTTTAGAGAAAAATGTTATACATATACAAAGAACGATCAGGAATAAGAGGCTATTTATCAGTAATAACAAACCAAAATTCAACTAGTGGTTCTCAAATGGTATAACAAAATTATACTTTTTTAAATAGTAATCTATCCTGTATATTTTCCATTTTACTAAAAATCTATCAAATTTTAACATATAATATGCTACACACAAACTACCGCTATTTTTAAACGAATAATTTATTTAAATAAAAAAAATGATATGTTCCATTTCAAAAACTTGAATTTTTTTAACTTACGATGACGTAGAAATTATAATTTTTAGAATTGTCAATTATTAATTTATATTAGTGTAAACAAAAGGTTTCTCTATAAAACTGTTTTTAAAGATAATAGAAATTCGATTCCATTCTCGATATAGTGATAAAAAAGTAGCCGCTTTTAGAGAAAAAAATTACAAAAATTGAATTACGTCGGAAGTGGTTTATCATGGGTAAAATGTTTTTATTGTTTCATATGTATTTTTTTTTTTGTTGAATTTAATGGTAAAATAAAAAATATAACATTCCATTTAAAATAAGAAAGTTAGGGACAACTTGCGGTTAAACCGGAAGTGCTACTTGCGTTGAAAATATTTTAGTTGAAACGAGCATGTCGGAAAACTCCTAGATACCAAATTTCGTAATATAATATTGAATAGTTTTTAAAATAAAGATTGCGTAAGCTCGTCCTGGCGTCCTGGCATATCTGTATAATTTTTTAGTCCATTAGAGATTTTTCTCTAATTTCAACGATATAAATATTGTATTGGAGTATAATTGAAGTAGGCTATGAAATAATCAAATATAAACAAATGATACAGGTGACACATAGTTTAGATATAAGAAAATAACATACTATCGTAACCTAGGCAACAGCCATATCAGTAGTTGTGTACTACAGCCTACTTTAATATTGTAACAATACAATTTTTTTTTAAATAATTGTTATACAACCTTAAACAAAATTAATATCGTTGAAATGAGTAAAAAATCCTCTATCTAATGCAATACAAAATCGTATAGGTTACCATTTAAAAATAATATTTCGTTCAACCGTTTAAGAACCACTAGTGAATCTTCGGATTGTTATTACTTATTATGCCCCTTATTCTTGATCATTTTTTGTATATAACATTTTTCTCTTGTCATTAGTACGTCCAAAAAACACTGGTTGTTTTAAAATAAATACCCTGTATACATACTAAATTAAAAAGTGTGGAGTCCTCCACTATAGTCACAAATTACTACTCTACGCTGACATGAAAATATTTAAAATAGTCAATACTGTGAATGATTGCCTCGAACTTCAGCACGATATTAATAATATTTTGGCCTGGTCATCTGAATCGCAACTATCTTTCAATATTTCTAAATGTGATATCATGACTTTTTCGATGAAAAAGCTCTCAAAATGAGTTCAACTACACTATGAACAATACTATTTTATCAAGAGTCAGCAATAAAAGGGATTTAGGGCTTTTATTTGATCCAAAGTTAGATTTTTCTCCTCACATTAGTAGTTTGGCTGCCTCTAGTTACAGAAATTTTGGGTTTATTATAAGAAACTCTCGTGACTTTCGGAACATCTCGATCCTTCAATCCTTATTTAATTGCTATGTTCGAGCTAAATTGGAATATTGCTTTCTAGTCTGGAATCCACTATACAACATCTCCATAAGAACAATTGAAGTTATACAACGTAAATTTACAAAATATTGCTGGTGCAAATTTAAACTAGGATCGAATTATGATAACTTTCATTACATCTCTGCTTTATCTAAATTAGATATAGTCTGTCTAGAGAACAGACGCACCTTGCAATCTTTCTTGTTCATTTATAAATTGCCCAATAATATTATTATGGATTCCAATTTATTATCATTTATAAATTTTCATGTGCCCAGAACTCATCATCCTCGCTACATGGCAATATTTTCTAACAAAGCAGCTAGAAAAAACTATGAATTAAAAAGCCCTATAAGGCGCACTTGTATATCTTTTAACACCTTTCATAACAACTGTGATATAATTGATATTTTTTGCGATTCTTTAGCATTATTTAAAAGACAGCTGTTTCAATATTCTATGTATCTGTAAAAAAAAACTTTAATCTCTGTACATACCCTTCATTGTATTGTATTAATCTATTATAATATGTTATGTGTATTTGTTATACTTATGTATTTTCTTGGTAGTACTCCATAATTGGGAATTTTTGGTTCATTTATATTAAAACTGTATGACAGATATTCGAGTTTTTAATTCCATTAACCCCGCCTAAACTACTTCACACATCAACTTAATTCCAAATTCTTACTTCTTTCAAGCCTTCTGCTACCACCTTTTTCAAATTCGTACTTCATTTGCAAGTAAATAAAAGCAGAAAATAATGAGACAACGAATGTATACCAAATAACACTTAAATTTATGATACCATGTAAGATAGATTTTAACAGGACATGACATTAACTTTCTGATTTTAAATGTAACACAAAATGTTTGTATTCAACCATTCATTTTTCATTATAAATTTTTACTTTTGTAATTAATTAATGAATATTTTAATATATTAATATGTGTTACTTCTGGAAACAATACATAAAATACAACGAAAATACGTTATAAATGGTCAAGTCGTATCAGTGATAGTTCATTTCATTAATATAATATAACGTATTTATTTTATTTTTTGTATAGTTCTCAAGCGGATCTTCAAATTAAAAAAATATAATTTTTCCACAATCGTGAGCAAAATTCATTATTATTCAACTGAAAATAGTGAGCAAAGTAGCATATTTAATCACAAGTGAGCAAAGTAAATATTTTTCTTCACAAGTGAGCAAAGTAAATAACTTTCTTCACAAGTGAGCAAAATACACAAGCGTATAATTGGTTGCATACTCTGAGCACCATTCTACATGATGGAACATTTTTTTTTATTATTTATTTTTAGTTAATTAAATTCAATTGTACAGTAGAACGCCGATTATCCGAATTAATTGGGACCGGGGTCGATTCGGATAATCGTAAATTCGGATAATTGGACATAGACTGGTAATAAAGAAAAACGAACTGTCACACATAGAATAAACTTTATTAAGTTTAACAAACACAGTTCTACAATAACGCTCACTTGAACATCTCGATCAGAGTAAGTTGCAACCCCATCAGGCCTTAACAAAAATACAAAGTATGTATAAAAATTCACAACAATAATAGAGGTACAACATATGTAGTAGCAAAAACCATAACAGTTGAAATATATCTGGACTCCAGCGAGTTCCAACTTGTTACAACAAAACAAAACAAAAATTACATACATACAACTTGGTTTTAATTTTTTTTATTACGCTTAGGACCGATTCGGATAATTGGCGATTCGGTTAATCGGCGTTCGGATAATCGGCGTTCTACTGTATATACATAATGTACTTCTGAGTTTTTCATTAATAAACAAAGTACAATGTTTTATTTTTTGCGAAAATTGTATTTCAAGATTGTGGAAAAAATCATGTTTAGCACACGTGAGCATGTGTTTTTCTCACATTTCTGAACGCGTGAGAAAAAGACATACTTTGCTCATTTGTACTAAAAATAGCTATTATTTTACTTTATTTTTTATTATTATTATTATAATTAAAAATGAACTTATTATAAATGGTTGAATTCGGAATTTTAACGTAAGATTCTAAATTTTAAAAAATATACCAGCTATTAATTACATTTAAAATATGAAAGTTAATGTCGCTCCATCTAAAAGGGAAGTACTATAATTTTGATTATAAGTAATTCTATGCGCTTTTTAATATAATTTCTACACCGGGAGTTAGAAGCAAAAGAAAATACACGATTTAAGGCAATTATCAATGCCACGAAAAATTATACAAAAATTTATGTTTGTTGTTTCTGACATATCTGACAGATTTGACATATCTTTTGATTTTATTATTATTAGAAGACAACAAAACATAAATTATTCTTTTATTTTCCATGGCACTCTAACAATTGCTTGAAATCGTGTATTTTCTTTTTCTTCTAACTCGTACTTAAGAAACAATTGAACAACAAACTTAGTACTTAATCGATACAGTTTTTCATTCATGTTTTGTTCATTACACTTTTTTTCTAAAATTAATAGGTAAAGAGATACCGCCAAATCAAAATTTTAACATCGAATTTTCTATGTTCGGAAATAAAAGTAGACACCCGATATAATATTTATAAAAAAAAAATAAAAAAAATGTGGGATTGGAGTCTTACAACATATGTTTCACGATATAGTGAAATGACTAGCTCATCTAATAATATTTAAATTACTGTTTCTGGTTTTACTTTTAAAATTAATATAGACATGCTAAGTGACTAACTATGGTTCCAAGGATTCCAGTTTGAATACCGATCATTGGTAACTGTCGTATTGCTGACTAATGACAGATGCTGAGCAAAATTAATCGTAGATGTCACCAGGTAACTAAGGCACTTTGACCGCGTGAAATTTGAAAACAGTGGCCATGACACTGACACTAACAGTTGGTATTTGTATGTGGGGTTGGTTGGGGCTGATTCGGTCAAACTTTAAAAATGTATAATACATGGAAGTTAAAGAGAATAAAAATTGAATTAATAAACCGATTAGTTAGTCTACGTGGTAATAAACATGTACTAATAGATAGGTATTTTTAATATCTTATTAATCATAAGCAAATAAATATTGTTTTTTTTATTTGTAAGTTGAAGAACTGCGATAGAATAATTTCGAAGCTATTGTACACGAGGAAAGTATCTCTTAGTAAAATATAATAAGTTGCAAATATTTATGGAATCACGTCATACGTTGACATATCAAACAAACATAATCTAAAATTGATAAGACCAAACATGGATTTTTAAAAAATACCATCAGTTTGTGCTATCGCAAACCGTGTTACGTGCACATTTTTTATTACATAATTTTTAAAAGTGCCTTAACGTGGTGCCACAGTTGTATTATTTCGCCGCCAGTATCTCCCATTAGAAAAATAGTACCTAAATTTCCGCTATTCTTACCTTGATATTAGATATCACGAGAGATATCATTAGTGCAGTCATGTCAATCTATTACATCTTGAAACATATACATAAAATTACAGAAACTGAATGAAATATTTTAAAATACTTAAATATTTATATTCTCAAATTTAAAGTAGATAATATTTTCAGTAGGTACGAAATATTTCAAATCAAAAATTTGTTACTCCAGATGTTACTAATTTTCAGACACCTTATTCCCAGGTATCGGACGAAGGGTATAAAGTAGAAGTACTCATAATGACGATTCACTTGCAACTAATTAGAAATTGACCATCCTTCCTTATATTATATAGGGGTAAATACAACCACGTGTATTATTTTTAGCACTATTTATCAACGTGACAAACACTATTTTTAATCAATTAACTAAATGACAATCCGGAAGAAATATTTCACATGCTTACATTTTTAATTATTTTGAAGATACAGTTTCAATCTTAGACAACCATCGGGTGTTTCCTTTTTTTAAATTCATTTTATATAGTTCAATATGTTCACAACGATTTCATGTGTTCCCAATATAGAGTTCGTAAATTTAATTTACCGAAAATATTAATATTCAGGCGTCCAGGATAGCTTGTCCAACAAGAGGATCGCGAGAACTATAAGAGAAACGAAGTCGATTAAATTAGACAAAACTTTCCCCATTAGGAGACCATTTTAATGGTGTTTTGTTATTTGAGAAAAAAAATGCGTAAAGATATAGGCGAAAATGTAAATATTGCAGTTTTTTATATTTTTCCGAATTGTGATATAATACTGGACTTTGGTCTGCATATCTTTAGAACACAATTATCACTGGTGGATAAATAAAAAAAAAATGTTTGGAAGTATATAGTAGAAGAAATGAAATGAAAATTGTGAATATAAACATAGTTTTCGACTTGTATTTTTAATGGGGTAGTTACCATATGTTAAAATTTAATGAAGCTCTTAACAGTTTTTTTTTTTGAAAAAACAGTTAAATATCATTTTTTATTTATTTTTACATTATTATAATTATTAAAGAATATTTTATTATCTATACAATTTTAGTGCATTTTTTCTTCATATTCAATGTTTTTGGAGATAAAAAATTATAAAAATATTTATAAAAGACGGAATAAAATAGGTAGCTAGATTTGAAGGTAATGATCGTCATACCAGATTTTTTAATTTTATATCTATTTCTACGCTTCATCAATGCACCAATGGCAGCAGCAGCCATCTTGTTCACCAACGACCACAAGTGCACGTCCCCGACCGCGGCTTTTACAAGCAAGTGAAACAGCAAATTTGCGGTCGTGGTCGCGAGCGTTGTGGTCGCACCCATAATGTAGTTATAGAATGTATGCCTCTCTAGCCAAATCTGAAAGATAAATTGAAATGCACTGAAGTGCAATATTGTTTTTAAAAGCGTGATATTGGTGATTATATTTTACCCGCCAAATAAATATATCTTTTCTGTGATTGGTTTAAACTTATGCTTTATGTAAATTGCATAAACTGACTTTACCGCTATGTGTTATGTATTATCACTACGTTTTATTTTTTATCCTTGTGAAAAGTTGCATAAACCAGCCTTAACTAGTATGTTTTTATCTTAACTTCATATACAGAATGTTTCTATATAAGCTCTCACTATTGGTAACTTTTTTATTTGAAGAAGTATGAGGTTGGGTAAGTGAGCAAAATTGTGCCATTTTGAATAAGAAAATTAGTGATATCAGCAAAAAAAATGTATCAGCGGCTCTCAAAATATGGGACAAAATATTTTTTAAATGGAACCATATATTTTTTATTCTTTTATTGGAAAGAATAATCTTTTATTAACTTATTTTATAGTAATAAAATATTCAAACTAAATATTCAAATTAAAAGCTATCATTTCATAGACACATTTCAACTCTTTTGAGAATAATTCCGACCGTTCTACCATTCTGTTTAACTGGTATCTAGTTACATATTGGCAAGCCTGTAATTTTTTTCTAAAATGCTTTGGCATTGCAAATTAGTTAATAAAATAAATAAATAAATTTATAAAGAAAAATAATTGTTTCCATGGCTTACTTGGCTAAATTAACTAAAAACAATACACAAAATTATTATTTTTTAATGTAAATAACTCGTTCATTTGTAAAATTTGTAAAGAAACAACATTACCTCACTGAAAAGAAAAAAAATACTCTTTCCAATAAAAGAATAAAAAATATATGGTTCCATTTAAAAAATATATATTTTGTCCCGTATTTTGGGAACCGCTAATACAATATTTTTTGCTGCTGTAACCAATCCTCTTATTCAAAATGCCACAATTTTGCTCATTCAGCCAACCTCGTACCTCTTCAAATAAAAAAGTTACCAATAGTGAGCAAGTTTATAGAAGTGTGAAAAATCAAAAAAATTACAACCAGCATTTTCGAGCTGAATATTTTGAGAATATTTTAATAAACTAAAGATGTTTGGGTTTGTCATAATCATTCGATACGCTACCATAAAACGTACTAGTACAATGTATTTTGTTTTGGCCATGAATATTTATTTAATCATAGTGTTAGTTACTTTTATGATCTTTTTAATATTTAATCTTAATTATTTATCGCTTAATAAACGTATTACTTTAACTTATAATATCTCTCTTTTAGTTAATAATATTTGTCTGAGTTTTACACTTCACCCATATAAATAAAAACGTTACAATTGGTGTCAGGTGTGGGGTTGTTAATAAACTGTGAAGTGTAAATAAAAATAAATAAAATGGCGACCAAACAAATGAAATTAAGTGAATTAAAAGTAAGAGATCTCAAGAGAGAACTGGAAGAACGGGATTTAGAAACAAAAGGAAAGAAGTCAGAGCTTCAAGACAGACTGCAGCAAGCATTAATCGATTCTGGTGAAAATCCTGAAGATTACTTATTTGACCTATCCGAATTTGGTAAATTAGAACAAAAATTAGAACATAATTCTAGAACATTAAAAGAAGAATTAAAACAGGAGATGACAGAAAGTTCTAGAAAAGCCGAAGAAAATTCTAGAACATTAGAAGAAAAATTAATAGAAAGTTCTAGAAAAGCCGAAGTAATTTCTAGAATATTAAAAGAAGAATTGACAGGAACATTAGAACAAAAATTAGAAGAAAATTCTACAGCATTAGAACAAAAATTAGAGGATAATTCTAGAAGTTTAGAAGAAAAAATGGAGGAGAGTTCTAGAAAATCAGAGGAAAATTCCAAAATATTAAAAGAAGAATTAATGGAACATTCTAGAAATTTAGAACAAAAATTAATGGAAAATACTGAAGAAGGTCTGAAGAATTTAAAGGATGAGTATGACAGGAAGATAGAAGAATTACGAGAAAAATTCACTAAAATTACACCCTCGTCAATTCCGAATTCTGGTGTGGCTGAGCCAAGTCTAATAGAAGGAAGAAAAGTAGTAAAACCTGATATTACTTCAAAAATGCACATAAAGACACCGGAATTTGATGGGAAATCTTCGTGGCCGAATTATTTAAAACAATTTGAAGCGGCTGCCAAAGCAAATAACTGGACGACCACGGAGAAGGCTACGGCGTTGACTGTCTCGTTACGTGGAGAAGCTATCGACATCCTACAAACACTGAAGGAAGACCGATATCAGAGTTCAAAAGAAAGCCTGCAAAAATTTGAAGCCGACGTAGCCCGTTTGGTTCGTCTCGCACATCCTACAGCCCCTAAGAGCGTTTTGGAGTGCTTGGCCACTCAATCATTTATCTACGGAGTTCGAGACAGCGAAACTCAACAAGCACTGCAATTGGCCCGTCCAAAAACTTTAATTGACACACTCTCATATGCATTGGAGCATGAAGCTGCCAAACAAGCTTCACGTAACCAATCGCGAGTGCGAAATATGGATGCTGAGAAAAAGGAAAATACTGAAGATCTAGAAGAGACAGTGCGACGAATTGCAAGCGAAGTGTTTACTGGTAGAAAGAAAATCCGGTGTTGGAATTGCGGCGAACTGGGTCATCCGCAAAGACTTTGCAGAAAAATGCAAAAGAAGACGGAATCGACAAGGGAAGAAAAGGTGTCGGAAAACTAAATCGGGTTGATGCGAAGGGGCAACCGTCGACCCGTAATCTCGAAGCCCCACAATCCATCAGTTATGTCGCATCTCTTCATCATAAATCCAATAGCATCTATGTGGATGGCTCTATTAACGGAAGGCCACTGAAAGTGCTACTGGATACGGGAGCGACAAAAACTGTAATTAGACCCGACTTGGCGAAGAAAACTGGCAAGACGCATCGTGTCGAAGAACCTGCACCCGCATATCTGATATCCCCATTTTTTTTTTAATTCAGTACATTGTACCTCTTTTGTGTTGCACTGTGCAGTATATAAAAAGAAATGTGCTTTATTTTTGAACATTTTTTTTTAAAAAAAAGCTGAATGTGGTTACTGGTACGCTATGTAACCACAGTCTGTTGTGCCCTAAATCTTGTGCTTTCGATTCATTTGTGTTAATTTGTGCTTCACTGTGCAGCATTTGCAATGAGTGTAATATTATTTTTAAATATTTTTTTAAAAAAAAAGCTGAATGTGGTTACAGGTACGCTATGTAATCTTAAATAATCTTAATGTGGTTACAGGTACGCTGTGTAACCACATTATGTTGTGCCCTAAACTTTGTGCTTACGATTCATTTGTGTTTAATTTGTGCTTCACTGTGCAACATTTAAAATTAATGTGATATTGTTATTAAACACTTTCTTCAAAATAATCTTATTGTAGTTACAAGTACGCGGACTAACTATAAAGTTTGTTGTGCCCTATACTTTGTTCTTACGGTTTATTTGTGTTAAATTTGTACAGAGTAATCACAGCTTTGTTTAAGATTGTCAACTGACCTTTTTTAAAAAGGACTCCGTTTTATACATTTTGTCCTTTTTACCTCTTGCTAAGAGAAGTATTGGATTCATGCTAAAAATCGCATATCCAGATTTTAATGAATGAGCACGTTTTAAGGTCCCTACAATCCGATTTTAACATTTTTACGATGATGTCTGTGTGTGATGTGTGTGTGTTTGTGTGTGTGTGTGGATGTATGTGTGTGTGTATGTGTGTGGGACGTTGGAAGGACGATTACTCAAAAACTATAAGACTTAATATTTGTTTAACTACGTATTTCCCAATTGGACATTAATGGGAAGAGCTGAAAAGGTTTTGGTAACAATTGGACAACAGGAAGTAGCGGATTCTTGAAAAAAAAAATCTTCTAAATATTAGTTTTTGAAATATTTTGTAATACTAAAGAAAATTAAATTCTCAATCTGACACATTTAATTTTTTTATTATATCTCGTATATGTTTGGAAATATAGTATATGATAATATGGAATAATCTGTTGTTATACATCTCGTTGCCCAAAAAACAGTTGAGATATTTAAATGTTTGTAATTGACATATAAATGGAAAATGTCAGTGTCAAAAATCAGATTTTTCTTGGAGGTACGAGTACATTTAATATATATTATTGTATTATTAATTAAATATGTATTTAAATTATAGGTGTTAATATTACATATATCCTTAAGAAATACCGCTAATACTGTCAATGAATTTGAAGATTTTTGAACATATTAGAAGAGTAGGACAAAATTTCTCATAGAACGACAGAAGAGAAAGAGATGCAATTTCAATTATTCGAATGTACAAGAAATGTTAAATTCGTTACTTATAGGCGCGAACAATCATGTGACTTTGTTGGCCTTGGCAAGCAGATATGAGGATCCGTGTCAGAATGACGGCTAGTAGTTATTTACATAGATGTCACAATTGTCATATTCAAAATTTCAAAATATTTTGATGTTTATTTGTCACCAATAGTATGGAATATACTTGTCGACGAAAATAAATCACATGGATTTGGAAAATCATGCTGTTTTGAATAAAAAATTATGATACTTGACACCTATGTACTTTATTACTAGCTGTCATTTTGACACGGGCTCCCATATCTGCTTGCCAAGGCCAACAAAGTAACATGACTGCTCGCGCATGAAAATGGCGAGAGGTATTGTGCTGGCCACAACAGATTTTTAAATATGAAAAGGACTCCATTTGTCATTTTTTAATGATTTTTATTTAAAAAAAATAATGCTTTCCATATTATTTTAAGAAAAAAAAAAAATTACATTTCGTGTACCTAATTCAAATAATAATAGAAATTCTTACTATAATAGTAAAATATACAAAATGGTGAGTCGTTAAAAGTCATTGCTCAACAGATCTCATTGCACCAAAAAGTGGCAATTAACTTAAAAAATACCTATTTATCCCTATTTTTTCAATCATTTGCATAGAAGATGGCCCATCGCTCTGTCTTTTTTAGTAACTCGATTATTTTAAATATGTATTATGGAAAAAAAATTCAAACAATATTTATTTTAAATTAAAATGTTTATGAATCTGCAGTATAGATTTTTCTAACGGGTGTTCCATTTTAATTACCTAACCAACTTCATATTTTTATTAGAACATTCTTTATACATTTATCCAAATTTAAAAATCTGATGTGGCCAGCACATAACCTCTCGCCGTATATTTTACCTGGCTCTATTCATAAAGCAAAGAATATTTTTAGAAATACAAATAATATATTCATTCATATAAGTCTATGACGTATAAACTTCTTTATTATTCAATAAGAGCATGTCTCAACATAAAACAATTTTCACATATATTTACATAATCTATAAAATATTTTATCATAAATTATGTACAATAAATTACAAAGTAGAGTTTACCATATATAAATTTTAGGCTGGTAACAGGGATTTTCAATTCGAACAACGTTCTTGTTTACTTTCTCTTCATATTCTTCTAGCAAAAACATTAAATTTGGGCGGTCTAAAATGTATAATCTGAATTGTGCATCTATTCTTACATATCTTCTTATACATTTTATTTTTTCATACATGTATCTAAATAACACTAATCCCCTTTAATAAAGTGATGGATAGATTGCACTGCGATTATTTTCTTATATCGATGTGTAATTTTGTCAATATTTACAACTTAATTCAGAAGAATTTGATAGCTTTTTCGTAGTTCAATGTTACTCTAGCTACAGTGCTGGTGTACATTGTCCCATAATGTTTGAAACAAATTTAAGTCCTTCAACTTAGACTTGTCACCTCCATAATAGTCACAGATCAAGAATTAAGAGATTCTCCAAGTACATTTTTCTTTCATTATTCATTATTTCGATGAGGTACAATTTTTCTGTATTTTACGTTGCAGATTGGAGACCATCTTCACTTTCACCTTGTATTTATGACATTTCAATATCGTCTTCCTTCGAGCTGTATTCTCGCTTATATCTATTCTTTCCATTTAGATTTTTTATATATAAATTCATTCTATGAAGAAATTTTGTCCTACTTTTCTAATTTTTCGAGATGATTCCAATTCATTGTTGGCATTAACAGTATTTCTGAAGGGTATGTGTAATATACCTATAATTTTAAATATTTAACTATAACTACAATAAGAAATAATATAATGTATGTACTTCCCAGAAAAAATCTTCAGTAATGTCTTCGGATTTCTGACACTCATATTAATCTGTCAGTTACAAACATTCAAATTTTCAACTATTTTCCATGGCATTCTGTCGGTTGTAAAATTTATTAAAACAGATTATTTTATATATTATATTTCTTTTATCTCTAAATCTATAGAATATATAATAAAATAATTAAATATATCAGATAGAGAATTTAATTTTATTCAATATTACCAAAAAAAAATTTGAAAAAACAATATTTAGAAGATTTTTTTTCAAGAATCTTCTACTTCCGGTTGTCCAATTGTTACCAAAACCTTTTCAGATCTTTCCATGAATGTCCGATTGAGAAATACGTAGTTAAACAAATATAAAGTCTTATAGTTTTTGAGTAATCGTCCTTCCAACATCACACACACACACATCCACCCACACACACACACACACACAGACATCATCATAAAAATGTTAAAATCGGATTGTAGGGACCTTAAAACGTGCTTATTCAATAAAATCTGAATATGCGATTTTTAGCATGAACGCAATACCTCTCTAAGCGAGAGGTAAAAATTATATAAAATTTGCTATCCAGTAGTATAGAAACGATCATACATAATGTTCTATTTTATATTATTAAAAAACACAAGCGAATAATTAAAATGTAACATTTTTATTAAATACAAAAGCTTTGCAATTAATTTATTTTTCATTACACCTGAGTTAAGAAAATTAATTAATTAAATATTCTATCTATTTCAATTCAATATTTAATTATTACATCTGTTATTTAATGTAAAATAATAAAAATAATATAATTAAAAATTTATTTAAAATAAACTTTCTTCGATTTTTTTTTCATATTTAAAATAATCGAGTTTATGCGCATACAAGCTGACACTGAAAAACGGGCCACTCAAAATAAGTTTTTTATTTATAATTATTTTTTAATTTTCATGATATACATATTTGTAAACTAGGTTTGGGAGTCCAAAAATCATGGTACGAGAGCTGTTTGATAAGTCCGTGACTTTTTGAATAAAAAATATTTTTTCAACAAATAAGCGTTTTATTTCTCTACATAATCTCCTTTTAGCTCGATACATTTAGTCCAACGTTTTTCCAATTTTTTTATTCCTTCCAAAAAATAACTTTTCTCAAGGCTCTCAAAGTAGGCGTTTTGTTTCAGTGATGACCTCTTCATTCGACCCAAATCTCTTACCGCCCAGCCATTTCTTCAGGTTTGGAAACAGGAAATAGTCGCAGGGAGCTAAATCTGGAGAATATGCTGGATGGGGTAGCAGTTCGTAGCCCAATTTATGATTTCCCATGGCGACTACACACGTGTGCACCCGTGCATTATCTTGATGGAACAGTACTTTTTTCTTCGCTAAATGCGGACGTTTCTGCTTCAAATCAATATCAAATCGGTCCAAAAGCTCGGAATAATAATCGCCGGTGATCGTTTTACCCTTTTCAAGGTAATCGATGTGAATGACACCGCGTGCATCCCAAAACACTGTGGCCATAACCTTGTTGGCTGAAAGACCCACCTTGGCCTTCTTTGGTGCACGTTCACCCGAAGAAACCCACTGTTTTGATTGTTCCTTGGTCTCTGGTGTGGTGTGATGGATCGAAGTTTCGTCTACGGTAACGAAACGACGCAAAAACTCTTTCGGATTGCGGTTGAACATCGCCAAACACTCCTTTGAAATGGTCACACGGTTGCGCTTATGGTCGAGTCTCAGTAATCGCGGCACCCAGCGCGCGGATACCTTTCTCATGTCCAAATATTCATGCAAAACGTGATGCACCCGTTCAGTTGAGATGCCTACGGCCTCAGCCACCTCACGCACTTTCATTCTCCGATCGTCCAATATCATTCCATGAATTTTATCTACGATTTCTGGCGTGACGACTTCTTTTGGGCGACCTGAACGTTCGGCTTCACTTTTGCTGGTACGACCACAACGGAACTCAGTAAACCACTTCTTACCCATTGAAATTGATGGAGCAGAGTCCCCATAGTACTTATCAAGCTTTTCCTTGGTTTCGGTGATGGTTCTTTTACGCAAAAAATAATGCTTAATCAACATACGAAATTCACTTTTTTCCATTTTCAATGAAATTAACAAAGTTGTCTAATATAAATAGCTGTCAAACATAAACTAAATGGCGCAGCTTGTTCAAAATTTTTCAGTAGCCTACTAATAAAGGGTTTTCCAATAAGAGGTGTTATTTTGAATAGCCCGCTATTTCGGTAGATGTCGCTTTTGAAGCTGTCATTTTTTGACATTTGACAAGTAGAAACTACGCCATTAATAAAAATGGAACGATACACGCTTCAACAACGCATTGAAATTATTAAAATTCACTATAAAAATGGTGAAAATTTGGCAGAGACGGTTCGTAAAACTCGACAATTTTTGGGTCGTCGTGAAGCACCTTGTCGGACCGCAATACAGAAATTGGTGGAAAAATTCGAGCTGTTGGGACAAGTTAGTGATGTGAAGAATAAAACCCGTGCACGTCGCTCAAGAACAGCCGAGAATATTGCTGCTGTAGCCGAAAGTGTTGAAGAAAACCCAGGTTTGTCCATTCCTCGTCGTTCTTTGGAATTAGGCATTCCACAAACGTCATTACGCCGTATTTTGCATAAAGATTTGGGTCTTAAGGCTTATAAAGTCCAGTTAACACAAGAACTCAAGCCGGCCGATCATCAACAACGTCGTGTCTTTGCTGATTGGGTCGTTGAAATGCATGAAAATGATCCGGAATTCCATCGAAAAATCATCTTGAGTGATGAGGCCCATTTCCACCTCGGTGGCTTCGTCAACAAACAAAATTGTCGCATCTGGGGCTCAGAAAACCCAAGAGTTATTGTTGAAAAGCCTCTCTATCCTCAACGTGTGACTGTTTGGTGCGGTTTATGGTCCGGCGGAGTCATTGGACCTTACTTTTTCGAAAATGAGGCTGGAGCAACAGTTACGGTGAATGGATTGCGCTATCGAGAGATGATTAACGATTTTTTATGGCCGGAATTGGATGGTATTGATCTGGACAACGTTTACTTTCAACAAGACGGCGCTACGTGCCACACAAGCAACGAAACCATTGATCTTTTACGGGAAAAGTTTCCGGACCGTGTTATCTCTCGAAGAGGTGATCACAATTGGCCACCGAGATCTTGTGATTTAACATCTTGCGACTTCTTTCTTTGGGGCCACGTGAAAGAGAAGGTCTACGCCAACTGCCCAGCGTCGACTCAAGACCTCAAAGATGGAATTCGTGAGGCTATCGAGGACATAGGACAGCCACTTTGCGATTTGGTTATGGAAAATTTCATGAAAAGGATATTGTCCTGTCAGCGTGGTCGTGGTGGTCATTTGCCTGATGTTATTTTCCACTATTAACGGCATACTTTCCTCTTTATAATGAAATAAACATCCGATCATTTATATTAAAAAATGGCATTTTTCTTTGAATATCAAAATAACACCTCTTATTGGAAAACCCTTTAGATGGCAGTTGATGGGAGCAGTGTTGTATTTAAAGTTACTGCGCGGGAAATTCAAAAAGTCACGGACTTATCAAACAGCCCTCGTATGTATTTGGCATGATGGTAGCGCTTCTGGTTTAACCGGGAGTGACATTAACTTTCATATTTCAAGTGGGACACCTATATATTTGGAAAAAACGTAATATTACGAATTCAACGGCTTGAAGTGAATTCTTATTAAAAAAACAAATTACAAAAATGAAAGTGAAAATTATAAATACCTATTAAGCCATGATATCAGGCAAGCTGTGAAAACAGTTGAGATACGAGGGTCATTCAAATATAAACGAGCCTTTTGCAAAAGAAAATTTATTTTACATTTAAGCAGAAATCACACTTTATAATTATTTTTCTATATAGTTCCCCTCCTTAGTTATGCATTTTTCCCATCGAACAGGTATTTTTTTATGCCAGTTTCGAAGAATGACTTCGGGCGGGTATCCAACAAATTGCGCAAAACTGTTCAACTTCTTGATCGTTCGCAAAACGCTCTCCTCCAAATGCTTCCTTGAGAGGTCCAAACATGTGAAAATCGCATGGTGAAAGATCAGGACTGTAGGGAGGGTAGTCAAGTGTAGTCCAGTGCACTTCAGCCAATTTTTGGTTTGTTACGACTGCAGTGTGGGGTCCTGCATTGTCATGCAGGAGCAGGACGTCTCGGATAGGCTGACGACGCCTTTTTGACCGATATGCAGCTCGTACCTGGTCAAGAAGGTCACAGTAGTAGGCAGCGTTTATTGTGCGACGATCGTGAAGAAAATTAAGGAGTAAAACTCCTTGAGAATCCCAAAACACAGTTGACATCACCTTCCCGGCTGACAAGCGAGTTTTAGCGTCTTCGGTGACTCACATTTTCTACTTTTTCACGCCCTTCTCTGAACTCTGTACACCAGGCTTGCACTCGTGGCTATGAAAGTGTATTCTCCCAGAACTGTGCACGCAGTCGGTCCCGAATTTCGGCTGCTTTAACGCCTACATTCGTTAAAAACTGTATAATGATGTGTTGCGCAATCGAAGGATGAACCTCTCTTTCGCTCATTGTGAGGGCAGCTAACGAAATCGGTCGGGCGGTCAGCTGGGCCTTGAATCATCTGGAGCGGATCCCCCCCTACCTTTTTCGATGCTTCACCTACCTCCGACACTTTCTAGGCCCTCAGAAGTAAAAGGCTCGTTTATATTTGAATGCCCCTCGTAATATTGAGTAATATGTAAGTTAATTGCATAAA
Source organism: Harpalus rufipes (assembly GCA_951394225.1). Classification (NCBI taxonomy): domain Eukaryota; kingdom Metazoa; phylum Arthropoda; class Insecta; order Coleoptera; family Carabidae; genus Harpalus; species Harpalus rufipes. The sequence continues at coordinate 34,459,539 of OX596278.1, read as the reverse complement.
AAGTAATCAATTCGTTATCACAGCCTACCTGATACAGCTTACCAGGCTAATTATTCATAATTTTCTCATACGTTTTTGGGTTTTAGTAATATATTTCTTCAATAATAATACACTTCAACCGTATCGTTAAATTCGGAATTTTAATAAGCCTAGTTTATAAATATATGAATAAAATTTGAAAATAATTATAAATAAAAAAGTTATTTTGAGTGGCCCGTATATAAACCCTTTCCAAAAAAATATGTTGTGGCTAGCACAATACTTTCCGTCAATTATGTGTATTATGTATAAATTTTAAATGTTGCACAGTGAAGCACAAATTAAACACAAATGAATCAAAAGCACAAAATTTAGGGCACAACAGACTGGGGTTACATAGCGTACCTGTAACCACATTCAGCTTCTTTTTAAAAAAAATATTTAAAAATAATATCACACTAATTTCAAATGCTGCACAGTGAAGCACAAATTAAACACAAATGAATCGAAAGCACAAAATTTAGGGCACAACAGACTGTGGTTACATAGCGTACCAGTAACCACATTCAGCTTTTTTAAAAAAAAATGTTTAAAAATAAAGCACATTTCTTTTTATATACTGCACAGTGTAACACAAAAGAGGTACAATGTACTGAATTAAAAAAAAATGGGGATATCAGATATGCGATTGCAGGTTCTTCGACACAGACGCATCTTCAACCACCTAAGTGGCGATTACGCACAGCGACGGGAGAACAAGCTACTGCATTATGAGAAGTAGATGTCACCATCTCTATTGGAAACACCTCATTTAAACATCGTGCGCTGGTAGCTGAAGTTGAAGATGAATTAATACTCGGTATGGACGCAATGACAAAGCACGGTTTTAAACTTGACCTGAAGAATGGAGTGATGATGGTCAATGAAGAAGAACTCATATTAAATCCACGAGACGACAAGGCTGTGCGTGTACTAATGGCCGAAGACGTTACCCTCCCAGAACGAAGCGAAACTATCCTGGAGGCACATTTAGATGGTAGTTTCTGTGAGGGAAGTATTGTTATGCTGGAGCCCAAGAATGATGATGCCAAAATTGGCACTGGATTTGTTGTTGGAAAATCACTGGTCAAAGCCAGCCAGGTAATTCCAGTTCGAATAATGAACGTCTTTATCCTGTTGTTCTGAAGAGAGGAACAATTGTAGAAAAATGCATGGCAGTATCCTCGATTATCCGAACTGTAAAGGCCAAAGGGAACACATCTCAGAAAGTTCCGGACATGTTAAGCAATCAATTGACAACATCGTTTGAAGAATTGACCGCCGACCAGAGAACCAAGGCGAAGGATTTAATTGGGAGGTTTCAAGATGTGTTCCAATATGATAAGAAAGCCAACGGAAGGACTAATGTAGTTCACCATAAAATAGACACCGGAGTCGCAAGACCCATCCGTCAACCAACAAGAAGACTACCACTGGCGAAGCGTGAGGAAGCGGAAAGAATAATTGAGGACATGAAGATGGAAGGTGTGATTGAACCTTCAAGCAGTCCATGGGCTTCACCAGCGGTGTTAGTGAAGAAGAAGGATGGCTCTACACGATTTTGCGTCGATTATCGTCAACTTAACAACGTGACGAAGAAGGATAGCTACCCGCTACCTCGAATAGACGACACATTAGACACTTTGGCTGGCTCAAAGATTTTCTCCACTTTGGATCTAAAGAGCGGCTACTGGCAAGTGGATTTGGATCCAAAAGACAAGGAGAAGACAGCCTTCACCATTCGTACAGGACTCTGGAAATTTACCGTAATGCCGTTTGGGCTCTGCAATGCTCCTTCAACGTTTGAACAACTCATGAAAACAGTATTGGCTGGGCTATCTTGGAAAACCTGTTTAGTGTACCTCGACGATATTATTGTGGTAGGTAAGACATTCGACGACCACATGAAGAATTTGGAAGAGGTTTTCCAGAGATTGAGGAAGGCTAACCTGAAACTTAGCCCGAATAAGTGTCACCTGTTTCAAAGAGAAGTTCATTACCTTGGACACGTGGTTTCCGGTAAGGGTATTGCAGTTGACCAGGAGAAGATAAAGGCTGTGAGAGACTGGCCAGCACCTAGGGACAAACACGAACTTAGAAGTTTTCTTGGTTTGTGTACCTATCGACGATATGTACCTCGATTTGCCAACATAGCCAAGCCACTGACAAGGCTTACTGAAGAAGGAAAAAGATTTGTCTGGGAAATGGACTGTACAGTTGCATTTAAAGAACTAAAACATGCTTTGACAAGCGCACCCGTCTTGAGTTATCCTTTACCTGAAGGAGAGTTCATACTAGACACAGATGCCAGCAACGTCGGAATTGGTGGCGTTCTTTCTCAGATACAAGATGGGCATGAGAAGGTTATTGCCTACTTTAGTAAGACCTTGTCAAAACCAAAAAGGAATTAATGTGTGACCAGAAAAGAACTCTTGGCAGTCGTGAAATCCGTGGAACATTTCTGCATTTGTACGGAAGAAGATTTTTGATTAGAACTGACCATGCTGCATTAAAATGGCTGCTACAATTCAAGAATCCTGAAGGTCAGGTGGCTAGATGGATTGAAAGACTACAGGAATACGATTTCAAAATCGAACACAGGATAGGTACCAGCCATCGTAATGCCGATGCATTGTTCAGAAGGCCTTGCCAAGATGACTGCAAACATTGTAGTCGATTTGAAGAGAAACAGTCCACCGTCGCCAGAATAACAGTAGTCAACGATAGTTGGCAGCCCGATGGACTACGCAAGGACCCGACTTCGAAAATATTACTGGAAAGGAAAGTGACGAGAGCAAACCAATATGGGAAGATGTTGCACCACAGTCACAGATTGTAAAATCGTACTGTACGCAATGTGACTCCATGGTGATTGAGAATGCCAGAAAGTAACGACGGAAATAAATATATCGTGGTTGTCATGGACTACTTCACCAAGTGGGTTGAAGCCTATCCATTACCCAACCAAGAAGCCACCACGGTCGCTGAAACTTTAGTTCAAGAATGTATATGCCGATTCGGGGTTCCACGTGAACTTCACTCCGACCAGGGAAGAAATTTTGAATCTGCCGTTTTCCAAAATATCTGCAAGATATTAGGAATTAATAAAACCAGAACAACTGCATTATATCCGCAGTCCGATGGCATGGTTGAACGAATGAGCAGAACAATCAACCGATATATGTCGAAGGTTCTCTCCAACCACCAAAGAGACTGGGACCGACATCTTCATCTGTTCCTGATGGTTTATCGTTCATCCGTGCATGAAACAACAGGGAAAACTCCTGCAAACATCTTATTCGGAGATGAGTTGAGTTTACCATGCGACTTGGTGTTCGAGAGCAAACCTGGGGAAGACCTGGCCGGAGAAGACTACGTTACGGGCTTACGGAGAAGAATGGATGAAATTCATGAACAAGTCCGTACGAACATTCAATCTGCCAACGACCGAATGAAGGACCGGTATGACATCAAAGCCGAAAAAGGTGGATATCAACCTGGGGATTTAGTGTGGGTTTACAACCCACAAAGACGCCGCGGGTTATCACCAAAGCTGCAAAAGAATTGGGAGGGCCCCTATGAGGTAGTCAAAAAAATAAACGACGTGGTATATAGAATTAAGAAACGACCTACCGGGAAGCCGAGAGTGGTACACTTTAATCGGCTAGCACCTTTTGCCGGGGACTACCACGAAGACCATAATGGAGCAACTGTTCGTCGGATCATAGCTCAAGAACCGACTTTTGAAGATTTCATGAAGAACTATTCCTTTGGGCGCAAAGCGCGGTACGGCGTGACAAAAGAAGAACACCGAGATCTGTTCACCGTGTCTTCAGATTATTCCCTCGGCCACTGCGTATCAGAAGGCTTAAAGTTGTCCCGCGGCATAGCTTCAGTCTTTAAGGCGAAATATGGACGACTACAAGAACTGGCCAACCAACGTCCATCTGTTGGGAAAACGTTACAACTGAGAGATAGCAATGCAGACCATCAGCGGTACATCTTCTACCTTGTTACAAAACCACGCTCGTACCAGAAGCCGTCGTATCACAGCCTATGGAACTCGCTATGCGATTTGAGGGATCATCTACTGGAGAATGACATTTTTAAGCTAGCGGTACCGAAGTTAGGTTGTGGTCTAAACGGTTTGGATCGGAGTAAGGAGCATGTTAGAGATCCTCTTCCGTTTCACTGGCGTTGAAATTCTCGTCTGCAGCTTTAACCCTAACGGACAGAAAGAAGAAGTCGAGCGGACCATCGACTGTCACTTCTTTAGGAATTCGAAATGCACCAAGGGTAGTAACTGCAGATTTCGCCATCACGAACTGTTCCGGGACGAAACAGTCTTAAGGAAGGGCAGTGTAACGTCGCCGCCACCGCCGAACCGTAGCCCTCGCCGCCACCGCGCCATAGCTGGCGCCACTGTGTCGCGCCGAATGTCCGCGCATAGCAGACTTGCTAGGACAGGTCGCGGTGACGTGATCTATTATGCATGCTGTTTACCTCGCGAAGTGTTTTAGTAGGTTCGAGAACAAAAGTCGCCGGGTATATAACCCGTCACCGGGGCCAACGAACACGGTCTGTGATATAGAAGCAACGAGTAAAGAAGTCTGATATAAATATGCGTCGTGTTGGTGATATAAACAAACACTCTATGAGTAGTGAACATAAATAAATGTAATTAGTGACATAAATTAGTAGTGTTAATTGTTTAAATAAATAATCTTAAAGTTTAAGTGTCTTATAATATTCTTAGTCTTTAAAATAGTGTTAATATTTATTTAATCATAGTGTTAGTTACTTTTATGATCTTTTTAATATTTAATCTTAATTATTTATCGCTTAATAAACGTATTACTTTAAGTAATAATATCTTTCTTTTAGTTAATAATATTTGTCTGAGTTTTACACTTCACCCATATAAATAAAAACGTTACAGTATTACCCCTGATCACATAACAATCAGATTGCCAAGTTCGTATAAAATCTGGCAGGCATTTTCATGATTAGATTGCATTCGGTGTCCAGGCGGCGCCAGCATTGCATTGTAGTTTTGACTTCGATTACTAGAAGGCTGCATTGGTACCGATAATTATGGTTTCTGCAGGATCATATTATTTGAGCAAATTCAAACTGATTTTTTACGTTTCAAATATAATTATAATGAATAATTAACTTCTTTCGTACGCGTCAGAATTATAATTCTGCTTTATTAAAATAAAAATTTAAAATATTGACGTATTTTATTGAAATCACAAGAGGAAATAATAGTTATATGCATGTATATGTATATGTTGTATTGACAGTGACAGTGTTTTTGTACTCCTCCTACGATTTAAAAATTAAACAGTTAGATTTTCGATATTGAACTATATTGTTACAGTAATCAAAAGTACTTTTAGTGCCCAATAAGTTCTTATAGTTGGTTAGTGATATACCTTTTCTGTAAGTACTCTGTTTTAGCTTAAAGTGTATCAATTATATTAACGAAAACCAGCGTGCGTAAACAAATATTACCAATTGCAAGTGACTTAAGTCGCTATTTTACGCCTGATTCTTCACGCAACCCACACACCGCCTTTGTATATAGGAATAATATACTTCTAGGGGAACATGACAGATCTAACTAATAAACAACTATTAGACATATTAGATAAAAAAATTGATAGCTGTTTTGAAAATGTGAGAAAAGACATAAAAAAAAATTCGGAGAAGATTGACTCATTGATAAAACATACGAACGCAGAAATATCCTCCCTCAGAGACGAAAATGTACGTCTAAAAAACAAAATTAACACCCTTGAGAAGAATTTAAAACGCAATAATATTATAATAAAGGGAATTAAAGAATATAGGAATGAGGATCTTGAATCAACAATAAAAACGTTATTCAAAGATAGACTTGGTTTTGAAGTTGATGATTATGATATTGAATTTATTCGTAGAATAGGAAAATACTCCGACTCAAAAACTAGACCTACACTTTTAAAATTCTTAAGCTATAAAGTAAAATGTGAAGTACTAAAAAATGTGAAAAAACTGAAAAATACTGATATATTTATTAGTGAGGACTATTCAAAAGAGGAATTAGAATTACAACAAAGCTTATATAAATATAAACTGGAGGCAATAAAGAAAGGACATAAAGTTCAGCAACATAAATATGGGTTAAAGATTAATGGTAAATACCATTCGATAAATAATCTAATAACCGAAAACTTAAACGTCAACGAAATTGTTTTGAATGAGGAAAATGATGAAATTTTCAATACTACAGTTGCATCAAATGATAATGATATAACAATTCAGGAGACCACAGAAACAGCTAAACAGCAATTAATGGTGCACGCTGATGTTCACAATCTGTTTTGAAAATAGTAAATGCCTTCTATTCGCGGATGACTTAAAGTTTTTTAGGCTTATAGACAATCTTGAGGACTGCCATAAATTACAATTAGATCTGAACAACCTTTATAACTATTGTAAAGAAAATGACCTCTCTTTAAATGTTACAAAATGTCATTCTGTAAGCTTCACTAGAAACCATAGTAAAATCATTTTCAATTACTCTGTTAACAATGAATCATTAGAATCGGAAACATCTGTACGAGATCTTGGAATAATATTTGATTATAAATTATTATTTAATGAACATGTTGACTTTATAATCAAAAAATCTTCAAAAATGCTGGGATTCATAATTTAACAACAAAGTCTTTCACCCATATTAAATCGTACAATCTGTTATATAATACCTTAGTTAGACCACATTTAGAGTATAATTCACTTATTTGGAACCCATTTTACAATTTTAATATAAATACAATAGAAAAAATTCAAAAAAAAATTACAAGAATATTATATTATAGACTACAGATTCCATATGAGTCATATACATGCAGATTACAAGTTCTTAATATGACATCTCTAGTAAAGCGAAGAAAAATTTATGATCAAATATTCCTATACAAAATAATACATAATAAAATTGTTATCAGCGAGTTAATACAATATATAAAATTATTTGTACCATCTAGATGTACTAGATCTCAAATCATGTTTCAAGTCGAAAATTGTGCTACAAATACTTATATAAATTCGCCACTACATCGGATTACTATTGCACACAATAATCTTTGTTCATTAATTGACATATTTTAATGTTAGCTTTACACATTTTAAAAAAATGTTAAATGTTTACATAACTGAATCTCACGTTTAGCTTTACTATATTGTTGTAAATTTCTTTATTTGAGATAACTACTTGGTTCTTTATGCATCTATGTTCAACTTTATTATATCATTGTAAATTTCTTATTTGTAAATAACTATGTTCTTTATGCATAAGCATGCGTTGTACACACTTTTGTAAATTCGCGGGGACCTGTTTGGCCTAGGCTGTTGGTTCTCCTTAACAAAATAAAAAAAAAAAATCTCACTCCAAATAGAAACAACTCCACACTTCCCTGCCGGATAAACAATCCAGCCGTTATCAGTTTCGGAAAAACAATACAAAGAAAAAATAATATTAAGGTCTATTACCAGAACATCCAAAGCATGCGAAATAAGTTATTAGAACTTGAAATTCTTATACAATTCAAAGATCCACCTCAAATTATATGCTTAACTGAACACTGGCTTAATGAAGATGAAATTGCACTTCACACTATACCAAATTATAAAATAATTTCCTCTTTCTGTAGAACTGAAAATGAGCGTGGTGGCACATGCATATTAATTCGTAATAACATCGCTGCAAAAAAATAACAGATAATAGAAAAACATTTTGAATTTACCATAATACAACTACTTCAATGTGGAGGAAAATCTGTCTATATAATAGCACTTTGCAGAACACCTGATTCAGACTTCACAATTTTTCTAAATAATCTGGAATTACTGCTAGATAAAATACACTATTGTGGAAATCATATTATCATTTCAGCAGACTTAAATATTGACATTCTCAATAACTGCAGTAAGAAAACTCAATTAATAGCTCTTCTAAATTCATTTAATCTTGTTCTTAACATAAATGAACCAACTAGAATTACTGAAAAATCAGCTACTGGAATCGACAACATCATTACGTCCAGCAATGTAATAAGTCTCCATGAAGTTGTATACCCCGGATTTTCGGATCATCATGCAGTAATTTCTCAGTACTTAACCTATTTACTAACAATAAACATAACACATATACTTACAAAAGACAATTTTCAGAGAGAAATATTACTGAATTTAATGATCTATTGTCAAATGAAACCTGGGACACTATGAATGAGAATATGGGTACAAATGAACTATTACACGAATTCTATGTGACTTTTAATAGACATTTCAACAAAGTTTTTCCTTTAAAGAAAATTAAAATTATACAAAATAACAACTCGGGCTGGATAACCAAGGGTATTATTAAATCTTGCAGAACAAAAAGGAAACTTAGCCAACGTTCGAAAAATAATTATTCAAATGAATTGTTCGCTCACTACAAAAACTACTGCAAAATATTATCCAGAGTTATTAATGAAGCCAAAAGAATAAAAATTACTAACGTAATAAATTCATCAAAAAATAAAATAAAAACAATTTGGGATATAGTGAGAAAGGAAACCAATATTTCACCTAACTCTTTAACTTTTGAGGACAACATCGAAGAATGGACTAATAAATTTAATACACATTTTCTTTCCATGGGTAATGTCAGTCCATATCATCAATATAATTTCGCAACTCCATCTTGCCCATTTACAATTTTCCTCTATCCCACAACAAAAACTGAAGTTGAAAATGTAATAAATAGTTTAAAAAATACTCTCTCTACTGGTATAGATAATGTACCTCCCTTACTTGAAAAAAAGTGTGTGTGTAATATCTCTGAACCCCTCAGTGTAATCTTTAATAATTCTTTTGCGACTGGTACATTTCCAGCTTACTTTAAAAACTCAATAGTTACTCCGGTATTTAAAAATGGTGATCGTGCTCTTGTAGAGAACTACAGGCCTATATCTTTATTGTGCGTTTTTTCTAAAATATTTGAAAAGCTAATATATAACAGACTTACCAAATATCTGAATAAAAACAATTTAATAACAAAGTGTCAACACGGTTTTGTTAAATATAAATCCACTATTACGGCAGTTAATTACTATTGTTGAACGGATTCTCAGTGAACTTGATATTAATAGTAATTGTGTTTACAGCATATCAAGTGATTTATTTAAAGCCTTTGACAATGTCAACCACAACGTACTTCTTCAAAAACTCGAACACTGCGGTATTCGTGGAGTCCCCCTTACTCTTCTACAGTCCTACCTGAGTGACAGACAGCAAGCGGTCAAAATGACAACTATATGTAACAACGTCTACACACAATATTATTCCGAATGGGGAAATATACGATCTGGAGTACCCCAAGGGTCTGTTTTAGGGCCACTATTATTTCTAATTTATATTAACGATATGCCACAATACGTAGAAACTAAAGAAACCATAATATATGCTGATGATGCATATTTTCTAATAAGTTGCCCTAAAACTGAATCCTCAAATGCAAGTGACTTAATTGATACTGCCCTTTTAAATATAGAACAATGGTGTGACAATAACGACTTAGCCATAAATCTTAGAAAAACAAGTATAATACAGTTTTACTTGAACGCGGCAAATAAGATAGATTTTGACATTACAGGAAGGCAAGTCAATATTTGCTCTAATACAAAATGTCTGGCGATTCATCTTGACCATAATCTAAGGGGCAACAGTCACATAGATAACTTATTACCTAAACTAAATAAAGCATGTTACTGCCTAAGAATACTCGCAGCGAAATTAGATACTTGTACCTTATTAATTATTTATTACAGTTATATGTACTCACTCATTAATTACGGTATTATTGTATGGGGAGCATCTTCTAGAATATATGAAATTTTCATTGTACAAAAACGTGCACTTAGAACTATATACAAATTAGCACCAAGAGAGTCCTGTCGTAGTAAATTTAAAAAATTAAACTTATTAACTGTACCTTATATATACTTATATGAACTTTTTAAAAATGTATTTAACAACTTCAATGCTTTTACTTTCATATGCTCAAAATACACAACTAGGCAGAATAATAAATTCTTACATATACCCAAACACAAAACCACCTCATATGAAAATGGAGCTTATTATATGAGTATTAAAATATACAATTGCTTACCCGAAAATATAAAAGGTCTCTCTATAAGGAGTGCATTTGCTACAATAAAACAAATACTAGTTTCTAAGGAATATTATTCAATACAAGAATATTTGGATGATTGTATGAAGAATAATTTCAAATTGTAATTTATTTAAAATTAATATTATTTAAAACATTATTTTCTTCTATTTTTTACTATGATTTCATAATATTATAAATACTGTACTGTCATCACTATTTGTAATTTGTAATTATTATTTTGTATTAGCAGAGTGGAAGAACAGTGATTACTGAACTCTTGCTATTTGATTTTGATCAATAAAGTTATTCTATTCTATTCTACCAAGTGCTGAAAGTGCTGTTTTGTGGAACCAAAATACTTTGCCCAGGCTGCAATCGTTTGTGTAAGTAAATAAAGATTTTTTTTAATAATTTGACACTTATTTGTGATGCGTTCCTTTGACTCTTGAGTCTTGAAAGTTCATATTTGTAGTACTAGGTATGTGAAGTTTTACTTGACTTTCTTGAGTACTGCAATGGATCTGGTGGAAATGATTAGGCAGAGGACTCACATCATCAACCTGAAAAAAACCTTATTAAAAGAAATATAACTTGTAGAACTATTATTTATTTATTTTTTTAAAAATAAGAAAAAATATACTAGTATTAATGAAACGTTATATGAATTAATTTACAATTATTTCTAAGTCAATCCTTATTCTTTCTACGGAATATAAAATTATTTGACACAAAATGATCATTCTCAGTAGTGCCAACGTGTGGTACGAAAATAAACTACAATTATTTCAAATAATTTTATATTCCGTAAAAGGAATAACGATTGACTTGGAAATAATTGTAAATATCATTAATATATAATTTTTTTCTTCTTCTTTTAAAAATAAATAACACCCAATAATTTCCACAAGTTATATTTCATTTCATAAGGTTTTTATCAGATCAATGACGTGAGTCCTCTGCTTAATCATTTTCACTATATTAAACGTGGATATACAATCTGTCGGTTTTGATTGTTTTTATTGAGTCTGTTTTGATTTTTAACTCGTCAATGGCACTAGTAAGTGTGAATTATAATTCTTTTTTTTTACTTATTTATATTTCAAATGCATATTTGGTTTTTCTCTCATTTTCCCGGAATATATTTGTTATTTAATAGTAAATTATTATTAATGCTGTTTTTTTACTTACTATTATGTTATATCATATTTAATAATAAATTATTGTAATCCTTTCAAATTTATTTTTCTATTGCATATTTCGATTTGTGATTCGTTCGAAAGAAACTTAGCAGTTCTCTTATTTGCCCCTACACTGCCGTACCGAAGACCCAAACCCAAGCATCTAACGCAACGTAAACAAAACTGCTTTGAAAACATTCTTGCACCTAGAGACATCTATTGAGAATAAAATTAATTTTTAAATCTGCTGCCATTCTGTACATAAGATCGGCGAATCTGTTAGTTATGTGATCAGGGGTATTACTAACCAATAAGCATGTTGCAACTATAGCTCGAGTCAATTCTGAATGGTGTACTACGAAGTGCTTGCCTGCACTTCTTCTAAAAATCCGTCATAGTTGACCAAGAGTCATAATGCATTATGATAAACGCTCGTTCATAAACTGTCGCTCGAACAGTATCGTATTTAAACGAGCAAAAAATTGTATTCAAGGATCATCCAGCATATAGTTCTAATTTGGCACCGAACGATTTCAATTTATTTTAAATAAATAAATAAAATATATCAATACAGCATATTACCCATTACTGGATGTGCCAATCTGCTTTATACGCAGATATCGATAATGATGATGATATATTCGTACCGTGCGGGCGTTTACTAGGCGTCATCATATGGGCACTCATTGCTGACGTGAAGAGTTCACCAGAGGCCACTTTTGTGCCATTTAACCCTATAGGGGGCGCGCGCGGTCATCTAGACCGGCGCAATATAAATTTTTATTTATTTCAATTGTTTCTGGCTGTAATGACCTGTAATTTTCAGTAGTTGCCTGATTTTTTAGTCCGTAATTTTTCAAAATTCCTGTTCTAGGAACCTGTAGTAATATTATGTGAAGATTGTCATCGCAAAACGAATTAATCTGTGTTTTCCAGAATTTTTTTATCGACCATATTGTTCAACCTTTCATTTAGATATAGTTATTATTAATTTTTAAGTTAATTTTAAAATTATAATTAGGTATTATAATTCTAAAACATTAGTATTTTTTAAAGAATAATATTTTAGTTTTCAGTTGATTATTCATCTTATATTTTACCGTAAAATATACTTCCATTAATAAAAATCATATAAATACACTGTGTCCCTAAATAATTTAGTATGTTAGGGGATAATAAATTAATAAACGCTAATTAAGATCATATATACAAACCAGTCGAGTTCACAATCAAACAAAACTTCAAAATAATTTTAGCCTCTGTCGGGGTCAAATCCGAGTCTCCAAATTCACAACCTGACATTCAGGCACACGACCACAAGTCAAATTACGGCGAATGCGTTTTAATTCGACCAATGTAGCTGCAGATGCTTTGAAAGGAGAGAATATAATAACGTACCTCCAGAAACATGGAAAAAAATGTTTTGAAAATTATTGGTTCTTGCGAATGCAAAAATGTATTGAGTATAACGAGAAAAAATTTCCGAAAATATAATAAAATTTTCACAAGGGAATACAGTGCTTTAACATTTATTTATCAAATTTAAAATTTCATTTTACTAAATAGAAAAAAACACCACCACATAACTATATAAATGTATTATTTATTATAATTTGTAGTATCTTATACGTACATATAAATGCGTCACTGTTTGTTATTTCCTTAATTATATCTTAATATATTTCAATTTTACGCACAATCTATGGGCCGAGGACGTCATCGTTCGTGGTGCGCGGTAATATTTTAGACACGCCCATCAACAAACGGTGGCGTGGTTAATAGAAATGAATTCGCATTTATGAATTTTTATTTATAAATTTGTTTTAATTTATTAACAATTTTTTATAACAATTCGATAAATTTATAAAAAAAGGATCTAATTTTTATAAAATTATTTTAATATATTAAAGTGTCGAACTGTGTACCAGATACATTGATAAATTAATTATTTGCAGCTGATGATGAATTTGTAATAATTGCCATCATCTCAATTTAATTAAGATATTATAATATGTGGGTTAATTGCTGTATTTTGTTAACCCGCGCTCCCTCGCGTATCAATTTGTAACGTGATCACTCGCGTGTTAGATTTTATCCAACATTTGGATGCGGGATGTGAATTAGATTTATTTCAAATATATTTATTCATAAAGTTATTGCTACTAGAAAAACATTTAAAACACAACTTCTCGTGCTTGGCTGTTAACATTTTTTCCCCTTACACCAATTTTATTTGGAGACATTTTAAAAATAAATCACTTTGCACTTTCCACTTATATCCGAACACACACACTAAACCAAAGAAGAAACGCAAATGATAAGAAATGTGGACCGCCTATGGACGTAGCGTCCCGTTGCCATATACAATTGCTCGTTGCTAAAGGGAGGAGCTAATTTAGACTAGTGCACAGCCAAAAGTAATGACGTATTCATGACGTGCCTGGCCCATTCTTAGGGTGCGGTCCGAATCGTGCTATCATAGCTTACAGTGCTTAGAGCGCTCACAGCTGGTCCGATATGATTGAGCGCGCTGACGACTGTGAATACGTTAACGATTCGGACCGTTCGTAAGCGCGCTTACATCTTACTTGTCATTTGTGACATATATAACCTCTGCACAATGATTAACCAAGAAAAAATAGTTCTGATGGAAACAGTTTCCCTCATTTGAGAGAGCGATGATAGTGATTCAGAAATATTTATTGATTCTTCGTCCTCATCTTCGAGTTCAAGTAGTGACGAAGATGATGAAAGAATCCTATACGTCGCTCTTGTTCTGGGAAATAGGAGAGATGAACTGGGACGGAGACCTTTACTTTGCTAACAACTTCCATGTATCAAATTGCAGTCTGATATTAATAACGTTCTTCAATGGTCTTTAAAATAGTTATTTGTATATCAAGTGCTGAAAGTCTATCTTTGTCGAACCAAAACGAAAGCGAAGCGAAGGTTGCAATCGTTTGTGTTCGACAAAGGACTTTCAACACGTGTTATACACACTATTTTTTCTACTCCTGCAAGATAAAAAAATAAGGAAATAAGGATTATTTTTTTAAAATAATGACATTTATTTTCAATTTTTGTATTTGTGATGCGTATCTATGACAACAACAAACATTCTATACAACATTTGTAAGTAAAATGCGTTGCTAGGATACCGAAGTGTGCTGCAAAATTTTGCAGCACTAGTGCTGCAAAGAGTTACTTTCAACATGAAAACAAACCAGAAAATTGTATTTTCAGAGCAGGAGTAGAAAAAATAAATTGTATTTTAATGAAAATAAATGTCAAGTTATGAGTAATTAATGGTGTATCTGCATCGAGCAACTTCAGTAACATATTGAAAGGATGTTATCTGAGGCCTCCAAAAGTATGGGTTTTATATTGCGTAACACATAATTTTCGCAATAAGAATAATTTACAATCTCTGTTTTTCGCAATTGTACGCAATAAACTCGAATATGGTTGCATAATTTGAATTCCATTCCATGTATATCAAATACAATTAATAGAAAATGTTCAAAAAAGATTTCTCAAAATATCTTACCACAGAATAAAACATGTATGGCCAAATTTGGATTATAAAGAATTATAATTTGCCTTTAATTTAGAATCGCTACAAACTCGTTGCGCTGGTCACCAAATTATGTTTTTGTACAAAATTGTAAACAACTTGGTTGATGATTCCACTCTCTTAGCAAGCTTAAATTTCTATTTAAAATCATGCAATGTCCGAAATACATCAACATTTTTATATGTTTGCTAGAACTGCTTTAAGTTATAATTTACCTCTAAATTCAATGTGTCTTGCATTAAATTTTGTAAGCGCTGAATTAGATTTTTCGAATACTTTGTAATTAATTTAAAAACAAACTTTATTCATTTATTAATAATTTCTAATATTACGATGGTTTATTTTAGATTTTGTCTTTTTCTACTGCTTCATTGTTATTATTTTTCTTTGTTTATTATTAAGTATTATGTATCTAGGTATTATAATTATTTTTATAATATACTCGTTATAAATACTGCATATGTACAACCTGTATCTGTTCTAGTTATATGTAAAATTATTGTTATTGGGATTTATCCTGTATAATAATAAATATTACGAGTACATACTTCGTTGTTCGACGCGTAATGGCGTCAAATATAACAAGCGTGCTTACAGTGCTTACACTGCCTATGCTCTTCGACGTGAGCACTGTCAGCATGAAATGTTGACGTCACATCTGACGTCATACACCTCACAGCGCAAAATTTAAGCGTTGTGAGTATGCGTTAGCGCGCTGTTGGTACTTACAGCGTGATTCGGACCGCACCCTTAGAGTGAACGGAGTCTACCGCTGAACCGGATCTCTCGTATAAGTGGAAAGTGTCCGCAACTATTACTATAACCGACCTTGTCTAGCGTTCGGACACGTGTATACGCGCACAAGCAGTAGGCGAATAACGAAGCGCATGCAGTTGACGTATGCGTATAAGGGATATATTAGAATCACTAGAATCAGCTACTAATTTAACAGGCAACTTAGAAAGCATCAAGTATTTCTATCACACTTGTTTCAAGTTGCTCGCAATATTCTGTAAAGTTTAAACATTTAGTAGATCATAAATTTGATGTTTAAAAAACTTTATAAATGAACACAACGAAATCAACAACTACAATATTGCTTTTAGATGAAGAAACAGCTATTTTCTTAATTTTCTTTAATGAGGACTTATGAAATTGACGACACACAACACACATCCTCATCTCCAGGACTACATGTCAGGAAGAAGACAGCAGGCTCGGAGAGAGAGATAGTTTTGTATTACTCACTTCCTTCTCAACGTATTGTCCTAATCCGATTTGATATTTACTCTGTTTTATTTTGCCGTGGTATTTAACGTATGTATGAGTGATCAGTTTTGTTATAACAATGATTTGTTAGATGACGATAAATTCTAAAAAAAATAATACCGAAACACAAAATTATCCAACACATTTAAATACTATTTTAAATTCTATCCACGAGGTCATGGTAGTGCTTTACTGTCTCTCTCTCTCTCTCTCTCTGAGCTTGTCGTCTTTGTCTACAGAGATTACTTCAGAACTCAGTAGACGGCACTGTCTCCATTTGTAACACGGGTCTGTATAACCTTGTTTTTGTTTAATGATTTCGGTTCAAACTCAGTATTCGGTACGTGCTCAGTAATTAAATACTTTGGATGATTGTTAATTGGTGTTCCTGACGCACGCACTCACTATACTTTACATTTGTTTTGAAAAAGATTAAGTTTGTGCGATAGGTTAGGTTATGTTTATTAAGTTTGTGCGATAGGTTAGGTTATGTTTAGGTATATTTTAAAAAATTGCAAGCTAAAATGTCCAAAGTTTGACTAAAATAGCCTAGGAAGACTAAGAATCTTCATCAATTTGTCGCACAATATCTAAAAAACGGACATAACAACCCTAGTTTCGCCAGATTGTTTTGTGCGTTAGGCAAGGAGGATCAGGAGTGCGCACTCAATGTTAAAACAATAGAACCGTCAAGGCGGCATGTTGGTTAGTTGGGGCCAGAGCCGCAAGATGGCTCTCATGGCAGTTTTCCAAATATTTTTATTAAAATTTAATTTCTTTTACAAATAAAATTAAAATAAACACCAGATATTGATATATTATGTTATTATATTTCATCACAGACCTATAGTACAAAAAAAATACATAATATGCATTTGCTAACCTATAACACATAATCAACAGCATATTTATTTTACGGTATTCTAAAATAATTAATGATAAATAACTTAATAAGGGACATTTATATTGAAGTTGAGTTGGTTAAAAATGGGAATTTATAATTGAATTTAATTATTTATATTAAACGAACGACTAATTTTAATGGGAAATTTTTATGGTATCGCTTAAGTAGCAAGATTTAAGGTAGTTTGACAACAGAATTACGACTAAATATACCAGGATGATCTTTATTCCTCCTCTGATTTGTTTTCTGGTATTTCTAGGAAGAGTCCAGAAATGTGTGGTTTACTTTCTTCAATAATGATACGCCCGTTATCTGCATTTTCTGTTTGATAAAAAAAGGTCAGATAATTTTGTTTCTCTAAATTAAATAAACTGAAAATATTACCTTTTTAAGATTATATTGTTACTGAACAACTAATTAAAAATTCTGTTTGAATTTGGAGTGGCTTCTAATAAAAATTTGTAAATAATATATAACTAAACGACATAACCTCTTCGCCATCTACAACAAAAATTTAGTAAATGTTAACTAATAATAGTACCTGATGAAGTAACTTATTGTTTACCTTGAAGAAAAGTCTTAGAATGCAGCAAACCGTTCTTTATACAGAAAGTACTTTAATAAGAAGCGATAAATATCTCAGTGAAAACTTTAGAAAAATTTGACATTAATATTATTGTTTGTAATTACAATACGTTGCTAAGGACACGAAAAAGACTGCTTGTTCATTGGTAAATTTAAAAATGAGTAGTTGGGGCCCTAGCCGTTAGATGGCGCCACAAAGGACAATGGTTGTCTATTTCACTGATTTCTCCTATTCCTCCTTAGCGTTAGGTTAGGTTATGTTAAGGTATATTATGAAAAGTTGCAAGCGAAAAATATTCAAATTTGCACAGAAATAGTCTCATTTTTTTTCGAATGCGAAGCTATGTACTTTATTCTAAATTCTTGACACTGGAATCATACGCGTGTATTGTATACTACTTTTCTACCGATAGTAGCAACCGATTTGCCAAAAATCTCAGATCACTTCAACTGAGCTGAAATTTTCTGTAGCAAGCTACAGCTAAATAAAACAGCTTTAACAAGCTACACTGAGTAATTTGTTTATATTTAATAACAGCAGTGATAAATATGTATATTATGATAATGTTACATCGAATTATATTTAAAAAACAAGTTTCATAAGGCAAACTGTTAAAAGCATGAGTCGTAAGTTTTACAAAGACGAGTGTGATAACAAGCCTTATGAAACATGTTTTTTATACTATTTTTTCTATTGAGGTAATTAAGGTAATTTTATAATTCTATTATATTTTTTTTTTTTTAAATGCCTCAACTAAGTTGTAAAAACTTTCGAATACAATAAAGAATTATTATAAAAAAAAAACCGACCCCGGTGGTGCAGTAGGCAACGCAGCCGACTCATGACCCAAGGGTTCTGGGTTCGAATCCCGGGTAAGGTATGGTTGTTTGTGTGTGTCCCTTTCATCGTCTCATCTTCATCAATATTATAAGCACAACGAAAATGTTACAAAAATGTAAGCGAAAATTGACTCACCCCCAATATATCACTTGTAATAAAGTTGTAAAAACTTTCGAATACAATAAAGAATTATTATTATTATTAATGCCTCAACTATGCAGATGTAAAAACTGCAGTCTTAAAGAAGTGAACCAATTTTAACTGAGATTTGTTACAAATCAAATGCATCAATTAAATAATTTTCAAATTCACTTTCCTTTTGCGATGTCATTTTGTAATGTTTCGTATATTTCTTGATCCATTTGTAGTTTATACGTTTTACGCTAAACACTTAAATCTAGGGATCTTGAAGTTATCGCACATGCGCATTACATTTGTACACTTCAAAATCGACAATCCGTGCCAAGTTTTTGTAGAGAGTTACTTGAAATAAATTAAGTTGTAAATTTTAGTATTCATGTGATAACGCTTTAAATATTCTTAACAATACGGATGCTGTGAGGGTTAACGAAATTCAATCTACTAGAGTGAAACAAACAAGCGGTGAAAGGGAAATGTATTATAAGTATAGTAAATAAAATATGATTGACTCACCTGCGTGAAGAGGTCTTCCTTTGCCGGAAAGTATGTCCCCATTCTCGTTGCCATACATGTAAATATGCGAATATTTATCACTATGATCACTGGAACTGAGTCGTTCGTCTGGACCGTTCAGCTCATAGTTCTCGCTACCGCTGCTACACAATTCAACAATATAAATTACTAACTCGATTATTAATTCTTCTTACGATTACGAGAACATTTCATAAAGGGAAAGCGTGAGAATGTTTTTCTTGTCATTTGTGACAAATTTAAAAACAATTAGTGCCGTGAAAATGTGATGTTATAAAAAATATAAATATAACCTTGATTTGAAAATATTGAGGTAACTATTGTTTTATTATTCAATGTAAACTCCATGATTTTTTTTTTAAATTTCCATTCTTATACATTGTGATATTGCTGAATGCGCAAAACTTAAAAGTTTGCAGACAGCAGACTAAGTAAATAAATTACTATGTGTACAAAACAGTTTAAGTGTTAACAATACGTTAATTAACTGTTCTTTTCGTATAAAAATGCTAAAAAACACACTGCCGCA
Source organism: Harpalus rufipes (assembly GCA_951394225.1). NCBI lineage: Eukaryota > Metazoa > Arthropoda > Insecta > Coleoptera > Carabidae > Harpalus > Harpalus rufipes. The sequence goes on along the minus strand of OX596278.1, from coordinate 34,439,756 downwards.
TAAAAAATTACATTGTTACATTTATGTGAACGGAATAACTGAAAATGTAGGTCTCAGTAATGTAAGTCACATTGTTTTAGAAATACAATATTATTTCGTAAAATTATATGTCATTACTTCATATATTCTTTGAATAATTTTAAGCAAAAACATATGCCCATTTTACTCTTCTCAAGGAGTATCAACGTATTGAAGATGACCCATGAGATGTATACTTTAGTTGTTAATTTGAAAACAGTTATAGACAGAAATATGAAACGTTATATATTTGATGTTTTGTAAATTTTTCATTTTTTTGCAATACTCCTTCATTGGTTACCCGAAGAGTGGTGGGAGAAAAATAATGAAAACTTTTTTTTCTCACGACCATATAAGATAATAGGGCGTTTTTAAATTAAAATTAAACCCATCCGTTGCAGGCGCTTTCTATAGAATTCGTTTTTTTTATTCTACAAGTTACAGCGATTTTCTGCAATGTTACAAACCTGCTGCCCATAAACGTTAACGTTGCATCACAACTTTTAATAAAAATGACGGGTGATGATTTTGTACAACCAATTTTAAATAACAACGGTGAAGACGTTGGGTGGATAATGATACGGAAAATTAATTATCTTTCCTACTTTTTTGCTTGACACAGTGTCCGTTTCATAATAATCATAAATTTTATCTAATAGATTTTCTAATACGAATTATGCCCAACAAACACTAAATAGTCTTCGTTTTATTTGAATATATTTGAATGGCTACCCCATTTAATTGAAATTTGAATGGACGTAGTGGTTTTTTATTCTTTGATGTAAAAAAAAACAGGTGCGTGAACTTGGCACATAAACTGTGGGTGCAAATTCTGAAATTTTGCAAATATTTTGCACCTAATTTGCACCTATTTGCACCCTCAAAAAATTTTAACTACCTTTTATTTATTCAAAAGTTATAAACAATTAAACTTTTTTGTGCCAACTTCACGCCAGCACAAAAAAATATTCGGAATCAAAATTTTTAGTTACCAATAATTTGCACCCAATTTGCACCCATTTGCACCATCATATTTTTTTTGTTATCTTTTTAAATAAAAAAGTTATTAACAATTACTTTTTTAATTGCCAGCACATAAAGTGTTCACATTTGATAATTTTTTTATGGGAATAATTAGCACCCAGTACAACAAAATTTGCACCCTAAAAATTATTTTCCTATCTTTATTATTTCTAAAGTTATAGACAATTACATTATTTTTGTGATAACTTCACACGAACGTCCATCAAAGTCATTAATTACGGTTTGTTATAAGGGTGCAAATTACTAAAGTTATTTATTATTATTAATTAGGGTAGGGTATAATTTGCACCGTAAAAATAATGTCATTTTAACACGTATTTATTTAGATAATAGCGTTCAACCGTAGAAGTATGAGTTACATCGGTATATATTGCAAAAAGTCATTAATTATGGATTGTTATAAGGGTGCAAATTACGAAAGTTATTTATTATTATTAACTAGGGTAGGGTACAATTTTCACCCTAAAAATAATGTCATTTTAACACGTATTTATTTAAATAATAGCGTTCAAAAGTAGGAGTATGATTTATATCGGTATATATTGCGACAAGTTATTAATTATGGATTGTTATTAGGGTGCAAATTACGAAATTTATTTATTATTATTAACTAGGGTAGGGTACAATTTGCACCCTAAAAATAATGTCATTTTAACATGTATCTATTTAAATAATACCGTTCAACCGTAGGAGTATGAATTACATCGGTATATATTGCAACAAGTTCTTTATTATGGATTGTAAGGAGGGTGCAAACTACGAAAGTTATTTATTATTATTAACTAGGGTAGGGTACAATTTTCACCCTAAAAATAATGTCATTTTAACACGTATTTATTTAAATAATAGCGTTCAAAAGTAGGAGTATGATTTATATCGGTATATATTGCGACAAGTTATTAATTATGGATTGTTATTAGGGTGCAAATTACGAAATTTATTTATTATTATTAACTAGGGTAGGGTACCATTAATTATGGATTGTTATACAGGGTGTTTAAAACATAGGGCAAAAATTGAAGGGATTATTCCCTGGACCATTCTAAGATGATTTTGTCCTTTGATGAATTTTGAAAAGCCGCTTTGTTTCGAAGAGACAGGGCGAAAAATATTTTCGACAATAACAACATTTAAGACCAAAAATTACATGTAAAGTTTCTTAATCTACAAGTACTGTTGAAAATGAATACCTCCAGTTACGATGCAAGAATCCAATCTTCTTCTCATTGATTGCCGAACTCTTTCAAAAACACCAGGGTCGTTTCTTATGGAGTTACAGCCAGCAATTATCCGATGTCTTCCAAATTTGCCAATGGAGTAGCATATACTAATGATTTTAGATGGCCCCATAGGAAAAAATCGTTCAATGTACAACCGCCTAGCTTGTAATGAATTGCCATCAGCAAGTCCATAAATGAAATGCATGTCAGTCATCTCGGCGTTCGTATAGCTATTCATGATAAGAGGACTTCACTAACAAAAGTTTAAGTATTATAGACAGAAAATACACGTCAAACAGCCAAACGTCTCAACAAATTTGACACATAACTTGCCTGCTGTTACTAGATTAATAATTTGAAAAATATCAAAATTGGTTTTGTAGAATTTTTTTTGCCATGTATCTTCGAATCAAAGCGGCTTCTCAAAAATCATCAAAGGACAAAATCATCTTAGAATGTTCCAGGGAATAATCCCTTCAATTTTTGCCCTGCCCTATGTTTAATAAACACCCTGTATAAGGGTGCAAACTACGAAAGTTATTTATTATTATTAACTAAGGTAGGGTACAATTTGCACCCTATAAATAATGTCATTTTAACATGTATTTATAAATAATCGCGTTCAACCGTAGGAGTATGAATTACATCGGTGTATATTGCAACAAGTCATTTATTATGGATTGTAAGGATAGGGTGCAAAATACGAATTATTATGAGCTATGGTAGGGTACAATTTGCACTTTAAAAATAATGTCATTTTAACATGTATTTATTTAAATAATAGTGTTCAAACGTAGAAGTATGAATTACATCGGTGTATATATATATATATATATATATATATATATATATATATATATATATATATATATATATATATATATATATACACACAGGGTGTAACACCAAAACCGACAACCCCCATTATTTTCTTTGTTACAAAAAAATACTATGGAACAAAATTGTAGAAGACCAAGGGGGACATCCCATTTTAGAATAAAATATTTTTTTAAACCACACAAAGTTATATTTTTTCAAATGGGATTATACATATTTTTTTATGCCTATTCGATAACGTATTTTATTCTGAATTCAACCATGTATCAGTTTGATATCCTTACATAATAAAAATATTGAAAAAAATGCGATTGAAATATAAGTAAATTTGATTTTTCTAGTCTTTTTTCAATAGGCTATGTATGAAAAACAAAAATTAATATTTGTCAATTTGAATTATTTAGGATATAAATCAAATAGAACACTGTTTATAACGTTTTTAACAAATATTTGTTTCATTTTAATTTAAGCACAATTGTTTTTCATTCATAGCCTACTGAAAAATAATTATAAAAATTAAATTAATTTAAATTTTAATTGAATTTTTCTCAATATTTTTGTTATGTAAGGATATAAAATAATCTCATGGTTGAATTCAGAAAAAAATACTCTATTGAATAGACATATAAAATATGTAAAGGGTTTTCAATAAGAGGTGTTATTTTGATATTCAAAGAAAAATGCCATTTTTAATATAAATGATCGGATGTTTATTTCATTATAAAGAGGAAGGTATGCCGTTAATAGTGGAAAATAACATCAGGCAAATGACCACCACGACCACGCTGACAGGACAATATCCTTTTCATGAAATTTTCCATAACCAAATCGCAAAGTGGCTGTCCTATGTCCTCGATAGCCTCACGAATTCCATCTTTGAGGTCTTGAGTCGACGCTGGGCAGTTGGCGTAGACCTTCTCTTTCACGTGGCCCCAAAGAAAGAAGTCGCAAGGTGTTAAATCACAAGATCTCGGTGGCCAATTGTGATCACCCCTTCGAGAGATAACACGGTCCGGAAACTTTTCCCGTAAAAGATCAATGGTTTCGTTGCTTGTGTGGCACGTCGCGCCGTCTTGTTGAAAGTAAACGTTGTCCAGATCAATACCATCCAATTCCGGCCATAAAAAATCGTTAATCATCTCTCGATAGCGCAATCCATTCACCGTAACTGTTGCTCCAGCCTCATTTTCGAAAAAGTAAGGTCCAATGACTCCGCCGGACCATAAACCGCACCAAACAGTCACACGTTGAGGATAGAGAGGCTTTTCAACAATAACTCTTGGGTTTTCTGAGCCCCAGATGCGACAATTTTGTTTGTTGACGAAGCCACCGAGGTGGAAATGGGCCTCATCACTCAAGATGATTTTTCGATGGAATTCCGGATCATTTTCATGCATTTCAACGACCCAATCAGCAAAGACACGACGTTGTTGATGATCGGCCGGCTTGAGTTCTTGTGTTAACTGGACTTTATAAGGCTTAAGACCCAAATCTTTATGCAAAATACGGTGTAATGACGTTTGTGGAATGCCTAATTCCAAAGAACGACGAGGAATGGACAAACCTGGGTTTTCTTCAACACTTTCGGCTACAGCAGCAATATTCTCGGCTGTTCTTGAGCGACGTGCACGGGTTTTATTCTTCACATCACTAACTTGTCCCAACAGCTCGAATTTTTCCACCAATTTCTGTATTGCGGTCCGACAAGGTGCTTCACGACGACCCAAAAATTGTCGAGTATTACGAACCGTCTCTGCCAAATTTTCACCATTTTTATAGTGAATTTTAATAATTTCAATGCGTTGTTGAAGCGTGTATCATTCCATTTTTATTAATGGCGTAGTTTCTACTTGTCAAATGTCAAAAAATGACAGCTTCAAAAGCGACATCTACCGAAATAGCGGGATATTCAAATTAACACCTCTTATTGGAAAACCCTTTATAATCCCATTTGAAAAAATATAACTTTATGTTGTAACTTGAGAACCACTGGTTTGAAAAAATATTCTCTTCCCTAATGAGAAGTTCCCCTTGGTCTCCAACAACTTTGTTCTATAGTATTTTTTTGTAACTATAATAATAAAGAAAATAATGGCGGTGGTCGGTTTTGGTGTTACACCCTGTATATTGCAACAATGTCATTTATTATGGATTGTTAGGAGGGTGCAAATTACGAAATTTATTTTTTATTATTAACTAGGGTACGGTACAATTTGCACTCTAAAAATAATGTCATTTCAACATGTATTTATTTAAATTATTAGTAGGGTTGAAGGTCAAAGACATTTTTTATATTAAATTAAATCTTTTTTATTGAACAAATGTCTAATGATAACAATAATAGTGAAATAAATATGTTTTTCTGTACCTACCCCCAATTGCTAAATATTTGCAAATTATAAATACTTATCGCTTTTGTAATTGTGTGTAAAGTTATGTTTTATAAGGTAAAAAATGAAAATAAACAAAAACAAAATAAGTATTTATAAAATTTTAAATTCAACTTTCAAACATTATACATATGTTAATTACAAAGTGTATATTAACAAATGAGCTGTTACCCTACAGTCTTTCTTCACATTTTTATATTGATCACACTGGTCATCATACAACTATTTATTTAAATAAATACATGTTAAAATGACATTATTTATAGGGTGCAAATTGTACCCTACCCTAGTTAATAATAATAAATAACTTTCGTAGTTTGCACCCTCCTTACAATCCATAATAAAGAACTTGTTGCAATATATACCGATGTAATTCATACTCCTACGGTTGAACGGTATTATTTAAATAGATACATGTTAAAATGACATTATTTTTAGGGTGCAAATTGTACCCTACCCTAGTTAATAATAATAAATAAATTTCGTAATTTGCACCCTAATAACAATCCATAATTAATAACTTGTCGCAATATATACCGATGTAAATCATACTCCTACTTTTGAACGCTATTATTTAAATAAATACGTGTTAAAATGACATTATTTTTAGGGTGAAAATTGTACCCTACCCTAGTTAATAATAATAAATAACTTTCGTAATTTGCATCCTTATAACAATCCATAATTAATGACTTTTTGCAATATATACCGATGTAACTCATACTTCTACGGTTGAACGCTATTATCTAAATAAATACGTGTTAAAATGACATTATTTTTACGGTGCAAATTATACCCTACCCTAATTAATAATAATAAATAACTTTAGTAATTTGCACCCTTATAACAAACCGTAATTAATGACTTTGATGGACGTTCGTGTGAAGTTATCACAAAAATAATGTAATTGTCTATAACTTTAGAAATAATAAAGATAGGAAAATAATTTTTAGGGTGCAAATTTTGTTGTACTGGGTGCTAATTATTCCCATAAAAAATTATCAAATGGGAACACTTTATGTGCTGGCAATTAAAAAAGTAATTGTTAATAACTTTTTTATTTAAGAAGATAACAAAAAAATTTTGATGGTGCAAATGGGTGCAAATTGGGTGCAAATTATTGGTAAATAAAATTTTTGATTCCGAATTTTTTTTTGTGCTGGCGTGAAGTTGGCACAAAAAAGTTTAATTGTTTATAACTTTTTAACTAATAAAGGTAGTTAAAAAAATTTTAGGGTGCAAATAGGTGCAAATTAGGTGCAAAATATTTGCAAAATTTCAGAATTTGCACCCACAGTTTATGTGCCAAGTTCACGCACCTAAAAAAAACACACCCATATTGTTTTCATACGATTAGATGACGCACTAGTGTGTTATAACGCACAGGAGTGTTGCCAGCGACCGGCAATTTGGGTTTATTAACGAGAAGTCGCTAAATATCAAAGTATGAATATAAATAATTAAAATTATAATCTACAAATGTAACCATTTTTCTGTACAATAATTACGGTTGGTATAATAATTTCACATTTATGATAAGGTACTTATAAACATAACAGTTGGTAACACTGACATACTCGGCTGTTCACTTCCGTTTTACTTTGAGTTATTCGACATTTGATTTGAGATTATAATCGTGCGAACATATTTAAACAATGAATACGTGGTTAATACAATATTATTATACAATAAAACTTATTTGTAGAGACAAAGTCAATGTGATTATCACAAAAATTTGAGATAAAAACTTATTAAACTGTGTCGTTTTTTGTGGTCGTGAGAAAAATAGTGTACAAAACTCGCTAGAAAGAGTTTTTCATACGCTCGTGTGATTACTGCGTGAAACATCTCGTTATGAAATGAACTTTTTTCTTAGCTAGTTGTGTAAATAACTATTTACTAATGGTTTAAAGATTTTTTTACTAGAAAATCCTTTTAATTTTAAAGAAAAAAAATTACTCTTATTTACATACTTATTTATATAAATTATACTTCTGTAGTTAATTAAATTATTTATGTTTAGTTGCTATTATTTGTAGTTTATATTATTTTTATTTTTCTAACAAATTAATATTATCCCAGAAAAAAATTAATAAAATTGTTGAAAATTGTTAGTGACGTAACAGCTTCAAAAGAGAGCTGGAACTTATCCGTTCTGAGAACAGAAGTAGAATAACGTGAAGATAGCGTTAAGTAGGAGCGCGTAAAAAGTGGCGTAGCAATCGGGGATGCGTGAGTATAGGTCCACGACCCAAAGGATTCATAGGATACAAGCATTAATTTTAAGATTTAGGAACGAAAATATTTAGGATCTACTGAAAGTTGTAAATTCAGTGCCTTTTTTGTTTGCATAAAGGCCCATTCGCTTCTGTGCGTAAAGTCACACCAACAAAGCATGCGCGCAGGATCTATGAATATGAAATTAGCTAAATAGACCATATTACTTATTATAGCGTCTCTGCCGGCAAATTTTTAAAATAAAAAACTTTTTTGTAATTACTATTCTTACCCTTATTAATTAATGAATTTAAATTATAATCCGGGACGCAATAATTGCAACCAGGTATAATTAAAAAAAAAACAAAAGAATCACAACAAAACATAAATTTGAGATTATCTGTCAGTTACAGTGTTACAGAAGAGTAAATAAGCGCTTAAAATTTTCAAACATTAATATTATTTTATTACTTATTTATATATTATATGCAGAGTTGGGCAGTAATTAATTACATTTGGTAATTAATTGCTAATTAAATTACTTTTCCCCAAATTGTAATTTGTAATTAATTACATTGTAAAAAAAGTAATTATACTCAATTACTTTTGAAAATTTGAAAAATAATTACTATTTTGAACCAAGAAGTGAGGAAATCCCCGGGATACGGGCGTAGCGTAGTTTATCTGCGTTGTGGTTGTAACGACAGGTTACAAGTGCAAGTGCAATTTGTCATGCGCGTAGGGACGTAGACGTACTTTGGACTTGTACTTAAGTTATAATTTATTCTTTTTTCTGAATCCTAATAGTAATAATATACTTTTCAACGAATTTGCAATGTCTTCATATAAATCACTATAAAGTATTTTTAATAACCATATAGACATATATACAGAATGAATCTGGGAAGATGCCCACACTTTTAATATATTTATTATAAGTAATAGAAAAAAGACTCATATAAAAGTTTTATTTTTACTTAAATATACTATTTGATAGCAGCTGGAGATATATTTTTTTATAAAATCAGGTTTGCGAGGTACGACTATAAACTTTAATTTTTTAAATAGCAACCTATAATTATTTTATTAAAATATAAACTGCCATTTTTTCTCTTTTCAATAATGTAAAAGTTTGTACATCAAAAATAAGAAAAGAATCGAGAAAAAGGATATAAGGTTTGTTCCAACATACAGTTAAATCAGTATGGACCTGTCCGAAAAATACGTAAAATGACGTTCTCATTTGAATACATGCGTCGGACTGATTTGATTGTATGTTGGAACAAACCTATTATTGAAAAATATTAGAAATTATTTTTATTCAAATATTTTAGGTGGCTATGTGAACATTTAATTTAAATTTTGTGATTAAAAATAAACTCGGTCAACATGTTACAATTAAATGTCTGTTTATTTTCACATGGCCGCCTAGAATATTTGAATAAAAATAATTTCTGTTATTTTTGAATTCTTATTTTTCTCGATTTTTTTTTCATACTTTCGATATACAAACTTTTGCCTCTTTTTTAGTAAAGTAATTGAAAAAGTAATTAAAATGTCAATTACAATGCAAAAGTATTTAGTAATTTGAGTATATTTTGGTTAAAGTAATTGTAATTGTCCTCAATTACTTTTTGAAAGTAATTTGCCCAGCTCTGATTATATGGCTAGAATCCGATAGTAATACATGAAATAAAACGCATGAAAAAAAAAATACCGTTCATTTACGTCTGGATCAAAATAATATTTTACTTTCAGAATACAATTTTGCACATAAAAAAACATTAGGTGCGTTCAATAAGCCCAGCAAAAAAAAGCAACCGGAAGTATAATTTGTTCAACGACTTTGCTCACCTAGCATTTGCTTGATTTGCTCACAAGCAATCCAAGCGCCAAATTTCTCGCTTGTCTTGCTAACTTATCAAATATAATGGCGGGAAATGCAAATTCTACATACATGAAGTTAACTTGTATTGTTTCTATCTCATTTTATGCTGTGTTTTGTGATGAATGTTTATAACATTATTAAATTTGAAATATTTTCTTAGACCTAAAAAATTCTTCAAAACTAATTCCACTATCTACAAATAACTGTACCTATCTATAAATTCATTTTGTATAACTTTCCAGACCAATAAAAGAAATACCAGAGATACACATGTTATATTTGACAACAGTATATCTTTCGCGATGATAATCGTGAATGACAGTTCGTCATATAGCTAGCAAATCGTTCAGTGCACTCAGGGACGTAGCCAGGATATTTTTGTAGGGTGGGCCAGCGGTGGGCCCAAATTTTTTAGGTGGGCCGCTAAAAAAGTTTTGTACTTAGGGTGAGTAGATTTATAAATCGCAAAACCGGGACATTTTTTAAAGGATTGTAAAACCAGTGGTGGCTCGTGCACCAAAACCTTAGGTATCCAGATATTTATTCAAGGTCAAATGCCTTATAATTGAAAGTTAATTTTTTCAAGGGATGTGATGCTGCATGTCTTTCCCCGTTCATATCTTTTTTATATTCGTATTCTTTATAAACACACTTTCTTTTTGGCATTTTGAAATTCAATAAATAAATGAACCCGTTTCTGTAAAAATGTGTTAAAAAATAAAAATAGTACTTATACATATAATTTAATATGTACAGGGTGGGGCAGAAAAACCTATCCGATTTCAAATCCCTTTTTCTCAAAAGAGGGAGCAGGTAGAGTAGTGGGGTAAAAACCGTTAGAAAGCCGGTTTTATGCCATTTGTCAGTAGTCAACATGCCTTGGTCTGGTGAACATCGTGCTTTTGTTATTGAGCGGTTTATCGAATGCGGCGGTTCGATAATTGCTACACAACGTGCTTTTCGAATTCATTTCGGACTCGGGCGTCATGATCCTGTTCCACATCACGCTACGATTAAAGTGTGGGTGTCAAATTTTAGACAGACGAGTTCAGCATTGAAAAAGAAGTCGCCTGGACGTCCCAGGACAGCAACAGGACCTGAAAACGTGGCCAATGTGAGAGCCGCGATTGAGCGCTATTGTTTCATGCTGGAAAATTTTCTTAGACCCAAAATGGAAGAAAATGGCGTGGAAAATGTGTGGTTTCAACAGGATGGGGCAACCGCCCACACATCGCGACGATCAATGGACATTCTCAGGGAACTGTTTCCCGATCGCCTCATTTCCCTGAGAGGTGATCTTGGCTGGCCGCCGCGCTCACCGAATCTCACTCCATGTGACTTCTTCCTTTGGGGTTACCTCAAATCGAAGGTTTACCAGCATCGACCAAGGACCCTTCTTGCTTTACGAAGGGAAATTGCTCGGGCAATTGAAGAAATTCCTGTGGAAATGACGGTGAAAGTCATGGAAAGCTACCGCGAGCGCCTAAATCAGTGTATCCGCTCCCAAGGACGACATTTGAGTGATGTGCTTTTCAAAACTTAAATTTAAAAATGGCATAAAATTTGCGATATGTTAATAAAAAAATTTTTTGACAAGTTGAGTGGTTTTAATTTTATAACGTTTTGAAATCGGATAGGTTTTTCTGCCCCACCCTGTACTTACTCATAAATAAGTAAAAACAGCCCAAAACCCATACGTTTCGTAAGCACAGTACCACAGACAAGCAACGCAATTGTGAATCACACGCACGCCGCACGCGCACCTTGCACACTACCTTAATTTACGATGTGCGCAAAAGCGCACTTCATTCATAATGCAAGAAATAACATTAATATACCGCATAAAATTAGAATATATAAAACAATTAAAAATTTAGTAATAAAAGAAATATTACAACCGTCGCCTTATTTGTACTGCTTCTTATCTTTTTCATTATAACACAAATAACAAAAATTTGATTTTTACTCATACAATTTGTGAAGCATATAAATACGTATTTAAACAGATATTAATTTTTAGGAATAAGTTTATTGAACATTATTAAACATACACCATATATAATGAAGGTTGTTTTGTAAAAAAATAGACGGATAGTTACTTACACTACCCAGCCCACAATAAAAAGTTATAAAACAGACATAAGTCAGTTCCAAATATCCTAAAAATTAATGCCAACTCGTCCATTCTGTTGAAATAATTAAATGCATTGAATAGAGATATTCTGTCTACTCTGTACTGTACAGTAATAGTAGCTCTGTTCATTGAAAATCGTGTCAGTGTAGTGTAGTGCAGTATAGAGCAGTATAGTTAGCACCAGTGTACACTGGTACTACGGTGTCAAAAAACAAGAAAGTACATGCTCTGTCACGTGATGAATGCTGTCTGATCAGCTGATCGTGCATAAGCTTTTCACGCGAAGTTTAAATTGACGTTTTACAATTATTTGTTACTTTTTTTTATAGTTTTTTTTTTTTGTTTTTTCATTGTTATTGTTACTTATTGTTATTTGTGATGGATAAAGTCTCGCACGTAGATACATAACATAACAAAACAACGGAGTGTTCTTGACATAAATAATAAAATATTTATTATGAAATTTGTAACTAAATTATTATATTTTCCTGGTGAATATGAGCTTTTCAGAGATTTCATCCCTACTACAGCGCTCTGCACTCTTTACACTACCTCGGGAGTCAGTGCAAGTAAGTTGGAACTAGTTCTGAAATGGTTGTCAACGAACACGATGCACGAATCTGCACGATTTGTCAAAAAACACGCTAGTGTAAAAAAGTTAACACTAGTGTAACTCAGTACATGTCAACGAACAGAGCTAGTATATTATATCCAAGGTGGGATATGTTTCATTACAGCCCAGGGCTTATGTCTATTATCGAGAGGCGAAGACTCGAGGTGAGATACAGCGCGAGGCTTTGGTGAAACTCCCACCGAGGTATGTATACTACTTTATTCACAATCATCCTCTTTTTAAATCAATATTTTTTAGAATAAAACATTGACTTATAGCCTTTAATTTTATTAATATTTTTTGGCAGCTGTATTAAAATTTGTTTAGCTTACTTTATTATACGGATCTATGACAATGTTGCTAGGCAACCCCCTACATAAACATTTCCAACCCGCGGGGTGGAAGTGAAATATATTATTTCTCACCCAAGAGATTGTCATTGCAATTAGGAATGACGTATTTCCCAACCTCTAAAAGGTTAGGAATCGACATATAACTATAATGATTGTGAATAAAATAATATTACTGTTTCTTTACCATAAATGCCATTATTGTTTTGGAATTGGAAATGCAGTTCAAATAATGTGCGTGAACTGTTTTCTCTCACTTGACTTTTATACGGGTGGGCCAATGGGTGGACCAGAGTTTTTGTAGGGTGGGCCTGGCCTACCCTGGTCCACCCCTGGCTACGTCCCTGAGTGCACTAAGCAACAAGTCTCGTTCGCTTACCTAGTATTTGCTTGATTTGCTTACTTCATTGAACGCACCTTGTAATTCTCGTTTGCTTACCTAGCATTTGCTTGATATGCTTACTTCATTGAACGGTGCGGTGTGAACCTATTGGTTTCATTTCGGCTGTACTCCCAAGCATATGATTAGTGCATTCTGAGCATGCGTATTGAGAAAGTAATATGGTCTGTTGGCGCCATGACATCACAACATTATTAAATAATTTTTAATTTCACCTTTTAATAAAATATTTTATAATTAAACAATATCTTAGTATAATTAGTACATACTTAAGCGTAAAACTGATATGTAATATACAATTTGTAAAAACCGTTCAAATTTTCCCGAAAACACATTCCATGTAAACTTAGTTTTAAGTGTATAGTCGTAAAAATGCCAATGGACCTTTTACATCAAAACAGAAAGATAGACAAAAATGACATATTATATGTAATGCGCAATAGATTGTTTTACACATTGGGGAGGCCAGATATATTTCAAACAAAATTTGAAATGGTGCAAAGTAAAAACGTAATTATATTAAATAAATTCACGCACAGTGTTTGTGATAATGAATATTTTAAAACCAGAGGACGGATAGATGGGAATCAGAAACGTTCGTTATAGGACGTTACAAACAAAAATAACTGTTTTTTTCTTTCTTTTTTAATAAATTATTTCGTCGTTATTAATAATTTCTTTATACTCAAAGTCAAAATAATTTAAGTTTCTGTGTTGTTTAAATAAAATTATATCGAAAATAAATGCTTATCCTGTTAATCATTGTACTCATTGATGGTACCTCACCATCTCTAGTTCGTAAGAATTTCACTACGTGGTGCATTGAAAAACGACGTAAAGGTGCAATAAAAATGTTAAAGATCCATTGATCCCGGACTCACATGTGATCCATTTTCTGTGGCCAATCCATGTTTGGAGTGTGACTGTTACTTTGCTTTGGCGGCAATTAAATATTAGTGTTCTGTGGGTGTAACTATTAAACTGACGTTTAAAAAGTTAGTTGTTTTTCTATTCGCTTGAAGTTTTGTTGTGTTTGCACTGATGCAATGGCAAACACAAAACAATGACAAGTTGTTAAAGCCTAAGCGGTCATCGAACAACTGAAAGCTATTTTTAAATTGCCGCCAATTCATTGACCTGCAAAGTGACAATCACACCCAAAACATGGATTGGCCACAGACTAAGGATCACGTGTTAGCCCGCGATTAATATACAACGCCGTAATCGCAGTCGAACAGGATAACTTGATCAGTTGCTCCTCCGCTGTCGCACGAATTAAAAACTCTCAACTCCACTAGTATAAGCACAAAAAGAGTATCTATATGGCATTTGATGCTTTAGCAGCCTAGTCACTAAATGATAAATTATAAATATTTATAAACTTGAAACTCACCCGTCATTCAGTTTCAAATGGTAGCTCTCGTGTCGTGGAGGCGGCATAGGCCCATGTCTCTGCGAATGTGGGTGTTCGATCGCCCCTTCCCCCTCTTCTAAACCTGCGGGTTCTTCCATGTGGAATGCTTGTTCGATCTCAGGTTTCTTCTCCCACACTTCCTTGAAGAACGGAGTGTAGAATGCAGCTGCAAAACACAATAATATCGAATTGATACATAGCGAAACAATAAATCGAATTCGATCCCTATCCATGTTCTGTATAATACCCGTTAAATGTCAACTAACGAATTCTTAATGTTACAATGTTGTAAAGCAATTTTTTCGATTTTCTTTTAAAGTCATATTTTGTTGAACAAACGTTCAAGTAATGATTCTGCAGATCAGTTTCAGAAATCAGACTATACACATATCTTTATTATTAGGAAGTGTCCTGGGGCACGCACCTAATATGAAATGTAGATACACACTAAAATTTCATCATCGCTTATGCCGTAGCGCAGTGTTTCTTAAAAAGTGTGCCACGGAATCTTACAAATCTTACGATTTTTCAACTCTCACAGAAGAAAAAACAGACTGAAAAATTTGAGAACGACCTGAGAGTTGCATCGTCCGAAATAAGACCTGATATTGAAGAAATAACAAAACAATGTCACATATCTAACATTAATAGTTACTTTTTATAAACATTTTTTAATCAAATATTTCAACTATTAAATAATTATTTTTGTATTAAGTAGGAGTTTGACAGTTAATCGAGGATCATCTCTTGAAATATCATATACTGAATAACACGTCTAAATTAAGTTTACTCGGTCACTAAAGCCGTAAATTTAAATATTTTGACACCAAAAAAATTTTTTTTAACTATGTATACATCATTCCATACAGTTTTACGGGACAGATAATATTTGAAAAGAACTGTCGTTGTCCTAGACAGAAGTTAATATAATTACAAGTTTTTTTCAAATTATTTTTCATTGACCTATTTAATTTAGTTTATCTTTTACTGTTTAAGTACGTGTGCAACGAAAAAAAAAAAATATTCGGAAAAAGTGCCGCAAAATTAATAAAATTGAAAAACCCTGACGTGTACCGACTTATTGCGCATATAAATGAAGTTATGTTTGGGTGTTAAAACGTAGTAGTGCAGTTGCAATTGGTCTTGCATTTGCCATATTGTAAATCCCGTCTTTTAAGGTGAAATGATACCCCTGCCCGCGAAATTCAAAATTAGTGAATAGGTTTTTCATGTTTTATTTAAAATTGTATAATGTAATATGATCTCTTTGTATATAATAATAAAAAGGAAACGATTTGTCATGAAAATAAAATAGTTTCTATAATCTTTGTATCTATTTATTCACCCAAAACAATAATTTAAATATTATTTTTAAAATATCTTCAGTTCTAAATGTACGATTTTAATTAAATTTACATGAAAAATTTATAACAGGATAGGGAATAAAATTTGTGAAAATAAAAAAAAATGAACTTCGAGAACAATTTTAAAAATACAAAAACTTTTTTCATACATTTTAATGTTTTTCTTCTATACTAAACGTACAATTTTGTTTAAACTTTAATATGTTTTGAATAATAATGTTATACATATCATATAAAAAAAAATCGAAAATTAAACTTCGAGAACATACTTAAAAAAAATGTTTAATTTTTTTTCTCAAGTGTCTGAAGTTCTAATGTTAAATTTTGTTTAGTGTTAGGTACTATACACATTTCTATATTTCTCAGGTAAGTATTTTAAATATTTATCGTTGAATATAGAATATATTCGTAATTTAAACAAATTCGGTATTTTCATGAAATATAAGGAAGTGGCGCTATGAGTAGACCTAGCGGTGAATAGATAAACTATAATGAAATCGGTGGCTCCATATTTTCCCCCGACTTTATACATTGTCTTACATATTTTTCGCAGCAATTATTTTATATTGCGTTTCGTAGTGTAAAATTGTATTTTATTGTCTATTGTATGCACGTGTTTTGTAATAATGGCAAGCGAGCAGCCAAAGTTATTTTGTCGTAAAAAGAGCAGCAAACGAGGTTCTAATTTCTTAAAAACAAAAACGAATTTGTATACAAAACAAGTAAAGCTTACACAATAATTTTTGTACATAATTAATTATAATTAGGTACTAAATATTATTACTTGTTTCTACCATAAAAAAACAATAAAGAAAGTTACAAATAAAAACAGAAAAATATTTTATTGAACGAATAAGGAATATACAATGAAAATATTAACTAGTAAACTTAAAAATGGGTACCCGCCGCAACGCGGTACTTGGTTTTGGCTAGAATTTCATAATAAAAATATTATAAATGATGAAAAACTTTACTGTACATATTTACAGCTTTCTACAATAACACTTTAATTTAAAAAAAAAATCACAGCGCATGATTAATAAAAAAAATTACACACTGTATAAAACGTAAAATATAAAAACTACAAGTAATAAAGCTATTCATGAAACGAACTAAATTTAAATGAACTAAGAAAAAACAGGCCTGTAACTAAAATTTGATGAATAAATTTTTGCCTTATTCTTATTTTAGCCTCATGTGGTGTAGTCTGATTTTAAAAAATAATTGCAAAATTAAATTTATAATTTGCAGTAAATGTTTATTTAATAGGTCCTGGTCAAGTACGTGATTATTGAGGGTTGGAAAAATAGTTTTAATATTGATTTTCTTTTTTGTTTCTAATATTAATTTTAAAATAACATTCCTGTAAAATTTGCTGTACCTCTAAAAGTAATTTCTGCGATTTTGCATATATTTAATACATATTTCGAAGGCATCGTTAGTCCACTGCGATTTTTTCTATTTATTAGTTGAGACACTAAATATTCCTGCCCTAATTTCGCCGAACATTCTGTGCATTGAATTTATTTCTTTAATTTTTTCATAATAAAACCACATATATAACCTAATACATCATTACAATATGTACTAACATTCGGGATTATGAGGTCTTCTGGCTAAAATTATTATTCGAAATTAAAGCGTCTGTATTATTACTGTCATTATTTTATTCATCATAATAGCTAAGCCGTGAAAAGATATTTTTCCTCCTTTTTTGCACGATTTGTGCAACCACATGCACTGCAATACATCACCATTATAAAAATATATTGTAATTGAAAGATAAAAATATATTAAACAATATTTTTATCAGGGTCGGACTGAAGAAAAAAGGCCCACCAAGAAAAATAGAGTTAAGGGCCGTAATCTCTACGTGAAACGGGGGCTTTACTTGGATCCATACTCATACAGCAAAAATAATTAATTTATAAGTTCGTTTTACTGGTAACTTTGTACTACAATTTATAGCATCGCACGAAATCAACAAATGAATATTTTAAATAAGGTATAAATAAAAAAATATATAATTATTATTTTTTTGTTAAATATACAGAGTATAACAGAAATAAGTATATTAAATTTAACCAGTGACAGAACACGTCAAGTGCAACAATATTTCTTAATAACTTTTTAAATGTAAACTACACATATAACTACGATATTCTCCTTCGTCAGCCATCTAGTCTACAAAAATACAATAACAAAAGTATATAGTACAAACAAAAGAATGACATTTATAATTAAATATTGAATTATTTTATATAAAATTTAATTTTAAAAAAATCGTCTAGCCTAAAGGCCCAAAAGAAGGCTAGGGCCCACTGAGAAATTTCTCATCATCTCGGTGGGTTCAGTCCGACCCTGATTTTTATGTATGAAACACTGGAAATTTCGCAGAAAACTACCCGTCCTATACACACTGCACAAGCACTGCTATACTCTGTTTTTAAACTATGGACAGTAACTAGAAATTCTAGTGAGAAAATCAAAGCCTGTGATTGGCTGCTGCGCTATTTCATGAAGCCGCATTTAACCCGACGAAATTTCAAGTTAATCTTCAAACGTAATTGAAACGTCAAAATCTCAGTAGTTGTCAAATCACTTGTTGAATTTGCACGTGTTTTTTGTTTCATTTCTCTTTTTGTGATATTTCACGATTAAAAACAGTTCTTTTCAGAACTACTAGTATTTCATTAACGCTGTGTATTTTTATATTATCATTTATCACGCTTTCTTTTTCTTTGTGACTTTCATTTTACAAGTTCAGTATTTTTGATTCGGCGTGCTTTTACATTTGAGAAGATAAGTTGCCCAAGCTCAAGTGCAATGCTTTATGTTTCACCACCGAAGAAACGCCGGCGTCTAGATTTGGGACACTTTTCTGTAGCTGAGAAGCAGTGCGTTTTAAATATGTATAAAAAGTTAGTGACAAATTCGCCTGACATGAAAATCACAGCTATTGTACGTGAAATTTGTAATACAGCAGGTAAGAAGCAATTTTTTTTTCAAATAATATGGTATCATGTTAAAATCATATTTTTTCAGGTATTTCAGAGTCTTCAGTTTACCGTATTATAAGAGAATACAGAAAAACTGGAAATGTTACGGTATCCCAGCGACATGGTGGAAGACCTTCAACAGTTTCCACGTACAGTGAATCTAATAAAAATGACAATATAGTGAATAATTGTTTTTGTTTATTTTTTGTATTTTATAGGTTTTTTTTACGTATCCTTAAAATGCCCTAAAAAGGCGAAATTGATCGGTTAGGTGTATTTAATAAATATTTATTTATTTATATGTGATGCAATGCATAAAACCAGGAGTTAACAGTATTTTTAAAAATATATAAATTTTTCATCAAGGAATTACAAAAAAATAATGCAATTAATTAATTTATAATTAAAAGTTATGTATTTATGATTTTATATGAATAAATTAAGTAGATTATCTATAATAGTTTTGGTTAATGAAAATATAACCTGGAAAGTATAAATGCTGACGTGACCTTCATTTTAACATTTCAATTCCACCGCCAAATAAATCTAGTCTTATTTTGGTAATTTCTAGCGGTGTAAATGTGACTTCGTCTAGTGCTGTCTATAGTTTAAAAACAGAGTATAGTAATCCGTCCCTAGGTCACGTGACATACACTACCTGTCGCTCTTTAATGGTTAAAACACAATCTCTCTCTCTCTTTAGGGCGCATCTACAGAACAGTTATGAGCTCATTGGTTCCCACTATACCGTTATATTCTATCTCTACAGTCTCCATAGCTTCGTCTCCCTCTCTCTCATATTCTCGTGCAGGACGAAATATTTTCCGAAGTAAAATATAATTATAATAAGAAGTACATTTTTTTTAACGTATAAAATATAGACATAAAAATATCACTCATTGGATAGAAATTTTGTAAATGTAATCATAAATAATAGTGTATTACTTTTATGAAGATTAAATTTATGCCGCACGGAACTAAATATTAAAAAAAAAAAAAATTGCTTTACATATTTTTGTTCAACATTACATAAATATTTATTATATAACGTATCCGAAAACGACTAATACACCAAGGGCAAGAATAATACAGGAAAATAAAATCTCTCTAATTGAATGATTCTCTTTTTTTAACACCATGGATATTGTGTTTTTAACGATATGCAATACTAAATAAAAAAATCTGTTGTGGCCAGCACAATACCTTCCGTCAATCCTGTGTATTATGTATAAATTCCATAAATAAATTTTCTTGCAAAAAATTCTAAATTTCCAGTAAAATTATTTCATAAACAAACTATGCAAATTGCACTTCACACTAACATCTTCTTCTTCTTTAGCTTTCCCCATTTGTTAGGGGTCGCTATTTATATTTTCTTCTTCCACTCATTTCTGTTTTACGTGTCGTTCTCATTCAGTTCCTTTTCTCTCAAGTCTTCCGCAATACAGTCCTTCCATCTTATCTTTGGTCTTCCTCTGTTTCTTCAACCTTCTATTACTAAGCTAAACATTCTTCATTTCTCTTCATGACATTTCCAAACCAATGTAATCATCTCTTTTGTATTTTTCTAGAAACTTGTAACACGAGAGTTATTTCCTTATCTATCTTTCCGTGTCTTCCCCAACATCTACTTCAACATCCTCATCTCTGCCACATTAATTTACTTTTTATTGATACTGACATCTGTCAATTTGAATTATATGAATATATTAGTAGTTTCCATGTTTAGCATAGCTGGCTGATTTATAAAATTTAATTTCTTTAAAATTCTTTAACTCTATATCTATTGAATATGAAGTATAGATTGCAATGAAATCGTATAGAGAATAATATATTCTTTAAGGTATATTAACGTTAAATGTCAATAAATCAAATTTAACTGTTAAATCTTCAAATGAGGTTACTTCCAGTTCACCAATTATAACCAAAATCTAATCAGTTGTTCTTCTAGATGTAAACTTGAAGAATACGAAAAAAATATAATATTTGGAATCGTGGTATTGAAGTTATGCGATCCGAAACTTTAGTCACACACACACACACACACACACACACACACACACACACACACACACACACACACACACACACACACACACACACACACACACACACACACACACACACACACACACACACACACACACACACACACACACACACACACACACACACACACACACACACACACACACACACACACACACACACACACACACACACACACACACACACACACACACACACACACACACACACACACACACACACACACACACACACACACACACACACACACACACACACACACACACACACACACACACACACACACACACACACACACACACACACACACACACACACACACACACACACACACACACACACACACACACACACACACACACACACACACACACACACACACACACACACACACACACACACACACACACACACACACACACACACACACACACACACACACACACACACACACACACACACACACACACACACACACACACACACACACACACACACACACACACACACACACACACACACACACACACACACACACACACACACACACACACACACACACACACACACACACACACACACACACACACACACACACACACACACACACACACACACACACACACACACACACACACACACACACACACACACACACACACACACACACACACACACACACACACACACACACACACACACACACACACACACACACACACACACACACACACACACACACACACACACACACACACACACACACACACACACACACACACACACACACACACACACACACACACACACACACACACACACACACACACACACACACACACACACACACACACACACACACACACACACACACACACACACACACACACACACACACACACACACACACACACACACACACACACACACACACACACACACACACACACACACACACACACACACACACACACACACACACACACACACACACACACACACACACACACACACACACACACACACACACACACACACACACACACACACACACACACACACACACACACACACACACACACACACACACACACACACACACACACACACACACACACACACACACACACACACACACACACACACACACACACACACACACACACACACACACACACACACACACACACACACACACACACACACACACACACACACACACACACACACACACACACACACACACACACACACACACACACACACACACACACACACACACACACACACACACACACACACACACACACACACACACACACACACACACACACTTTTAAAATTATTATTATACGTTCAATAAAATGTTCTATTTTCATTTGCTATATCAACCTACAAGAGTTAATTCCAGATGACATATTTTACTTTTCGGTTTATCACTTGGAAAAAAGTATGACTATTATCGAATAGATGGAGACTGTTAAATGTACAAATATTTCTACTTTATCGATTCAGCCATAATTATTCATTTCAGTTCTCACTAGCGCTCGCCTCGGCGTACAAACAAAATAAAAGAGAGTATCATTTCACCTTAAGGGCGCGTGTAAAAGCGTTAGTATTCATAACATCCGTTGAATGCTTTCTGTAGGCGCCACTAGTACTTTTACACAGGTCAAAGAATCCGAAATCCTTTGCCAAACTTTACTTCTCAGCAGTTTTATGTCGCTCGGCGGTATGACTTAACCACCGACAAAGAATTATAATACTTACAACGGTGTCCTGTTGTTTTCACTATAGAGAACATAATTTTCATAAAATTTGTGTAAGCATTATAATCTTATTTTTGGTTAGCGGTATTTCAAATCTTTTAATCTGGTTAGTTTTTACCTCGTATTTATAGATGATAGTAATAATACTTTTCTTGATACATGATGAATATGCAATTAGTAAATAGAATTTATCTTTGGAGAATAGCGATACCTCAAAATCTTGTAATCAGATTAATTTTTGTTTGTATCTTCTATTTGTAATTATCGTATTTATAAACCCTACCTGTTTTATGTTTTCTCATTGTTTTTACGATATTATAGCGAAAAAGAAAACATCTGTATTAAATAGTGTTTATTATTTCACGATATGAGGACCCGTATTACGAGCGCATTTTTATAATAAAAGCGCTTTACGGAGCACATTCCTCGTAAGAATGTAATGTAAAAAGCGTATTGAATAAAGGCGCTTTTATTAAAAAAGTGAGCTTCTAATACATGCTGTAACTATTTTTTATTATCTCTTTGTATTATATTTCTTCGATACGGGAAATAAAAAAAATATATATAAAATGTGCTAATCATATTCTGTGACCAATACAATTACTTCCGTCAATGAATTTTTGCCAAATTCCATGCGGGAAGTTTTTTACAAAAAATTCTATATTTCGAGTAAAATTATTTCATGAACTATGCAGATTATACTTGACAATACCATATGTCAATTATTAATATTTATTGTTTCCATGGTGAGCTTGTACCAACATAGGCTGGAAGATTAATAATAAAATAATCTCTTTACAATTTTTCATCTCCAAATACATTTATTATGAAGAAAAAATGCAGTCAAAAAGAGAATGAAATATTCTTCAATATTCATAATAACGTAAAATGTCAACAAATGATATTTTATCTAAACAACTCTTCATATAAACGTACGAACGGGGAATACGAAGGAATTATAATTTTTTGAGTTGTAATATGGGAGTTATCGAACGTAAAGCTAGTTTTTAGTCGAGAATGGGTTAAAATTAAAGTATGACCGCAGCGGGGGTTTTAAGACCCGTGAGTGACTAAAGATAAAGATTCTTTACGTATGTGTATCGTACAAAATTTTATCTACGATAGAATCTAATAACCCAATAAATATACAAAAAAATATTTATGAATTAAATAAGAATTTTGCTATGATAACAAAATATTCAACCTGGCTTTGCAAATTTAGCGTGTTTAAAAATTTTAATCACTCGTTGCTCGGCAACCCGTGACTAATGAAGCCTTGTTACTAAACAATCGTTTTACCAACTTAAAACTAAACTTTACGCAGTATCGTAGGTATATTTTAATTCAATTAAAGGAAAATATTGTGTGCGAAATATGTGTAGTGCTCTCAACTGATTTTTTGATTCCGCGCGCGGTCGAAAAACTTTCACCTTCATGCAGTAATCATACATTTCGCGCACATATACACGAATAACTATTCAATATTATATGTCATCGCTACATTTCTATCACTTTGATTTTAAAATTTAGTCCACATGATTTTAAACGTTTATAGGTTCTAGTGTGTGTGTATGTCACATAAAATCAATTTTTCTATCATTTTGTATTGTTATAGATACAAGGCTAACTTAATATAACGCAAAAAATAACTTGTTATTTTATTATATATAGTAATGATACTCGCGATTTATATATTGAAAAAATAAAAAAAAACGAAGAATTTTGGAAATCGAAAATGCTACCAAAATTAAGCATTTTTTATAAGCGGTATTTACTAGCTGAAATAGTATGTAGGCGAATTCCTCGTGGATTACCGTACAGAGACATGTATTGCAACAATTTCATAAATACTTATGAACCGTAATTCCTTAAAGTTTTTTTTTTCCAAAAATGTAATATAAAATAAAATGAACGAATTATTAGTAATATTACCAAAAATTATTTGACATAAATTAATCATAAATCTTAACATTCATTCCAATGCTGCTTTTTCGGGCTTCGCATAATGTAAATGTGAAAAATTGTAATGTTGTTTAAAAATACAATAAATTAAAACTAATTTATTTATTTTATTTCTTTTTCTCTTGGTGAAATCTCATTCATTCGAAAGTGAAAGATATCGGTACTTTGGTAAGGAAAACAGTTTTGATAATGTAAATTGTCTTGTTACCCCTAGCGACAAAATCGTAAAACTGTTAACATTGTGTATACCGTATACGGCAATATTTTCGAAAGCAATTTTCTCAAAAACTGTTATAAATATTTTATTTTCAATTTTTTTAAATATACATCAAGTATTAGTACAAGACATAATTTTCGTCTTCATAAGTTTTCCAGAAAGTCAAATAATCAGCCTTAAAACTTTTGGTAAAACAAGCAATTACTATTTTATTAATTATAATTAAACTATATAATCAAGAGTCATGACACTTCTTCTTGCACTAAAAGACATACTATTGCACAATTCTTTAAATTTTGAAGTCATTTGCTTCTGTTTTATTTGAGAAAACTGCTTCCGAAAATACCTAATATTTAAGTTATTTTTCAGATTTGAACGCTTTCACACGCGCCCTTAATAAAACGTGGGTAAAACGCGACAAGATTGTCAAATCTTCGTTGACTTAGCGATCTTTTACAATGTAGCTATTACATTTCTCTAAATATAACAAATATTAAAAAAAAATTGAATCCATCCTATATAAATATATATATATATATATATATATATATATATATATATATATATATATATATATATATATATATATATATATATATATATATATATACAGTTCTATAAAAAAATTGATATCTACAAATCAACACGGTTTTATGAAAGGGAGATCAACTACAACAAATCTCATGAATTTTACTGAATTTACCTTAAGTGCTTTACATGATAATCAAATTGATGTTTTATACACAGATTTTTCTAAAGCATTTGATACTATTGACCACGATATCCTTCTTCTAAAACTTGATGTGAATTTTAACTTCTCTTATGATTTTATTCAATTCCTTTCCTCTTATCTTCGTGAACGCAAAATGTCTGTTTTCTTCAATAACTTTCTATCTACTCCCTATTTGGCCACTTCCGGTGTGCCCCAAAGATCAAATCTCGGACCTTTAGTATTTAATCTGTTTATTAATGATGTTGTTGAATCTGTTAAATATTCTGAAGTTTTACTGTATGCCGATGACATGAAAATATTTAAAACCATTAATACTGTTCAAGATGCTCTCAATTTTCAGAATGATATAAATAACTTATTAGCCCGGTCTTTTATCCTCTAAACTATTCTTTAACTATAGTAAATGCAAAATAATGAGTTATTTTGTAAAAAAAAAACTGTATACACATACTTATAAACTGGATCATACCGTTCTTGATAGAGTATTTCAATTCAAGGACCTTGGAGTATTGTATGACCATAAATTGACTTTTAATGCTCTTATCGATAATACTGTTAAAGTTTCATACAAAAATCTTGGATTTGTGATGAGAAATACTCAGACTTTTCACAAAATTTCTACTTTAAAATGTCTCTACTTTGCTTTTGTTAGGTCAAAACTTAAGTATTGTCTATAAATTTGGAATCCTATCTATATTAAATACGTCAAGGCCATAGAATCTATTCAAAGAAAATTTATTAAATATTGCTATTTCAAAGTTCATAAACAGTACCCTAGTTATAACTACGACTATATCAATCTTCTTCTTGAGTTTCATGTTACATCTCTTGAACAAAGAAGAAAAATGATGTCATGTTTATTTCTCTATAAATTAATGAATTATATCTTTGATGATCCAAATATTTTGAAGCGTATTTTAATTAATGTTCCCCGAATATCTTCTCGTTATAAATTATTATTTAACTGTAAAACAGCCAGCACCAATTATGTAGTATACATCAAGGCACACTCGAACTTTTTACCTCACGTCTCACAACACTGACGTCCTACTTCGCTCTCCAGTCCACATCATGTGCCATTTTGCTGATATTCACCTTCCCGATGTTTTTCTTTAAATTACTATTAATTCCATTTTTTTTTTTTTTGTACTAAATTAAATTATTATTCCTTTCGCGCATATCATATTTTCTTTATTCTCTTACTCGCAACGATAAAATGATAGTGCAAATTTTGTTCTTCCCGACCTCCCTAATTTTCTAATTTTCAATAATTCTATCTTAACCATCGTATACTATTTTCATTAGGCATCGACCGATACCGATATCGGTATATCGGCCATATCGGTCTTCTTGACCGATATCGGTATCGGCCGATATGTAAACCACGATATCGGCCTATATCGGTATCGGCCTAAAAAAATATAAATTGCTTAATATTTCAGTTGCTAAGGATTTTTTTAAGAAAATTAAAACAGAAATACTAAATAAAAAAGAAATCAAGTTTATTCTTATTCAAAATTTAGCAAAAAAGTCATTAAAAATGTAGAAGTAAAATTACACACTAAGTTAAACAAATTAATATTTAAAGTTAAGTTTTGGCAAGTTGTAATGTAACAAAATTAACCGTATAGATTTTTATTCCGCCGGGTGATTTTACAAAATATCGAATTTGCTCTTCATTTTTTTTAAGTGATTTATTTATGGTTAATGCGTGTACCGATACAAACAGTATATCATTATAAATTACTTTTACCTCATTTATACAGCAAAAAAATTACGACAAAATTTTATGGCCGATATATCGGTATCGGCCGATATCGGATATGAGTATATCGGTATCGGCCACAAAAAATCATATCGGTCGATCCCTAATTTTCACATGAATGATTTTAATGAAAAATGACATAAGTATGCGAAAATAAATAATACATACCCAACAATTTTAAGATTGACTAATAAAAATGTCAAATTCAATTAAACTCAATATCAACAATACATTCTTTAATAAATCATTAATTTTCTTCGTACTAGATTCCATATTCTTTTAAAACATTACAAATTTGTTTATTGCATCAAAGATTCAATTTCTTGTCTTACTTTTTTGTTGACAGGACGAAGTAGTAGTCATAAAATGTGCATGGAGCCTATCTGCTGTGGCGTTGCCCTCAGTTATCAGCAAATGACTCAAATCGTTGGTGAAGAAGGCATTTGCGCCACCAGAATCAGTGACTGCCATTATCTGGATAGGTAGGTTTGGAATGTTCATTGAAAACGCGCTGGAAACAAAGTTATTATCAATCAGCCTAGTTGAAAAATAGTTTGATAGCTGGCGGTAAACAAGATTAATTTGTTACATAGTAAAGATTTATACATGGCAGAAAAAATAAAATAAATAATACTTTACCGAGAAAACTTTTCGGAGTTTAATAAAAAATAAACGTTTCACATTTTACAAACGTAAATATGGGTTTCCAAGTTTGTTCATTTTTTAATATGTTAATCTGTATATAAAAATATTAGACCCATATTTTTTATTTTCGCCGAAAAGTTTCTAATACGCTAGAAAAAAATAGACGGCGCGTGACGTTTTCTACACCAAGAACGTACGTTTCTAGAGCTGAGACGGATATATGAGAAACGCGCTAGATACGTCATTTCGTGTCACGTCAAAACCAGTGCGAACATGGCGGAGGCGTGGCTTGCGCATCCAAATAGCCATTAGCCAATAGCATTTGCCAGTGTCCATCACGTCACATACATGACTGATACTGAATTTTATACTCTCGATTTAAATATATTAAAATCCGAAAATTAACGATTATAATCACCTTAATATTACTTATACATGATGAACATTGAGATCCAATAAGTATTTTTTAAAAGCCGTAGACTTGGAAACCCCTATTCTTCAGTAACGTTGTTTATATTGACGTGTTCCGTATGATTGCACTTGAATATTGTAAATTTTAATCATAAAAAATCAAAATAACACGTATATTTTTTTAATGCAAAATATAGAATTAAACAAAAACTAAATCGTTTATTTGACAATAAATGTAATTCCCAAATAAAATCATAATTAGTTAAATGTATAATTTTAAACAAACAATAAAATGTAAAAATAATTACAAAATTAGGAACAATTTTTTACAGTTAAAGTAAATTGCTAGTTTATATCCACCAATTTATACCCGGTGATGACGGTCAGGGGTGAACATAAGGATTTAACATGTGTTATAAGTATTATGTAATTTCTTAATAAAAAAAACTGTACAAAGTACAATTGCGACACTTGGTGAACTGCTCTAAATAATATTTAAATTACACTTGGCAAGTTTCACAAAATTTCAGTCTTTGAATCAACCTCTCGGTCATTTATCAGAGACTGGCCCACTCATCCAGAACCACAGACGCGTTTCGCTCTTTCTGGAGCTCTTCAGTGTGGTGTACTGACGCCTCTTGCGAGGCACTGAGACCGGTTGAGCGGACGGATGATAAAAATCCCACAAAGATATTAAGCCTGCAGAGGTAACTAACCACATGCAAGAGCCATCTATCGAGAAAACCGCGAGCTTGGCTAGCAGAATAATAATAAAAAAAACTGTACAAAGTACAATTGCGACACTTGGTGAACTGCTCTAAATAATATTTAAATTACACTTGCCAAGTTTCACAAAATTTCTGGTTGAGTGGGCCATTTTATTGTTTGTTTAAAATTATACATTTAACTAATTATGATTTTATGTGGGAATAATATTTAAATTAGGTACACTTGGCTAGTTTCACAAAATTGCAGTCTCTGAATCAACCTCTCGGTCATTTATCAGAGGCTGGCCCACTAACCACATGCATTAAATGTTTAAACAATATTAGTTTGTTCATATTCTGTCAATTTTTCTTTTTGTAAAAGATAGAAAAAGTAAATAATAAATATTTATTCGAATGAGGAACGTGTAATTTTGTTTGTTTTTATTTAATTTATAAGTTAGATTGACGTTTATAAATAATTTATGAAAACCAGAAAAAAGAAAACAAATGCCCCATGGCTATTGTTACTAAAATACAGAAATTTTTAAATTTCTTTTTAAAATTTTGAAGGAACTAAGAACACAATAAAATCTGTAAAAAACATTCTGTATGCAACTTTCAATTCGAAACAACTTTTAACTCTACATTTTTTGCCGTAAAATGAACGTGAGTAGAAAAATGTATAAAATTAAAATCACACGTTAAATCCATATGTTCACTCCTAACCGCCACCAGCCGGGAGCGTTAAGCCATGTCGCTGTACAGTACAAAGCGGGCAATGTTCTACAGCGCTCAGGACTGTGTCGGAGATGGTTCCTCACTTCGTCAAACCCCCAATACGGAGTCCACTGTTGTGGTAGCTTTGAGACACATTGGCATTTATTATTTTTAGAGAAATATAGAAGTTCTCAGATAAATGTCAGTATGTCTCAGAGCTAGCACAGTAACAGTGTTGCGCTGGGGTTTATCTAATGAGAGTAAGGAATCACCTCCATCAAAGCCCGGGGCGCTTCAGAACATCGCCCGCTCTGTACTGTACAGCAGAATGGCTTTACGCCACCCGGTATAAATATACCTTCAAAACATTTTAACAAATCAAAATGTAAACAAAACAAGTATAAATAAATATTAGGAAATAATAAGGCTGGATTCTAGAATACCCGCCCCCTTGAAATTTCAATTTTTTTGTTGCAATCTCTTCTTTTAGCTAAAATGTAACAATGAAACACTAAATTAGAGCGCGGAAACAGGTTATATGTTTTTTGCAAAATAAAGTCAGATTTTACCTATTCTAAAGGCTGTAACTTGTGAAAATTATAACTTCTACGCTTGCAAATTTTCAAAAAATACTTTAATGTAACGGTAACCTAACGCACAGAACTCAATTTGACGAAACTAGGATGGTTACATTCATTTTATAGAAATTTAACCCTATTTTTTTTTCAGAAAAAATGCCAAAATCACTTGCTTTCCGTGCCCTAATTTTTTGTGAAATTTAATGTTTTTAATGGTTTTTGCAACTATATATAATCATCAAAATAAAAATCTTGAGGGGTGGGTATTCTAGACTTTAGCAAATAATAAATAAATCAAAACAAAATTAGTAAAGATCGTTCACTCTTCCAACACTTACTTCAACGTAGCTAACGAAGCCTTCCTCTTAGCTGAGTACACCAACACGAACCCATGCACCAGCTCGTCTCTGAAGGCGTTGGCCCCGTGGAACGACGAGATGATTACCTCTACCTTACGTTTAGAGTCCCCGAGGAAGGTCTCGAGGATGATGCTGCGTTCTCCGGAAAGGAAACAGCACTGATGCGACAAGAGAGGCGCTAGGACGTTTTCCACAGAGTAAGGGTCCCCGCAGAACATACACATGATAATCCTGTGGATTAAATGGTGAGTTCCGGTTTAATTAGTGAAATTTGTACCACTGACATATTTGTTAATTGGGAAGTATACAATTTTATTAAGTTGTGGTTTACGAAAATATTAAAATGGCAATAAATTTTTCCTCACAATCAAACGGTGCTGTGCAACAAAAACATGGAATAGTACTCTATTATACAAGATAAATATTAAATTTAGTCTCTGAACATTTAAATAAAGTGGAATATATATAATTTGTGCTAGTACGACAGATAAAATACATTAAATACATGGATAATACTTCAAGGTGACAAACCTACATGTGGTTGAAATTTTAAGAAAAAGATGGATCTAATTTTATGTATAAAGTGTAATGTGGAAGTATTAAAATATTTTACCTCATAGGTCAGCGTATCGTGAACGTGAGTATTGATTATGTATTTTAAAAAATAAATAAGAATATTAATAACTTAAAAACAAAAATGATAGTTTGACGTTTTTGAACTAAAATGCTTCAATTTATGAAAAGTCCTACTAATTTATTTAATGAATTCAAGTGTATCTTAAAATAGATTGTAGTAAGAGGTTATTCATTTCTGTAACTATTTTGCTTGCAGAGCGTTGTTTAACCTTTGAATATATAATACCAATAGTAGGTTTAACTCAAATACAGTTGCAATTTTGTAATTATGTCATAGGATACTGCATATATTGTACACATTCCACTACTAAATTAAAAATTATAGTGTGCTGCATCACATAAACCTTTTCCATTAAAACAGATAGAAAATATGCGCAATGGGATCTGTACATAGTAAGCCAACAAATGGCGAGAGTCATGTTTACGTACTTATCATGAGATCCATGGCGTTTGTTTTTTTCAAACTTTAGAAGTAAAATGTGAGGAAATTCATTGACAATTTTTAAAAAATTCTCAAAATAAGTTACAAAAGCTTTTATTGAAGCTAAAATGTCAAACGATGTAAATTTTCACCGAGAATACAGGTATTTTAGAACTACAATATTTTCACGTTTCGTTTGACAGCCCAGCAGGCAGTTGCAGGTGCCATTTTACTTACTGTGGACAGATAGCTTTTAAATTGAAAAGGTCTATCCGCAATTTACTGACATATTTCCCAAATTTAAGTGCAGAATTGTCCTTTGTACACAAATTTTATGTTCATGTTAAAGTCAATATAAACTTTCAATATTTATAATAAAAGATCTGAGTTTGTCTACATCGCGAATTATAATCTATTCGCAATATTTAAGGTGATACTATCATGGGAGCATTTACGACAGATTGCAATGAAATTAAAATATATCATCTTTCATGCGTTTTTACACAAATATGCAAAATTCTGAAAAGGTTCCCACATGTGAGCTCAGATATTTAATGCTAAAATAGAGTAAAACTCCATTAGCATTATAGAAATGATATCCCGTAGGGACTTTTTTCTTTATAATTTATACAATAAACGACAAATTTGCTTAAAATACTACCTAACGACAATTCACGTGACAGTTAATATATGAGGCTAAAAAAAATGACCAGACACCAACTACTTTTGTAGTAATTCTATTCGAAAGTTAGAAAATTTGTGATTTTTATATTTTTCTTCAACACAGTGCGTTTCCTTTAAACTATTAACTTTACAGTAAAATGTTATATACAAAACTCAAGAATAAGGGTTAATTTATCAGTAATAACAAACCTAAAAATTCAAATGGTTCTCAGAGGGTAGAACAAAATTATATTTTTATAAAGGCAACCTATATATTTTTTAGTCCATTAGATACAGATATACAATATATATGTACGAAAAACATAAACTGTTTTTGCCAATTTGATTTATTTAGGATGGAAATTAAATCAAATACTATTTATAATATTATTAACAAATGTTTATGTTTCGTTTTAATTTATGCTCAATTTTTCCATACATGGCCTACTGAAAAATAACCATAAAAGTCAAATTTAATTAAATTTCAATTAATTTTTTTCTCAACATTTTTGTTATGTAACGATATAAAATGATTACATGGTTCAGTTCAGAAAAAAAAACTACTCTATCGAATGGGCCTAAAAAATATATACCATCCCATTTAAGATAATATAACTTTGTGTCGTAAGTTGAGAACCACTGGTTTAAAAAAATATTTTCTTCTCTAATCGGATGTCCCCCTTGGTCGTCTATAACTTTAATAATATAGGAATTATTTGAGGTAGCTCGTTTAGCTGTTACACCTATATATATATATATATATATATATAAATCCCACTATCATTTTGGCACCCATACATTGAAAAATTACGGATAATTTGGAACCCACTGTAATCTGGCACCCGTATACCGGGTGTCAAATTGCTCATGTAGTATTTCACATAGCTTTCACCCTCTGGATGTTAGTGATAAAATTTCAGGGGGGTCTAAAATTGTATGCGAAGTGAAAATATATGAATATTGCTAGTTTGAACAATTACCAGTTGATGCGCTACGATCGCTAGTGTATATAGGAATTGTATATTTTTCGTACATGTAATAGCTAAAAAGACACCCGGGCATATGTGAAAAATAAAAATTATGAACCCCCCTTAATTGTCAAGCCCCTATCTGGAACTCAAAAATCAGTTAAAACTAAATCAGATATATTAAAATCTGTGAACCCTATTGAATCTAATATCAATATTACCAATATTAAAAGCAAGCGTGACGGGAGTGTATTAATCAGCTGTGAGGATAAGGATAATGTAACTAAACTGAAACAGTTAACGAATGAAACAATGAGCAAAAATTATGAGATTAAACAATTACCACTACTGAATCCTAGACTGAAAATTGTTGGTATGTCAGAAAATCTAGAACCCCAAAAGTTTTTAAACTTTATACAAAATCAAAACAGGACTAGCTTCTCTGAAAAGAGTAGTTGTGAGGTAATTTCAATTAAACCCTTGAAGAAAAATAACAATCTGTTCCAAGCTGTAATTCAAGTTGATCGCAACACTTATTATGCACTTCTAAATTCTGGCAAGGTAGTTGTAGGGTATGATTATTGTTCGATATACGATGCCATTGATTTAAGAAGATGCTATAACTGTTGTGGGTTCCATCACACTGCCTCACAATGTACTAAAACAAGCCCTACATGTCCTAAATGTGCAGAATCTCACACTCTAAGCAAATGTACATCTGCCACATTGAAATGTGTCCACTGTTCGCAAATGAAGGTTCATAAGACCGAAATCCGTTGTGATCATGCTGTGTGGGATCCTGATTGTCACGTGTATCAAGAAACCCTTAAAAGATTTAAAAATTATGTACTTGGCGAGGCATAGCAATTACAGGATATATTTATTAGCGAATCCACTACTAACTCTTCCAGGAGTGAACCTTCCAATAATTTTGACTGCTACTATCAAAATGTTAGAAGCTTAGGAGGCAAAGTTACCGATCTATACGTTAACTCACTAACACTTACACACTTCCTAGTATATGCTCTTACAGAAACTTGGTGCCATGACTACATTTCGAATTCTGAACTTTTTGATACCAATTATTTTAATGTATTTCGAGCTGACAGAAATTTTAATCTTACGAATACTAAAAGGGGAGGTGGTGTCTTATTAGCTGTTAAAAAAGATTTTTCTGCATATGAAATTGATATTAACACTTTTAGTGATAAATTTAACGAAATTCCTCAAATCGATATATTTTTAGTCAAAATACTTCTAGATCATAGTACTCTTTATATCTTAGTGATATACATTCCTCCCTCTTGCTCCAATAATGATTATAATATATTGTTTGAGTCGCTTTCTACTCTAGATTTTCTGTATAATTCAAACTGTATAATATTTGGCGATTATGCCATTCTATGTGAACTGCCATTATGGTGAAACAGCGTCCACTCTATACAACACTTTCATTAATTTTCTCCAATTTTTTGATTGGACTCAATATAATTTTACGAAGAACGACGATGGTAAAATTTTGGATTTTGTAATAAGCAACAATAAATGTAAAGTTACACGTTATGACGATAGTATTGTAAAAGAAGATCGCTATCATCCTTCTTTATCTATAGAATTATTTATCAAGTTTAACACTACATTGAAATGTACTACTAACCCTGGTCTAAATTATAAAAAAGCTAATTTTCCTGTACTGTATAGTGAATTGGCCAACATCAATTGGGATTTTCTAAATGAATTTAATGATGTTAATACAACAGTTGAAGCATTCTATAATTCGCTTAACAATGTTTTACATAACAACGTTCCTTTAAAAAAGTATTGTTCTAAATCCTACCCGCCATGGTACACAGGCTCTATTATATATAAATTAGAAAAAAACATAAACTTTGGTCCAACTATAAAAAGTCGCAGTCAGAGGAAGTAAGACTACATTTCAATCCATTAGAGCCCAAATTAAGTCCGAAGTTAAGAAATCGTACGCTATTTATTGTAAAAACATGCAAAAAAATATATATGATGAACCCAAAAGTTTCTGGTCTTTTATAAACAAGAAAAGAAATTCTACTTCCATGCCGAACGTTCTAACATACAATAATGAAATTCTTGAGGATCCACAATCTATTGTTGATGCATTTGCTCATTACTTTTCTTCGTCTTTCAACAAAAATAAACACAACAATATTAATTCTTCACTAGCTAATATATCTCCCTCTTATTCTGGTCTATTCATAACATCTGTTAGCGAAGATGATGTACTTAATGCTATTAAAAAATTAAAACCAAAAATGACTATGGGACCTGATGCAATACCTTCTTTTTTTATAAAAGATTGCGCTTCTGTTTTTGTATTTCCATTAACAATATTTTTTAATCTAATTTTACGTCATTGTACTTTCCCTGAAATTTGGAAACTCTCAAGATTAAATCCCATATTTAAAAAAGGCGATAGAAATAACATTGTTAATTATAGACCAGTAGCAATTATTTGTAATTTTAGTAAAGTATTTGAAATACTACTGCATGATAAAATGTACAAGCACTCTTCAAAACTTTTATCGCCTAATCAACATGGATTTATTAGAGGGAGATCTACTGCGACAAATCTTATATGCAAAACCCAGTTTTTAAGTGAAGCAATTGACGAACGTGGCCAGGTGGACGTTATTTACACCGATTTTTCTAAAGCGTTCGACAAACTCGATCATTCCATCTTATTGGTGAAATTGCAATCCATGGGCTTTTCCTATAATTTAATCCAACTAATAACATCTTACCTGCAAAATAGACACCTGTATGTGAGTACACATGGCTTCAAATCTGATAATTTCGTGCAAAGTTCTGGGGTTCCACAGGGCTCTGTTCTTGGGCCTCTATTATTTAATATTTTTATTAAAGACATTACGACTGATATTAATGTGGAATACCTAATGTACGCTGATGATTTAAAATTATTTTGTAGAATATCTAAAATTGAAGACTGTATAAACCTCCAAACAAATATTAATATCATTAGAAACTGGTGTAATAACAATAATTTACAACTTAATATCAGCAAATGCAATGTTATGTCATACACCACGAAACATCATAAAATTACTTTTAATTACACCTTAGACGGTGATTCAATTTGTAGGCCAAATCATATAACTGATTTAGGAGTCATTTTTAAGCCTAGTCTAATGTTTAAAAAACATGTCGAAACTAGAGTTTCCACGGCATTTCAATGCCTTGGTTTTATCATTAGAAATTCACAAATGTTTAAAAATATACAAATACTAATTCGACTTTTTACAACTCTAGTAAGACCACATTTGGAATATTGCTCGGTAGTTTGGAACCCTATTACTAATAACATGATTGATTTAATTGAAAGTGTCCAAAGAAAATTCATAAAAGCAGCTACATTTATCTTGGACGGCATATATCCAGCAAGAGGTATCCCGCAAACTATATTATTGGAATCGTTTAATCTGAATTTCTTATATCAAAGAAGAAATATGCACGCAACTATCATTTTGCTTAAAACTATCACCGGTACTATTGATTGTACATTTATTTTACATTACATACACTTTCAAGTCCCTAGATTGTCGTCAAGATATAGTTACACATTCTATTTACCCCCTGCTAGATCGAATACGTTGGTTAAATCACCCATTCATAATATGATTCAGTCATATCATAAAATTCAAAATCATGTAGATATTTTTAATTGCAACGTTTGTGATATTAAAAATCGTATTTACTCCTTTTAATTGATTTCTTCCTACCCCCTAATTGGGCATCTGCCTGTCGGGTAGTGTATCAAATAATAATAATAATAATAATAATAATAATAATAATAATAATAATAATAATAATAATAATAATAATAATAATAATAATAATAATATGGCAACATTGCACGTCGCGGCAGTTTTCATTTTACT
Organism: Harpalus rufipes; assembly: GCA_951394225.1. Taxonomy (NCBI): domain Eukaryota; kingdom Metazoa; phylum Arthropoda; class Insecta; order Coleoptera; family Carabidae; genus Harpalus; species Harpalus rufipes. The sequence continues at coordinate 34,402,336 of OX596278.1, read as the reverse complement.
TGTGTTTTGCAATAGATACGAATCTCTGTTGTTTATTACAATTTTAATAATGACAAGAAATTTGTGTAAATAATTACTAACTCGTAATGACGAAAAGTGTTTTATGTTCCATTACAGTACTTATTGTTAAATTTTAGAACTTTGAAAACTGTCGATCAGATTTTGAATTTTCTTACGAACTTACATACCTTGAAAGACCGTAAGTCACTTACTTGGCGAAACTGTGTTAAATAGGGGAGTTGTGTTTTTTTTTGTGTGAATCCCACATGTTTCCGTCGAAAACTGCGCAGTTTTGGTTGAGAGTTAATTTTTAAACACGATTTACTCTATAACTTTACCGGCAGATATCGAGCATGTAAGGATAAAGTTCCGATAAATCACATGAAAATAGAGTAACATAAAAAAGTAATGCAGCACATTACAAGCGAATATATATTTATTTTTTTTAAATGAAATCATAAGACCTATGAACATATTAAGGAATATGCCTAGTAATTGTTTTCTGTAAATATTTTTCTCATTTCTCAAGATCGTTAATTTAAAACATATACCACCCTGATGACCGGCACTCCTAAACATAGGACTTTAACATGTAAAATCATATTTTCGTAATTTCTGGATTCTCTAATTATTTTAGGTAAAATTGCTTCAAATAAAAGTTGTATAGCTTAAAACTTTGCACCTAAACGAATAATTATTTTTGTATGCTTTGTAACGATAAAAGTACATATAAAAATATTGAAAATCACCCCAACCATAGCGATAGCCATAGAGTTGAAACAATTAAATTAAGAAATGTTTAGTGGTTTATCTATGAAGTTAGCTTAATTTTTATTATTATTAGTTATTTCTGTTAAAGTGAACAATTACTAATGCAAATAAATACTACTAAACTACTAAAGTATACAAAATTAATTTTATGCTCACAACTTTTATTTGTAGCTTTTCTACTTAAAGTATTTGCGGAACCAGGAAATTACGAATGAATGATTTTACATGTTCGGCAGTTCTGATCATCACCTCTATAAAGAGTACCTATTTATATTAAGTATAGGATATTAGAAATAAATAGAAATCCTGTTAAACGTAAGAGAATACTTGTGCCATAGACAATCAGAAGCGTGTTGTAGAAGAATATTTTAAAAACTACATTAACAATAAAAAGCCTCCAAAAAGACACGAAAGTGAGCAATTAATGGGAGAACATAAAGAATTGTTGAATAATAAATCATGGTTAAAAATACATATCTAGAACAAGTATTCAAAAAAAATAATAAACACTAATTTGGAGTTTCTTTATTCGTATACAGGATAAACTAGAGAAACCGTGGCATAGGCGTTTAACATAGGAAAACAGTTTTTTTCGAATAATATTATATGTCCTATAAAACATTATGTAAAGATAAAGATTTAGAGAATAAAATTCTGAATTTTTGGATATCAAAAATCTCAAATTTGCGTTTTTGATGCCCGAGTAAACCTAATTTAAAGACGTGGTAAAATTGAATTTTGTTTGTAGTATTTTAAAAAATGAACGTCATGTATAACTTGTCAGACCAAGTAACATGTAAAAAATCTGATGTGACTAACACAGTACTTCCCGCCATTTACCTATGTATATAATTTTTATATTACTTTCTAAATTTATCCATACCATATATAGAAAAGTATTAAAGCAAACTTGTAGAAAATGGAATAATCTTTAATTTTTATTATAACAAATTGAGAAAAAAATACATTTAAAGGTATTTTTTGAAGAAAAACTATCTTGAGCTTCAAGTAAACTGCCATTTCCGGTTATCTGATTGCCACCAAAATCTAATCAGTTCTTTCCATATTAGAATAAGGTATAAATACATGGTTTCAAAACTTTCTGAATGATAGTATTTGAGTTAGAGCGTAAAGAGTATCCACACACACACACACACACACACGCACGCACGCACGCACGCACGCACGCACGCACGCACGCACGCACGCACGCACGCGCGCGCGCGCACACACACACACACACACACACACACCCCCACACACACACCCCCCCCCCACACACACACACACACACACACACACACACACACACACACACACACACACACACACACACACACACACACACACACACACACACACACACACACACACACACACACACACACACACACACACACACACACACACACACACACACACACACACACACACACACACACACACACACACACACACACACACACACACACACACACACACACACACACACACACACACACACACACACACACACACACACACACACACACACACACACACACACACACACACACACACACACACACACACACACACACACACACACACACACACACACACACACACACACACACACACACACACACACACACACACACACACACACACACACACACACACACACACACACACACACACACACACACACACACACACACACACACACACACACACACACACACACACACACACACACACACACACACACACACACACACACACACACACACACACACACACACACACACACACACACACACACACACACACACACACACACACACACACACACACACACACACACACACACACACACACACACACACACACACACACACACACACACACACACACACACACACACACACACACACACACACACACACACACACACACACACACACACACACACACACACACACACACACACACACACACACACACACACACACACACACACACACACACACACACACACACACACACACACACACACACACACACACACACACACACACACACACACACACACACACACACACACACACACACACACACACACACACACACACACACACACACACACACACACACACACACACACACACACACACACACACACACACACACACACACACACACACACACACACACACACACACACACACACACACACACACACACACACACACACACACACACACACACACACACACACACACACACACACACACACACACACACACACACACACACACACACACACACACACACACACACACACACACACACACACACACACACACACACACACACACACACACACACACACACACACACACACACACACACACACACACACACACACACACACACACACACACACACACACACACACACACACACACACACACACACACACACACACACACACACACACACACACACACATCGTGAAGATGATAAAAATGAATTCTAGGGACCTTAAAACGTGGTCATTTACCAAAATTCCGGTATGCGATTTTTAGCACGATCCCTATACCTTCCTTACCAATGGTAGCGGGATGTAAAAATAGGTATTTGGCAGTTTATGGACGTTTATTTATTGAAATAACGTATATTAAATATGTTTTTATCACCTCTTTAAATTACTTTACTCCGCTACCAAAAATGTAAATTTAAATAACATCCATAAATTTAGAATTTTATTCTCTACATCTTTATCTATAAAGCACTATAAAATGTTTTACGGAACAGATAATATTTGAGAAAAACTGTTTTCCAATGTTAAACGCCTATGCCACGGTTTCTTGTGTTCATCTGTATGTATATCTTAAATTATAATACATACGAGTACATATGTATTTGTACTTTTATTTCTTACGCATCTTTACCTGTTTTGAAACATGCATTTTTTTATGTATTGACAAACTTTACTTATAAGAATGTATTTATTTTAAGATAAATAAAGTACATAATTATTAAATTTAAATTTTTATAATATTGAAGCCTTTAAATATCAGGATGTATTTTGTATAATTTTAAGATTTTAACATTCTGTTTAAATTGTTCACCAATAACTGTAGCAATCAAATATTTAAATGGCAGGTAAATAATACATTTGTTTATTTTGATTCCAAATTTTAACTGGCTGATAAAATTAACATGATGTGATACAGAATACTGTGAACCTTCATATTATTATAACTTCCGGATGAAATGGCAAATGTCGTAAAGATATTATAAATATTTCGTTATGTAGAAATAAAATGATATAAAATACAAAATAAATAATGCTAAAAGACAAGATTGATTTCATGTTACGTGGATTAGCTACTAAAAATATTATTTTATTTTTTTATTTCTTATTGCTTCCCTCAATCATTAAATTTTCTTAAAACAAATGAAACGGTAGGTATGAAAGAAAAATGGCAACAATGGCAGGTTTCATATGAACCATTCAATGAATACTTATATACAGGTAGGATGCAAAATTATCTACTTAATGAATGAAAATATTCATCGGGTACCAGTTGCATGGAAAATGAAAGGATGCCATATAAGTGTTTTATGAAAAAAAAGCTAAAATGCCTCTTTCTCAAAATAAATGAATTTTGTGATGGTTTTTGTATTAAGCAGTGAAATATAAAATATATTCACAAAATAAATCCTGTCTAGACCCTGTATTATGCATGGGAGCTAAATTACTGGTTCCTTGTATGGGTGCCATAAAGATATTTGAGATTTATATATGTATATATATCGTTGAAATCAGAAAAAAATCTCTATCTAATGGACTCTAAAAAATCATATAGGCTACCATTTAAAAAATATATCATTTTCTTCTACCGTTTGAGAACTACTGATTGAATTTTCAGTTTGTTGTTACTAATACATTAGCCCCTTATTCTTGATCACTTTTTGTATATAACATTTTTCTGTAAAGTCAATAGTTATGTTAATGTATAGAATATCATGCATTAATGATCCCTATTAATACATGATTTTTTATTAATAAATGATTTTAGCGGGTAACCATAGATACCAATTGACAAAATTTATGTGTCAACCGTTACTAACCTAACCTAAAAAAATTGTCATGAAATAAAATTATATTTTACAATTTAGTATGATAGGGTCAACGAAAAAATATTGTAACTAACATGTGTGTTAATTGACAATTAATGATCTCAACAATTGATGCGTTCGCTATGCTCATGCGTTAAAATGTCCAATCATTAATCACCTTCATTAACACACTTGATAGTTAAATAACTATTTTATATATTTACTACAATTTAATGCTCGTAATAACTCTGAACTATTAAAAATTTAGAATATCTATTTTTATAAATTCTTTTAATTAACGATTTTTGTTTGACACTGTCATGATAACACCACCTTCATTTGAAGTATCCTTAATAGTTTCAATTATTGTTAAATGTGGGATTTGTACCCGTTAAGTAAAACGTGTTCAAAATAAAACCTGACTTGGAATAGGCTACGAACACAAAGAGATATTGGCAAAAATGTTACCTAAAGAAATCAAAGCTTTTCTAGAAACAAATTAGAAAAAGGCTATTCTTTTGCTGCCTGTTACAATGAATTTCAGGAAAATTACATTTCATGATCAATTTTGAATTTTTTAATTAAACAAAAGATAAGACATATGTTTCTCTGTTTATAGTCTACTCCGAGTTACGTTTTACTTAACACACTGTATTTGAGATATATTATGTTATATTGCATCGCTGATGCAATAGCAGCATGAATTAAAACATTGGTAATACACTATTTCATGACCTGAAATATTTCCGCCCGAATCTACCAGCCGACTAATTGTTAACTATGGATCAATGAAAAAGTACTGATATTTTTCTTAAACTTACCTTATGTCTGGTTCAACACACTCAATGACTGACTGATAAATATTTAAGAATCCTGCACGATGATGGATACTTTGGACGAGTTGATGTAAAGCATCGGATACTAGCTGCTCTGGGGTTGTCTGGTCGAGACATACATCCATATACGGACATTGCAAACTGTCTGCCAGATTCTGGCCGTCTTCTCTCAACTTCAAAACATCCTTCTCTTCAAGAAAGGAATCCTGTAGGAACATTAAAACTATGGGCAATCCTTGAAACGGCAGCTTATCTTCTTGTTCTAAATTCGACAACAACGTTTTCTCTAAACTCTCGCGGATATACTCAAACGATTCCGCATTCGAATACACGCAAAAACTACCATGAGGCACAAAATCTGCAGTTCGGAACGAATTATGTGGCAAACTGACATCACCGTTAATTATTCTGTAGTCTAGGCTGTACAACTGACAATCTATTTCGTATTCGTCGTCTTCGCACTGCGCCTAAAAACAACAAAATACTTAGTGTTTAAGTAAAATAAGACGGTGAGAATCTTACTCTGATTTTGGCTGCTAACTCATCAGCAAGGCCATTAACACCAAGTATAACAAGGTTGAGTTGATTATTGTCTGAGCTAAGAAGCCACTGATTATTTCTATTCCAGGATGACGGTCTAAAAACAAAAAAAAAAACATGGAAGTATTGGGTGCTGATTGCACTAAACCACTAAAGTAACTGGCTATCAGAGCTGGGCAGTAATTAATGACTAAATGAATTACTTTTTTCCACAAAAAAAGTAATTGTTCTCAATTACTTTTGAAATTTTGAATTTTCAAATACTAATTACTTTTGTCTGCAAAGTATAAATTTTTATTATCATTAGAACTTTAGGAATCGCTCCGTCCTATAGAAAAACATTTTAGTTATTTTTTCTATTTCGATGCCTTTGAGTATATAAGCGCACTGAAAACATGTCGTTAAGAAGATCTACCGGGTGTAACACGATAAGCGGGCCATAGGCTCTTAACATGGGAAAACAGTTTTTCGCTGTTCAAAAGTGGCGTATTAATTTTAGAGAATAATGATTCAAATAAATGTTATAGAGAATTAAATTCTGCGACTAATTCAATAATCGTATTTTATTTTGCACGTTTCTTAACCGAGCAAATTGATTTTAAAATTTTGTAAAAGCCACGCATTCAACGTACAGAATCATACTTGTCATATTTGTCATACAAATGAATAGAATGACTCAAAAAATAACATATTTTTCTTTATATACATTTATTTCGATTTAATTTTAGATTAAATTTAAAGAACGGCAACTACTTTAAATATGAAATTATTAATAAGTCAAAGTTGAATGAACGGCTGCCCCACCGTCATCCTACAGCAATCCGCGCCAGACTAATATTTATTTTATTTATTCTCTCATTTCATAAAAGCTACAAAAAATAATTTATTTTATATTAAAGCAACAGATCTGAATTAGATTTATTTTTATTAATCAACGCTGACGCAGTCGCTACGCTAAACATCTGTTCACCCACGCGTAACCATTTATTGATTAAAATTAGAATAAATTTAACATGTCAGTCTGTACCTGTGCGTTTTGGAAGCTAATATTCTTTCTATGAGGGCATCCATGCAATTTGGGAATGATGGACAGTGTTCTCTGATTGGACAGTGAACAAAACCAAGATGCTGGAATAACATCAACTTGCGGTCTTGATCGAGGCGATCCAATAGTTTATATCTGGAAAGGGAAACACAAATCGTACATAGTAAATTCGTTTTGATATGAATGAAATTAAATCCTACCTAAAATCATCTTGCAGCACATCGGTAATTTCTTTAATGTCTTCCTGTGTAATGGTCCCAGTTGGTGTTATACTTTTAAAATGATAAAACAGGTCTGCATGTTCGAGAAGAAGTTCCTGAAAAACAGCAAATAAAACACTGTAAAACTTACATAGCTATGTCCTACCTGAAAATTATGTTTGGCGTTTTCAATAAGTTCCCGTTGATGATTATCATAAATCTGCTGACAGTCATGCTCAGAAAGCGCCTCGAAACATTCCCTCCCCATGAATAGAACTCGAACTTCGGATAAATGCTTTCCAGGCGTAACGTAGCCGGTGTCTTCCAGAAGTTGCTTAAACTGCTTCTTCCATCTAAAAATCCTTTTAGATTAGATTCTAATAGTAAGAATGTAATTTATCGAGTTATACCTTTTCGGCATCCTATGTGATGCAAGAAACAAAAAGTGTTAGTGTTAGAAAAGCACAGATTAGTACCACCAAAATCAGTTAATAGTCATGAATACATACTCCAAACGTTTCTGTTCTTGTTGCAAAGCATTTACATGGTTCTTATAAACCGTCTCGGCGTCACTGGTGTCCAACACGTCATAAGGAATTCGAGTATCCTCAGTATCGGAATTTAGCTCGCATTCCGTCCACGGCATGTCTTCCGGGCATTCGTAAAAATATTGTGAAAAATCAGGATGGGACTTCAGGTACTGTTGAATGGATGGCCAGTCACTAACATAACGAACAGAATTTTAATATTTACAATACGAATTCATGGAGAAAACATATACGAGGCCTGTCTAAAAACAATCCGACCTTCAATTTCCCCGCGTAAAATAATGACGGTAGGGTGGCGCCACTTTCCACAGTGGAGGGGGACACCGTCATGCGTATGCCTGAATTTTCGCTTCGTCATCCGGTGCTTACACGGTGCTTAGTAGCTGCTGTGTGAGGTGTTGTCCAAGTATTCGTCGAATGTCCGATTCGCTCGAAATGACTGAACGTGTTGAGCACAGATGCTGCATCAAGATGAGTCATAGATGTACGGGTACAACTCGAAAACAAAAGCACATCCCTCGTCCCGAAGGCCGAAAAAAGGGCGACAGATGCGAAGAAAAATCAAGGTGATGCTGACTATTTTCTTTGATAGCCGTGGAATTGTGCATCACGAATACGCACCGGAAAGACAAAACGAAAGAGTACTATCAAGAAGTTCTCCGCCGTCTTCGTGATGCAGTTCGACACAAAAGATCCGACCTCTGGTCGGCGAAAAACTGGCATTCATCGCACCTGATCAAGGCTTTCTTGGCGATAAATGGAATTTCACTCGTTCGCCAAGCTCCCTGCTCTTCAAACATGGTTCCTTGCGACTTCTGGTTATTTCCAAAATTAAAGAGGCAACTGAAAGGATCCCGCTTTGAGAGTAGAGAAGAGATAATGCGGGACGTAACGGCGAAGCTGCAGACCATTCCAAAAGAAGGCTTCCAGAGGTGTTTCCAACAGTGGAAGAATCAGTGGGCTAAATGTGTGGAGGCGCAAGGGGCCTACTTTGAAAGGGATTTGGGTCCCAACCCCGTCAGGTACGCAATATTTTTTTACCAGGTCGGATTATTTTTAGACAAGCCTCGTATTATGAAATACATCAGAGATATTGGGACACATAACAGCAAGAAAAAGAATATGAGATCAATAATTCAAATTACAACAAACGATATAAATTAATACAAACAAAATGTCAATACCACGGTATTTACTGGATAAAAAGAAAAATATCAAAATGATTACCAGATTCGGATGTGGTAATAAAGAGAGAAACAACAAATACTGGTTATCAAGTGAGAAGAAAAGGTGCAACTATTCGGCAGAGAAGAGGAAACATTTAGGCATCTAAGGACATCGTGTAGGGAAGTTCAAAGAGAAGGGAGAAAGGAAAAGGTTCTGTTAGACCACTTAGGATCAGGACAAGACTGGATGAAAGAAGTCATCAAGAAACGGTTTTATTTAAGCTAATATAATGTATTACCACACTGGGATCATTTCAAATTTTCTGATTTTTTTTTCTTGAGAGCTGATCAAATTATATATGTTGGTGTATGTTTTACACCTTATAAATCTTTAGAATCACAGATAATTTTTTAATAGTTGTCTTTAATTTCAAATATTTCAACGCTGACGTCACAGCTTCACGGATGGTGGATGGATATAGCAGTCGAGCTCTACCGGTTTGGAACTATGATTATTTAGTTTGGTATTTATTTTAATAAATGTTTTATTTACATCACGTGGAGCGTATGTATGTGTGTGTGTAATAGAGAAAGAAAGAGAGAGGGAAGAGAGAAATGTATGTGTGAGTATGAAGCTGTGACGTCACAAATTTAATCCGTGTTTACAATCGCGAAAGTTTATTAGCAAATTTATGAAAGAAAAGTCGAATATTTCATATTATTTTATATTACTATATTTATTAAATGAGGTGGATTTCACGATTTTATAAAAAAATCGACTACTTTTTTTAAAATAACCCCATTCAATTGTAAAATATAAAGAGGAATAAATATAATAATAATACAAAGATAAGAAAATAATGATAGTTCCTACCTGTCGGTGAATGTGTTTATGTCCGGAACTAGCTCATGTAAAATGTCCGGCAACATTTCCATGTAATGCGCGACCTTCTTCGCCAACTGCTCATCTTTGAGTTTCTTAATATGTCTGCGGAATAGTCTCTGCGTCCCATCCATACCAAAGAGCTGAACAAAGTAAATCCAGTCTTTATGCGTAGCCAGCTTCTTGCAGGTGTGCGACCAGAGCGCTCGACAGTCGGTGACGTGGGTTCGGATGAGCCTGGTGAAGGCCTCCGTAGCTGCATCCATCATCTCCTTTTTGATGCGCGCAGCTTCCGTGTACGGAATGATCTTGGAGCGTACCTTGCTGCGGTCGATGATCTGGCCGAGCAACACGAACGGCAGATCCACGTTGATGTTCTCGTGCGCGGAGGTCTCCACCAAGGGAATGGCGCCCTTATATTCTTTCCGTTGGACGAGCTTTTCAGCTTCGCGCACATACGCTTCGTTGGCATCGTCATTCTTTGTTGTGACAAGGACTACTGGCTTCTTAGTTTTAACTAAATTATTTAATATTGCGGTCACTATTTCTACTTGCTTCTCTAATGTCCGGCTCGGTACAACGCTCACATCGAAAATACACACAAAACCATCAATATTTAATTTACCGTCGGGAAGCACTCGTTGCTCGTATTCTTTTTCAATACCTAATTGATTTTTGCAAATATACATTAATTTTTCGGCTGAAGTGATTTTAATAGCGGCGCATCTTTTCACATACGGTTCCATTTTACCACCTGCAAATAGACAACCTTCTTTTTATTTTTGGTAAATGAAAATGCAGGGTATTAATGAATACGTGTTACAAATGGGATCCTATACCATGTTTTTTTTTTTCTGGAAGAACAGAATGAACTAAGAATTTTGAGCAAACACGACTTAAAAATTATAAGTAATAAGTGAGATATAAATATTCAAAATTTGGTGCGTGATCGACAAATTGTTAGTTCTAGAATCTAAAGAGTACAAATGTTTCATGTCCGCATAGCTGAAATATTTTTACATATGAATTTATACATTATATTCATGAAGAAATTATTATTAATCATAATTAACATAAATAAAATGCATTTTTTTTCCTAATAAATTATAAACATTGAAACAATTTGACCATTGTTTGACAATATTATGATACAAACTATGGCGGCGGATGGCGCTAGTATTTGTCGATTGATGGTATCACGGTAGCCGAGCGCAACAAGCGCACGAGTCTCACTTTTAAAATCAGAAAACCAATCAGATTGCAAAGACATAATATGTCACCTTAATTATTATTCGAATCCAATCACTTAGGGTGCGATCCAAAACAAATAAACAGAGTAAGTGAATCCCCATCTTCGAGTACGGTCATGTGACCATATTTGTCGGAGTATTTATGAACGACTTTGAGTAAATAAAATAACATAACATTAAATATAGACAGTAAAATCTAGAATGAAATATGATTTTCGTATTTACATTTTACACATTGAACAAAACATTAAGACTAGTCCTAAAACATTCTGGAGTTACTCTAAATCGTTGAGAAAATCAAATATATTACCTAATATTAATCGCTATAAAGATCATGGTCAAGAAATCTGTGATTTGTTTGCAGAACATTTTGATTCTGCTTTTGTAGAAATTTCTAACCATGTTGTACAAAATAACCCTTTGGATATATGTGGCTCAAACTCAACAAACTTACACTCTGTTTTGTTAAGTCCTTGTAATATATTTAAATTTTTGTCTACACTTGATATTAATAAGGGATATGGACCTGATCAGATACCTCTAAATTTATTCGTACTTGTGCCAGGTATCTGAATGAGCCATTACATATTATTTATAACCAGTCATTAAAATCCGGAATTTTTCCTGATGCCTGGACAACTTCGTATATTACACCTATTTACAAATCGGGGGATGTAAATGATGCAGCAAATTATAGGCCTATATCATTATTATCTACCTTCGGCAAAAATTTTGAAGCTCTAGTAGTGCAACAAATAAAAGTACCATTATACCTGAGCAACATGGATTTTGTTCCAGAAGATCGATATTAACCAATTTAGTTCCCTTTAAAGAATTTTTACGCTCAAATATGGAAGAAAGAAAACAAGTGAATGTAATATATACAGATTTTAGTAAGGCGTTTGATCGGGTTCATCATCCTACACTTATACAAAAACTGAATAAACTCGGAATACATGGAACTTTGTTAAGATGGATTGAGTCATATATATCTCATAGGTCACAACTCGTTTACTGTAATGGATATAAGTCTCGGTCAATAATAGTAACATCTGGAGTTCCCCAAGGTTCGCACCTGGGTCCAATATTATTCAATCTATTTATTAACGATGTAACTACTTGTTTTCAAAATTCAAACTTCTTACTTTATGCAGATGATTTAAAAATATTCAAAACTATAACCAGTGTAAACGATTGTGATGGCCTATAACGGGATTTAGATAAATTCTATTTTTATTGCAGAAATAACTATTTGTCACTTAACATTGATAAGTGTTATTTTGTTAATTTTACTAGAAATTATGATGTTATAAATTTCCCATACAATCTTAATAAAACTGCGATAAAAAAATAATCTATTGTTAAAGATTTAGGAATTATATTTGATCCAAAAATTACTACATAACTTCCATATAGATTCTATGGTTAAACGCTCTTACCGAATACTTGGTTTTGTATTACGTACTTGTAAAAGTTTTACTAATCCATTTTCTATTATTTGTTTGTATAACGCTTTTGTACGATCTAAACTAGAATATGCATCAGTGATTTGAAACCCGATGTACAAAAAGAACATACATTTAATAGAAAATATTCAAAAAAGATTTATGAGTGTATTATGTGCTAAATTTAATGTAGATATTCCTAATTATGATGCTAGACTTCAACATTTTAACATAAATAGCCTTGAAAACAGGAATTTTATCAGACGACATTGCTTTATAAAAATTTTAACAACAAGACAAACTGCAGTTCATTTTTACAATATTTTAATTAACATGTACCTCAAAAAACAACTCGATCTAGTTCACTTTTTCACGTACATAAAGCTACTACTAATAATCATAAAAATTCTCCAATTAATAGACTAATGTTAACATACAACAATAGTTTCAGTCACATAGACTTTTTCATATAAATTTCATGACATTTAAAAGGGAAATATTGAAGTCTTGCTCTATTAATAATTAGCTAATCATGTATGTCAGTGTTTTAACATGTATTTGTTGTACTCATAGTTTTTCTCAATTTTTCAAATTTTCATTGTCTATTTTTTCGTTATGCCACCTATCCTATTGCATTGTAATATACTGTCAATATAAATTTATTATTTAGTGGGAACCTATAACTGGTTTGAAAAAACTGTTGGTTCTCCAAATATACATAAATAAAAATATGAAAATATATTTTGACACTACCTTTTGACTGCCAAAAATTATTTATAATATTATGTTTTTCAAATGACGTTTTTTATACGATAAATAATCATCAATTACTCCAAAATATTGATAATTTTTAATATTTATTTCCATTTCAAACTCGTTTCGTTGTAAAGTTTGCGTATAACACGCAAAATCTCAATGGAATATTTCGTACCCTACTAGCGTACCAGAGTACGAGAAATAAACTATAGAGTACGTACTCTAAATTTTGGAACGTTTGTAGTGTAAACTCTCAGAGTAAGCGCCGAGGTAAGCGCAATAGTTTTGGAACGGAATTTATCATACTCGATACTCCAGATTAAGGTTTTGGAACGCACCCTTGTAGTTTGCTTTGCATACTACTAATACTCATTAATTTATGTATATTTTCGCATTCTTATCTACGATAGTTCAAATTTGACTATGGTATAATACCCCATTTATAGGGTATGTATGGAATGCAAAATACTTTTATTAATAAACTCATATCCGAAAAAAACACTGTTTTCGAGGTACAAGCTATCAAAAGAATAATTATCTACCTTAATATTAAGCCGTATTCTTTCGCTGCATTGGATCAGATTCATGTTACATGGATCAGAAAATTGCATGTTCTTTCGAATTCTGATCAGTATCCTCACCCCAAGACCAAGTAATCCAGATCAGTGCCATCTACTCCACCAAAAACTTGGATTACAAAGATCATGTAACTTAAGATTAAAAATGGCGAAAGCGACGGAAGAATATGTCATATTTTATAAGTCAGTCAGGACAATAGGTTACATTTAAGGTTCGGAAAGAAATTTAAACAAGAATAAACAATGGTAAATATAGAAGTCCACGTGACATAATCTAATCCATACGATCAATTGGATCTGATCCAACCCAACGAAAGAATACGGCTTTAGTTGGCTGTGAGCTGTGACCTGTCCCTAGTTATTAGTTTTTTTTTTATTATTATTTTAACTTCTATTATTGAATTTTTAAATAATTCTATTCATTTTTCTATTACATATTATAGTAATTGCTCCAAATGACGACCACCAACTTTAATACAAGCATTGCACATTTGGAGTAATTTTTAAACATTCGTTCAAAGGCTAGGATTTGAATTGAGCTAACCGTACATTAACATCATGTTTGCGTAATAGCGAACAGTATGTTTATTCATACTACATCTACAATTCAATGCTAAAAGTAAAAATAAACAAAACTAATAAGTGAAGTGACAGGTTACAGCCAACTAAAATTAAGATACATAATTACTGTTTTAAAAAGCCTGTACCTCAAAAACGGTGCATATTCGTATATGAGTGTATCAGTAAAAGTTAGTCTGTTTTGCAACCCCTACATACCCTTTAAATTTGTAACACATATTCATTATCATCCTATATAACCCAAGTGAAGTGGAAATGATAAGGATTTGAAAAATAAGTCTTCCTTCCCGTTTTAATTTTATTAAATTTTGAGTACTACCAGTTTCGAACATTAAGGTGCTCAACATCAGGTACCGATCTAGAGAGAATCCAACAATGCGTTACAAAAAAATGTTTTAAAAATTACAGTGAGTAATATTTACGAAAACAAAATACAGGTTTTATAGAAAAAATAGGCACAAGAAGCTTGATTCAAAACATATTGTTGGATCCTCTCTAGGTACCTGATGGTGAGCACCTAAATGGTCGAAACCGGTCGTACTTAAAATTTAATAAAATTAAGACGTTAAGGCTTATTTTTCAAATTTTTATTATTTCTTTGTATTGTACTGAACAGCACAACATTGAGAAACATAGCTGGAGGCTAGAGCACACATACCCTTGAAAGGTTGAAAAGATGCATCGTCAATAAATTCGGTTTGTTCTATAAGTTGAAATTGAAAATCTACCCCATCTTCAGACGGTTTAACAATTTCTCCCCAGTATAAAAAGTGGTCATTATTAACAACCCGGCCGCTGAAGTCGGTCTATGTAAAAAAAAATACAACACTTAGTTGGTATAAGTGACAAGATAACAAGTTATTAATGAAAATACCTGACTGAGAACAGATATGTGATCGACGTTATAATCGTCGGCAAGTGATCGAATGAATCTGTTACAAAGACATGATTTCCCTACGCCTGCCTGCCCTTTATCCTTTTCCATTCCAGACAAGCCGACCACAGCCACATTGACCGTTTTGACAGCTTCCACCTTACGTGCCATGCCGCCAAGACACCTGCTGCACCTTTTTAAGTACCAATGCCTTGACGATCATGCATTCTTCGAACAAACTAAACACATAAAATAAGCATCAATCGAGAAGCACACAATATCACAACATGAAATATAAAAACCAAATGACACAGCTGTATGTGGGCTCATGACAGATCACACGACACATTTCAGTTTATTTAAATGCGCACACCGTTTTGAGAACTACATACCTTAACATGTGACATTACACATCCTTTTTGCTTCATGATTCATACTTGTCTTGGTGTTAAAATGTTGTTATTGGTAAAATATGACAGTACTCATTACACAGTTTACAGAACCTACACCCATACAATACTTTTCATGTTAACTCAATTGTCATAAACAAATCAAATATACAAATTTGCGCAATAATTTTTAAATGTCAATCAAACTTCTTGATTAATTAGGAACATCGAAATAAAGCACTGTCAAATTTCGATAACAGGCGACCACCCACCGCTTTACTTGGACGCCATTTCTAAAAACAGGTTGGGGGGAAGGGAAAGGGAATGCAAACCCAAGGGCAAACGTTCAATAGAATTCTATGGCGGCAAATCACAGGCACAGCATTCGTTTCCTCATACTAAACCACTTGAAACTTAAACCATTTTCTTTCTCACACGTGTAATTTGAGTACGTTGAGAATATTAAAGAAATATATATGTTTATCTATCGAATAAGTATAACAAGATCTTGTCGTTGTACTTAACACCAACATCTGCAGTCACATTTCTAACTAGATTCAAATTTGAATTTTTATTTTAGTTTACCTTTTATTTTTTTCCTAATACTCCAAATTTGATAACAATTAAAAAGTAATAAAGGAAAATATAAACACGTGACATCATTTGTAGTAATTCTGAAAGTATTTTTTAGTTATATATCTCAGAAACAAATAAAATAAATTAAATCACATTTTAAATTGAATATTCAACAATTACATAGTACAAAATATATTTGTGTAAAAGGTTTTACAAAATTATTTATACATTACAAATCATTGTTTAACAATTATTTTTTGATCCAAGAAATACAAAATATGTAATATTGTTGTACACTTCTCCTGGTCGTAATACTGCATTTGGGAAATTAGCCTATTAAAAATAATGATTAATTCATTGTAGAAAATTCCAAAAAATAATTATCTTACATGATTAATCGCGTCTGGGTAATTTTGAGTTTCAAAACAAAATGATCCATGCCGATTGTATAAACAATTGTCTTTACCAGTTAATTGTTCAATCTGTAAAGAAAAGATTTTTTTTTTCATTTTCACAACAAATAGCAAATAAATACCTCTGGAGAATTTATAGGTAAGGAATTAGCAGTATAAAATTGTACTCCAGGTTCATTACTGTACACTTCCAAAGTTCTTCCACTCGGTTCGTGCGTAGCTCTATAAAAACAGTAAAGTATACACCCATTTCCAATTTTGCAAATAAAATTTTACCTAGCAATAAAAATTACATCTTTTTTGTTAGGAGTGTTAACGCAGAAATTGTGATCATATCCTCGTCCATTATTGATAACATCTCTCAAAATTTTAGGAGTTTGTAAATCGAAAATTGTTCCTGTTACTGATGGAAGTTCACCTAAGCAAAAATAACAAAATGAATTACATTTGGATAATATGTTCATATAGTAAGATTGGGTCACAAGGAAACTGAGACGGGGAGTAAAATTTTGAGACAAAAGTGTGAAATTAATTTTAATAGTATATTAAAAGATAAGTTTCATAAGGTAATCTGAAACATGATTTTTATATTATTTTTTGTTAGTGAGATAATTTTACATTTTTTTGAGATTTTTTATAAAAATAAAACTTGGTGTATTTTTTAATCAGTTGTGTTGGTAGCGCTTCTCGACAACAATTTTAACTTCACAAATGAAATTTCATTGTTTACTGACAGCACTTTGAATTTTGAAAGCAGTGATATTACCTCTACAAAACGAAAAGCGCTAAAAACAGTGCTTTTATAAATCTTCTTAACGACGTGTTTTCAGTACGTTTATAGACTTACAAAGACACCGAAATAGAAAAAATATTTTAAAATTTTGTAAAAAATACCTGTAGGAATAGCATCTGCATTTACAGCTGTAATTTTATTCGCGTTAATTTGTACTGTTGTATTATAAACTTCTTCTGCACCCGCATTATGCCCTGCTAAATTAAAGTATGAATGGTTGGTTAAATTCACATAAGTTGGTCTGGATGTGTAGGCTTTATAATTCATTCTGAATTCATTATCATCAGTTAGTTCACAAGTTAAATTTACTAGTAAGTTCCCTGGGAATCCTTCTTCATTGTCTTTGGATAAATAGCTGAAAACTACTGCTTTTCCTTGGATGTCATATTGCCATACAACCTAGCAACAAAAATTGTATTTTGAAAGACACTGTATTATTAATAAAATTGCTGCTGAAATAGATGAAATTCCTGTCTTTTACTCAAATATAATAATTAATAAATATACCGGGTGATGGCACAACATAGGGACTTAACATGGGACATTGGTTTTATGCAATTTCCTGTTCCTGGATAGTTGTACAGAATTAAGAGATGCATACAAAACTGTTTTTAGTTTTTTTATTGTATTTTTGATTTCTTCAGAATTTTAAAAAGAAATTTCAAAAGTTTCGTGAATTAGTAGTAATAGCCATGACTTTTAATAACATTATTTTCTTCATATTTTGTCATTTTTTGTAAGAATTAAATGAAATATGAATGTTTATTCGAATTAGGAAAGTGTCTTTAGTATAAAGAATTATTATTGTGTTGGAAATACTTATAAAATAATACGGTAGTTATTTGCCATAAGTTACATTTACGTTGATGTAAATCAGAAAAAAAAGAAAAGTGCCGTGTTTATTGCTACTTACTACTAATGAATCGAAATTTTAAAGTTCTTTTTGAAATTGTGAAGAAACCAAAAGCATAATGAAATATATAAAAACAATTTTGTATGTAACTTTTAATTGTTTAATGTACAATTTTGTAGTCTACAATTTTTGTCATAAAATAAACAGGAGGGCAGGAAATTACATATTCCATGTTAAATCCTTATGTTCACCCGTAACCGCCATCAGCCTGTATATATAAAAGAAAATGTTAGAGACATTTTTATGTTTTAAAGTTATTTAAAAGTTATGTTTCATAACAAATAAAATTCTTTAATTTTTTTTTGTATACGTATATTAAAAGTAGGTACTAAAAATGCAAAAAGATTTATATTTTCAGATGTACAGTGTTAAAAAAAAACTAACTCTGAACTATGAAGAGATAAACGTATGTCATCATTATTAAATGGGGTATGTGACCGTATTCGAATTTCAATTTAAAAGTCATAAAATATAAAAACTATCCTCTATAGCTTCTTATTATAATAATAAAAACTAAATATTAGTTTGTATTAATATTGTTATTAGCAATTTAATGTTTTGGAGAAGGGATATATGATGTTATTATGGTAGAATCGTGGAAGAAGACAGATAGACTAGGAGAAGAGGAAAGAGATAGTTATAGATCAGCCGATAAGCATCTCGATTATGTTGTGGTAGGTGTGGCATGACAACAGCTGCCTATAACTATCTTTTTCCCTCCTACTCTATTTGTCTTCGTCCACGATTCTACCATACTCACGTCACGTATCCCATCCCCAAAATTTTAATAATTATTTTCTCGTAAATTAGGAATAATTAATCGATTTAAAAAGATACGGGTATTTTATTTTTTGTCTAGTATCATATTATGTAAAAATAAAAATTTGGTCACATACCCCATTCAAAAGTCAAGTTGTCAAAATTGATCTTGAAATGTAATTTTAAGGAGAAAAGATAATAAAGAAGGAAATAGATTATTGCCACTCTCCGTTTTCTAATTTATTTCCATTTCTAAAACAGGATTCCAAGAAGAAAAGCTTTGATTTTTTTTAGATAACATTTTTGACAATATCTCGTATAAAATTGAAATTTAATTAAATACTTAACTAAGACATATGTTTCTTTGTTCATAGCCGACTACGAGTTAGGTTTTTTTTTAGCACACTACTTTCAATTTAGCAAATATACTAAAAATTATTTAAAATTAAAATTTAGAATATTGCGCAGATTGTAAATTATTTCAAATATACGTAATTTTTTTATTTAAAAACGTTGTAAGTTGTAAAGATACTTTACTTTTAATTGAAAAAACCTCTTAATTCTGGCCGTCTATATATTATATATATCTGTATATTTTTAATAATTTGAAGACAGTCAAAGAGTAATTATTTTGTCAGATTAATAATAAAACATGCTGCAATGTAAAATCAACTACACTACAACTTTTCCTGTAAAAATAATTCTTTGTAACAATTGGATCTTTAAATGCTTCAATTTATAAAAATATTTATCTCGATAATTATTTTAAACAATCTACATATTACTGGTTTAAAGTAGTTTTGAGAGTAAATGATCACACATATTAGAATACAATTAAAATATTAATAATAAATTCTATATTGTATGTTAATTATTAATCGTGATTCTCACTTTATCAAATCCTACGAAACCCCCGTGTAGTGTGAATGTTCCTTTATTCTTTGATACAGTATACTGCTGGTCATCTATTTTGAAATGTCCATCAGCTATCCTGTTTGCAACTCGTCCTATAGTGGCCCCAAAGTAAGGATTTAACGCCTTGAGATATCCTACAAAAAGGTAAGGTTAGAATATATTGTTGTACGATAACAATGTAAACCTAACCTTCCATATCGTCAAAACCCATAACTATGTCCTTAACAACCCCATTGCAATCTGGTACAAATATCTTTGTGATTGTTGCACCATATGTAATCACTTGAACTTCGATCCCATTTTGATTTTTCCACGTAAGTCGATGAATAGGCACCTGCTCCCCAGTATTTTTATCCAAAAATAATCCGAAATTATCTTTGTATAGTTGCACATTTTTTAAACAATCACCATGCATTGTTTCGTTCATTGTTGTAAGGTGGAATATCTACCTTGAATGTTTATAAAACATGCACTAAATTACTAAATACCAGGCAGTCTTATTCACAAAATTGTTGATGTAGTTTGCTTTTATACGTTTTATGAGTTGATAAGGTATCGCGGTTCAAGCAACTTATCATTGTTTAAATTTGATATTATAAACAATAACACAAATTTTAAAAGTTTGAAAAATACCTGATTACGAATATAAAAATAGAAGTTTCTCATAATAAAGTTATTGACGTTATTTATACGTTAAATTTTTAAATCATTTATCGGACTGTTATATTATTATTTATATTTTTTTGTTATAATGGTTTATGTTTAAATTCAATATTATAAGCAATAATATACTTTTTATGTTTAAAAATACCGGATTACGAATATAAAAACAGATGTTTCTCATAATAAATTCATTATTATTCATCACACAAGTAAAATTTTTATATCATTTATCACATTGTTATATTTTTTTGGGTGAAAATGCTTAGTGTTGATATTTGTATGATTATATATTAGGTTAAATGTAAGTAATATTTGCGAAATATTGTATTGTTTAAACATTTAACGTAAAGAAAATTAAAGCATTTTTCTATTTCTATTTTTCTAAAATCAATGTCAAATTTTATATAATTATTATTATATAATTTAATCACATATTTACATATTATAAAGCAACAATTGATGTCACAAATCAAAATTGTGTAATCTGATCATTTCCTTATTTATATTACATTTTAATAGTAAAGAAATACTATTTATAAGACAGCACTTGAAGCAAACATTCGATGCATTTGTTTTGATATCGCTTGACCATGAATAGAATAACCAAATATGAATCATACATTGGTACAATTTAATGTCTTACGTTAACATTTATTGTCATTTTCGTACAGTTAGTAATCTTTTTATATCATACAATATTGTTGTATCTAGTAAGTATATATACGCAAAAATGCATATTCATTCAGTTATCCTACGTCATGATAGATTTATGTATGTGTGTATAATGTAAAAAGCAAAAAGTATGTTTACTATAAAACAAGTGCACTGCCATCTCCTTGAAAATTATTTTTTATTTTCTTGTTTTTCTGACAAAATAATGTCTCACCTAACCCTGAATATCTGCATCTGTATTCATTATCTGGCTCATGTTTGATTATGTTGTATCTTTAGTTTTTTATTCATTGCAGTTATTTTCATTGTATATTATTTTTAGAATATTTGTTTTCGTTTATGTGTAAATAATATTATTCTGTGATAAAAATAAAATCAGTGTTTACATTTTTGTTCTAAATATCTAAATAATAAAGACAAAAACAAAGAACATTTCAAAAATAGAATATTTGAAACAAATCCAATTTTTAATTTTATTTATGGATGTATGTAAAAATATTTGTTATTCAAATGAAAATATGCTTTCTAATGTTTATTGCATTTCTAATACAAGTTAACAATAAATTCTTATACTAATATCATTTTATACATTTCAATGATAATTACAAGATTATTTTTATTAAAGTAATCATGTAAACATAGTACAGGCAAATTTACTTTAATTATAGTTTTTTGTTGTTTTACCATGAACCTTACAATTTCAATTTTCAAGAATTCCTGTTTTGAACACTAAAATTTCGAAACAACATTAACCATTAACTTGTTCTCAAATTTAGTTTTAATTTTGAATTTTTACAGAATGGCAGGAAATCACCCGCGAAATTCAAAATGTATGGAAAGAGTATCAAACGCTATTATCAACAACATAGAACACTTTTTTTATAGGTAATACATAATTTATGTAAATAATTGTTGTATAAATATTGTTGTTATATTTTTAGATTAGGTGAAGCTGTAGCAAAACGTCCAGTATTAACAATATTGATATGTATTGGTATAGTAATGTTAAGTTCAGTAGGTTTTGTAAGATTTAGACAAGAAAAAAATCCTGTAAAATTATGGACTCCAGAGGGTTCAGATTTTCTCCATGACACCGAATGGTTAGTGAACACTTTCCAAAGATATCCTAGACCTGAAGCTGTTATTGCCAAGGCTAATGATGTTCTTACACCTGAAGTATTACTAGAATTAAATTATTTAAATGAAAAAGTTATACAAATAGATCCGGCTAAATGGAACGACGTTTGTTTCAAGTAAGTAACGTTTAAATTTTTTAAAACAATATCTGAACCATTCTCAAATTCGACAACAAAATATGTGATAGTATGTAAATTTCTGTAAGATATTACTTACCCAGATGAAGGTACAAGACTGTACCGAAACATCAGTTGAGTTAGAAAATAAATGCTGAGATTTCGAGTAATCACTAAATACAATAATTATATATATTATTGTAATTGGTGACGTAATTGATAACACCTAATCTTATACCAGAGTCGAGAAATTTTCCATATTTACATTTTCTGTTATTTTTTTTTATTTGAAAAAAGTGTTGTTCAAGTGTTCAAGATACAATAATAGTGTCTTCGTTTTCTTCTTTTTTATATTACATATGCATTTTTTAAATATACCGGGTGTTTACTTTTTTATGGACCATAGGAAATACAATCGTAAAATTTTATATGCATGTAATTTCAGCCATACTAATTTTAAAACAAAAGTAAAGACAAAAAATCTTCAGAATAGACGCTTAGATATATGCAATTTGCACATAACGTATCTAGTGGCACTACTTAGAAATAATGGTTGCTAAGGTTACGGCAATAGGGCGCGGGCATACAGCTGTTTTAAGTGTCCTTGAAAACATATGTGCAGGCGCCCCATTTGTCATAGTGACAGTACAGCCATTTTGTTTGTTGTTTTGTGTTAGTGTATGATCTGTTGTTTTTTAAAACTTATAATGAACGATTTAAACATATTGTAAAAACATTTCAAATTAAATATTAATGAAAATTTCTCAAAAATGTTACGAATCACCCGTTTAATTTCAGAAATTTTAATTCACTTTTATGTAGACAAAAAAGTCTCGAATTTCATGTATTTTAAATAAACCACACTGATAAAGTTTATAAGCTTGCAAGCTTCTAAAAGCTTTTAACTCAGCATTAGTGTATGCACTTTTTTTATAAATAAAATAATTCACTATGTCCATATGCAAAATTTTTGGAAAGTCAAAAATATTCCTGGAAAAATCACTTTCGTCGCAATCATATGGATCAATGTTGTTTATTAATTTTATTTTATTTAAGTAGCGGTTTTTTACGTCACTACTTAATGCTTTACAAGCTGACATTCTCAAACACAATTTACAAAAAAACTTTAGGCGCAAAATAAATGTTGTTTACACCACACCTGCAAACTGATTTCAACTTTTGAATTAGCGCTAAGGAAAACTATGACAAAACAGATGGCGCTGTTATCAGGGCACCGGAACAGCTGATCGCAAGGTTACTGGAAACAGCTGAGTGTCCGAGCGCCGAGCCCTATACAAAGAATTGCCAGCCATTCGCATTAGTACCCGACTGATTGAAAAGTCAACGGGAGGGGGTTTGTTTGTATCGAGATGTTCTATCTCTCTCTTGAATGTGACGTCAATTGTCAATTATGTGTCTATTAAAAGGCCTCATTCACAATGAAAGAAATTAACAAACTTAATTATGTTGAAAAAAAAAACCAAATGACTTGATCTAGTAAACCGTTCAGAAATGGTCCAGAATAAAGATGAAAAATTATTGCATTTAATAAGTTATGTTTGCTTTAATGTCAGGTATAAAGTACTATTCGACGGACGCTTGGACAAATAAGATTAAAGCTGGATTCACATGGACCGTTACAACCATTAATTTTGCTGCCGTAGTGGCCGTCATAAAAACTACTCTGTTCACATGTTCCGTCATAAATATCGATGCTCACAGTTCCAAACTGGAAAAACGAAATATTACTAAAACATATGTTTCGACCTCAGTGATATTGCCAGTTGCCATAATCTATAATAAGTTTTGTTTCGTTGGTTTCGCCATGGACAACTTTTCGGAACTCTTAATTGGCGAAGTAGTAAAATACACCTGTTTATATAATCCACCCAAAAAGAAACATAAAGAAATAAAATACAATAGATTTTGTCAAACTGGTTAAAGTTGGTATTATTGAAATGTGTGTTCTGATCATGCGCATTAAAAATATAAATATTTCAACGGCGGCCGTCGCCGTTCGTACTGTATGATTTCAACCAATCACAACACAAAACAGTTGGGGAAGTTTAGCGTGATTGAAATTACATGTGAAATATTTTTTAATCGTAAATATATGAATAATTATAACTGAAAATGTAATTGAAAGTTAAAATAATGTTCCCATTTATTTATAATTAATTATTTATCATCGAACTGTTGTGACGTCACAAGTGACTTATGCGCAAGCGTAGAATGGATGGTGAGACCTGGCTTTTTAAACGTAGCTTGTGTATTACACTACAAACTTCTGGCCAGTTCACGTGGGTTTGTTTACGTTTTCGCGGAGTGAGGTTATAAATTTATAGTTCGAAGTGGAATTATATTTCTTTGCAAAACTATTATACAGTACTTAATTTTTAATATTCTGTTCTGTTCAACTTATAAGGTAAATATTTTTTGTACACATATTAGTATATTCTTTTCTTTTGCATGTATATGCAAGTTTATTGCGAGTTTTACGTATATGTAAATAAATGTTTATTATTTTTACAGTAATTAATATTTTCTTTTCGTAGTTTAAGATGGAAACAGGATTTGTCGCCGCCGATAGCAACAATTTACCAGAAATCAATCATGCTATGATTCACAATTTTTATAAAGAAAATCCAATATTTGTATCAGCGGAATTTAAAAATGTAAAAACACAGCGATAGGTTATTACTAAAATATAATTTCTGTTGTTATTTTTTACTCACCCTTACGAAACAAAATTAATTTTCTTGAAATATTTACACTAATAAACTTTTTCAGTCCACACAAATGAATACAATATGCACAGTGAAATGAATTGAACTAGTCGTTTGCACAAGAAGAACAGAAATATAACCTATAATAATCTTAACACAGAACTGTCACTGCTTATAAACGTCAAAACATGTGGCTGCCATTTTTAAAACTCCCTGTTGCCATGGGAACCCAGCGCGCGCCTGCTTAAGGTAGACTATACGTCCTCCGTGAACTGTTGTGACGTCATTATTTTAGAAATTTCATTTTTTGAAAAATCTAGGCATCTTTGAGTGAAATACAATATAGAATATCACTTTTGAAGACAATCTTAATAAAATAAAATAATAAAAAAAAAACCGCTAAGCTTCCCCATTTGACGGTGATAACGGTACATGTGAATTCAGCTTTAACTTCATCTACATACGGTTGATTTACGTACGTATGCACATTGACGTTATGTGAAAACTATTGTTTGAAATTTGCATATTTTTGAGCTACGGATAATATGTATTAACAATTAAATATCAGTTTATAAACTTTTATCTGTCAAAATAAAATAATACGAATATTTGAATTGTATGTTTTGCACAGATATTTTATTTTATGTTTCTTATGATAAGAACCTATTATATCATTTGATGCAGGTTTTAATTCTGAACATTTACGTATTTACAATTTTGTCTTAAAAGTAATAGGGCAGAAATTACAGCCATATGAAAATTTTACCATTGTATTTCCTATGGTCCATAAAAAGGTGGATCCCGGTATGCGATACACAGAATGTGTCGACGTGTGAGCCAAAATATTTATTTTTCTACTTGTACTCTACCTATAATACAGAATTTCTTTTTGGTATAATTTTACATACTCATACATTTTTATATATTTAACATATTTTTTCCTACTTGGATCCAGTTGAAAATTTTAGTATTACAACACATGTATTTATATATGCATAGTAATGATACGTGATATTTAAAAAAAAAGACAAAAAAAATATGTTTCATAGTTTTTCTATCTTATACTTAACAATGACGTCATTCCTAACATCGTTCTGTAGTAGTGTAGTGACGTATACTATTCGTATACCGCCCGGACCACAAAATAGATCGACCAGAATAATAATATCGCACCACTTCTATTTTCGATATTTAATGTAGAACTGAAAGATACATGAAATTTTCGTACGATGCAGTTGATAATTTAGGGTTCTGTATATATAAAAATAAGAACAATGAAAAATGAATTCTTGTTCATACAGGTATTTTATCGTTTTTCTGTTTTCACAGCTGTAATAAAAAAATATAAATATGTTTGAAAGTATTTTTTACGAATAATTAGAGTGCATAAATTTTTTGAAAGTACATGGCTATGGTGGCGCCATAGTTACATTATATCACCACCGCCTGCTCCCATTGTTTCTTTTTCTTTTAATTGATAGCTTTACGTAAATGAATGTAATGCGAATACTTGATACACTAGTCACTAGTTAATACTTTATTGTTGTATGTATTTGTCATTAATATTATTAATAACATTTTGAATAATTCATAATTATCTATCAATGGGGGTTACACGATTCATTATTTTTTTATTTCTTAATTAAAAAAAAATACATCCATATTTGTTCTGTTTCTAAATACTGGAATTTTTTTTTTAATAAAGTTGTTGAAAATTGCTTATGATGTAATGGCCCCAAAAGAGAGAGATACGGCTTATCGACCTTAGCACTGCACTTCAAGTGCGCAGTGGCAAAGTGAAATGGAAATGCACAGTCCAAAGCATGAAGAACAGTATCAATATTCTTTATTAGGTATTAAGACTGTAGGTACTGTATAAACAAATGAGGTAGTCACAATATAATATTTCGTTCTATTTCTATCATATTACACGGCAAGTACATAATCATTTTCTAGTATGTATACGATAATACCTTTCATTCAATTTGCAGAGATTGCGAGCTTGGGTTGACATTGACAAGCTGTGCTACTTTCCCGCTGTGAGACAGAATAGAATAGAATGACAAAAAGAAATTTGAGGGAACACAGCGTCAAGATAAAAGCGGCTAAAGTCAAACAATCAAAGATAAATATAACCTGACCAAGCATTTTGATTATTTTGTATATTTTTAAATTCAGGCAGAATATATTTATATCAGGAGTTGAATTTGTAATAAACTAAAGTTGTATCAGTTACAAACGTCAAACAAGCAAATTAAAAGAGCGTGCGCGCAGGCGCCACGCTTATAAAATTATAACTCGTGCTAAATAGAAATGACCTGCGCGAAATAGTATATTACATACCACGAACTGTGAGTTTATAGGTCGCGAATATTTAGGAAATCTTGACTCTACGGGTGTCGATTTCCCAAACTACATTCTCGACCTAAAAACTGTCACTTACAGTTGTTCATGGTATGTAATATACTATTACGCGCAGATTATTTCTATTTGGTACTTGTTATAGCAGTATTGGGCAGGGGCGGATCTAGGTTTTTTGGAGCATAGGGCTTGAAGTACAAGGGGGGGGGGTCTCATTTTTTGTTAGATTAAAAATCTTTAACGACCGACTCGACACACAAAGTGGCATGAATCGAGTCGGCTGCCAAGTTGCTTGTAAATCAGGAGGATTTCCCAACTTGAAGCGGCGGCCGACTCGGCGCACCGCCGCTTGACTGATGTGTGTGAGTGTGTGCAGTGCTATCCCATTACGATAGGTCGAGTCAGCCGCCGACTCGACAAAATGCCGCCTGGTGTGTTCCTAGCCGAAAGGTTGATTGCCGACGCCGACAAAGAAAACCTGCAGCGTCGCTTAGTAATTTCGATGCATATACTCTCCTTATAATTATTACAATTATGTTACATTGATTAAAATAAATAATACTATAAATTGTCATAAATAAAATACATAAATATAAATGTATCATCACGGCCTATTACCCATTGCTGGCTGTGCCAATCTGCTTTGTACACAGATATCGGTATTGATGAAATATTTGAACCGTGTGGGCGCTTACCAGGCGTCACCTCACAGGCACTTATTGCTGGCGTGGAGAGTGCACCACAGGGGTCAATTTTGTGCCATTAAAATTCGAAGTAATTTTTGGCGTCGGTCGGGATCGAACCCGGGTCCCCAGATTCGCGACCAGACACTCAGGCACACGGCCACGAGACCCCATAAAGTATAATCATCATTATTATTAGTATTATGTTTTGAATATTAACTAGGAGTATTTTTTAACGATAAGTGCTCATTGTTAATAAAAAAAGTATTAAAAACTTATAATAATTCAATTTTTGTGGGCCCTTTGACTCTTGGGAGCCCAGGGCTTAAGCCCTATTTGTCCCTATGTATTGGAACAATGATGCTATCCGTTATTAAATAATTTTTAATATCTTTTGTTAATCAAATATTTTACAATTAAACGTTATCTTAGTTTCATTAGAAGATACTTAAGGCTAAAATTGATATACAATCCACATTTTTTAAAAAGGCGTTGCATGGGAACCTTGTTGTGATTGTGAATAAATAATTATTTTTTTAAAGGGATAAATATCAGTAACATGTTTTATTTAAACCAAGTCAGCATTACAAGTAATAATTTTTATTATTGTAGAGTACCTATGATAAGTGCAACGGTATCAGCAATGATGAGATCCAAAGCAAACAGTTCAGCAGCTGATGAAGGATTTGATCCATCTTATTACCTGCCCAGTTTTGTTTACTGTAGTATAGTTAATTCATTTAGAAGAGGATGTTTTCAACAAAACTTATTAGAAATTTGGAATTATGATTCTGATAAAATTGCTCAACTTACAAAGCAAGAAATTATAGATAAAATTAGCACAACCACCATCAGGTATAAGGAAATACATTTTTATTTTGTCATAGACCCTTAGCCAAAAGTATTAGAGACTCTCAAGAAATGCAATTTATTCAAAATACATTTGTATTAGGAAATAAATATATAAAAACTTTGAGAATAGATTTTTATTAAAAAAAATGTTCATTCTTTGACGTTTAATGATTTTTCTATTTCTTTTTAATCAATAATTTGATGAAGGACAATCAGAAAATTTTACACTCTTAATTTTCGAATCAGTGCGTCACTTTTAAGACACTTTATATTGTTAGTATTGATACAAAAAATCAAATGAGACTTAATAAAAGTTATATGGCCAATCCATTATTCGTATTTTGAAATAATAATACTCAAAAGGTGTTTAATTATGTAAAATAAAATTTAAAAAGTAATCGTCTCAAATTTTGATTTTTTATTATTTTAGTCCAGTTTCGGGGCATCCTGTAAATTACGAAAAATTATTAGGAGGAATTGTGAGGAATTCTACAGGGCACATAGTTTCAGCTGAAACTGCTTCTTTAGTTTGGATGACTAATGTTAATTTTACTGAAGTTGATATGAACAAGGCCGGAAATGACGTTGGAACTGCAGATTGGGTATTTTTTTTTACAGCTGGGGCTCAATTCTTGAAATATGAGATATGCTGTGAGATGAGAAAAAAGGTCACGTGACTAATTTCTCGCCCAGTGAGATGCAAGTTGTATTCTTGAACACAATTCTCATCTAATTGTCTCACACAGTTTTCATCACGTACAACATTTCTCGCCAGCGTTTGCCTAGTGAGATAGAGTAGCAGATGTCCCTTGCTGTGTTGTTTTTGAATTTTTTATTAAATATTAAGCCAGTGTCACTGATTATAGCTTTTTAAAGTTAAATAGTTGTAAATTTGATAAAATAAAATTACGGTAAATACATAAAACTTTAATGTAATGTAAGAATTTATGTGGATATGACTTAAAAGATAAAAGTTAAGGAAAAATATAACTTCTAAGCTAGATTTATCAAAAGTATGATTGTTTACTAACATGTGTTTAGTTATATTATAATTGGTTTTTTTGATTTTTGAAAATAGACATATGTTAATATTTGTAATCACCAGTTTTGACAAGAGATTTTGTAAATTCCTGCATTATTAAAGAGGTCTCTATAAACAATCTATTTTTTTATTAAACAATTTTTTAAAGTACATGAATTGTACAGCCCTGGAATAATATTGTTTTAAATTGGGTTAAATTGGTTGAAATGTTAGGAATGTATTCAAGTTTTTTATGAATAAATTCTGTTGAACTTGGTTTTTGTATGTCACTTTATAAAACTCTAGAGAGAACACTTTTTTGTATATTATACACGAATTACTCAATAAGAAACAAAAAAAGTGTTAAACAGTTTTATGATGTGACATACAAGACCAAATTCAACAGAATTTATTTATAAAAAACTGAAATACCTCACTCATATCTCACTGCATAACCACCACCTAAATGATCGGCGAGAAAATCTCATATAGTTTCAAGAATCGAAATTATCGATCGTATGCGTGATGAGAAGAAAGTGAGAAATATTTCTCTTCTCACACTACAAATTTCTCACCGTTTCAAGAATCGGTATCCTGTTCATTTTAAATGGACCACTATTGCTATCTCGATAACTATAAAAGCTACAAAGATGGTTAAATGGGCAAACAATTTCTATTTTACAAAATAAACTTAATAAAAAGAAAAAAAAAATCGACAAGTGGTTCTCAAAATACGGGACCCTTAGAGAATTTATACCTTACAGAATGATTATTATGAGAAAAGAAAAACGCATATAAAATTTTATATTAATTTGATTAAAATATGACTATAATAAGAGTGCCACGAATGGAAAAAAATGAATGTGTCTTTTTTTCACATAGAATTAGAATGCCATGAAAGAAATACGTGAATATTTTGTTTGCGTCAAGGCACTCTAATTCTATGTAAAAAAAATAACGTATTCCTTTTTTCCATTCGTGGCACTCATATATTTTAATTAAGTTAATATAAAATTGTATATAATTTTTTTCTAACCGACCGAGGTGGCTTGGTGTTAGCGTAATAGCTTCACGTGCCAGCGGTTCTGGGTTCGAATCCTGGGTAAGGTATGGAAGTTTGTGTGTGTCCCTTTCATCATCTCATCTCCATGAATGTAATGTAAACTACGCAAATGATATGAAAATACTTGTAAAAAATTAACTCACCCCCATTAAATTGTAATAAGATGTAAAATCTTGGATACAATAAAGATTATTATTTATTTATTTATTATATTTATATAAATTTTCTCAAAAATATCGTTATGTAAGAGTTTCAAAATATTATATCACTGAGTTCAGGATTAAATTCTCTAACGAATGAGCAAATAAAAAATATGTGTTGTCATTTTTAAAAAAAAGTTAGGTCCCGTATTTTGAGAACCACTGGACGAAAAAAATATTTTTCTTTTCGTTAAATTTATTTTGTGAAATATATATTGTTTACCCATTTAACCGTCTTTGTAGCTATTTATAGTTCTGGATGGCTGATTTAAAATGAACAACCCCTATATAGTCTTAAAATTTAATTTATTATTAATATTTTTTAGGCAACTGTATCAGTTTTAAAATGGGAAGCAAACTTTCTTAAGCTTATGGCGAATGAATCTAAATATATGCAACATTCAGAAATATTTTACTTTGCTGGACGAAGGTAAGAAAAATAATAAGTAAAGACTAGCACTTTTTTTAGGAAGTTACTACATATGTTTTAGCTTTTCAGATATTAGTGGAAATACAATTTTCGGCGATATGCCTATATTAATAGTAGGAGTTTTCTTGATGGTCACATACATTTTACTGGCTATATCTAGACTGAATTATATTGATGCCAAAGTAAGTAGTTTTTTTTAATGAAGCTTCACTTTTTATTAGCTACTCCAAATAAATATTTTTAACAGGTTGTGTTAGCATTTTGCGGACTATTCGGAATCGGTCTAGCCATTATAGTGGCATGTGGTGTTTGTTCTTTGTTTGGAGTTTTCTATGGTCCTGTTCATACTTCACTTCCTTTCTTAATGATGGGTTTGGGTAAATATATCTATATTTCTTATTTATATGTTAAACCGAATTTAACTTCTATTTTACTATTTGCAATGTTTTTACGTAATAAACGGGATAAATTATGCACATGACATTTTCTTGATTGTATAAACACAAGTGTTATCTATTATGTTTATAATATTTACGTTTACATATGTAATATCTTTTAATATTACACACTTAATGCATAAATACAATTAGTAAATGTCAAATGATCCCGTTAACATTAGTTCCAGTTTGGCGCTGCGATCTTATTTCCCATCGCCTATAGGCAACATATCGTACGCATCCCTCTCTTTAGTGCGCATGGACGACATCCGTCTCTCGAATTTTGTACCATGATTCTGAATCCAGTATTACTGTATGTGTGAATTTTGTTTAGCATTAAGTTAAAGCACTAAACTACTCAGCGTTGTCCTTTGTTCACCGTTGGCTCATTCTATTTTGAAGTTAATTACTATAAAACAATACCACACATAAATTCCATTTAAATAAAAGTTGTAGCAGATCAAGGGGTTCTCAAATTATATCATAAAGTTATATTTTTTTAAATGGGATGGTATATATTTTTTAGGCTCATTCGATATAGTGAATTCAATCATATAATTATTTTATATCCTCACATAATAAAAATATTGAGAAAAATTTAAATGAAATTTAAATAAATTTTATGTAATGAAATTTTTGTATGAAAAACACAAACTGCCTTACTGTCAATTTGAATTATTTAGTGCTTAATTTCTATTGTTGTTATTTTTAAAGTTATTAGAAATATTTATGTTTCGTTTTAATTTAAGCTAATTTTTTTTCATACATAGCCTACTGAAAAATGACTAAAAATAAAATTTATTTATATTTCAATTTATTTTTTCTCATTATTTTTATTATGTAAGGATATAAAATGAGTACATGTTTGAATTCAGAAAACAATACTCTATCGAATGGGCCCAAAAAAATATACCATCCTATTTATTTAAAAAGTGAGAACCACTGAGTAAAAAGATTTTTTTTCTTCAATAATTGAATATTCCCCTTAATCTACTATAACTTATTTGAATGATTTTCTTCTATTTCCAATAATAATAAAAATAATCTAGTTGTGCCGTATACGACAAACATCGTGTATAAATTTTCGTTCCCTATAACCATTTTGTCATTGGGGAACAAGTAATAGTCCGAGGGAGTCAAATATGGAGAATAGGGGAATATGGAACAAGTTGGAACCCTAATTCTATCAAATGTTGATTGTCGTGATGGAAAACGATTTTTATGGGCTAATCGTGGATGTTTTTCTTAGAGCTAGATTTTCAAACGGTCTAATAATGTTAAATTTGTATTAGTTATACCCTTTTCAACATGTGGGATATTTCTATAAGAATGCGAACCTGGTGGCGATATTTGGAACTAAAACAAAGGAGAAATTTTATTTTATTCGTATACTTTTACATAGGCGCGTGTAGTTAATATAGTGGAACATACTGATAGTATCTCGCCAACTCCGAAAAGATTCGGTTGGTTGAGTGCTGAAAACTTAATTTTTACAATGTAACATGCACAGCACATTGATTTACTGTTATGTTTTAATTAGTTTGTACAACTTTTGTAACTAGCTGAGGATGGGTTTGCTTAAAACCCAAAACGTCCGTATTTAATAATGAATACATTACGTGGACCATCAAGCCTTTTTTTCACTGCATAAAAAACATAAATTTCACGTTCTGTTCAATCCCATTTTGAATAGTGGAACATAGATAATAGAACTAATGTTTACAATTAATTAAATTACTACTATCGAATATTTACTGTAAAACGGCAAAAAAAAAAACTAAACTATATACATAACCTAAAAACTACTAACTAAAGTATTTAAAATGAAAAATAATAATTAATCTACTGCTACAATTCATAAAACAGGAAATAAGGGAATATACTCTACCTAAAATAATAATAAACACTGAAAGAAAAGTCAAAATACAAGAAGAATGAAAGAAAAACTGCGGACAGCAATGATACGCTTATGAAAGGTAAACAAATGTGCTCCTTTGTGGAAGGTTTGACGTTGATGCACAACGCCATCTCTACATAGTGAAATATCCCAATTCAAGTGGTTTTTTCTGCAATTTTTGCTTATCAATTATTTTTTGATATTTTAAACTAAATTTAAATTTTACTAATTTAATTTATAATGCAGAATTTTTTGACTAAGTTTATACTTAGATATACGATGTCTTTTTTCCTTTTATATTTTGACGAGGGCTGATGACGGACCTTGCTCCAAAACGGTTACCAATAACCAAATTTTTTTTTTGACTGTACATCATTTGTCTACTGAATAGTCGTTATCGTTTTTCTTACGAATACCAAAAGACTGTCGCTAGGAACGGTCCTCATCTTCTCCCCACTGACAACCCATTGTTTGAACTGTTCGTTAGTCTCAGGTGTGTTGTGTATCCATGTTTTGTCCACAGTGACGAAACAACGTCTAAAGTCCACTGAAAGAGCTGCAAATTGCCAATAGAGCACCTCACACAATTTCATCCATTTTTGGAAATTACTCGATTTTTTTTATTCAAATGAACGCTAAACATAGAGAAATAAACCGGTATGGTTGAAACTTGATGTGTGTTTCTCCAAGAGATGCTAATACTAAAAATAACCGCCTCAGCCGTGCCATTTCTCTGACTTTGCACAGACTTTTCAAACTACCCTTATATTTACAATATCAAACTTGGATGATATAATTTGGTTTTATGTTTGTCTTCAAAAATGTAATTAATGAGGTATTCCGGCATTTAAAAAAAATCATTAGTTCAGAAGTGTAGAATTATGAATATCCAATTTTGAGTAAGATACACTATACCGGGTAGCGCTGGACATTCGTTATATATGCATTTAACGTGGTAAAATATTTTTTCCTTGCGGATTGCCCCCCAAATTATTTTAGAAAAAAATTCTTCAAACAAAAATTATAAAACGTAAAATTCTACTTCTAAATTAGTAAACAAAATTCAGTTCGTAGGTTTAGTAATTCTAGAAATTAAATATGAAAATTTTGAAAAATTCAGCCGTGGAAGTCAAAAGAAACAAATGTTTGATGTTTTAACTTTTAACTTTCAAATATCGTGACTTTATGTCAAGAAAAATGAGTATTTGAATTGTATAAAATTATTATTCTGCTGAACAATTTTACGTTATGATAATTTTATTAAAAAATAAAAAGTAAATTAAATTGTATGGCAGATAAAAAAATCACACATTTGTTAAGCTTCTGTTTGAATTCCATGGCTATCACTATTTTTGTCTTGATTTTCGACATTTTCATATCAAATTTATGCCGTTACAGAACAAGCAAAATTAATTTTGTTTATTGATTCAAATGCAGAATTTTCTTATGTAAACTTATACATAGTGAGTCTGGGGAGACGCCCCCACCCCCTTAAATTTATTATTATAAGTAATAAAAAAATGGCTCATATAAAAGTTTTATTATTTTAAATATACTAGTTGATGGCAGATGTACTTACATATCTTTTATAAAGTGAGATGTACAGATACGACTATCAACTTTTACTTTTTTAAGCAACCTATAATTCTTTTACTAAAATTAAACCGCCATTTTTTTTCTCTTTAAAACGATGTATTAGTTTTTATTAATGCATTTTTTGGTGCCTGAGTGTCTGGTCGCGAATCTGGGGACCCGGGTTCGATCCCGACCGACGCCAAAAATTACATCGAATTTTAATGGCACAAAATTGACCCATGTGGTGCACTCTCCACGCCAGCTATGGGTGCCCGTGAGGTGACGCCTGGTGCACGGTACAAATATTCCATTATTACCGATATCTGTACAAAGCAGATTGGCACACCCAGCAATGGGTAATATGTCGTGATGTATTTTTTTTTTTTATATTTGAAAAATTTGAGAAAACTAAAATATATGGGAAATAATTTTTATTCAAATATTAGAGGTGGCTATGTGAAAATAAACAAAATGTAACAATATTTAACAGTTAAATTAATATCAACAAAGTATACATTTGTTTGTTACTTACTTATTTAATTGTTATTTATTTTCACATAGCCACCTAGAATATTTGAATAAAAATTATTTCTCATATATCTCAATTATCTTATTTTTCTCGATTTTTTTCAAATGCATTAATATAAACTAATATATCGTTGAAAAGAGAAAATAATGGCGGTTTATATTTTAGTAAAATAATTATAGGGTACTATTTAAAAAACAAAAGTTGACTATAAAAAATATCTATATCTGTCATCAAATAGTATATTTAAGCTGAAAAACCTTTTATATGGCTCATTTTTTTCTATTACTTATAATAAGAAAGTTAAAATGGGGGGTGTCTGTATATGAAGTTTTTTTTTTCTAAATTAATTTGGGAAACAACGCACAACATAAAACTGTTTTCCCATGTTAAATGACTATGTCACGGATTTCGAGCACCCGGTATATCAAGCAGGATATAAATTTTTAAAAATGTCATCGAAATTCTAATTTTCCAGCATGGCGAGCTTATTACGTTCATCCGCCACTGCACCGAACTTCAGTGCCTAAACCCACGTGTTCATAGACATCCATTTGCCTGTTTATAACTTTTTAACAAGAAAACGTAGATAAATAAACAAATATCAAAGAAACAAGAAATAATTACAGCAAACAAAATGAATAAAATATTAAATACAAAATATACGCGGATACTAGTTACTAGCGGGTTCTGTGTTTCTAACTGCATATATTTTACTTGAAATGAGCAACAACATATCGAATCTACGTCACAGTTTTCAAGGGCTTTTCTAGATTTGCAAAAAACTTAATTTTCTAACATCAAATTATGATTGATTTTTTTTTACTAAACATGTTTTATTATATTTTTCTAATATACGAAGATGTAATCTATAGAAAAGTTACTATTTTGCATTAATTCCATAACACCGCAATACCCTATTCTTCGGAACTTGCAGCAGAGTTCATTTGAGTATAAATTACTACTGTAAATAGATTTATTTTATGTATTTAAAAAATATGAATTAAAATTTCAGGAGTGGATGATATGTTCGTAGTAGCAGCAAGTTGGAATTATGTATCGGAGCATAAAATAAAATCTCCAATTCATGAGCGAATTGGATGGATGTTGCAACATGCTGGAGTTTCAATAACTGTTACATCTCTTACTGATTTTATGGCATTTTTAGTTGGATCCTTCACAGTAAAAAAAATTATACTGATTAAAAGGTGATATTATATATTTATTTATATTTCAGGTTATTCCATCATTAAAATCATTTTGCATTTACGCGGCAGTAGGGGTCCTCACTACATTTATTTTTGTTGTAACTTTTTTTACTGCCTGCTTCACTCTGGATCAAAGACGAGCTGAAGATTATCGAAATGGTATAATTCCTTGTATTAAACACAGACCTTATCAGAAGAACGAATTCAGTCAAAAACAATTTGCTAAGAATATTTTTCACTTCGTTTATAACAAATTTATTTTGACGATCCCTGGAAAGGTATGATATTTAACAAACGTTGTGTCAAGCGTCCAGACAAAAAGGCCGCAGTTTGGTTCCGATGTTAGTTATGACGTTTCATTTATGACAACAAAAATGGAGTATTTCTCTAAATATGACAACAGTAACGTAACCTGACGCACAAAACTCGACTGGAGTTTTCCAAGCGTGACTTTTGTGGGTTATAGATTATTGATGTTATATTTAGAGAAACATACCAGGTAAGTAAGCTGTTCGTTGATTTTTAAAACACCTAGTCTAGCCAGATTGCAAAACATCGCGATGTCAGATGTCAGCGAAAATGAATAGTTTTGGAGATACTAGCGATTTTATTTTTAGTTTCAATTATTTAACGACACACACAAATTTATAAAACATGCTCGAAATGTTCTCCTTTCATATTGATATAGCATCTACATCTTTTCAGGAAGGAACTCCGCAGCCTTTTAAAAAAGCTCGATCTAGCTTTAATTATTTAACTTTTAAAGTAACCCCAACTACAAAAGTCCTTGTATAAAAACGTCATCCTCGACCATTTCTGTCGTCACAAGTGAGACGTCCGAACTAAAGTTGGAACCAAACTAAGACACTGTATAAATATAAACAGTAGTTGCACTCCTCAGCGGTGCTTTTGATTTAGCACACCGGCTAAGCTCTGCCTTCTGTGTTTACAGGCGCGACATAATAAATGACAAAAATATGCGCTCTATGAAGTGTTTACACACGAGCTGTGCAGGTAAATGACAATACAGAAATATTAACTGGCTTCCAAAGTTTTGCCATCCTACAGAGAGCTGCAAAACTAAAATTTATACATCAAGAGGCGGAGCTAACACATTCGAGGTCAAATATTTCGGTAACCAAATATATGGAAGTGCAACTACTATTTATACAAGGCGTGTTTTTTAAGTAAGTACCGTTTTGAAATAAAAATAAAACAAGTAGAATTTTCTTAGCAATTTTATTTTTAAATGAAATCCTGTACTTTAATCTACTTTTCTACATAATTTCCACCAATATTAAGGCATTTATCGTATCGTACAACCAGCTTTTGAATACCATCCTCGTAGAAACTATTGCAACACGGTCGCTGTGACATCTTCATCGTCGTCGTGGCGCTGACCACCCAGATGGTTCTTCAAATGCAGAAATATGTGGTAGCTACTTTATGGAGGGTGATCAAGTTGTTCCCAGCCAAATGATCCAATCAGCTCTTGAGTTCGATTGACCACGTGTGCACATTCGTACGGCCATGTTTAAAAGCTCTCACCCATTTCCGTACCATCCCATCGCTCATAATGTTTTCTCCATACACTTCTCTGATCTGAAAATGAATTTCAGCCGCTTTCACGCCTTTAGCACTAAGAAAACGAATCACAGCGCGTATTTCACAGTCTGCAGGATTATCAATCGGAAGAGACATTTCAAATACTCACAAAAGACTCGTAAACACGTCGAATGACTCTATAATGACATCTGTGGCTTGCCAACAGAGTGCGGTACACAGTGCGTATGTGCCAAATGCCGACCGCGACGCTGCAGCGGCGGAATTTCAGAACGGTGCGTACTTTAAAAATACGCCTCGTATTTATACTGTAACTGCTGTCCTTTTGTCGACACTCTAGGAACAACGTTAAATATAATTTAATGACCATGAATTAATTAAATAAATATTTCAGATAATTATTGTTATGTTAACAATTGCATTAACAGGTGTTGGAATACAAGGAACATTAAACTTGAAGCAGAAGTTTGATCCAATGTGGTTTATACCAAAAAATACGTACTTAAGCAAATTTGTCGAAAACCGAATTCATTATTACCCAGAAATGGGTTTTGAAGCGTCTATTTTAATAGCAAAATTAAACTATACTGAAGAGTATCCGAAGATTAAAGCGATGTTTTTGGAATTAGAGAATCAGAGTGATATTCTTACGATTACTGATTCTTGGATTCGTCCTTTCCAAAGATACGTTTTGAAGAATTACCAAAAAGGTACGGAAATAATATTAAACGCGTCTATATCATGGATTCTCGTGTACATTTTTTTTTTAGATATTGACGAAGTAACATTAACAGAAGATGATTGGAATAGATACTTATCAACATTTTTATTCAGCCCTAAAGGAGGAAAATTCCAAGCGAACTTTAAATTTAAAAATGAATTAGTGTGTGGTTCGCCAGCTAGCGACATACTAGTAAGTGATGAAAATAGTAAATGAAAATAGGATGTAAAAAAATATTTTTTATAGATATCGTTAATAAACTTCCGATTTCACTCTTTCTTTGGATCAGAGCAATACTTACCAGCAATGAGAAAAGTACGAGAGATTAGCAAATCTGCTAACTTTACAACAGGGGATCGGTTTGCCACTGCTTGGGGAAAAGTGTTTGCTGGTTGGCTCACAGATGAGGTATAGAATTCATCGTGCTCGGAAAGTTTATCATGTGATAAATGATCGCGGAAAAATTATCGTGAGGAAAATTGGTCCAAGAAACATTTAACGCAGGGAAAATTGGTCGCTAACAAAATTGATTTTCAGTAAATTAATAAAATTTCTTACGTGAAAATTTAATAATCGATAAATTGATTGCTAGGTATTAAATCGTACGACAGATTAGACAACATTTTATCGAATTGTTTAATATCAATTTTAAGTTTGCTTCAGTCGCTCAATGGTTAGAGAGCAATGGCTCTTAGCCATGAGCACGTTATGGGGCCCGGGTTCGAATCACGCTAAGGCATGGATGTAGAGGGGTCAAAAAAATGTTTTGCAGGCGTGAGTTTTGTGCGTCAGTTTACGTTTATACAGGTGTCCCAAATTAAATGAGTTACCATTGGGATCTTGGAAACTATAAGAGCTACGTGGTCGGTTAAATTGACGTTTTTGTGCAGTTTTACGAGCTGATTCATATTCCGTTGAGAAAAATTTAAAATTCCGAACAATTTAAAAAATATTAAAAAAACTAAAAATCGTGATTTTAAAAAATCTCAATTAGTCATTATAAGAGATATAAAAAAAATTCATATAGATTTGATGAAACAAATTTAAAAGTGATGTCAGAATAAAACTCAAGATGGCGGTTTACAAGATATTAATAGCTGGATATGGGAAAATATATGCCTTACAATGCTATTCTGAGGAAAGCTTAAGATCAAGTGAGAAAGATTTATACAAGTATAGAGAAAAGGATACAACTTTTGTAACGAAATGGGCAGACGCCAGATAAACCATAGACGTCGGCATGGAGTGTCACGAAAGTGAGAAATACAACGTAAAATAATAGAACATTGAAGAAATTGAATAAAAAAAGTATTTTATTTTTTTAATTCATTTATG
This sequence comes from Harpalus rufipes, assembly GCA_951394225.1. Classification (NCBI taxonomy): domain Eukaryota; kingdom Metazoa; phylum Arthropoda; class Insecta; order Coleoptera; family Carabidae; genus Harpalus; species Harpalus rufipes. The sequence continues at coordinate 34,360,811 of OX596278.1, read as the reverse complement.
AATAAAATTAATTTATTGTGTTTGTCTGCCGAAAAATACAGTAGTCGCAGTATAGCAACTCATTTCAAGATAGCAGGCGCAATGGAAATTATATATATCAAGGATAAAGCATAGTACCTATCAATATCTTTCGTAAACACGAAGAAGAGTGAAGGTTTCTGAGCGTTCATTCAACTTGTACAGCCTGTACAAATGAATACTTAGAATTCTATGATTATCTCACTCTTTTCATTGTGGTATCGCATCTTATCTTTTGCGCAACCCAGATGAGTTCCTATTCTGGGACACCTATAATAAAAGAAGGAAAAAGTCGAATAAAAAACTACTTTTGGAATCACATCTGAATAAAAGTAATTATTGTATTTGTTTATTAAGACGCAAAATAATAATAGTAGAAGGAAAAAGTTGTATAAAAAAACTATTTTTTAATTCATTTCTGAATAAAATTAATTTCAATGTACTTGTTTCTTATGCTGTAAAATAGTAAGTCGAATAAAAAAAAAACTATTTTTTGATTTTCTGAATAAAATTAATTTATTATATTTGTTTCGTATGACGCCAAATTATAACGCAATATAGTAGAAGAGGAACACAGAAAACCTTGAATAAAAAAAAAAATAACCACGGTAGCATTAACTACAATTCATTTTGATTTAAACTACAAAATGCACTTGATGATTACTCGCCAACAACTTGGAGCAGAGTAACTGCGAACTATGAAAAAGCACAAAAGTTTCGTAGCCGTCAAAGACGCAAGTATTCCTGAGCAGAAACCTTTTTACTATAAGTGAGATCCATATTGGATGTTTACATGTTTTCTCTCTCTCTTTTCAATGGAATATGAGGTATTGTGTTTTAAATTTGTTTTACCTCTAAAAAATCTTACGATTTTTTATTTTTCATGAAATTTCTTATTTAAATAATATATAAGTATAATAAATAAATTTTGATCTAGCGGACATCAATTGTTTTACGTATTTTACATTAATATTAATTTTCCATGTAATAAATTTCTCTGTATTTCGTTTTAATTACCATGGATTTTAAGGCGATCAATATTTTTCGGGATTAATTTTCTTAAAGCTTATTTAATACGATCTATTTTCCTTATAATCAATTTTTTTCGCTATCAATTTACTGGCAATATTTTTTTTGCCTGACAAATTTTCCAGCGCCAAATTTTCATCGCGATCAATTTTCCGGGAATCGAATTCGTTTCAATAATTTTACCGAAGTATTTATTTTTATATATTTGTAGGTGATCGACAGAGAACTAATGCGCAATCTCTTCTTCGCTTTAATCTGCGTAATGTTCTGCACCACAATCCTAATCACCGATCTTCAAATCTGCATGTGGATCTTCGTGTGCGTGCTGCTCACTATGATAAACGTCTGCGGTTGGATGCAAAAATGGGGTCTAACTATCGATATCATCTCTTGCATCTGTTTAACTCTGGGGATAGGCCTATGTGTGGATTATGCTGCTCATATAGGCTACACATTCATATCAGTGGGAGGCGAATCAAGACAAGATAGGGCACTGACTACTGTCACCAGTATAGGAACTGCGGTGCTACATGGTGGATTGTCGACATTACTGGCTTTGTCGACCTTGAATTATTCGGAAGCTTACACATTTCAGGCCTTCTTTAAGGTAGGAAATATAAAAAGTTGATGGTAGATTGTGACTTTGTACAGGTGTCCCATTGCTACAACTTTTCTCACAGGCTACTAATCAGTAACACAAAAATTCTGTAGATTTAATAATAATTATTCATTCCATATTTGATTCTGTTAGTCTTCCCATAGCTCTTTCCATTTTTCTTTTTATCTTTTTCTATTTTTTATATTCTTTTCATTATCTTTCCGTTTTCTTTTCATCTTTCGATTTCCCGTTGCAGCTTTCCATTTTTTCTTATTCTTTTCTTCCATTCTGTCTTTTTTCCTTCCAGTTTGTTTTCTTCTTATCTTCCCGTTTTCCCTTCCATTTTTCTTTCGATCTTTTTTCTCTCTACATTTTACTTCTCTGTCTATTGTTCCTTCCTTTATTCATTTCACTTTTTCCTTTTCAATTTTTTTCGTCTACCTTTCCATTTTGTTTTTTACGTTTCATATAACGTGTACGTGGACAATTAATGAAGTTTAATAACACCATGTAATGGGGTCCCCCACCATAACAAAAAATAATAAAATGTACACTATATACTTAAAGGCAACATTTTTTAAATAATTACTTTGCGAGATATTTGAAATTTGTTATCAGTGACACTGATAACTAAGTCACACTATTGCTATCTTTTTCTTGTAGCCTACTAGAGTCTGGTGCGAGAGAAACATAGTAATAGGTGTCCGCTGGTGTCGCCGTGACGTCATATTGACATTAAAAATCAAAGCAGAAAGTAAAAACAATTAAGACTTTTTCGAGTTGCTTCAAAATTAAACGAACTTTCATTTAAAATTATTAAAAAAATAATAGTGGAGGATCCCATTAAAGTAAATAATCGCTTTAAAATGTTATCTTTTTTTAGATATTTCTACTAGTTATCTTGTTTGGACAATTTTTCGGCGTTGTGCTGTTACCTGTGATATTAAGCTTAGTTGGGCCCAAGTCTCGAAAAACTCATGATAGTGTCCAACAAGCTGAGTTAAATGAACATTAAATGAAATATCAAATACTTAACACAATTATTGTTAGTCAGTATATGTATTGTATTTTAAATAAATACTTAGTTCGAATTTATGCAGTTTTCACATGTTGATGCATATTTAAATTAATAAACTACAAAATGTTTGTTTAATTTACTAATTTTGATAATTAGCACATTTAATGGGGTAGGCCAGTGTTATGGAGTTTATGCAAAATAGTATTTTTTTTCTACGGTTTACATCTTTATATAGAAGGAAAATACAATAAAACATATTTAGGAAAAAGTTTTCATTCATGATTTGATGTTGGAAAAATGATATTATTTACATATCTACAAACGTTCTTAAAAACTGTGAAGTCATTTCAATGTGCTTTTACTCTTTTCAGATTGAATATATACCGTTAGAAATACAGATGGCGCTAGTAGTTACTATGCCTTGTATTTTGTATTTAATAAATTATAATCAATTACTTTTAACTTGTTTTATACCATATATTATTTCTATCCACTTGAATTGTTACCTACCTAAATTTATATTATCAGTAAAATATTCTTACAATATCATGAATGAAAGAGTAAACAAATTTATTTTAATTATTTTTATTCCATATATAAGTACATAATACTCATTAATGATTGTATTTTACAACACTAAGTCATTGAAAATCGCTGTAAAACCTATCAATATATATTTACATATTAAAAGATTGTGTAAGATATACTGCCATCAGTAACTTGTGGCAGAAATTGGACCTATTTACGTTGATTATCAATTATTTCAAATTTATTTTATAATATTTTAATTACATTTTTTATTTATTAAATTATAAGTACATAATACTTGAGCATATTTTATATGAATGTAGTACGCCGAGAGATATTACTTAAACTTACCTTAGCACTGTTGCACAATAATGAGTGTCTCGGCGTGCTCGACAAACGAGGTGACTGCAGAATAAAAAGCAGAGTACAGGCTTTCATAATAATTTATTGAATGAAAGTGCTGGTAAAGATAAGAAATAAATTAACCCTTATGACTGCACTGCATTGTTACCCAAAACCTACGCGTTATTATATTCTGATTATACACAAATACACGTTAACGATGATAGTTCCTTTTATAAAAATGATTTAATGATCATGCTTGCTACATATACATGAGAATTATTCCTGTTTATGCGAATATTTTTCATATGTATATAATATATCGGGCTTAAAATGAATTTTACAAATACTGAATTTCGTTTTAGCATAATCGCGTATCGCATTATCGAATATGTATTATGTAGTGTAGTGTAAGTACCGATTTAGCCTTTACTTTCGATGACGACAGTGCTCAGGCCTTTTCCGGGAGCTACGGTCGTTTTGAATTGTTCTGGGACTGGGTATTCCGCCTAAAACCACAACCAGAATTAAGCAATTCTCTCTTACAGTACTCCATTTTACTTACATAATCACCATTTGCTTTAGGAATCAAAACGTTCATCTCGGATGACTTGGAAGAAATTATTTCTACATCAAGCGAATTTGGACTCAAATACATTTGGCAACCGTCCGTTTTATCCACAGAAATGGTGGGAACTTTTCCTAACACCTGCAGAAAATATAATGTTATTTTCACATTATCTAAGATTCAAATATTTAAAGAGTTTACCTGCATTTGAACAGATTGGCAGTTGATAAACTCGACAGAAGATACTAGTGTGTCGAAAACAACGGAAGATTTTTTACAAGAATCGATAATGATTGAGTTGATCTTGCCCTTAACCTGGAGAGTTGAATCAGAGCATTTGAACATGTATACAACATTGTTCATTTCTGCATTCTCCACAAGTAAAGAATGGTTGCCTTTTTGATATTCCTAAAAGTAAGAAATATTCATTACATCGTTGCAAAAGTATTACCTGATTAATAGGGTATTTCACAATTTTATAATAATAAACACGTATTTTTTTGTTTGTTCATATAATAGCCCATTTCGCTGAAAATCCTTTTTTAAAGCAATGACCAAAGAATGTCAGCGTTGTAGTGACGTATGCACAATATTACTGGTAACATCAATAGAGGGCAACCGAGTAATAAATGAAGAAACTACATGAGCACTTATGTATGTCTAAACCACAGACCATAAATATAGTATATTTATGGTCTGTTGTCTAAACTTCGTTCCAGATAAGACAGAGTGGGCTAGCATAGGGCTTCTAAAATTTGGCTCGGATAGGTTGAAATATTAATATTTATTTAATAATAACAAAACTCATTTATTAAAATAACGTATTTTATATATTTATCTTCATTTATTCCTAAATATGGCTAGATCCCAATGACGTAATTCTGCCCCATTACACAAACTTTAATTGTAATTTAATGTTTGTTACAAACATAATTTTTATTATAAATTCAGTTTTTCTTATTATGCATCTAAGTTCCAATTAATATAATCAAAATTGAAAAAAATGATTTATGTGAAATACCCTACTGAGTGGTAAAAGTTGTTTTATTTTTCGTTATTATAGTATAGAAGTTATAGATAAAATAATCGCCGTTTCTTATAATTTATTTTGAAAATCCAATATTTGATTAATCGATTGTTTGTTTATTATAATCAGTAAAATAAATAATAGCAAATTTCGTGACGGATTCATTCTAATATAATGTGTGAAATTACACAAGTATACTTACCACTAGCCATTTTTTGCCATCGCGAGAGAAATTGGGCGGTTTATCTACTGGCATGGAAGGTGCAACGCTCATCATTGAAGAAGCACTTGGTGTTTTGAATGGGGCGGGCCCAGTTCTCAAAGTTGGATTCTTGTGTGTTTGCATATCGTCTGTTACTTTTTTGAGACCTGAATGAAATGTTATAGTTTTAACATTTTCAATAATACATGTCAGGATTTTTACGGATGCAAGTACATATGTAATGTTCTACAATATACATTTTCTGCTCATTCATTTTACATTGGCACACCTTCTATTACACAATGCACCGTGTAATAAAATAGATGTTTGAATTGAAACAAAATTGTCCTTGTTAATGTTAGTCTATACCGGGTGTCTGTTTGAAATCTCTTGTATAGGAAATACAATGTTAATTTTTTTAATTTTGCTGTAGTTGTTTACCCATTAATTATAGAGGATAGTTTTAAATACAAACCTTGTTCAGAATTAAAAACTACACAGTACAAGACTAAAATCAACCGCAGTTTTTTTGTATTTTACGAAAAAAAAAAATTCTAAATAAAATTTACAATTTAGAGCATCATTTATAAATACTATAGAACTAGATTTTATTATCCTTAATCCTTGTCTTGTTTATTCGACAGATTTAAGAACGTAACGTAATAGCGTATTTTTCGCTTGTCTCATTGCACTCTGATATATGCTGCTAATTGCAAATTTTATTTAGCGTTTTTTTCTTAAAATAAATTAAAATTACAATTGATTTTAGTTCCATATTGTGTATTTTTTAATTTTAAACAAATTTTGCATTTACAACTTTCAAAATTAATAACTACATCAAAAAAATCATTGTATTCCCTATATAACATTCCAAATAGACACTCGGTCTCGGTATGTAAAAACTGGAAAGTTTGTTCGTTATAAAAATCCATGCTATCTACACTAAATGTAAAATTTTCCAGATTTGGACGATGTCCAAATACTACTTTGTATACGAGCCAATTATAATGTTTATATTGTGTAATACTTATCTGAAATACCGACAAGATTTAAAATAATATTTACATAATTCAAACAAAAAATAATTATTTACAAAATTAAAGTGACAACCAAATGAACAAATATTTAACATTGACATTGATTCCTCAATTTTTCAAATTCCACAGGCTCTAATTAAATTCTGACGTCATGCATATTTCCGTAAAGTCAAACAAACACCGGATGCTCCAATAAAATGGATAATGAATAATAAATTACAGGCAAAAGGAACGCTTAAATAAAATACTTCACAGGACTATAGCTAAACACAACTACTGAAAATATTGATTGCTGGCATAAAAGTGACATATGATGTTTATAAAATTCAATTTGTTTGGCGACATTTGAATGTTATTTTCTCCAGAAATTTAAAATGTGAAACTATTTTTTTGCGATAAAGAACAGACATACATATGTGTAAATGGGTAAGACTAGTTATGTATGTTTGTGTATATTGTATATATTAAGGACAATGTGAATAATGGTGCGTTATTTACAATGCCCGAGCAATGCGACAAATCGAGAAAAGTAAAATATAAAAGTTAAGCTAGGTTTTTTTATTCATCAAAAAATTTTGCAATCAATTTCAGCATATTTTAAAATTATGTCACTGATGAATATTCGATGAAAACGATGAAGCAAGACTATAGAAATGGTTGTGATGAAAAGCTACATAATTTAAAGATGGAAATAAGTTTATTTGTATCCCGTTAACTGTTAAATTCTTCAGATTCTTCCCTGTATAGAGAGTGAAAATTCAACCAGTTCTGATATAAAATTATTATTAGAAATTAATTTAAGCAACAATGATACGAAAACATATGATTCCCCCACCATTTTATCGGCTCCAAATGCGACTAAATCAATGAACGATGAAAGTCTGATGAGTAAAATATTGAATTTAGAATATTTATTGACTTAAAACGACAAAATGTTGTTTAATATGTTCTCCTACACAAGAAGGGACTACTAACAATGTACAGTTTTCCAGTGACAATTAATGTAAATTTCTATAATATAAAAAATAACACAGGCAATCCTTATAGTTTTTTTACTACTACTTCGTTTTGTTGTGACTAAAATTTCAATCCTTGAACGTTGAAGTAGTTTTTATTTTCAATTACATCCAAAGATAATTATACATTTATTGTAAGTAGCAAATGAAAAAAAAAATCTAACTTCTAACCATTAGTTATATTTTTGTGAAAGTTGAGGTTTATAAATATTGAAAAGAAATTATATCTACCTTTGTATAAAGGACACAACCAAAAACTCAAGTATAAAATTTAGTATTAAAGCCTAAATTGGTAACTGTTAAATGAAGAAAACTGCTTAAAAATTTCAATTCACCAGACGTACTACACAATTGATTGTCAAGTAAATAAACGTGAGAGATATCTATGAATACTTAATAGAAATAAAACATTTTGGCGGAAATTTCAAATTAATAATTCGCTCACATTATTTGTAATATGTAATTATTTTTATAGCGTACCATATTCACACAAACAATAATTTAAAAAATATACAGTGAGTCTGCGAAGACGCCTCCCCACCCCCCTTTAACTTTTTATTACAAGGAATAGAAAAAAATAGCTCATATAACAGTTTTATTATTTTAAATATACTATTTGATGGCAGATATAGTTATTTTTTATAAAGCCAGGTTTACAAGATACGACTATCAACTTTTATTTTTTAAATGGCAACCTATAATTATTTTACTAAAATATAAACCGCCATTTTTTTCTCTTTTCAACGATGTATTACTTTTTATTAATGCATTTGAAAAAAATCGAGAAAAATAAGATAACTGAGAAACATGGAAAATAATTTTTATTCTAATATTATAGGTGGCAAGGTGGCTATGTGAAAATAAACGAAATGTCACAATGTTAAATAGTTATTGTTAGTAACGTCATTAGGCCGATAAAAATAAAATAACGAATGCGGTTGAAGTTTGTAAACCGAGTCCGTTATTTATATATCGGCCGGGTGGCGTTCAAAATTTTTTGTAATACCATAAAGCTCTTCACGATACTGTGATTTTTTTTTAGAAATATTTTATCCTTAATTGCATGCGCCTATTATAAACCTTAACGGCCGGCGGCCGTTATAGACACCTTTCCACTTTTGCTTTTCGTTTGTGCGTCCGTTATAGATCCCTTTTCACTTATGTGTTTAGTTCTGTTAAATCATAATAACGGTATGGTATTACGAAAAAATAATATCAACAAAGTATACATTTGTTTGTTACCTATTTATTATTATTTACTTACTTATTTATTTGTTATTTATTTTCACATAGTCATCTAGAATATTTGAATAAAAAATATTTCTCATATATGTCAATTATGTTATTTTTCTAGAATTTTTAAAATGCATTTATAAAAACTAATACATCGTTGAAAGGACACAAAAATGGCGGTTTATATTTTAGTAAAATAATTATAGATTACTATTTAAAAAATAAAAGTTGATAGTTGTATCTTGTAAACCTGACTTTATAAAAAATATCTACATCTGCCATTAAATAGTATATAAAAAATAATAGAACTTTTATATGAGCCATTTTTTTTTGTATTATTTATAATAAAAAAAGTTAAAGGGGGGGGGGCGGGTCTTCCAAGACTCATCACCCTGTATTTAATTTAGTACAATAAAGACAAGCAAAATGATTTAGATAGAATTCGGATGAGTGTAAAAGGGCATGAGGAAGCTTCCGAAATATCGGATGATGAGCTTCCATTGAGTTTCTTAAATACACAATAATACATCTTTGATTTATCATTTCCTTTGTATAGCATTAAAAAAAATAATCAAATTTTGATATAATATATACACAATACATATATGGGATACATATCAATAAATATCGAATATTTTGATGTATGGTATACACTCAGTTGCACAAAAACAGGCCACTTTTTATTTTCCTTTTTGTTAACAGCAATGTTCCCGCAACATTTTAAATAAAAAAAATAATTTTGTCCACTGAAAGACAGACTTGCTGTGTACAAAAAGGTAACAGATGGTATTTATTGATCTATTTAATGGGCAATAATAATTATCAAACATGAAATTGTAAGGTTAGTTTGGTATTGTAGCTTAAAATCCAACAGTATCTAGAATTATTTCATACTTAAAAAATTTTCAACAACAAAAAAATGCAAAATTACATATTTGTCTGAATCTAGTGACCTATATATTACTTATGAATACACAATGCATTGCTAAAATGGCATCGGACAACTTTTTTATAATTAACCGACTTCGTAGCTGTTATAGTTGTATAATTAACAAAAATAATGGCCCGTTTTTTTGCACCTGAGTATATAAATATCATAATATTTTCGAACCTGATCATAATTTCTATTACCCGGAACAAGAAGAATTGCAGAAATTTTTCTGTTAATAATCAAATCAGTGAGCAGCAGCGACACAAGCATGACAAGTGAACAAAAAAAAAAACCAGACTGAATCCCGGGATTAAGTATCACAATTAATATAAAAGTACTCAAATGGTGTGCCACTGTCAATGTTCCATTAGTAGAATCCAATAAATCCACAGAAGGCCCTTACCTCAATGATTAATATAATGACCAAGTACAAAAAGTAACTCACTTTTCGTGATAGCCTCTCCCTGGTTGATCTGCGCAAACAATGCCGACCTATCATTGCCGTCATCGAGAAGAGGCGGCATATCCGCGATGTTCATCACTGGAGCAGGTGGAGGACATCCACTTGGTGGTGGAGGAGGCACTGCAGCCCTAGCTACTCCCGAACCTGTCCAAACCAACCCCGTGGTATGGTGCTGCTTCACAAATTGCTGCAGCTCACCCAGAGTTTGAACCCAAGATCTAACCCACTCCACGTGCTTCTTGTCCTTCTCTTTCCAGTCCTTCAGAACTCGATTGGTATAGAACTGACCAGCGTCGTTCATTTCTTTCACGTACGGTGCGGGTGCTGGACTCTGAAAAGAGGGATACTGTTTGTTCTAGGATCTAATAAGAATATAAACAATCAAGAGAATTCGGTGAAAGATGGGTACTAATTACTAATGGTACATGACCAATTACCATATTACTGGAAAACATGTGTTACTTTCAAAAAGGACTCCTAATCTAAGCAAAACCGAAACTTCAATAATTATTGTTGTAGTAGGATACATTTTTGTTGTGGGGTTCTTTTATATCATGTATTTGTGTACAGGTTGTCTATCTATAAATAAACTTGCAAATTTTCTCGTTTATTATCATTTTTAGCGATTTTAACTACATAACATAAATTGTAGCATATTAAGCCTTCTACATAATTCGGAAGTAGCTCAGTATTATAGACCAAGAGCTGGCAGTAAAAACAAGTGACTCATAAGATACCAAAGTATGTAGAACTATCCTTACTTAATTAAAAACCACTCGTTTGCCGGCCGCAACTGGTCGCCTTTACTCGCATATTTTTCAAAAAAGGTTCAAAATTGGCCTCCAAGTGTCTCATTAATACCAGATTAAAGTAAATACCAAAGTGACTAGAATTGTATGTTGTACTTAGAACATATGCGTCTGCCGCTTCACGCGGTCACATTTTTTAAGAAGGCGGCGCTCAAAACTACAAAAAAAAAACGCCGACAACTTACTAATGAAATACCATATTCATTTTTTGATAGAAAATTAATTTATTATGCACATAATCAAATTTTAAAAAGTAGATGTCGGCAGACAGTCGCGTTCAACGAGCAGGCGGGCTTAAAGATTTTAAAAATATGGTTGATATTTTGGTACTGACCTACCGCCTCATAAATACTAAATTGTTTGTTACACAGATTAAATGTAAACATTCTTTATTAAAATCACACAAAGTCTGCCGTTCATAGGTGGTCGCATTATCAAAACAAACAACGTTTACTCCTATATCTAGGTATCTATATATTATAACGTTTTTATTTATATGGGTGAGGTGTAAAACACAGACAAATATTATTAACTAAAAGAATACGTTTATTAAACGATAAATAATTAAGAATTAAATATTAAAAGATAATAAAAACAACTAACACTATGACTAAATAATTATAAACACTAAAAATATTACTAAATGCTTAAACACTACGATTATTTATCTATACAATATTTATATCACTACACTTATTTATATAACTACATTTATTTATGTTAACAACTGGTAAACTGTATATTTATATCACCCAGTTCATTGCCAATTAAAGTTTTTGGACGGGCCAATCGCAGTGCTTGTTGAGTTTCGCTGTTTCGAATTCCGTAGATAAATGATTGAGTGGCCAAGCACTCCAAAACGCTGCCAGGAGCTATAGGATGTGCGAGACGAACTAAACGGGCTACGTCGGTTTCAAATTGTTGCAGGTTTTCTTTTGAACTCTGATACCGGTTCCTCAGCTGCGTCTGGTATACCTGCTCCAGATGCGCACTGCCATATCGCATATCCAATCGCTTGACTAGTTGGTCGTAGTCATCTTGTTCTTCTTCCTTCAGCGTTTGCAGGATGTCGATAACTTCTCCACGCAACGAGACAGTCAACGCTGTAGCCTTCTCAGGCCCCTGACACTCATATGCGGGAAAAATTACCGAGTTGCATATGTATTGGTGTGGTATGTAATTATCGCCAGCACCACCAGAGTTGCCGCTGGCGCTAGTGCAGTTCACAATTTGTACCTCCCACCACTCACGTGACCGTCAGTGACAGCTATTTGAATTTCAAAACATTCAACGGTCATTCGTTTGTTGTCATTAGTGTTGGGCATAATCGATATATTTCAATAATCGAATGAATTGAAATAATCGCTTTGAATAATCGAATTATCATTCGAATGATCGATTATGAATACTGCGCATGCACCTAACCTAACATCTACTCAAGTAGACGTAATAAATTCATTAAATATTAGTACTTTACCATTACTTACCTTAAAAACAATAAAAACTTACTTAATTTAATATAAATAATAAAACCGTACATTCACTTACAGACCAATTGGAATTATTTTATTTATTAACTTTTTTGAATGATTGCGGCCATATGCGATGTAAGAAATAAAGTAAACAAATCGGTTATATTTTACTTCACCAATAATATTTCGAAGGTACATGTACAATCGAATAATCGGTTAAAGTTTGAGAGAAATCAAATAAGAGATAATTGTGCATCGATTATATTTAACGAATGATATTTGGGAAGTATAATCGAATGATCGATTATTCGGTCATAATCGATATATTTCGATTATATCATTCATAATCGCCCAACACTAGTTGTCATTCGAACCAATAAGGCCTTTTTAAGTGTTTGCTCGGTGTTTCAGTCCAAGTGTTTATTTTGTTTTGAACAATCGTCAACCATGAGTGCTGTAAGTATAAATATATTATAATTCTATTTCAAGTTACACTGTTTATTATAACATTATACGCATTTTTTTTAAATGACATATTGTAAGCTTTATATTTTGGCGTTGGAATATGTGTATATTCTTATATGCTTATTAGTATCCAAAATTAGTAACTTTTTAAACAGTTTTTGTTAAATTGATACTTTGTTTACCATGACACAAAAGTTCAATTTTAATTGTGAAGTACCGATCTTTAGAAAGTGTTCAAACATTATATCTGTTTTATTATTTTCAGCACAAGAAATTTTGTGTGGACAAAGGATGCATTATTAACACCTTGCCAGTGAAGGAACGGGGAAGTTTGTTCTGTTTTCCACGGACGGAAGGTGCGTCGTGAGTGGTTGAAAACATGAAGCGGATGGATCTACAAGAACTGACTTATAAACAATTATTAGACCGTGGATATCGCGTTTGTCAACTACATTTTGATGACAAACAGTTTCAAAATGAATTGAAGATACGCCTAAATGGTCGACAAGTTCCACGTCCTGTTTTGTATATATTTTTGTTTTTATTTTTTTGTATATATTTTTGTTTTTATTTTTTTGTATATATTTTTGTTTTTATTTTTTTGTATATATTTTTTGTATATATTTTTTTGTATATATATAATTTAATAATAAATGTACATATTGCAAATTTTGTTGTTTTACTTTACGTTTTACTTTACACTACTTTCAAAATATAAATCCGAGGTAAAAAATTACAGCATTCAAAATTAAGCGCGTCAAAAGTAGTTCTTGCCAGCACCGCACCGTGCGCTGTTCTATCCGTGTGAGAATTAAGTAATTTTTGAAAGCACTGTACTGTCAAGTCTTTCAGTGTAGGTGGTCGTTGAGCCTTCTCCGTGGACGTCCAGTTATTTGCTTTCGCAGCCGCTTCAAATTGTTTTAAATAATTCGACCACGAAGATTTTCCATCAAATTCCGGTGTCTTTATGTGCATTTTTGAAGTAGTTTCAGGTAATTACTACTTTCCCTTCTTCTAGTAGTCCTGCCTTTACTACATCGGAATTTGACATTGACGACGATGTAATTTTAGTAATTTTTTCTCGTAATTCTTCGATCTTCTTGGCATACTCATCCTTTAAATTCTTCAGACCTTCTTCAGTATTTTCCATTAATTTTTGTTCTAAATTGCTAGAATTTTCTTCCAATTTTTCTTCTAAACTTCTACAATTTTCTTCTAATTTTTCTTCTAAACTTATAGAATTTTCTTCTAATTTTTCTTCTAAACTTCTAGAATTATCCTCTAATTTTTGTTCTAATGCTCTTCAATTTTCTTCTATTTTTTTCGTCTTTTAATGTTCTAGAATTATCTTCTGCCTTTCTAGAACTCTCCTCTAATTTTTCTGTCAATTCTCCTTTTAATGTTCGAGATTTTTCTGTCATTTCCTGTTTTAATTTAGCAATTTCGGACGGGCCAAATAAGTAATCGTCGGGATTTTCATCAGAATCGATCAATGCCTGCCACAGTCTTTCTTGAAGTAGAGACTTCTTTCCTGTTGTTTCCAAATCCCGTTCTCCCAGTTCTCTCTTGAGATCACTTATTTTTAATTAGCTAATTTTTAATTGTTTAGTCGCCATTTTATTTATTTGTATTTACACTTCACAGTTTATTAACAACCCCACACCTGACACCAATTGTAACGTTTTATTTATATGGGTAAAGTGTAAAAATAAGAGAAATAATATTAATTAAAATAATACGTTTATTAAACCATAAACAATTAGGATAAATATTAAAAAGATGATAAAAACAACTAACACTATGATTAAATAATTTAAGACTACGAATATTATTAAATACTTAAACACTAAGATTATTTATTTAACCAATATTTATATTACTACATTTATTTATATAACTACATTTTTTTATGTTCACAACTCGTAGACTGTTTATTTATATCACCGACTTCATTGCTCGTTGCTTCTATATCACAGACTATTTTTCCGCTGTCATTCAGACGGTATTTATACAGCCCAACGTCCTTCTAGAACCCTCCGGCGCCACAGTGATACCGAGTACAAAAGAATTAGGTCAACGGTGCAATTAACACGTCTATGCGGTCCGTCGCCGGGGATTGCATCATCTGGGAAATTCCGGCGTCATCGCTCTGGTACATTCTTTCAGTAGCGGCGCTCGTATACTCTTCTCTCAGGGGCGCACGTCACAATACGTTGTCTAGGTCGGGACGGGGATTAAAAATTAAAGTTTTCGACCTTGGGGAGTACTCGTATCGACGCGAGCTACCATCTTGGATCAAAGGTGCAAAATTTTACAAGAGTACAAAATTAAAGTTCCTAATTTTTTGTGCAAGAAAGGTTCTTACATTTTTTAACTAGGATGAATTGAAGAATTATGTTAAGAAACAGTTAAACAGAATAACAATTTATGAAAAATATTAATTACTCAAAAAATAAAAAATGTTAGATATTTAATAATTAGTCTAATAGCTTTTACTATTTATAACAGTTTACATTCGTCGTGGCATCGAGAGAAGTAAATTATCGATGATTTTTAAATAATTTTTGTAAACGCTTTCCTACAAATTCATTCAGCACTCTGACCCGGTGAAAAATAAGATATCGCGGTTGGAAAATTGAAATTCAGCATGAAATTCTCGATCATGTCATATATTACTAGATTTTTGCTGATGAGCTGTTCGCGAGTTACTAACAACTTAAACTTATAAGAAATCTCTCTAAAAATATTAAACATATCTACAAATTGGCTTACTTCTCATTTTTTCATCTGAAATTTCGACATTTAATAATTAAGTAATATTGTTTATCTTTAATCGTGTCGAAATTTTAGATGAAATATAAAAACCAAGCTGATTTGCAGATGTTTAATATTTTAAACGGATTTCATAAAAGTTTAATTTGTTAGTATTTCGCAAACCGCTCATCGGCAAATTTTTAAGCCCCGTTATCGTATCTTTAACCGGATCAGAGTGGTGAATGAATTTATAGGGAAGCTTTTAGAAAAATTATTTAAAAATCATCGATAATTCACTTCTTTCTATGCCAGGACGCGTAAACTCTTATAAATAGTAAAATCTATTAGACTAAATATTAAATACCTAATATTGTTAATTTTTTGAGTAATTTTTTTTCATAAATTGTTATTCTGGTGAACAATTTTTTTACATAACTCTTTGAGAGTTCAACCTATGTAAAAAATGTAAGAACCCTTTTTTCTACAAAAAATTACGAGCTTTAATTTTGTATTCTTACAAAAAAATTATACTGGCTACTGTTTTCAATAAAATGGCTAAAAACCTAATAAAACTCATTTTGATCCAAGGTTGCGGCTCGCGATGATCTTTTCCAAGGTCGAAAACAAATTTTTCATCCCCGTCCCGACCTAAACAACATATGTTAAAATCGTTTTTACCTCACCTTTAGGGTAAAAACCTCTATTGACTGGAGACTAGACTATTATATTCGACTTTAAGATGTAAATTTCACCTATGTGTACTCCTCTTATATAGTAGAATATTTTTTCTTCGCTTTTCTAAACATAAATGTCACTTATAAAGTTTTTTTCATTTAGTAAAGTTTTCATCCAGTCGATGACGTCTCCTGGCTGTTTAAAAGAATCCTATAGAAAGATGAATATGTAGGTAGGTACTTATTCATAATTATGAAATATATATTATGCGAATATTACATCATTTTCTTTTTTGATGATACAATATGAAGTACAAATTAAGTATAAATATATTATTGTTGCGTAACATACAAAGTTCGTTATAACCGAGAATTATTGCAACTTTTCGCTGAAAAATTAGTTATATGCGAGCATGCACTATAAACAAGTTCATTATAACAAAGCACAAAATACATGGTAAATGGTAAATATAAGATTTATGTTCAAGGAAATTATTTTTATTTATTATAAGCGAGCTTTCGTTATATCTGGGGTACGTTATATTCGAGTTCATCTGTAATTGTGTTTTTATTATTCCTCACACATTTCACTGCTAATTTGATAAACGTTACAATATGCGATAAACATTTAAACTGATCTTAATTTGGTAATTAAGAAACTATGAAAACAATATTTATACATAAATGTATTTTATATTCGGTATTATTACTGAACATATTATACAGAACAATATATCAAGTACAACCCTGAATTGGGGGCGGAATTTAAATGAAATTCGGATAATTGGCAGTAGAGGCGCCACGCCACTGCTTGAACCTATTTTTACGTCGACAATGCGTTTTGTTTTCACCTTAAAATCGGATCTATTTATTAAAATATTTTTATAATTCTGTTTTTATTTTATAGAGGGAGATTGATTGTATGACATTTCAGTGTTGAAATTTTAATATTTTAAGTACAACATTCGTAACTGTATTACAAAGTTGGCAAAGTTAGCAAAGTTCAGAACGTTATTAATGTAAAATAGACCAAATATTTAAAATTTCAATACTGAAATGTCATACAATCAATCTCCCTCTATAAAATGAAAAAGAATTATAAAAATATTTTAATAGATACGATTTTAAGGTGAAAACAAACCCCGTTGGTATCCACTTTTTTCTGCCTTCATGCCATACTGGTCCATCATTCGGTCGCTGGCAGTTTGAATGTTTGTGCGGATTTGTTCATGAATGTCGTCCATTATTCTCTGTAAGTCCGTTACGTAATTTTCCCCGGCCAGATCTTCCCCAGGTTTACTACCAAAAACCAAGTTACATGGTAGGCGCGGCTCACGCTCGAATAAGATGTTCGCAGGAGTTTGCCCTGTGGTTTCATGCACGGATGAACGATAAGCCATCAGGAACAGATGAAGATGTCGGTCCCAGTCTCTTTGGTGGCCTCAATCATCATTGAGTCCCATTGCGCGCAGTCCGATTTTACACTCTGTGAGTGTGATGCAACTTCTTCCCATCTTGGTTTGCCCTCTTCTGCTTTCCATTCCAGTAAAGTTTTCAAAGTCGGGTCCTTCGTCCTTGCGTAGTCCATCGGGCTGCCAACTATCGTCGACTACTGTTATTCTGGCAACGGTGGAATGTTTCTCTTCTAGTCGACTACAATGTTTACAGTCATCTTGGCAAGGCCTTCTGGACAATGCATCGGCATTACGATGGCTGGTATCTGTCCTGTGTTCGATTTTGAAATCGTATTTCTGTAGTCTTTTAATCCATCTAGCCACCTGACCTTCAGTATTCTTAAATTGTAGCAGCCATTTTAAAGCAGCATGGTCAGTCCTTCTCAAAAATCTTCTTCCGTATAAATATTTGTAGAAATGTTCCACGGATTTCACGACCGCCAAAAGTTCTTTTCTGGTTACACAATAATTCCTCTCCGGTTTCGACAAGGTCTTACTAAAGTAGGCAATAACCTTCTCATGCCCGTCTTGTTTCTGGGAAAGGACGCTACCAATTCCAACGTTGCTGGCATCTGTGTCTAGTATGAACTCTCCTTCGGGTAAAGGATTACTTAGGACAGGTGCGCTTGTCAAGGAATGTTTCAGTTCTTTAAATGCTACTTTACAGTCCATTTCCCAGATAAATCTTCTTCCTTCTTCGGTAAGCCTTGACAGTGGCTTAGCTATGTTGGCAAATCCAGGTACAGATTGTCGATAATAAGTACACAAACCAAGGAAACTTCTAAGTTCATGTTTGTCTCTAGGTACTGGCCAGTCACTCACAGCCCTTATTTTCTCCGGGTCAACTGTAATATCCTTACCAGAAACCACGGGTCCCATGTAATGAACTTCTCTTTGAAACAGGTGGCACCTCTTTGGATTGAGCTTCAAGTTAGCCTGTCTTAACCTTTGGAAAACCTCTTCCAAATTCTTCATGTGGTCCTCGAACGTGTATCCTACCTCAATAATATCGTCGAGATAAACCAAACAGGTTTTCCAAGATAGCCCATCCAATACGGTTTCCATAAGTCGTTCAAATGTTGCAGGGGCATTGCAGAGCCCACATGGCATTACGGTAAATTTCCAGAGTCCGTTACCGATGGTGAAGGCTGTCTTCTCCTTGTCTTTTGCATCCAAATCTACTTGCCAGTATCCGCTCTTTAGATCCAGGGTGGAGAAAATCTTCGATCCAGCCAAAGTGTCCAGTATATCGTCTATTCGGGGTAGTTGGTAGCTATCCTTCTTCGTCACGTTGTTAAGTTGACGATAATCGACGCAAAATCGAGTAGAGCCATCCTTCTTCTTCACTAACACCACTGATGAAGCCCAAGGACTGCTCGAAGGTTCGATTACACCTTCCATCTTCATGTTCTCAATAATTCTTTCAGCTTCCTCACGCTTTGCCAATGGCAGTCTTCTTGCTGGTTAGCGGATGGGTCTTGCGTCTCCGGTGTCTATTTTATGGTGAACTATATTAAATCTCCCTTTGGTTTTCTTGTCGAATTGGAACACATCTTGAAAATTTCCAATTAAATTCTTTGCCTTAGTTCTCTGGTCGGCGGTCAAATCTTGAAACGATGTTGATATCTGATTGATTAGAGTGTCCGGAACTTCTTGAGATGTGTTTCCATTGGCCTTTACAGTTCGAATAATCGAGGATACTGCCAAGCATTCTCCTACAATGGTTCCTCTTTTAAGAACAACCGGATAGTAATTTATGTTCATTATTCGAACTGGAATTACCTGGCTGGCTTTGACCAGTGATTTTCCGACAACAACTCCAGTGCCAGTTTTGGCATCATCATTCCTGGGCTCAAGCATAACAATACTTCCCTCACAGTAATTACCATCTAAATGTGCTTCTAGGATAGTTTCACTTCGTTCTGGGAGAGTAACGTCTTCGGACATTAGTACGCGCACAGCTTTGTCGTCTCGTGGGTTTAATACGAGTTCTTCTTCATTGACCATCATCACCCCATTCTTCAGGTCAAGCTTAAAACCGTGCTTTGTTATTGCGTCCATACCGAGTATTAATTCATCTTCAACTTCAGCTACCAACGCACGATGTTTAAAGGCGGTTTTCCTATAGTGATGGTGACATCTACTTCTAATGCGGTAGCTTATTCTCCCGTCGCTGTGCGTAATCTCCAATTAGTTGGTTGAAGATGCGTCTTGCCAGTTGAGTCTAATTATAGTCTTTGTCGCACCCGTATCCTGTAGCATTTTCAATGGACTTCCGTTAATAGAGCCATCCACGTAGATGCTGTTGGCTTGATGATGAAGGGATGCGACATAACTGATGGATTGTGGGGCTACTAGATTACGGGTCGACAGTTGCCCCTTCCCGATTTAGTTTTCCGATTCCTTTTCTTCCTTTGTCGATTCCGTCTTCTTTTGCATTTTTCTGCAAAGTCTTTGTGGATGACCCAGTTCACCGCAGTTCCAACAGCGGAGTTTTTTTCTTCCAGCAAACATTTCATTTTCAATTCGCCGTAACCTCTCATCTAAATCTTCATTTCTCTCAGCATCAATATTTCGCACTCGTGATTGGTTACGTGAAGCTTGTTTGTCAGCTTCATGTTCTAATGCGCATGAGAGTGCATCGATCAAAGTTTTTGGGCGAGCCAATCGCAGTGCTTGCTGAGTTTCGCTGTCTCGAACCCCGTAGATGAATGATTGAGTGGCCAGGCACTCCAAAACACTGTCAAGGGCTGTAGGATGTGCAAGACGAACCAAACGAACTATGTCGGCTACAAACTCTTGAAGGTTTTCTTTTGAACTCTGATACCGGTTCCTCAATTGCGTCTGGTACACCTGCTCGAGGTGCGCATTGCCATACCGCATATCCAACCGCTTGACTAGTTGGTAGTCTCTGTTCTTCCTCCTTCAGCGTTTAAAGGATGTCGATGGCTTCTCCGCGCAACGAGACAGTCAACGCTGTAGCCTTCTCGGTGGACGACCAGTTATGTGCTTTCTCAGCCGCTTCAAATTGTTTTAGATAATTCGGCCATTAAGATTTAATTGTAATTAATTCTAAACTTGATTTTCGGTATTGATTTATCGATTATTGCACTTCAAAATGCATACCAATTGGTTGTGTTCAAGTAATCAATTCGAAACTTGATTTGGTTGATCGAGTAATTGTATCACAACTGGTTGTGCTCCAGTATCCAATTTGAAACTTCCAGTTCTAATGCACTTATAAGTGCGTCAGTCGATTAATCAATAGCGAAACTTAAGTGTTGAATTAATTACTCAAGCACAACCAGGTCTAACGCAATTATAAGTGCATTAGTCGATTAATCAATATCGAAACTCATGTGATGAATTATTTACTCGAGCACAACCAGTTCGAATGCAATTATAAGTGCATCAGTCGATTAATCAATAGTGAAACTTAAGTGTTGAATTAATTACTCAAGCACAACCAGGTCTAATGCACTTATAAGGTGCATAAGTCGATTAATCAATAGCGAAACTCAAGTGTTGAATTAATTACTCAAGCACAACCAGTTCTAATGCACTTATAAGTGCGTCAGTCGATTAATCAATAGCGAAACTTAAGTGTTGAATTAATTACTCGAGCACAACCAGGTCTAATGCACTTATAAGTGCATCAGACAATTAATCAATAGCGAAACTTGAGTGTTGAATTAATTACTCGAGCACAACCAGGTCTAATGCACTTATAAGTGCATCAGACAATTAATCAATAGCGAAACTTGAGTGTTGAATTAATTACGCAAGCACAACCAGGTATAATGCACTTATATGTGCATCAGTCGATTAATCAATAGCGAAACTTAAGTGTTGAATTAATTACTCGAGCGCAACCAGGTCTAATGCACTTATAAGTGCATCAGTCGATTAATCAATAGCGAAACTTAAGTGTTGAATTAATTACTCAGGCACAACCAGTTCTAATGCACTTATAAGTGCGTCAGTCGATTAAGCTATAGAGAAACTCTTGTGCTAAATTAATTACTCGGCACACGCGGTTCTGGATGCACTTCCAAGTACAACAGCCGATTAATCAATAATGAAACCCAAGCGTTGAATTAATTACTCGAAGCAAAACCAAGTCTAATGCACTTTTATGTGCATCAGTCTATTAATAAATAGCGACACTCTTGTGTTGAATGAATTACTCGAGTACAACCGGTTCTAATGCACTTCTAAGTACATCAGTCAATTAATCAATATGGAAACTCAAGTTTTGAATTAATTACTCAAGCACAACCAGATCTAATGCACTTATAAGTACATCAGTCGATTAATCAATATCGAAACAGAAGTATTGAATTAATTACTGGAGCACGACCAGTTCTAATACATTTCTAAGTGCATCAGTCAATATCGAAACTCAAATTTGGAATTGATTATTTGCGTACAACCAGTTGTAATACATTTTTGAAGTGCATTGATAGATTAATCAATATCAAATCTGAAGTTTCGAATTGATTACTCGAACACGAGTACCTGAAATGTAGTTTGTGAAACATTATTCGATTAGCCAACATCAAATCACAAGTTTCAAATTGGATACTGGAGCACAACCAGTTGTGATACAATAACTCGATCAACCAAATCAAGTTTCGAATTGATTACTTGAACACAACCAATTGTTATGCATTTTGAAGTGCAATAATCGATAAATCAATACCGAAAATCAAGTTTAGAATTAATTACAATTTTGAAGTGTAGTAATTGGTCAGTCGTTTTCTACATTGACTTATCTATTAATAAATCGTAAAATGCATATGAATTAAACAAAATTGAGTTACGATATTATTTCACGAACTTCATTAACAGTTCATTATTATTTAATAGTTAAAAAGTATATTATATGTGTTCTCCCCCTTCACAATGCAATGGTAGTAATTAATTAATAATTAATTAGCAACTAATTAGTAATAAATTAGTAATATATTAGTAATTAATTGGTAGCATGGTGTTTGATATTTTATACTGTATTTTTTGCGGTTGTGCTAGCTTAACGCATAAGCTGGTACAACCCTACGTATTTTTTAAAAAGCAGCCGTAACAAATTTGGTTTTTGGGTAATTAATTAGTAATTAATGAGTACTAAATTTTCTGATTGATTTCGTGTGATTGTGCCGGAATGGTTGTGCCAGCTTCACGTACCTAGTGTTTTTATATGCATTGTTGAGATAGTATCTGGTTTTACTACTTTGTTTCCTTCCAATACACTTGCCTTTACTACACCGGAATTCTTGTCATACTCATCTTTTAAATTCTTCAGGTCTTCTTCAGTTTTTCTAGAATTCTCCTCTAATTTTTCTTCTAAACTTCTAGAATTTTATTCTGCTTTTCTAGGACTCTCCTCCAATTTTTGTTCTAATATTCAAGAATGTTCCATTAATTCATCTTTTAGGGTTCTGGAATTTTCTTCTGCCTGTCTAGAAATTTCTATAAATTTTTGTTCTAGTGTTTCGGTCAATTCTGCTTTTAGTGTTCTAGAATTTTCATCTGCTTTTCTAGAACTTTCTTCCAATTTATGTTCCAGTGTTTCGATCAATTCTCCTTTTAATGTTCGAGAATTTTCTTCTGCCTTTGTAGAACTTTCTATTAATTTTGTTCTGATGTTCTAGAATTTTCTTCTGATTTTCTAGAACTTTCTGCCATTTCTTGTTTTAATTCTTCTTTTAATGTTCTAGAAGTTTGTTCTAATTTTTCTGTCATAAGTTTATCAACGTCGGATAGGCATAGGCCATATGAAATTTCGAATAAGTAATCTTCAGCATTTTCATCAGCATCGATTAATGCCTGCCGCAGACGAGATTGTAGAATGCTTTTCAGTCCTGTCGTATCTAATTCTCGTTCTTCCAGTTCTTTCTTGAGATCACTTACTTTTAATTCACTTAATTTTACTTGTTTAGTCGTCATTTTATTTATTTCTATTTACACTTCACAGATTATTAACAACCCCACACCTGATACCAATTGTAACGTTTATTTATATGGGTGGTGTAAAAATAAGAGAAATATTATTAATTAAAATAATACGTTCATTAACGATAAATAATTAAGATAAATATTAAAAAGATATAAAAGTAACTAACACTATGATTAAATAATTATAAACACTAGTTTAAGACTAAGAATATTATTAAATGCTTAAACACTAAGATTATTTATTTAAACAATATTTATATCACTATATTTATTTATATAACTACATTTATTTATATCCACAACACGTAGACTGTTTATTTATATCACCCTCTGTTCATTGCTCGTTGCTTCTATATCAGACTGTCTCCGCTGTCCTTCGGACGGTATTTATGCAGCCCAGTATCCTTACGCGACCATCATCGAACACAAAAGAATCACACCACCTGATGTAATTAACCAGAGGGGATTACGTCATCGGGGTTATTCCGGCGAGGGGATTACGTCATCGCTCGTAGTATTCTATCAGTAGCGGCGCTCATATACTCTTAAGTCAGGGGCGCACGTCACAGTAATATGTGATAACCAAAATATTATGCGAGAGTATTTTTGTTTGGGTAGGCACAGCTTTGTCGATACCTTTTATTTGTGTCAAACGTACACTCATATACCAAACATTTAATTCGAGTATTCTTAACAAGTTTTGTATTTACACTTTTTTTCTAAAATTAATAGGGCAGAAATTACAGTCATGAAAATTTTACCATTGTATTTCCTTTGGAGCGGTATGTAATATCGTCTAGATGAGCTATCAACATAATTTAATACATAATAGCAGGGCTAATTAAAATTTGATAAAGGTGCCTCCGGTTGCCTATTCGGTAATCTGACACTACATAAAAGATTTTATTACACGTATGTCGTTACTTAGTTCTTACAATGGAATGAATGGAATTTTCATTTTAGATGAATTCAACTAAATTCATGAAAATATCGAATATTTTTTAGGTTTTTTTTTAATTTCTTTTTTTTTGCTATGTTTATCTACTTTTTATTGTATCTCATGTTGAAGTGTTTTATGTTTCATTAACAATGTTTTATAATAAATTAATGTATATTATAGCGTTAAAACAATTTCTTTAATGATTCAATAAAATAGTGTGCATTTGGTTTTAACATTTAATTGAAGAAAGTAATAGTAAAAACAACAACTTTATTTTAAGGTAAAATGAAGATAAATTAGTAACTGGTGTATCCTCACATATCAGAATGGTGTTATAATTGTTAGATAAGATGTCTAGGTACGTGATAATTAATACAAAAATATCCTGGGTACATTAACATAAAACACTTAATAAAAATAACGTAAATATTACAGAAATATTAGTAGAATACTTACGAAAAATATCGATATTTTTGTCCATGAGTGTACTATTCCTCGTACGAAAAACTAGTTCTATTCTTGGCTTTATATTTCAGCCTTGCCTGAAATTCTGTGACACGTATGCCATTGTTAAAACATTTGGCTTGGAGCATAGAATTTTTTTAATAAAAAAAAAACATTTTTTGCACTCTATACTCTGTTTGAAATAACGAAAGAATATTAAAAGATAGATTCTTGTGATTATTGGTTGCTATGCCGTGTAGTCAAGCGCGGTTTACACAAACATTCAAATATTATTTCAATTATGATTTAATTCTTTGTAAGTGCTGTACGTTATTTGTTATTGTATTGTCGTTTATTAAGTTTTATCTGGCTATGTCTCTGTTTATTTTCTTACGGTTTTGTGCAAGGGTCACTTCTTTCTAAACATCAAAAATGTTTTGTGTAAAACAAACAAGACTCCTAAACCACGCCTCAATTAACTAAACAAGACTCCTAAACCCCGCCCCAATTAACTGTCAAAATTCTTTCGTTATTTGAACTTAAACGTATGAATTATAGATTGAGCTTGAAAGTCATAAGTAGCATTTCCTAAAACTAGTAAAATAAAATTAACACGCCGGAAAAATAAGGTATCTTTTACCTTCTTTTATTATTTAAAAAAGTGCTAAATAAATATTTTAAAAATATTCTTATTGGAAACAGTTGAATTCGTGATGTCAAACATGCTGCTCGTAGACACGTCTCATTCTCCTTAATACGCATGTCTTTGGAATGTCATTTCATTTCATACTCTATTACTTGCTTATTAGATAACTGCTTATTACTGATTTTTGTATAGAGAAAAGAATATATTTAGAATTTCAAGTTACATATACAGAGTGTTTCCTTCAAAACAACCAGCGCTTTTTTTGAGCGAACTAATGGTTTTAGAGAAAAATGTTATATACAAAAAAATGATCAAGGATAAGGGGCTGATTTGTTAGTAATAACATACCGAATATTCAAGCAGTGGTTCTCTAACGATAGAACAAATTTATATATTTTTAAATGGTACCCTGTATAATTTTTTAGCCCATTATATACAGATTTTTTTCTGATTTCAACGATATAAATATATATATATATATATATATATATATATATATATATATATATATATACATAATAATAATAATAATAATAATAATAATAATAATAATAATTTGAGTCATTTTAGTTTAAAAACTATCACGAACAGATTTGCCACACCTAGACTTTTACATATATTTACTTATGCAATATAGTAAAACACTAGGTGAAAAATTAAGGTTTGAATAAGGTCAAGGTTAAATTTATCTCAGGTCAATTTAAAAGCATGAAAAAATCACTACGTGGAGCATTCCATAGTCAGGAATCGGTGACATGGTATTGGTTTTCGTACACCACGATAATATGCTATTGCACACAGAAATCTTTGATAACAAACACGTCAAATTATAAAAAGTAAAATTTGAATGAAGTTCAAAACTTTCTTGGAGATGTCCTATTGCGACTAATTTAATAAAACGCTAACTGAAACTATTTTTTTCTTGATTTAATTTCCCGCACAAATACATCATTTTTTATACAGTCAAATTCAGTACGATTACGAGGTGATGTCAATAATAACGTGTCAAATTATTATGTATATCATGATTCGAAAATGCTCTCTGGTTAATTTAATATTTTCACTCACAATGATACATAGGTATTTTGTTTTCCACGGCCTACCCGATTTTCTTATTCGCAATAATTCTAGCATGACCCTCGTATGTAGAACGCCTGAATGAGAAATGAAGATGTGTATACCAAGAAATTGTGTGCAATACCTACTTAAAAGATTTTATTACACTACCCATATGCTCTAATGAAATGACTGTTTTTTTTAAGTGAATATAATAATAATAGATCTTTATTTAACATAATAGTTATGTATACAGATGCCCATTTTTCGAGCCACAACCACTTTTTTATACTTTATAAATTTAACAACTGTTGCATTTGTGCTGTTTGGAACAAATGAACATAGGTAAGTAACACATCATTAAAAGGCTAAAGAAAAAAAAAACTCTTTTCAATGGTGTAACTTTCCATTATGGATCCCGGGCTCATACGTAACCCTTTTTCTATGGTTAATCCAATATTGATGTGGAAGTGGTCACTTTGAAGATCTATACGTGAAATGTATAATTCACATAATGTAAAACTTTGTCGTTTTCAATTTTTTCCTAATTATTTGAAATTTCATGTTTATTCTTAATGGCATTTAAATAATATTTATTTACAAAATAGAATTGAACTAAAACTATTGTTGCGCTATCTGACGGAATTGGAATATTTCACTACGTAAAGATGGCGTTGTGTACCATCGTCAAACCTTCGACAAAGGACTAATTTTGTATAGCTTTCATAAGCGTATCATTGTTTATTATTATATTAGGTGGAGTATATTGCCTTGTTTCCTGTTTTATTAATTGTAGCAGTAGATTAATTATTATTATTCATTTTAAATATTTTATAGTAGTTGTTACGTTATCTGCACAGTGTTGTTTTTTCTTAGGTACAGTTTTACAATAAATATTAGATAATAGTAGTTTAATTAATTGTAAATATTAGTTCTATTATTTATTTTCCACTATATAAACTGTACGCACCTCTGTAAAAATATACGAATGAAATAAAATTGCTTCCTTGTATTTAGTTCCAAATTATGTCACCAGGTTCGCATTCTTATTGAAATGGTTTTCTTCAGTACAATGATCGGTTAGTTTATTTTAATGTTCTAAATAAAGATTATTTAAATATTGTAAAGAATAATGATATTTATTTTTCAAATTCATGTATATTTATTTATTAATTAGAAAAAAATGAAAACGACAAAATTTTACATTAAAGCCTCGTACAGACCTGCGAACCGTTCGACGAACCACGTCCAGACCGGCGCAACAAAACGGCGATCCGAGCAAAGCAATGCAACACGTGCAACGTTTGCGCGATCCATCCGTTGTCGGTATTTCAACGAACAATCAAAGGATGTTGCGCGAACACGTTGCAGCTAGTCTGGACGCGACGGCGAACGGATACTTGCAACAAAATATTTTATTACGCTTTATTCTTTGGTTCGAAGTAGATGTTCGCTCTTCATTAATACTACATTTATCAAAAATGGAATGGTCTAAAAACAATACTTCAAAATTTATCGAACTATACAGAAATCATGATATTATTTGGAATCCACAAAACATACATAATGTATCTGCAACAATAATGGAAAAGAGACGAACATTCCCCCACCATCATCTGCTAGAGCTCGTCGAACGGTTCGCAGGTCTGTACGAGGCTTTATGTGAATGATATATTTAACGTTATTGACCTCCAATCTAGGATTGGCTAAAATAAAACTCATGTGTGAGCCCGCGATGGATAGTATCCTTAGTATCATATCTCCAAAACATACAACAAATTTATATAAAAATCGTAAAATACTTACTGATTAATAAGTAGTAAAGCTTAAATAATTTAAAAAAACATTCTTCATTATAAAGTTATAATGATTTAAACATTTTATGATGTGACGGGTGTGGATTTGATTCTATAGGCTACCAATACGAGCCCAACCCCAAATGTATTCGTACCCTCTAAAAAAAATATATTAATAGCAAGAAGAAATATTTTTTTAGATTACAATAGTTATGACTATATTTGGGCAATTTTTTATTTTATGTATTAATAAAGTGTACTGGATTTAAATATAATGTTATTACCTAAATTTATCATTTTAACAATAATTTACGGGCAAACACATGACAAGAGACACGTGCTATTTTTTTTTTAGTTCCAACAGTAAATAATACAATATTTTTGTTAGTATTATTTATAATTCCACAGCACCCCTCCCATTGGCAGTTCTGGTTTACATCACTAACGCCACTGTTATATCAAACATTTGCATCGCACTTACTCGAATATCAATTAAATACCATAAAATTGAAAATATAATTTTATTTGCGTTTGTATTAAGTTTAATTAATATTAATTAAGACTTACAATATGTAAAATATAATTTTTATATTAAAGAATATATATCTGCTCCAGTGCTACTGGACAAATACCGCTGACATCACGAACTCATCGCATTTTTTTTTTAAATCATTTTTCACATCGGGGACTGCGCAGGCGTCATTTATGTCAAACTTATACTTGTTTGATAACAAACGTTTCATTTTGTGCAGACTTCGAATATAAAAATATCGCTGTATCTGGTTGAAACATTTCCCAATGGTGGGGTTCTAAAAACGGGCAGTCTGTATATTGTCAAAGAGATACCGTCAACCGGGGTAATATCGAATCGCACAGGTAATATCGGATGATATGATAAGATTTCAATTTGGGCGCGCTACACCTGTTGGGTGACAGTTAGTTCGCTAAACAAAAATATCCCTAGATTGACAGATAACTGACCAATTCGCCATTCGTTTCGCGCTCGATGGGACAATCAAAGTAAGTACACAAAAATTTAATATCTAGAGTCACTTTTTCGCTAACATTGAGACAGCCAAATAGTGTCCTTTGGCCTGCGAACCCTGTGCATCATAGCTACATGGTGCAATAGGATTAATACTTGTTTACAGTCTTATCAAGACTTCCATAACCTCAAAGTTCTGTTCACGTCTTTCCTTTCCGCAAAAAATCTAAATTAACAGAAAATGTTTTTTTAAGGGGTAATATCGGACATGCCTCGCAAACATCGTCATAAGCTAGGAACGCCTTATCGGCGCAACTACTCCCAAGAAAGCATGGAAAGGGCATTGTTGGCAGTGATAGACGACCACTATTCATTCAAGCAGGCAGCAGATATGCACGGGGTACCAAAAAGCACTCTTTACGATATTTACAGAGGTGAGCATTCTGACAAACTCGGGAGGCCCCCAATCCTGTCTGTGATTGAAGAGCGTTGGTTGGTAGATGCCATGACTACTGCAGGGAAATTTGGATATCCCTTTGAGAAGCAGGCAATGAAGGACTTCGTGAGCCATTATTTAAATAGTAAAGGCGTAAATATACAATGTTTCGACAATAACAGACCTGGTGATGACTGGATTAATCACTTTATGGGGCGACACAAGGAGTTATCACTCCGTAATTGTGAAAATATTAAACGAGTGAAAGCAGAAGTCACAGAAGATATGATTAAAGAATATTTTGTGCATTGGAGGAGACACTCCAGGGGGTTCCACCTGAAAATATTGTTAATATGGATGAAACAAACCTAACAGATGATCCCGGTAAAAAACTAGTTTTTACTCCTCGTGGAGAAAAGCATGCACGAAGGATAATCGATTTCTCGAAAACGTCGACGTCTGTTATGTTCGCTGTGGCTGGTGATGGCACTTGTTTACCTCCATACGTTGTGTACAAAAGTACAAACTTCTACCCAGACTGGATACAAGGTGGCCCCGAAAACGCGCAATATAACAGAACACAAAGTGGATGGTTCGATACTGCATGTTTTGAGGACTGGTTCTTCAAAATCGCTCTTCCCTATCTGCGACGAAAAGAGGGCAAGAAGGTTCTTATTTGCGACAACCTGGCAAGCCATCTTTCCTACCAGATTATCAAAAGTTGTGCAGAAAACAATGTTCAGTTTGTATTTATGCCGAAGAATTCGACACACTTGTGTCAGCCCCTGGACGTTTCAATGTTTGGACCCCTCAAACGGGTCTGGCGAGAAATTCTGACTAACTGGAAACGGACCCATAAAGGAGTCGTACCGAAATCCGTCTTTCCTTCCCTGCTGAAGAAGCTTCTGGAAAAATCGAGGGGTCGCGTGTCGGATAACATAGTGTCTGGTTTCCGAGCAACGGGCATAATCCCATTCGATCAAGAACAAGTTTTGAAAAGGATTCAGAAACGACTAGCAGGAGGCACACAAGATGAAATGAGAGCGTCGTTTGCAGAAGTGATGAGTGCAATTTTTGCTCCTTTGGAGCAAATCACGACGAGACCCAAGCGTAGGTCAAAGATTAACGTCCCTGCTGGCAAATCGGTGGGCCTTGAAGATTTGCGCGAATACGTCAACTGCATCTACCTCCCAAGAAAATGACAATAATAATAATGGCACTGAAAACACATCTACGTTCCAAGGAAATGCCAATAATGAGACAGCAAACACTGTGATCTTATCAGAAAGCGACAGTAGTAACGATGATTCTGATAACAAGACTGACGAAGAAGATTCCACATCAGAAGTACCGAACGTTGAACTTCCAATCACCTGTGATACATTACAAGAAGGCTGTTTTGCTATAGTTAAGTTTTTGTACAATGAAGGGACCAAGAAAGAAACGACCAAAGAATTCGTCGCGAGAATTGAAAATATTACGAAAAAATATATTGCTGTTAATTGCCTTAGATCCTATAAGGGACACAAAGATTCCTTTGTCTTTCCGGACGTTGAAGACAAAAGTAAAATCAAACTTCAACAAGTCCGCAGTATTTTAACTGCGCCTAAAATTCATCGCGGCGTTCATGTGTTTAAAGGTCTGCAGTTGTAGAGTTAAAGGATCAAATACCTATTTATGTTTTTAGAATATTATTTTCCATTTTTTTTATCTAATGTTTGAAGTTTATACATTTATTTTATGAATAAAGACGTTTATTTATATTATATCGATTTTACTATAGCAAACTGTACCCTGCATGGCCCCAAAAAATTATTTTTTTCATATGCAATGTCCGACACAGGTTTCTGACCAAACCTATTTTGGATACCAGGCTCAAAACGTACTGTTTCAATGTAAAAATTCAAGCGTCCAATATTACCCCAAACCGCAGGTTATATCGGACGTCACTTTTTTAAAGAAAAAAAAATAACAATTGCAATTATTTAAAATTTATTTATGTGAATATGTTTACTAGGTTAACTTCTCACTATGGAATGCATTAGTTAGTTTTAAATTCGCATAACAAAAAAATACAGGCAGATAATTGAAAAAATCGTCCGATATTACCCCGGTTGACGGTAATTATGTACCGAAGAAAGGTATCTGTAAAAAATTAATTGAAATTCTTTGGGATTTGAACCCAGGACTTTCCTATATCTAGTAGAATGTTTATAATAATATAGTAAATAATATTGTGTTTGACTTACGACTGTAACCCATCCCAAGGCAGGAATACTCTCACTAATGGCAGACAAGTGGTTGAAGAAGCTGGACGCACGATTCTTTTCTCTGAAATTTTGGATGGCGTTGATGCAATCGGACGTCGGCTGCAGAAGAGACATCTGATCCGACTGGCTTGGCTGCTTACTCTGGGTTGCTAACACCAAATATTGCAGCTGGGCCTGCAACAATAGGAGAACACCCATCATATTAAAATGATGATATACATAATTTTAGAGCAATATACAGCAATGATCGAAAGTATGAGGATGAAACAAACTATAAAATCTGTGGAAATAATAATTTTTTATTAGAATTTTAACTATTTTATGGGTCCACCCGTAGCTTTACAAATTATTAAGTAGTATTATTCTGATAAAAATAATTATATTTTATAACTTGGATTCTTTTTGACAGGTAAAACGTAATTACACTCGTTTATGAATTCCATTTCTAACACTATACAGAAGTTGCTTTTATAAAATTTGATTTGCTCGATTACAAAAAAATGTGCAAAATAAAATGTAATTACTGATGTGGATGCAGAAATTCTCTACAATACTTATTTGAAGCATTAATGTCTAAAATTTATAAATCACTTTTGCACAAGGAAAAACTAAACGCCTATGGCCCTCTCTTGGTGTTATACCAGGTATAAAAAAATATATTTTTATTAAGGGTAAAAAGAAAAGTCAAATAAGACACTCAAAGTTAAATTTGTCAGACCATTCACCATCTTTATTTTGAAATCAAAGCAAGTCTGGAATTGCATAAACACCTTTCAACATCTGGTCAATACAACCACGCCACGTCACATCGTGGGCAATGAAAAAGCAAATAAGCTCGTTAAAAAGGGAGCCAAATTACAGTTTTATGCGCCTGAACCTTCTTATGTACTTTTCAAAAGTCATATCAAAAACTGGGTATAGCTGAAAATAGTATCTATCGACTCTATGAACAGGACGAAGAAACTTCGGAACATATTATATGTGAATATCCCGCTGTGGCCGTAAGTAAATTAAACCACCTACGTAAAAGATACCTCACGGCAAATGAGAACGGGAAACTGATTCCTGTAACATTAATTGGCTTCATGAGAACTCTGCGCCTGCTTCCAGAATAGATATTACAAAATTTGCAGTGACAAAAGTAGCTCCTAAACCCCTCAATCAAATAATAATAAAAATGAAGTTATATTCGTCAGATTCTCCATCTTTATTCTGAAATAATTGTATTCAAAAAATACGAAATACTATTTAATCAACAAAAATAATAATTTATAGGGTTGAAATATATATATGCTTTTTTAAATCGATATATTTTAACCAGTTACTACTTTCGTGGTTGTCTAGCTTTCAAAATAGCTATTTCCATAACTTCATTTTGCTCAAAATTATGTAAACACTATTTAGTGCCAAAAAGCCTACACTCGTTATATATTTTTGAAGAAAAATACTTGTCAACAACAAAAGCATAATAATAATTATACTGAAATGTCAAGAGTAAGTAGATACTGCACGGACTCGATCAATATTCTAAAGAAGACGTCGTATCCAAAATTTAGCATCTTCACTTAAACATCATTTTTTATTCAGCCAATTTTGCGGTGAATGTAATTCTTACTGCGACAGAATTGACTGAAATATTTATGAAATTTATAAAACAACAAAGTCGTATTAAACTGAAAGTGACATATGAGAAGTGATCATTAAATTTTATTACTGGCAGTAATGGCACATAAATTTGTAATGAACTATTAGAATTACCATTAAAGAGTTAAAGAAGAATCAATAATTCGCTTCAATTATACTTAAAACCTACAACTGCTTGTCACATTGAAACTAACGCGAACCCTAGTCTCAATAATTTTGAACAATATTACACAATATCATTGACAGAGAGTATACTTTATATGAATGTAATATACATATAGTGGCATGCAAAAGTTTTGAGTTAAATAGATTTTTAAAGCATATCATATATTGTAAAGGTGCATCAAATATTTTCATATTATAAACCAGAATCTATGAAAATAAAATTATGTAGTACCAAAATAATTTACCGTGCAGTGCAAAAATATTGCGCCAAAGATATACATATTTCAAAACTACTAAAAAACGAGGTGCGTGAAGTTGGCACCAAGGTATAGGGTACTAATTTTAAAATTGTTACTATGATTTAGTACCCAATTGGTACCAATTAGTACCCACAAAAAAACTTTTGTTTTTTACTCTGCGTAAGAGTTATTCACTGTTTAATTATTTTGGTGCCAACTTCACGCTAGCACCACAACATATTTTTTTTTTTTAAATAATTATACGAAAATTTAGTACCCAGTTGGTATCTTTAGGTACCCAAAAATTTGTTTCCAAAATGTTTATGGTAAATAAGTTATTGCATATTAAATATTATTGGTGCCAACTTCACGCTAGCACCAAAGTATTTATTTAAACCAAATTTTCTTTTACTAAAATTTAGTACCCAAATAGTACTAATTAGTACCCATGATAGTATTATGCTATTGTTTATATTAAATAAGTTATTACATTTTACTTTTTTTGGACCGTGAAGTTAGCACCAATCATATTAAAATAAAAAGTTTTCGAATTTTATTTTTATATAGGGATTTAGTACTTTTTAGGTACCTCTCATAAATGTAAAATTTATGTCGTTATTTTTTGTGTAACGCAAATTATAACACTTTACTTTTTCTGTGCGAGAAGCCAGCACCACGCGTATGAAAATAATGCATTTTGCAAATTAATTTTTATGTACAGATTTAGTACTATTTAGGTACCTCTCATAAATGTAAAATTTATTTTGTTATTGTTTATATAGCACAAATTATAACACTTTACTTTTTTCTGTGCGTGAAGCTAACACCACACATATTAAAATAATTCGCTTTTTATGTGTGGTGCTAGCTTCACGCACAGAAAAAGTAAAGTGTTATAATTTGTGCTATATAAATAATAACAAAATTAATTTTACATTTATGAGAGGTACCTAAATAGTACTAAATCTGTACATAAAAATTAATCTGAAAAGCGAATTATTTTAATATGTTTGGTGCTAGCTTCACGCACAGAAAAAGTAAAGTGTTATAATTTGTGCTATATAAACAATAACAAAATTAATTTTACATTTATGAGAGGTACCTAAATAGTACTAAATCTGTACATAAAAATTAATTTGAAAAGCGAATTATTTTATTATGTTTGGTGCTAGCTTCACGCACAGAAAAAGTTAAGTGTTATAATTTGTGCTATATAAACAATAACAAAATAAATTTTACATTTATGAGAGGTACCTAAATAGTACTAAATCTGTACATAAAAATTAATTTGTAAAATGCATTATTTTCATACGCGTGGTGCTGGCTTCTCGCACAGAAAAAGTAAAGTGTTATAATTTGCGTTACATAAAAAATAACGAAATAAATTTTACATTTATGAGCGGTACCTAAAAAGTACTAAATCCCTATATAAAAATAAAATTCGAAAATGTTTTATTTTAATATGATTGGTGCTAACTTCACGATCTAAAAAAAGTAAAATGTAATAACTTATTTAATATAAACAATAGCGTAATACTATCATGGGTACTAATTAGTACTATTTGGGTACTAAATTTTAGTAAAAGAAAATTTGGTTTAAATACATACTTTGGTGCTAGCGTGAAGTTGGCACCAATAATATTTAATATGCAATAACTTATTTACCATAAACATTTTGGAAACAAATTTTTGGGTACCTAAAGGTACCAATTGGGTACTAAATTTTTGTATAATTATTTAAAAAAAAAAAATATGTTGTGGTGCTAGCGTGAAGTTGGCACCAAAATAATTAAACAATGAATAACTCCTACGCAGAGTAAAAAACAAAAGTTTTTTTGTGGGTACTAATTGGTACCAATTGGGTACTAAATCATAGTAACAATTTAAAAATTAGTTCCCTATACCTTGGTGCCAACTTCACGCACCCTAAAAAACGGTATAATCTCTTTTGATTTGTGGTTTTGTACTCCATATTTAATAGTTATCATCATTCCTTTTGATACAATCACTGCAGAATACCGTCAAGGCATTGATTTAATTAAATTTGTAAACTGCTTATAGTACATTTTGCTATTCATTTTCTAAATGGTTCCATAATTCAGGCTTTTTTTTCTTTTCCGGTGCGTATTTTTAATTGCTGCCACATTTTTTTTATTAGATTTAAACCCGGAGATTGGCGTGGTCAGGCAAAAATTCGGACTTTTACTGACTTAAAAATTATTTTACTACTCTCAAAGTATGTTTGGATCGTTGTTCTGGTTAAAAACCTATCCCCATTCCAATGTTGATATGTTTTGCAAAATTTTGTCTCGCCCTTTTATTTCTTCTACTAACTAAAGGGTTTTTAACACTGACACGTCCAATACGCCCTACTTCTTTAAGACGTTGAGACACAGTACTTCGGCTGACATTGGCAAGGTTTTCTATTCGAATTTCTTTCGAAATATGCACAGTAGTTTTCTTTGATCTGCTATAGATTTTAGTTTAATTATTTTATCTGTTCGATTTGTTGGTTTACGGGGTCGATCGCATCTTGGCTTGTCAATCAATGATTTTGGCAACTTATATTTGGTAATAATTCCATTTTCTGTGCTTTTGTCGATCATTAGCAAACCTCCTATCTCCCGAGAAACATGCCCTTGTCGAAAAAGGTTTATTACGGATTCTTGTAACTGAAAGTGGGTTTATTTCACTATTTCGTTAGACAATAACTTGAATTAATATTAAATTGAGAATTTGATGGCAAATATAAATAAACAAAGTATATAAACTCTGAACAACAACTTGGCTCGATATTTTTAAACACGGTCAATTTCTTTTGTGCTATAAAATACAATGAAAATAAATTTTAAAACATGTCAACTATACAAATTATAATGTAATTAACATTAATAATAGTGTAATATGTAAAAGTATTACAATAAATATATATATATATATATATATATATATATATATATATATATATATATATATATATATATATACAGGGTGGAAACGAACTTTATGTCATAAATTTAAGGGTGAGTAGTATGACATGTGTAGATTACGAAACTGAAAGATTTTTTTTTAAATTCGAAAAACGAAAATTCGACTTTTCTTAAGGAAACTTTTTTTTACTGCTGTTTTAATTCATATTTCATTAGAAATATGGTTATCAAAAATACATTCAAAATTAGTTGTATAAGATATTATTCTTAATAATTAAATTAAATAGCATTTTTAACGAAAATAATTCTGTAATAGATAAAATAATGCAAATGCGTTGCCAGTGGTCCAGTGGTACCAAAAATGTTGGTTTCATGAAAACTACCCTTAAATATGCGAATTTTTAAAAAAATCTTTCTGTTTCGTAATCTACACATGTCATACTACTCACCCTTAAATTTATGACATTAAGTTCGTTTCCACCCTGTATATATATATATATATATATATATATATATATATATATATATATATATATATATATATATATATACAGGGTGTCCCTTAACTTCGAGCAAAAACGTTAAGGGCATATAGTACTGACCAAAATGAATAAAAAAGCTTCATCAACATAGGAATGATCTTCAACTGTTTCCGAGAAAAGCGAAAAATCTAAGAAAAACTGACAAAGATAACGATCGAATAAAATTTTGTCTATGTCAGTAAAAAGACTATAAAAAACAATAAAATTTTATATGAAACATTTTTCTCAATTTCTTATAGTTACGTAGTTATATGAAAATTAAATATTGACCAAGGTCGCCACAACATTTCACTTTTGATTTTTATAAAATAACAAAAGGCCATCTAAGATTACCTCTCAAAGGTAAACAAAAAGTCTCAATTAAGCAAAATCGTAATTCTTATAGTTTTTGAGATAGCAAAGGTAAATCTCGTAAAAACTCATTTTTCACTGCGTTATATCTGGGAAACTATTAAAGATCGGACACATTTTGACTGAGCTTTTTTTACTCATTTTGATCAGTATTATATGCCCTTAAAGTTTGTGCACCAAGTTAAGGGACAGCCTGTATATATATATATATATATGCAAATACACCAATATTGCACATATTGTAGAATATATTTTTGATTGACAAAATACAGTTGCGTGCAAAAATTTTGTGCTAAACTTATTTTATCTCTTATAAAAGAATATATATATATATATATATATATATATATATATATATATATATATATATATATATACCGTGTGTCCCAGCGTTTGGTTGGCATAGGCGTTTAACATGGAAAAACATTTTTTTCTAAATAAAAAGTGTCTGGCTAACAACTAAGCTACCATATTGCATAGGATAATACTGCGCCCATTTCTACATCTTATTTAATACAGATTACTTCATTATAATAGCGTAATTTAGCAAAATTAGCAAAAATAGTTTCACATTTTTTGTATGTTGTTTTTATTCCCTACTACAAACATAAATTGATGCATATTGTCATGGTCCAGTGGGAACGTTTCGAAGTACGCATCCAAAGATTCTAAGTTTAAACCTCCACTAGGATTAATTTTTTTTTTATTTTTTTTTCTTCGTTTTTTCATATTAATATAAAATTATTATTGTTTAGATATCATGTATTAGACAATTAAATGTAATAACACAAATTAATAAGAAATAAAAAACCAATAAATCAAATTTATTAGCGATTAAACCAATATCGAAAGCAAAAATAAAAAAAAACGAAGAAAAAAAAAATAAAAAAAATAATTAAACCTAGTGGAGGTTTGAACTTAGAATCTTTGGATCCGTACTTCGAAACGTTACTACAGTACCATGACAACATGCAGCTATTTATGTTTGTAGTAGGTAATAAAAACAACATACAGAAAATATGGAATTATTTTTGCTAATTTTGTTAAATTATGCTATTATAATGAGGTAATCTGTATTAAATAAGATGTAGAAATGGGCGTAGTATTATCCTATGCAATATGGTAGCTTAGTTGTTAGCCAGACACTTTTTATTTAGAAAAAATTGTTTTTCCATGTTAAACGCCTATGCCAACCAAACGCTGGGACACACGGTATATATATATATATATATATATATATATATATATATATATATATATATATAAACATATGTTACCGGCCAAACCCGATTTCAGGATAAACTAGTTTTGCCTAGGCTAAACTAATTCTTCCTACATGTAATAGGATAAACTGGTATAGCCTAGGCTAAACTAGTTCGTCCTAAGCCCGATAGGATAAACCAGTTTAGCCTAGGCCAAACTAGTTTATCCTGACAGAAATACACACTCTTAGGATAAACTGGTATGGCCAAGGTTTTGTGAGATGCAGCTGCAACAAAAACTGTTCCACAAGCAGATGCAAGTGCAAGAAAGAAATGGTACTCTGCAATTCTAAGTGCCACCAAAGCACACCATGTAAAAATAAATAATAATTTTAATAATTATTTTATTGAGGTATAATTATTGTTTCTATTAAAACACTTTATTATTTGTTACAATATGATTGTTTGTGTTACCAATCATCCAATAGTTATAGCGACGAATCATTATCGTTTTAATAAAAATGATTGTTTTTAATTAAATAGTATTTTATTCAATTTTATTTTGTCTTTCTAGGTATTCTATAATGTTTATACTAGGCCATACAAGTTTATCCTAAGAGTGTGTATTTCTGTCAAGATAAACTAGTTTGGCCTAGGCTAAACTGATTTATCCTATCGGGCTTAGGACGAACTAGTTTAGCCTAGGCTATACCAGTTTATCCTATTGCATGTAGGAAGAATTAGTTTAGCCTAGGCAAAACTAGTTTATCCTGAAATCGGGTTTGGCCGGTAACATATACAGTGTGTTAATTAAAAACCTGGCCATAGGCGTTTAACATGGGAAATCAGTTTTTCCTTGCGCAAAAGTTCCCAAATTATTTTAGATAAAAATACTTCAAATAAATGTTGTAGAGAATTAAATTCTGCACCCGAGTTAATAATAAGATTTTATTTTAGACATTTAATAACCGAGAAAATCAATTTTAAAGTTATTTGAAGATTGCTGATTTACAGCGATAGTCATGCAACTCAAATAAAATTTGTCCAACATTTTATAATCTGAAGCTTTTCTTCATGAGAAAACTGTTCCACACTTTCAAAGAAATATGTTATTGCGAAAATCACAAAACACAAACTTTTTTTGACAATTAAGATGGCATACAATTGTTCGTAATTTTGTTTGAGTTCCATGGCTACTGCTATAAATCAGCTATCTCCAGAGAAATTTAAAATTGATTTTCTCGGTTATTAAATGTCTAAAATAAAATCTTATTATTAACTCAGGTGCAGAATTTAATTCTCTACAACATTTATTTGAAGTATTTTTGTATAAAATAATTTGGGAACTTTTGCGCAAGGAAATACTGATTTCCCATGTTAA
This sequence comes from Harpalus rufipes, assembly GCA_951394225.1. NCBI lineage: Eukaryota > Metazoa > Arthropoda > Insecta > Coleoptera > Carabidae > Harpalus > Harpalus rufipes. The sequence goes on along the minus strand of OX596278.1, from coordinate 34,320,191 downwards.
ACGCCTATGGCCAGGTTTTTAATTAACACACTGTATATATAGTGTGTTTGAAAAAGTGGTTACACCCTGTTTTCTCGCTTATTATTACATATACATATATTGCGCTTATAGGACATGATTTAATCAGTGCAATATTTGTGATTGAAATGTGTATAAACTCTAATTGTAGAGCTTCCGGTAATACCGGAAGTGACATCAACTTTGTGAATTTAAATACAACCTATACTATTTTTTTATAAATTTGGATTGCATTTTTTGTCCTCTTTCCGACAATACTAAATTTATTAGTGTTAACGTTATTCATGTGTTAAAAATAATTATTTTCTTTTGCACGATTTTTATCGTTGAGATGTAATTTAATACTTATGTGAGAGTGCAACGAAAGTATTTTATTACATTGGTACTGACTGTAGAAGACAAAGTGAAGATAGTATTATTAGTTGAAGGATAATAACAGAAGTTTTAGAGAAGCGGCTGAAGAATTTAATAATATTATGAGTGAATTAAGAAGCCATACTTTAAAATGTATTAATGTAAATGGGGGACATGATGAATAAATGTTTTGTTACTTGTAAATTTCTTATTTCATATTCATTAAATTAAAAATAAATGAATTTATTAACATAATATCATGAAAACAATTACTGTCATAGCCCTATCACATAAGTATTAAATTACATCTCAACGATAAAAATCGTGCAAAAGAAAATAATTATTTTTAACAAATGAATAACGTTAACACTAATAAATTTAGTATTGTCGGAAAGAGGGCAAAAAATGCAATCCAAATTTATAAAAAAATAGTATAAGTTGTATTTAAATTCACAAAGTTGATGTCACTTCCGGTTATACCGGAAGCTCTACAATTACAGTTTATACACATTTCAATCACAAATATTGCACTGATTAAATCATGTACTATAAGCAATATATGTATCTGTAATAATAAGCGAGAAAACAGGGTGTAACCAATTTTTCAAACACACTGTATATATATATATATATATATATATATATATATATATATATATATATACAGGGTGTTAATAAAAAAACTTTACACACTTTAGCAGGTGATAGTAGAGATGAAAACAAGAAAAAAATTCTAATACACTTAGGTCCAATACTCATTGGTTTTTAGAAAATTTATGTATGGAATTTGTACATAATACACAGGATTGACGGAAGGTATTGTGCTGGCCACATCAGATTTAACAACTAAGGACTCTAGGTGTTTACGATCAAGTGCGTGAGTTTCTTCGACGACGGCTGCAACTTGGTTTACAATTGATCGTAAACACCTAGAGTCCTTAGTTGTTAAATCTGATGTGGCCAGCACAATACCTTCCGTCAATCCTGTGTATTATGTACAAATTCCATACATAAATTTTCTAAAAACCAATGAGTATTGGACCTAAGTGTATTAGAATTTTTTTCTTGTTTTCATCTCTACTATCACCTGCTAAAGTGTGTAAAGTTTTTTTATTAACACCCTGTATATATATTGTTAATAATGGCGGAGAGTAAAGTATCTAAAACAGAGTTCTCTAATGAAATTAAGTGTGCAAAGTGTAATAAAAAGCCAGAAATGGATATCAGAGTAATAATTGTGAAGCAAGCTTTCACAATAAGTGTGAAAACTTTAATGATGAACGTAAGTGGTGCTGTTTAGAATATAAATCAAGCACACTACTGGAGATAAAGTGTCAAACACTGGAAAGAAATAATCTTCTATTAAGTGGAGAAAATGCTGCATATAAGATGCTTTATGAAGAAATTTTACAGAAGCATCAATATTTAATCATTAAGATAAATCATTTAGAAACAATATTTGATAAACTTAGTGGCAATAGTTTGGATTCAAACCGCAATGATAGTTCGGGTGCAAACCGCAGCGATAATAATACAGTGATAAAAGATAATAAAGATAGAAATATCGATAATACCAGTAAAAACAATAAGATGTCAGTAGGTGACGTATCTGTCTATTCTACAAAACCTGACTTTGAGACAAGAACTATAAAATGAATGAAATACCTGCTAATACCATTCGCGCTAGTTCAATTAGTAACAACTTGGAAGAAACAAAAATACACAAAGAGTGCAATGACTCTGAAACAGCTGATGTACATGAATTAGAGACAGTAAACAATGAAAAAGATGGATTTAAGATGCCTAAAAGAAAAAATAGAAGAAATGTTGTAATGGGGACTTATGATTTTGACGTCATCGGCGGCGGATCGGCAGCGGACCTCCCTCCACACAATTTAGAAAAGGACAAGAAATTTTTATAAAGAGCGAGGTGATATACCATGGCCGAGTCGATCAAATGCTTTCCCTCTTCAGCACCTCCCCGTTGATTACATAATGTGTTATTTAGTCAGCAAATTTTGGTTAAGTTATTATGTGTAGTGATTGTTATTAATGGAAACATTGCGGAATCAAATATTTCTGATTCTCACTGTTGAGAGAGACGGAAAAAATAATGAAATTTCTTTTAGTGTATATCCACGTCTTAATCTTATTAAATTCATACATAATTTGTCTCTGGATGTTAAATTATTAAATTTAGTTTTCTTTGGCGTTTTTTGGATATATCTGTATTTCAACTTTGGCATAACTGTGGGATTTAACAAATCATATAAAACATTAAAATGTTCTACTGATAAGCCGGTGAAATATATAAATTTTACAGCATCATTGCTTAATAAATTATAATTTAGTTTCCAATTATTGACAAATTTAGTTTCATTTCTAGATGTCTCTACAACACCAAATAACTTTTTTACATAATAATTGTTGACTGTTTGGGTACTACTTTCCTTATTAATCTTTATTTCTGTTTGTGTGGAGTTATTCTGCTTATTATCAATTTTTATATGTGTTTTTAATAATATAAACTTGTGTCTCTTTATTAGTAGACAGCTTTATTAAAGTTGCTTAAGTTGCTGTACTTGTTTTTCCAAAATAAGTTTGATTATGTTTGTCCACTTTACAAACATAGGTTTGCGTCATTTCATTGTTATTTTGTACATAATTAAATTTCTTATTTTATCACAGGTTCCTGTAAATACATTTCTAATTCATATTCAATTTATATTAATCATATTATTTCAACTTCCGTGTTCAGTCTCAGACATATTCATGTTTCTTTTCAAACAATGGTTGTTGTGATCACGTGGGACCAAATATGGATCATGTGATAAACGTCAAACTTAGAGCTAAATCTTGCTCACTACATAACTAATTATTAAATACTTTTTTACACACTAGATGGCGACCAAAATATTTGAATTGTATAAGTCCCCATTAGAAAAAGACAAAATGACACCTCACTGACAGCTATTCCAAAAAGAGGATGGATTCATGTTTCTAGATTAGAAGCTAAAACAGAAGCTGCAGATGTTAAGAATTTCTTAAAGAATTCATTCCCTGATAATATGTTTTCCTGCTACAAATTAAACTCAAAAAGAAATTTTGCCGTATTTAAAATAGGATATACATATGACATTCATGAGCAAATATGTAACAGTAATTTGTGGCCAAAAGGCGTAGTAGTACGATAGTATTTTTTTCGAGATCCACGCGACAAACAGAAATCTCAGCAAAACCACAATTAATAAGTAAAGAACCAAAATCAATAAAACTTTACTACGAAAACGTAAGAGGATTGCGAACAAAATTAAAAAACTTTATGCATAGTATACTAAATGAAAATTTCGATATAGTTATAATTTCGGAAACATGGCTAAATGAAAATATATACGATCAAGAAATATTCGATCAGCGATACAAAGTATTTAGGAAAGAGCGTGATGAGATAGTGACACATAAATCTCGTGGTGGTGGTGTACTCACAGCTGTCAAAGAAAAATTCAAACCGATAAAAATTGCTGAAAGTAAGGCGTGAAATCAAAATTAAATAATCTAAATATAGTTACGATATGTGTTTATTTTCCATCTGACACTACACTAGAAGAATATAAATATTTATGGACAATATTGAACAACTTCGGAGTGCGAAAATATTTTCATTATTGGAGATTGGAATATTAGTGAAATAAACGGATGTAGTTTCGATCTACAAAATGGAAATCCAAAGTCCAAATTAGTTTACGAACTACTTTCAACTTTGAATTTATTTTCTATAAATAATTGTACCAACTGTAATTCTAGTACACTAGATTTTTGTGTTCTACAATGGGAGCAGAGGTCAATGCATATGTAGATTCCTTTATATCAGCCGACAAATATCATCCTTCACTGGAAATAGTATTAAACTATATGAGTCAACCCGAAAAACAAATAGAAAATAACCAAAATACAGTATACAATTTTGCTAAAGCAGACTTCGTTACTCTGTATAATTTATTAGTCGAAGTAGATTGGTCTGATATAGTGGGTGATATAAATGACGCGAATAAATCTCTAGATTTATTATATGATTAAATTTATAATATTTTCGATCGGTGTGTACCAAGAAAGAGGAGAAGAAATAATGGTAAATATCCCATTTGGTTCTCACCGGAACTTATGTCAAAAATAAAACTTAAAGAAAAATACTACAAGAAAATAAAAAAAAATTCAATTAATCGGGAAAGAGATTTAGTGAAATATAAAACACTTAGAAATGAAATAAAAATACTTATTGACAAAAATTATACAGACTATCTCAGAGAATTGGACCACAATGTTAAAAATAATCCAAAATTATTCTGGTCATACATTAAAAAAGTTCGTAGAAATAACACAAGTGCATCAATATATAAATATAAAAATGAAAAACTTTGCAATAATATATACATCGCTAATGCTTTTGTGACTTCTTCAAATCAGTTTACAGTGACAATGACAGAAGATAATATAATTGAAAGTGATTGTGACTATAGCTATAATCTAGATAAACTAAAAGTGTCCATCATTCAAGAAAGTGAAGTTTGCAATGCCATAAAGTATATTAATGGAAAAGCTACCGCGGGGTCAGACACTATTCCAGGATATGTGGTTAAAGCCTGTGCCGAACTCTTACTGAAACCATTAACGGCAATATTCAACGCTGCACTTAAAAGTAATATTTTCCCTGAGAAATTAAAAATAGGAAGAATTTGTCCGATTTTTAAGTCGGGTTGTCCTACTTCCATTGAAAACTATAGACTAGAGTTTCACGGCTTGACTTGATATTCAAGTTACTTGACTTGACTTGAAATCAAGTCAATCTCAAGTCAAGTAATGGTAGCCGAAAATCAAGTCAAGTCAAGTAGTTACAATTTCAAGTACTTGAAAAAGCAAGTAGTTATTTTTCAATTACTTGAAAAAATCAAGTAATTATTTTTTTAATTACCAGAAAAAGTTCTTCAATACAACATTCCATTTTCATATAGTTCCTTATGTTTTATAACAATATCAATAATATACCTTGAAATATAAACTTGTATTCATAAAAATAAATCATACATTCAAATTTAAAAATTAAAATAAAAAAGATTTGAAAGTATATATGAATTAACAAACTATTTATAGTATATGTATTATGGTGGACCTTAAAACGGGACAAGTCGAATTTTAACTGGACCACCCCCTTAAAATGGTTCCAAATGAATAAAAACAAATTATATTGACAATGATTCCGCTTAATTTTAATATTTGACCGTGCCTAAATGCAATTTATTTTTTCCCATTTAAATAACATGGCACATTTTGGAACTTTATTTTTCTCCGAGATATTAAGAGGTTTAAAAAACCCATTCATTATTGGAATATATATTAGAATGAGTCGAGAATATGTGGACAAAATCTGAAGTCCCAATTATTATTGTTATTTCGAATGGAGTATAGCTTTTTGGGTTTTTGTGCGATAGTTTAACCATCTACAGTTAATTTAATAATAATGATTAGGACTTCAAATTTTGTTGACATATTCTCGGGTCATTATAGTATATATTCCAATATTGAGTGAATTTTTTAAACCTTTGCACAGATTTTAACTTGCAGTAGTGAATCAGCACAGCATAATATGGCACACCACGCCGTATCACACACAGCTAGGTTATGATTCTACTGATTCGCGCGTTTTCGTGCATAATCGGTTCGTTATCAAGTAGCTTGAATTTGCTTGATCAAGTCAAGTAGTATCGATAGAAAATCAAGTCAAGTCAAGTAATGAATTTTTGAAAAGCTTGATTTTCAAGTCAAGTAATTTACAAAAATATCAAGCTACTTGACTTGATGAAATCCTACTATAGACCAATAACAATTTTTTCGGTATTTTCAAAAATATTCGAACGGGTGTTATACCACAAATTATATAATCATATAAGTAATGTTTTAACAGATAAACAACACGGTTTCGTCAAAAACAAATCTACGGTTACTAACTTATGTATACTTTCCAAAGATATTGCGAAAGCTATGGACAACAAATCTCAATTAGATGCGGTATACACGGACCTTACAAAAGCTTTCGATAAAGTTGATCACTCTGTACTGCTCACTAAATTGAAAAGTTTTCAATTAGACACTAATTTAATAAACTTTTTCAATAGTTATTTACGTAACAGAACACATTATGTAGCATATAGTAATAATAAATCAAAAACCTTTACATCCACATCAGGAATCCCTCAAGGGACACTCCTAGGGCCCCTTCTGTTCATAATGTTTATTAACGATTTACCTTCAGGTCTTCAATTTTCCAACTGTTTACTATATGCAGATGACGTAAAAATGTATTCTGTAATTCATGATATTGACGATTGTAATTTTTTTTAAAAAGATATAGATTTTGTAAGCACAATGCCTAGAACGAGTAGGAATAGTTAAAGATTTAGGAGTTCTTTTTCAATCGGACTTCAAATTTATAAAACATATAGCGCAAATTGTAAGCGAAAGTCAACGCAAATTGAGTTTTATCTTAAGGATGGGAAATAAATTTGAATGTGAAACTCTTATTAATCTATTTAATTCATTAGTTGGATGTAAACTAGAATACGCATCCATAATTTGGTTTCCCACAACTGCTACTCATGCTGATATGATAGAAAAAGTACAGAAAAAAATACTTAGGTAACTATATTTCAAGAGATTTCATGAATTTTCTAGACATGTCTCATATGATGGGCATAGAAATATATTTAATACTAGTCTTTTACAAACAAGAAGAGAATTCATATCTATGTTATTTATCATAAATTTAGTAAATGGAAATATTTCACTCCGACAAATATTTACAGTGTGTTTGAAAAAGTGGTTACACCCATTTATCTGGCTTATTATTGCAGATACGCTTATTGCTTATAGGACATAATTTATTCAATACAATATCTGTGATTATTTTATATGAAAAGTATAATTCTGGGACTTCCGGTATAACTGGAATTGATATCAACTTTGTTAATTTAAATACAACCTACACAATTTTTTTATAAATTTAGATTGTATTTTTTATTCTCTTTACGACCATACCAAATTTCTTAGTATTTACCATATTAATTTGTTAAAAATAAATACTTATCATTAATGGATGTAATTTAATATGTGAGAAGGCTATATATATATATATATATATATATATATATATATATATATATATATATATATATATATATATATATATATATATATATATATATATATATATATATATATATATATATATATATATATATATATATATATATATATATATATATATATATATATATATATATATATATATATATATATATATATATATATATATATATATATATATATATATATATATATATATATATATATATATATATATATATATATATATATATATATATATATATATATATATATATATATATATATATATATATATATATATATATATATATATATATATATATATATATATATATATATATATATATATATATATATATATATATATATATATATATATATATATATATTCTTTTATAAGAGATAAAATAAGTTTAGCACAAAATTTTTGCACGCAACTGTATTTTGTCAATGAAAAATATATTCTACAATATGTGCAATATTGGTGTATTTACATGTTTTTATTGGACAATATTATGATACTCATGTTTTACAGTTGGAAGCAATGTTAGTAGAATAAAAATTTAAAGAAATAACTGTGGATAGTAAAGAAAAGAATATTCCACTGTAATGCAAATATTTAAGAAATAACTAATGAACATTGAAGATCACACCGAAAAATTACAGCATAATTAAAAAATTATTACTTTATTCAAAATATTATTTTGTCTAATATACTTTAGTGCGTAAAACTTGTGACGTAATTTGCCTCCTGAAGTTTCTTAAAGATTTTATGCATGAGTGTACCATAAAACGGAAGCTAGATGGCGGTCATAGATGATTGGTCAGCTGTTATTTATTTATTCTTATCTAATGTTATTTTTACAAATTTGGAAGCTAAAACATAACCCAACCTGATATTGTTTTACGGGTTCAAGAAAAAAATCGAACGTCAGTGTTTCTAAACATTATTTAACATTAATCTGCAGGTAATAAAAAATCACCAAAACTCAGTGGGATATTGTACTATGTTTTTGAATTTTTGTTTCTACAACTTCTTGCTTGAATTAGAAATATAACATTTTAAAGTGTTTTCCATTTTACAAAAATTACTACATATTTTAAATTTGGCAGATGTGCCATATTTCTGCGATGACATTTAAAAATGTTTACAGCGTTATCTATTTTTTTAAATAAAAATAAAATTTACTATTGTTTATATATATATATATATATATATATATATATATATATATATATATATATATATATAGTCTTGTAAATAAAATAATTACAGAAAAATTAAATAAACTACAGTTTAGTTTAAGTACCTGTACGAATCTTATGTTTTTTTTTATATTATTTTAAATATGTTACGCCTAACTGTTCTTTTTAAAAAAAAAGCTGTTTGAAATTGTATTTAAAATCGAACTCATTTTTAATTTTTGGATGACAATTAAGTATAGCAACACGACTTAAATAATATTGTAACGTGCGCTCCTGACTTAAAGAGTATACGAGCGCCGCTACTGGTAGAATATTCCCGAGCGATGACGTAATCCCCGGCGGCGGAAAATCCCATACGACTAGACGTGTTAATTACACCGGTGACCTGAATCCTTTATATTCAATGTCATTGTGGGGCAGAAAGTTCGAGAAGGGCATCGCTTTAGCGACGGGTTTATATAGCATAAACCCGTCGCCAAAGCCAGCAAAATACAGTCTGATATATAAAACTAACGAGCAATGAACACTGGGTGATATAAATAATCAGTCTATAAGTTGTGAACATTAAATGTAGTTATATAAACAAATATAGTGATATAAATATTGTCTAAATAAATAATCTTAGTGTTTAAGCATTTAATAATATTCTTAATCTTAAGTTAGTGTTTATAATTATGTAATCGTAGCGTTAGTTATTTTTATTATCTTAATAATATTTATCCTAATTATTTATCGTATATGTATGTTCGGTCGTTTAGCAAGCGTATAAAATAACAAGATGTGAAGATACATGTTAATAAACAAATACGTTTTAAAATTATAGATATTATAGATATTTTTTGTTAATGCATTTTGATAGAGAATGTTATGTTCTATAATATTATTCATAAACATTTTTTTCATATCTATCATAGTTTTCGTAATATCTTGAAAAAATTGTGTATCTACTATTAAACACTGTAGTAAATTTGGGCCAATAGTTTGACGTCACAACTGGAGTGGGGATGCAGTTCCAGACTCGTTAGAATATTGGAGGCGGTTAGATCCAAATAAACCCAAATTTAGCGGTCTAAATTAAAACAAGCTTAAACTTCAGCGTAGCACTAAACCTTTATTACTCATTTTTTTGAAAATATGAAGTTTATCTTTGGTTTAAGGTAAGACCAGGCTTAAACTCACAATGTATAATTGGGCCTTAGTTTCAATGTTCGTTTTTATTAATATCTGTCTGTGAAGCCGTGTGTCTTCTTGCAAACAATAATTTGTCATCCTAAATAAATAAATAAATTATTGATTGTTTAAAAGTGAGAAACAATACCACTTATATCAACTCGCTCCATTAGACCTTTGTTTATGGGGCTGATTGAAAAGTGAGAATGTGAGATGCACAAAATTGAAGTGAACAGTCATGATGTACAAACTCGTAATTTGAATGTTGCGGTTCGCATAAAGAATTACAATTTTTGGATTTTTTAGTCATATATTTATGTGACACATTCTTCCTCACTCACCTGTATATGCTGAAATTTAAAATTCTCAAATGTATAAAGAAAAGAAGTAAAAATTCCTACCTGGAAGGCTTTGTTGACGAGGTCACTGTGAGTAGCAACATCGCCACCAATTTGTTGCGAGTATGACAAATACTGAGCAAAAGATCCGCTGAGGATATTCTGGAATCCTTGTACACTCATGCTGGTTTCTACTTTTTCTTCGGGTTCAGATAGGATGTCTACTCCAGTCGATCGCTCTAAACGACCGGCAACACGTTCTAATCGGACGATCAGGGACTCTAGTTCGTTTATCAGTGGCTGATGATTGCAGTGATCATCTGAAATTATCATATTTGATATAAGAATTTATGATTCTATTAAACTATAACTGTATTATTCAAAAGTTTTGCTATTACTAAATACAGTTCTAATAGATAAATTGTAGATAAGGTTAAGATAAGCTATTTATTTAGTATTTACCTGGAATATGTGATTATTATTATTATTATATATATATATATAAAATTGATAAAAATTATCAATATAAAAACAATGTACAAATAAAAAGATGAAAAAAATTAAAAACTTTGACAAAAATTTGATAAAACTTTCCTAACACTACTAAAAATATTCTATTGCAGAGACATCTACATAACAAAATGTAACTGACAAATATAAATTACATAAACATTGAAAAAAAAAACAAAATAATATAATTATAATCTGGCTTATAAGTAAATTACTTGTTTTTATAAAGCGGCCTTAGGTGTTCAATAATATGCAATATATTTGAAGACTTGTAAATGATGTAAGTGCTATATTTGTGAAAATTGTTTTTTTACAGGAATAATAATTAAGTACATGTACAATAATTTAAACCTGCCATCTATGAATATCTAATAACAATGATAAAAAAACGAGTCTGGACTTTTATCCTTATTTATGTTACAGGGCTAGGTACTTAAAATATTATTCCTGTAAATAAACAATTTTCACAAATATGGCACTTACATCAGTATTTACTTCAAGTCTTTATTTTATAAACGTTTTGATGGAAACATCAAACGTTCAATCTACTTTGTAAACAATCAATAATATTGATTAAAATTAAATATTTGCAAAATTATTGGACGTCAAGAAGCCTCTTAAGATAAAATTATGATTTAGCAACCCATTCTTAAATATAGTAACAAACAATATTTTAAAAGTTGCTTGGAAATATTTGTAAAAAAAAAACCAGTAGCTGTTGAAAGAATATTAATTAATCGGAAAACCGTTTCGTGAATATTGCATTAAAAAGTACATGTGTTTGTTAAGCAATTTATCAAATAAATAACTGTTTAAAAATTAACACATGTTTAAAAATATACAGCAAACATAATTAATATCGTATACATACGTATATCCGTGAAAAATATAATTACAAAATAATTAAAAAATATATTAAAACATTGCAATAATAAATTTATATTAACGGTTATTTTTAATGAATATGGGTTTAACAGTAATCGTCATTATTTATAAATATACAGGTTATCATTATAGTTTTTGAGAATTTATACATAGCAGAATTATCGGAAAAAAAATATTGAAAAATTCAAGCTTTAGTGCTATATTAGCTGATAACCTGATTTTCCAGTTAAAATTTAATTTGCAAACTCGCTATACGGTAAAAGAAACTTTATTAAAATAAATTTCAAATATTAAAAAGTCGTTTTGCTTAAAACTGTAAAAATGACGAGACAATTAAAAGTTTTACCGACAAAAATGTTTTATTTATAACTCTAGTTGTTATTCTACTAATGCATATATTTGCATGTATGATTTATAATAATTTAGAATTTCAGTAATAAATAATGAAATCAATGATACTATTGTTATGGCATATGTTTTTAATGTATTAAAATTGAGCGAAAGAATATTTATATACAATAGATTTTTTATGAGAAAGTACTACGTGTCACGCCCAACTATATTTTTACAAACATATTCATTTATTTAGATCTAGAACATTTAGTATCAATTTTACAGAAAATATATTCATGTTCAGAGACTAATTTACAAGTATTTGAATAACAAATTTACTGTAACACATTAATGCCTTAAAATCCGTAATATTTTGTTTTAATCCTTCAAAAGTTTTTTAAATTATCTGCTTTACAAAATTATATCCCCTGTAAAATTTTACTACAAAATGCTATTATTCTAAGCAGGCGAAATGCAAGCAGCATTCAGTTAGTGGCATAAAAATACAAAAAAAACGTAAATTACATACTTGTATGTAAGTTTAAGAGTACTGTGTCTTAATTTAATTGAAATGCACAGAAAATAGTGTACGTTTCGTTAAAAATAACGCCAAGTAACTGACTGAATCTGAATCTTCTAAACAAAGTAGGAGATATCCTCTAAGTTTAAAGATGAGCAACGCCGATATTTTTGGAAATTGTTGGCACACTAGTATACATTCAGAGATGATTTCAAGAGCGTGAGCTTTAAACTTAAAGAAACACATTCTGGCAAACTTGAGGACAAGGCGATGACACAAGATCAAACAGGTTATGTAACTCGTAAAAACAAGTTTCAAAACACTGGTTCTTGATAAGTTTGCCGGCTTTTGTGGTTACTACAGTTCGGTACAGAACAAAATAAATACATACAAAACACAAAACAAAACATAATTGTTTATAAACTTGTAACTTATTAAGCATACTAAAATAAAATACGTTTTAAACATAACAATGACACAATATCAAATAAATATCATATAATAGTATATTTAAAAACTAGTATCATAATGCAATCTGTTAACGCACACGTCCAAGTTTGGGAAACGAGCCGCGAGGCGAGTTTTACAAAGGACGAGTGCGTTAACAGGTCTTATGAAACATGTTTTTTTTATACTGTTTTTTCTTTTGAGGTAATTTTACAGAGATTTTTAAAAAATATGACGATGTTTTTTTGTCAGTTATGCTGGTAGCACATCCCGCTAAACAATTGAAATTTCATATTTTGACAGTTTGTATATAGTGTTGTGAATTTTGTCTAATTGTATACATTAATACATTTTTTCAAACAGTGCGCTTATAGATTTTATAAAAGACGTGTTTGCAGTGCTTTTATAGACCGATAAGAACACCGAAATAGAAACAAATCTATAGGTATTTTATGTAGCAGATTATCGCTTAGTCAGAGATTTCAGTTTGTTGTCATTAACAACATAAAATACAAAATATGGCAAATAATTTCTGAAATATTTTACAGAGAATACTACATGCAAGACAAGACATGTTTTAAAAATACAACAAAACTGGAATTAATATTTAAATGGTTTAAATATGTGTATATGTCGTAGCTAGATTACAAAATCCGGCTTTTTATAAAACGTTTAGTGATTTTATAATATGCGGTTCGAATATCAAATTTTCGGTTATTTTCGCTTACAAATTTTCTAAACTTACTTGATGTAATCTAACATATAAAACTCACGCCTAAAAAACTCGGGGCGAGTTACGTGCGTTAAATTACGTTATGTAAAGGTATATTTGGAGAAATATTCAAGTTCATTTAGTCCTAAATTCATCATTTTACAATTCGCTCAGTCATTTTGGACGTGGGTATGCGTTTTGCAAGACGATTGTTTTTGTAATTCACCTACGACATAAACGAACTGAAGTTAGACGTTATATAAACTTGATTGAAATGCTTAAACCAGAATGTAAAACAAACGGTAACTTAATAAATATAAAAATGTGGCCGCAAGCTGTTCGCCGTTTCAGAAAATGGCTAGGCGTTTTATAAAACGAGTAGCCAGATTTTAAAATAACGAAAATTTGTTAAAATTGAAAATTTCCTCACGGATTTCAACCCATGACTTCTTTCATTGCACAAACAGCTGTGATTTAATATACTATTAACTAAATGTTGATCTTGTAAATGTTTTTGCATTCTATGAAATATTATTTGATGACACAAAACTTATTACGTAATTTTGTGACTCAAAAATATATGTGCTGAGATCAACGGAAAAATTTGCATTTTATTCCAAAACATTCATACACAAAATGACTCATAATGTATACGTATAAAAATCGACAATGATGAGATCATTACTCCTATATTTTATGCAAAAAATAAAGATTAATTATTCTGTATTAAGAATAAAAAAAATTGTATTTCGATTTCTATAAATCTCGGAAGTGGTACTTTATCGTGAAGACCTAAGTATCATGAAAAAAGCGATAAATGAATTACGATAAATGTGAAAATAAGTTTTGATAATTTTATTGTATCAATTTGGAAAATTAACTCATTCATTATTTATATTATGCATTAGGTAATTATTTTTGTAACAAATAGAAATTAAATATTTCGTACAAAATATTATTCTATACTGGGTGTTTATGTTCAAGGTGCACATAAGAATTTAACATTGTAAATCAGTTTTTTTCAGACTGCTGCTCCTCGTTTTGACTGCCAACAATGATTTGGTATGAACAGAAAGGTACAAATTTTCTGGATCTGTGAGTAATACTTCAGTCACATAAATTAATTATTAAATTTATTCAATTTCTTATTAATAACGATATTCACGGCACTTGAATAAATGTTTGACGTTTATCTGTCAGAATTCGTTATAACCTACAGGGTGGTGACCGGCAAAGTCGAACATAGGACTTTAAAATGTAAAATCAAACTTTCGTAATTTCCTACTTCCCTAATTATTTTAGGTATTATCATATAGTCTTTATGTTTATACTTTGAATCACGTCGACAAATTCCATATACCCATTGATTTTTAAATATATTTTTCAATTTTAACTTATCTAAATTCAGAAGAGTGTCTACATACGAGAAGTTCGCATAGTCACCGCGAAAGGCGCTAAATTTTTACCACCAAAATTTCCTTATAGGGCGCGGGCATACAGCTGTTTTAAGTGTCCTTGAAAACATATGTGCAGGCGCCCCACTTTTCATAGTGACAGTACAGCCATTTTATTTTGTGTTGTATGGTCTGTTGTGTTTTTGAAAACTTATAATGTACAATTCAAACATATTGTAAAAACATTTCAAATTAAATATTAACGAAAAATTCTCAAAAATATTATGAATCACCCGTTTTATTTCAGAAATTTTAATTCACTTTTATGTACACAAAAAAATCTCGAGTTTCATGTATTTTGAATAAATAATTACGCATGGAGCAGTGCATTGCGGTACATGGCTCTTAAAGCGTGGAAATGGTTTTTGAAAACAATGGCTGGCTTTATTGAAAATGTCAAATTTCTATATTTAATTTCATCATTATGTGCGAAGAACGATTTTTTCCAAAATATTATTTTAAAGCATAACATACCCTTCATTCAAATATAATATAATCGTTCTCCAAAAATAAGGGTGAAATTAAATATAGAAATTCGGCATTTTCAAAACAAGGCTTGTGGTACAGCCAATATGTGTACCTACATGTTTGTAGTGATGATTTTTCAAAAATAAATGTAATTTCAGAAAATATTTGTTTTAGTTTTATTTATCAAAATAAAAAATATATATTTAGTAGGTATTTAATACGGTTTTGTTACGAAAACAATAGTTTTATATGAAATATTTTTAATATCGTGTTCTTAGGGAAATAAATAAAAATTACAAAATATTTATAATATCCAGATGAGTGTTAGAATTTATAAGTCATGAAATAAAAGACTAATCCACATTACATGAAATATTCGTACAACAAAATCAGATTCTGTATAACACACTGTAAGTATAGAAAATTAACTCATCTTCCCTTTGATTAAAACTATTTTTCTAAACTTCTTCACCTTAATGTCTCGCACCCAACCACACTGATAAAATTTATAAGCTTGCAAGCTTCTAAAAGCTTTTAACTCAGCATTAGTGTATGCACTTTTTTATAAATAAAATAATTCACTATGTCCATACGCAAAATTGCTGGAAAGTCAAAAATATTACTGGAAAAATCACTTTTATCGCAATCATATGGATCAATGGTGTTTATTAATTTAATTTTATCTAAGTAGCGATTATTTACGTCACTACCTAATGCTTTAAAATAAGCTGACATTCTCAAACACAATTTACAAAAAAACTTTAGGCACAAAATAAATGTTGTTTACACCACACCTCAATGTAAAACAACAAACTTGATTCGAACTTTTGAATTAGCGCTAAGGAAAACTATGACAGAACAGATGGCGCTGTTATCAGGACGCAGGAACAGCTGATCGCAAGGTTACTGGAAACAGCTGAGTGTCCGAGCCCTATAGGGGTTGACGGCTGGTGACGATAGTAATGAAAATTTAATACTTAATTGTAGTTTCAGATTCGAGTTTATATTTGTAATGATTTAGGTAAACTGAATATCTGAAATTATTGTAATTTTATACAAAATGCTTGATAGTTTCACATACATGTTTCAAGTTTAGATCATTGAGTTACGAATATAGGTGTATAATAGAGGGAGCCTGAAGTAAGAATGTGGGCAAACGAACTGACTGCATGGAACGGAAGGGGGGTACAACTGACGGCCATCTTGGGATGAACCAAGTTAATAATATGTAATGCTGATAGACGCTATTTTAGTTATTTTATTTACTACAAATTATAAAACAATGCAAAATAAAAATACATAATATATTCTATATAACAAATTCTATAAAAAATAATCTTACCAACCTTCAAATAATATTAGCTTATGTAATTGCTGTCTTTTATTTTTTGAAACATCTGATATATTTTTTACAATATAATGTAAACGTATTAAAATATATTTTTCTGACACAGCACGTATTAAATTAAAAATATGATTTTCAAATGGACTTTGGTCAAAAACATGTATATTTAACTCTTTAAAAATATTACGGTCCAAATAATATTTAAGTACAGATGACACTAAAAACAAGACTAAATATTTTTTATTTAAATGAGGACCACCGCTTACATAAATTGCTTGTTTTATAACTTTTTCGGTAGTTGTACAAATATTAATAACATCCTGCGAAGGATAAATTAGTCCGCCAATATCTTTACGACTAATAAATTTATATACTTTTTCGGTTGTATCTACATATTGTTCCAAAGAATTTAAACATTTATGACAAATAATTTTGTTTTTTAAATATTTCACAACAAAACCAGGAATATATGCTATAATATACGTACTGTATTCTGTTAGTTCTTGGGGATTTGCTTCATACATATGATCTGTAACTTCATTAATAGAAATATGTTCAAGATTTATTCTACTTTTATTTGTGGATTTATTAATAATGTCAATTGCATTAGTTTCTTGTTTTGAAGAACTTACATGCAGTATATTTATTTCTTCAAGTGGAATACAATTACCACTTTTAGTGGACTTAAGCTCCGAATGAACTAAAAAATTTTTGTACGCAGTACAAAACTGTCTGGCTGTAGGATTATTGTTGAATCCTCCTTGTGACCTTACTACCGAAAATAACATTTCCAGGTGATCTTGATTTAATTTGTATGTTGGTATATACATTAATAAGGATTTTTCAACAATTACATCAGCATACATTTTTTTAATACTATTAATACAACATAAAAATCCTAAAAAACCAACTTTTCGATTTGAGGAAATAATTTTAGTACCATCAGATAATTTTAAATTGTTGATTCCAAAGTAGTCAAAACACTAGCAATATTTTGTTGACAAATGGCTTTCTTGAAGCCAAATTGATTCAGATTTTTACTATTTAAAATATCAAATAAATTATACCGTTCCTTCACAGTTTTGAAATTCAGCCAATTTCAGATGGTTACAACAAAACTCAAGTGCAATTGCTGTTGATTTACTTAACAACTGTGCTGCTAAACGGACCTTCATAATTTGTTTCTTGAAATTTATATACACTTTCTTCAATCGATTTGCCAAATTCAATCCTTCACTATCTTGTAGTTCTTGCAACAAAACAATGAAATTCCAGTCAATTTTACGATTTAGATAATCGAAGAATACTTTTTTATCCCCAAATGCGTTGCGTACATTTTTAAGCATGTGACACGGATCTGGGTACAAGTACACATTTTCTTTGGAATCTGGATGATTAAACCACGATACTGATCCATTAATATGACATCCCATCTTCGACATCATTGTTATATTTGACGCCGCTCCATCAAATGTAATTGAAATAATGCGAAGTCCAGCTTCATAACATTTAGACAAACATATATTAATTAAATTACATCGCCGATCTGCATTAACACCATCCACCAGAAAATAAGCGACAGGAATTTTCCATGCTTCATTGATGCAAACAATCATAAAGACGAGAGCGTCCTTAGCTTCAGACATTGATTCTTCGTCGTTTTCTACACCAAAATCTACATATCCATGGTACTTTTTCCCATCAAATTCAATCGTACGTCGTATCGACATTTCGTCTATACAAAGACTTGCTAACAAAGGTCTATCTGAATACTCATAACGGATCTTAATAGCACGAAATGCTTCTGCTGTGAATCCTGGGGCACCATCAATCGAACTATACCACTTGGAAATGCTCTTAGGGTGAGGAAGACAAGAATTAAATGCAGTACGCACATATTTGTAAGCAGCTGGTGAATAATAATGCAATGTTACTGCGAATTTTCTTAATTCTGCACTATACTGACGAGAAAGTTTAGAATCTCCACTTTTGCCAAGTTGTCGCTTTAAAATGTCCGAATTTGGACTCCCAATATTCTTTAAAACTTGTAGTTCTTCATCTTGCAACAAATTTTGGCTTTTTATACTTTTTAACACAGAAGATAATGTCGCTATTCTTCTTAAATTTCTTTCTTTTTGTTTGCTGTAGCTGGTTAACTTTTTTTCTGTATTTACTTTTTAAATTTTTTATTTGCCTAAGTAACGAAGCTTTGGCAGAGGATAATCACGGTGCATTCTTCGAGCTGGCGAAAAAGAATGTAGTTCGTGACATCATTCTAAGCACAGATGATTTTTGTTGTAGTACTGGTAATAATGTGCTTGTCAATGTACTTGTACTTTCACTAATATTTAGCGTTTGAGGAACATCATCATCTGCAGTGGAAGTTTCTCTGGAGGTATTCACATCAATTTTTGTTACTATGGGCGTTGTTATTCCACTGATTGTGCTAAGTTCTCGCCTTTCTAGTTTCCGGCGTGGGGTTTTAACTGTCTGCAATTATAAATTAAATTAGTTTAATAATTAACTGTATTCAAAATAAAAGAAACGAATCACTATTGACAACTGACAAGCTGCGACATGACATCTGGTGGGAAAAATATGAACTTTCCGATTTGGTACTATATTGTGACTGTATGCTTGAGTTACATGTGGTTTGATCATTTGATGTGAATAAAAATGGGAAAAAGTCGTACAAATTGTTGTATATTCTGACGTCACTCTCAAGATCTGGTCGAGACACAGGCATTGGGTTTTATAATTTTCCGAAACATGGCCAAAATAAAGTTAAAATTACGACAAGAGCAAGTGTTGAAATGGATATGGATCGACGAAAAGCATGGGAATATGCAATTCGTAGTGCAAAACAAATAACAAAGCATATGAAAGTTTGTTCTCGTCATTTTAAATCGGATAATTACATATTTCGTGGTCTTTATCTAGCTTTACACGTGCATTCTGCACTAATAATTTTTAAATTTTCTCTAAATGTATTTTGATTTCATGTGGTTTTGCAGAAATTGCACTGGTTCGCAGACAAAGAGCAAATATTACCCACATTATACCGTCATTTTTTAATACTCCACATAATATTATGTGGTTAGCGTTTATAATTCGCTCACCTGCGATCATCTATTTCGATTGATTAAATATATATAAAATTATAAATACATTTTAACATATCTTCTATAATACATTTAGAAGTAGCTGTTGCTTCCAGAAATCTAAAATGTTCTGTGGTACCAAACTCCATTTTAAGTGAAACAAATTGCTTTTGTTGTTTGTTTTCATATGTCACAACACTGCGAGTACCAATTCAGAAGCAGCTGATCGGCCCGATGGTGCTGCCGCCATCGGACATGTCAGTTCTCAATATTATTACCAATTTTCCTAAATTTGCTCACCTTTTGCAAATATGAAGTATATGATGGAAATATTGAAGGCACAGCGAAATCCCTTAATCTTACACACGACAAAGATGTTCTGTGAAATGTTCGAACACAGAATACTGGTATCTGTCGGCTCCCAGCCAACTCTTCTTATCGCTTTTACCCAATTTGCTCGCCTCTCCGGGTGTTTTGGAAATCTAAATTTAAACAACAGACATTTTGCTAATTACACGATATATGTTAATAAAAGATAACTTACTTGTGATATGTAATTACAGCTCTTTTTTCTTTTTGTTTAGCACTTTTTCTCGATGATCTATTACTGCATCCAAACGCACAACACGCCGGCATATTTGAGGATAAAGTATTTATCAAATTAAAGTTACTAGTAATAACAAAAGATACAATGTTTCCAATAAAAGTATAGCTCTTAACAAACAAATAAAGTCACAGGAAAGACACGAACTGACACAAACACGCTACGTTCAATGCACGATAACTATGTTTAGGTTCATCCCAATATGGCGGCCAAACAACTACATGCGATCCCCGCGTGCCATCAAACACATAGATTAGCACTCCCTCTACCTACTTCTATAACTCAATGGTTTAGATTTTAGATAAACCCGCCATGCCATATCCCTCAACTTATGCTGGATTTATACAGCGTTAGCCGTAACGTAACGTACCATACCGTGGTATATTGTGACGTATCGTAAAGGTGGATTTATACAGCGTAAGCCGTAACGTAACGTATCGTCCCGTAATGTAACGTATAATTCTCCCAAGCTATTTTATACAGAAATTCGTCGTAAACTTTAAGCTAAAAGTGCGCATGCGCCGATGATACTTAAACTGACATTTCTACAGACAATATGAATCAAAAAAGCACAGAACTCGCATTTTGCTTATTAATACTGACAACAGGAGTACAAGTTGTGGAAGAGGAATCGATTGAGGACTAAAACATATACAATATAAACAGAAGGCATTAAAAACTATATATTTTTCTATATTCAGTATTTACTATATATGTATAATAATATAACACACTTCGACATAAATATATGTGTATAGAATGTACTTACCATTTGAATTACTTATGAATCGGTAAAATTGATAAAATTCTAACCTTAAACTGTCACCTTTAATACCGCGAAACAGACTTCGACGCATGCGCAACAATGATTTTCGTAGAACCGTAAACCGTAACGTAACGTATTGTAGAAAGATAAAAGTTCGTTATCTCTAGTGTTCAAAGCGGTACGTTACGTTACGGTACATCACGAAGGTCATTTGTATAAATTGTTATATCTATTTGCAATAGTTTATCTATTACGTTACGATACGTTACGGCTTACGCTGTATAAATCCACCTTAACTCGTGATTTTTCTAGGTTATTTTATACAGAACTTTTACGGTATATTTTCGTAAAAACTATGCTCATGCTCTATCGATACATGTGTACGTCAGATTTGTATTTAACAGGTTAGTTTATTCGCAATACGCTATATTTCATTTATATTTAATATATTAATCTAAACTTTGACACATGTCGCTCTTGTCAGTCACAGTCAGACAGAACAGACTATTTATTTGTAATGTAGTATATTTTATATTTATTTCCATTTAATAAAGTTAAACTTTGACATATATTAGCTACACAAAAACAAACTAGAGCGCAGGGCAATAATAAATTTCAGAATACCGCAACGTAACTACCGTAATGTTGAAAGATAAAAGTTGGCGATCTTTGGGTTTTTGACACGTTACGGCGCGGTACGTTCGTTTAATCATGACTATATTTAATTCCAAAGAAACAACCAAACTCAATGTTGCCACATAAAGGGATTTATCTCTTTTTGAGGGATATTTTGATATGAAGAGGGATAAAGGGATTTTTTCACTTAAAATAGAAAAATTCAGGGATTTTGCCATCAGTTTGGAAACAAAACTAAATATTTAAAATTTATCATATATTGTACTTATATTATTAATTCTAATTCATCTCATTTTTCATCTAAGGTTCATTTCAGATACCTTTAGTCCATTCGCTGAGATGAGAGAATGTGGAATTAATTCTTGAACAGAGACAAGTCATTCTATTAATCAAAAGAAGAAAATGTTGGGGCCGAACTTATACAATGACTCAGCGAATGGAGTACAGGTATATAAAATAAAATGATTTTTTTTTGTGGATTCTGAGGGATTTTTCAAGAGAATGGTTGGCAACACTGACCAAACTATTCCGATCGACGCGAAACCCTCACAACATAAAACGAACTAGCGTCAAATTTCAAATGATAAATCAACTGTTCTGATTGAGATGATTAAATTATTGTTATCTGTGATAAAAAACAAAACAATTTCTAAATATATATGTATACTTAACGCAACAAAATCTTACGTATTTCCCTTACAAGCTGTATATTCATTTTCATAAAATGTATGGTGGATAGGTGGGTCTCAATGTGGCATAAAAATAGCTCGTCTTTCCCATAAACCCCACATTTCGATATTTCATTGCTACGTAAATACATACTTGCTTTTTCCGCCATTTTTAAATCTTTTGTGTTCTGAATCAAAGTGATCATTAGAAAAACCTGATACGGAAGGGAAAGGGGAATGGCGTGTTATGATCAGTGTTACCAACAATTCTCGACTGTTTCCCACTAGTTCGGACCTTAAAAACCACCAGAAACCGCTAAATAAGTACCCAAATAGTTGTGATTGAATATTTTTATATTTTATTAACTGTTTGAAAGCAAATTTTGAGGCGCTAAATAGAAAAGATAATATATTTATTAGAGAAGGGAAAATATAATGTACAAATTTATAGATTAACAAAATAAACGTAAATAAACATGTATACGTAACGCGCAAGTCGCACTTACGAAAGTAGCGGAATAGTTGGTAGCTGGAGTGAAGTGTCAGTAAAATTTAAATTCTCAAAAGATAACAGACGGCGCTAGTCGCGAAACAATAAATATATGAAAATTTTAAACGTGAACTATCCTAAATAATAAAACTGAAGACATGAAACCGCTAAAAAACCCGCTAAACCACTAAAAGAAAAAGATCCTGCTAACGGTATATACAAACCGCTAGATTTAGCGGGAGAATCGCTAAATTGGCAACACTGGTTATGATCGCAAAATGAAAGAGTGGGAGTGGGGATAAAGAACGAATTAACAAGATTCTTCTTGATCATGTTCACTTCGTTCAGTTTTATCACGAATCACAGTCCGAAAAAACACGCCTAGTATTATTAAACATAGAAATTATCCCCAATGACTGATTGTTCTGCTCCAAATTGTGCAAATCATTTGAGAAATGGTTATAATTTACACAGTTAAATACTTTAATTTGTTTTACTACCTATGCAATACATATATTTTTCACTACTTATGCAATACATATATTTTTCCTTCAAAAATCTGAACCAACTGTATTCGTTTCTTTGTTTTCTTGGAATATGTATACTAAATTATAATCAACAAGTAATTAATAATCTTTATTCATAAATATCCCGCTGATCCGTAAAAAAGAAAAAACAAGATTTGCACATTGCAAAAGAAAAGATTGGAGCCCTACTCAAAATGATTGATTTAACTTTGAACTATTTTATAATCGTTAGTCGAGCTCCAAAAATCCAATTAAATTTTACAGCTGTCACAATTAAGGTAGTTGTCACTCGAGTGTATCTATTCAAAAACTTGTTCTATGTTCAAAATAAAAATTAAGCTAATGCAGTTTATATTTGCAATAACTTATATTTTTTAACATTATATTATATATACAGATTGTGTAGAAATAGTTAAAAGTTAATATCAAACACTGTAACTGATGAATTTTATTTATTTTTCCGTAGAAAAGTTTTTTTTAACTGTACCACTCGCACTAACACCTACACATGTGTCGTATTCCAATATAACTCATACTAAGTATGAATGTTGAAGAATAACTGTGGCAACGTCGCACTTAGACAAGGATAGAAATATTTTAATATTTGGTTTGTGTTGAGAGCTCCAATTTTAATTTTGGCATTTGTGTAAACCGTGAAAATGTTCAATCGTTTATCAGATATTGTAATCGGCAACAATAAACCACGTGTAACTAAAAACAAAAGTTTTAGAGAAAATTGTTGAATTTATAAGTAAAAATCAATAATTTAGTCTAAAATTAAATTTTCTCTAAAACTCTTAAACTAAATAAATATTGTTTTTTGAAATGTGATTTTTGTTTTATATTCACAATACCTTTGTATTAAAAAATACATTAAATAAATATTTATACAGGGTGTATCAAGATAATGGAACAGTGCCATTTATTCGTGAATATGAGAAGTTACACAAAAAAGTGATTAAGATATTTTGTAAAGCATAGAGGGGAACACATTTTGACATACCCATTATTATTTGAAAGCCAGTGGTACTCAACTTACGGATCAATGTTACATTTTTTTAAATGGCATTATATATATTTTATTAACTAATTAAATAGAGAATTTTCTTCTGAATTCAACGATATAATAATATCATACCCTTACATTACGAAAAATTTGATAAAAATTAATTCAAAGTTAGTATCTCATTTCTATTTAATTTTTTTTAAGTAGATTGCGTAAACATTTAATCATTAAAACAAAACCTGATTTTATTTATTGATGCAAGACCCAGCAAAATGCATTCCTAGCATGCAATTTAATTGCAAAAATTTATCCTAATTTCGTAAGACTAACTAGTCTTTACGCGAAATAAAAAAAAGAATAACGAAATTTGGAACATTTCGAAAAAATAATATAATACGTAACAAAGCCATACAAAAATGACAGAAAATTTTCTTTTGTTTTAATAGTTAAACATTTGCTTGGCCTACTTAAAAAAAATACTAACTTTGAATTAACTTTTATCAAATTTTTCGCAATGTAAGGGTATAATATAATTATATTGTTGAATTCAGAAGAAAATTCGCTATTTAATGAGTTAATAAAAAATATATGATACCATTTAAAAAAGTATAACATTGATCCATAAGTTGAGTACCACTGGCTCTAAAATAATAATAGTTATATCAAAATGTGTTCCCCTTCATGCTTTATAAAATATCTTAATCACTTTTTTGTGTAACTTTTCATATTCACGAATAAATGGCACTGTTCCATTATCTACACTTTAGATACACCCTGTATATCTTTATTATTTCCATTCATAAGTTATTTTATTTTTCAGACTATTTATCATCATTATTTCAAAGGAAGGGTGGTAGGAAATATTTTGCTTCTATATTTATATTGTTATTAGTTGCCTAGTCAATCTCATCCTTTTCTAGACAAACGCTTAAAAAAAATTTTAATTTTGAAGTTTTCCTACATTTATTGGTACATTCGGGTATAAAAGTAATAAGATATTTTGAGATATAATACTAGTTCTAAACTACAAATCGGAACTGCAAAACAAATTAATATATTTCTTTCTTAAAATTACAAAAGTAGTATTATACTGTTTAAACTTTCATGTTTTTCACGTAAAATACCCATTTAAAAAATATTTCCTTCGAATGTACGTTTGAAATTCCTTTAACCAAAGAACACCTCTTATTCGCCAATACCACACTGGGCGTTGTTAACTGATACTCCATCTGGAACGCTTGTACATGGTTATCAAGTATAATTCTACCTATTTATCGTATCTTCAGATTATAATTTTCGAGGCAATAAAATGAAATCTGGGTGGTAAATAATTTTCAAATTTTTATATAAAATCCGTTAATTGGTCTTCTATAACATACTAGTTTTTCAATGAAATTTCGGTTTGGATGTAAAAGTTATAATTTAAAATGTTATGTTTATTTTGCCATTTCCTATTCTTCACGTGTTAAAAAGGCCAAATTTAATTGCAAATATTTCAGTTACCGCGTGGTCAATTGTTTTAAAACTTGGAGAGTAGGTAGAATATACTTCAGTTGAGATATACTTAAAATTTCAATTAATTCTGGGTAAAATGGTTCCACGATATAACTACTTTAAACTCAACTCAAAGTTAAGCTTGAATTGTATAATTGAACCTTAGTACAGCCCACGAGTACCACCCGTAATGTTTGTATTGATTTGTAATTATTGCACCCACTAATTATGAGTAATTGCCATTCAACGCAATTACGAGTTTTTTTATCAATTATTCTTTTGCAAATACAGCAGACCGAGCAGTTAAGAAAAATTAATAAGTAATATCAATATTGTCTTTTATCTGTAGCATACTTTTCAATTTCGAGAACATACACAAGTTTGAATTTGAATTTTTATTATACTGAGTAAAATAGTATACATACCTCGGTGGGAGTTTCGTCACAGCCTTGCGCTGTATATGAGCTCGAGGCATCGCCTCTCGCTAATGTAGGTAAGCACTCAGCTGTAATGAAACATATCCCATCTCGAATGTAATATACTATTTATTGTTACAAGCTGGTTGTGAACAGATAGACAGTACAGTGGTTTTGACAACCTGCCCACCAAAACTGCCCATGCAACATGCCAACCCAAACTGCCCATGCAACATGCCCACCCAAATTTCCTACGCAACCTGCCCACCCAAATTGCCCACGCAACTTGTCCACCCAAACTGCCCACGCAACAAACTTTGCTTGTAACTTTTATAAACATAACGTAACGAAACCTAATGCTCGTAACTCGGGCCATTACACAGTGGATTTAGGTAGACAGTGGTTTTAGCAACCTTCCCTCCAAACTTCCCAAGCAACATGCCAACCCAGGGTGCGGTCCGAATCACGCTGTAAGTACCAACAGCGCGCTAACAGTTGGTCCGAATCATACTCACAACGCTTAAAGTTTGCGCTGTGAGGTGTATGACGTCAGATATGACGTCAACATTTCATGCTGACAGTGCTCACGTCGAAGAGCATAGGCAGTGTAAGCACTGTAAGCACGCTTGTTATATTTGACACCATTACGCGTCGAACAACGAAGTATGTACTCGTAATATTATTATACAGGATAAATCCCAATAACAATAATTTTACATATAACTAGAACAGATACAGGTTGTACATATGCAGTATTTATAACGACTATATTATAAAAATAATTATAATACCTAGATACATAATACTTAATAATAAACAAAGAAAAATAATAACAATGAAGTAGTAGAAAAAGACACAAAATCTAAAATAAACCATCGTAATATTACAAATTATTAATAAATGAATAAAGTTTGTTTTTAAATTAATTACAAAATGTCCGAAAAATCTAATTCAGCGCTTACAAAATTTAATACAAGACACATTGAATTTAGAGGTAAATTATAACTTCAAGCAGTTCTAGCAAACTTATATAAAAATGTTGATGTATTTCGGACATTACATGATTTTAAATAGAAATTTAAGCTTGCTAAGAGAGTGGAATCATGAACCAAGTTGTTTACAATTTTGTACAAAAACATAATTTGGTAACCAGCGCAACGAGTTTGTAGCGATTCTAAATTAAAGGCAATTAATAATTCTTTATAATCCAAATTTGGCCATACATGTTTTATTCTGTGGTAAGATAATTTGGGAAATATTTTTTGAACATTTTCTATTAATTGTATTTGATATACATGGAATGGAATTCAAATTATGCAACCATATTCGAGTTTATTGCGTACAATTGCGAAAAACAGAGATTGTAAATTATTCTTATTGCGAAAATTATGTGTTACGCAATATAAAACCCATACTTTTGGAGGCCTCAGATAACATCCTTTCAATATGTTACTGAAGTTACTCGATGCAGATACACCATTAATTACTCATAACTTGACATTTATTTACATTAAAATACAATTTATTTTTGAAAGACCATTGATGAACGTTATTAATATCAGACTGCAATTTGATACATGGAAGTTGTTAGCAAAGTAAAGGTCTCCGTCCCAGTTCATCTCTCCTATTTCCCAGAACAAGAGCGACGTATAGGATTCTTTCATCATCTTCGTCACTACTTGAACTCGAAGATGAGGACGAAGAATCAATAAATATTTCTGAATCACTATCATCGCTCTCTCAAATGAGGGAAACTGTTTCCATCAGAACTATTTTTTCTTGGTTAATCATTGTGCAGAGGTTATATATGTCACAAATGACAAGTAAGATGTAAGCGCGCTTACGAACGGTCCGAATCGTTAACGTATTCACAGTCGTCAGCGCGCTCAATCATATCGGACCAGCTGTGAGCGCTCTAAGCACTGTAAGCTATGATAGCACGATTCGGACCGCACCCCCAAATTACCCACGCAAACTACCCACTCAAACTAAGTGTCGAAGTGCCTACCCGCCTATGTCATAGAATTGTGGATGGCTGCAATACAATGGAACTTTTACATTTTTATTGCACCGTGACGTAATTTTTCAATACACCACGTAGTGAAATTTTTATGAACTAGAGATGAGTAGGCACCATGTTGTCAAGTAAAATGATTAAAAGGACAAGCATTTATTTTTGATAAAAAATTATTTAAACAACACAAAAACTGAAATTATTTTGACTTTGATTGCAAAAAAAAATATTAATAAAGACAAAACAATTTATTTAAAAATAATAACAATAGTTTTATTCTAGTTTGTAACTTTATTAATAACAAACTGGCAACTACGCAATTATCTGTCACTTTATGTGGTGTTTATTTCGCGTCTTTAGAACATATAACCACGTTTCTGATTCTCATTTATCCGTCCTCTCGTCTTGAAATAGTTATCATCACAAACGCTTTGTGTGAATTTATTTAATACAGTTACATTCTTATTTCCGCCCTTTCAAATTTTGTTTGAAATAGATTCTGGCCTCCTCTATGCGCAAACAAACTCTGCGCACTACATATGTCATTTTTTCTCTATCTCTCTCTTTTCATGTAAAAGGTCCATTCACAATAGA
The DNA here is from genome assembly GCA_951394225.1 of Harpalus rufipes. Taxonomy (NCBI): domain Eukaryota; kingdom Metazoa; phylum Arthropoda; class Insecta; order Coleoptera; family Carabidae; genus Harpalus; species Harpalus rufipes. The sequence continues at coordinate 34,290,936 of OX596278.1, read as the reverse complement.
CCCGGGATTTTCGAACGCATTCGTCAATCCATGAGACGACGATTAGAAAGTTGTATCAGACAGTAATTTTTAAAACGGCTCATAGGGCTGTAACATACAAAAACAGTTTTTAGCTGCCAAAAGGTTCTATATTAATTTATATTATTGAGAAAAAAACTATGAATTTATTGATACCAAACACGTTACATTTTCATTTCATATAAAGTCATAAAATAAATTTAAAAATGCGAAATTAAGAAAGAATCCCACAAACCGTGAAACTGACAATAACAAAACAGTTGTTGACTTAAGGCAACTTATTAATTAACATTTATTATTATTTCGCAAATTTTTACATTTATTTTATGGTTTTATATGAAACTGAAATGTATCGTGTTTGGAATAAAAAAAATCTTATTTTTTTTTCTCTACAAAATAAATTAATATAGAAACTTTTGGCAGTTAAAAAAAACTGTTTTTCTATGTTATAGCCCTATGACCCGTTTTAAAAATTACACTCTGTGGATGTTCAAGGAGAACAGATTAAACATTTTTTATAATTTATAATTGACTATTTTTCATTGTTACGGACACTATGATTTTATTTTAAGGATAAAAGTATTAGTTGTATATGATAGAAATAAAATATTAATATCGCTATAGCTCTGAAACTACGCATTTCCGGATATGTATTTATATCAACTTTTCTTGTTCTTTTCAGATGTATTACCCACCTTTCAATTATTGACCTCTATTTTTTGAACACCTGTATATAGGGTGTTTCACAACTTTGGGTACAAAGTTTAAGGCATTTTTCTTAATTTCTTAATAGTTAAGAAGTTATTTTCAAAATTAAATATTGGTCAAGGTCGCCACAACATTTAACTTAGTACAATTTGTTTTTTTTTTAAACCAAAAGCACATCTACCATGATCTATCAAAGGTAAACAAAAAGTGTCATTTAATCGAAGTCGTAACTCTTAGTTTTCGAGATAGCAGACGAAAACCCCGTAAAAACTTATTTTTCACTGTTTTACATCTCGGAAACTATGGAAATTGGAAGGTCTGATCTTTTAAGCTTTTTTTACTCATTTTGGTCAGTACTATATGCACTTGAAAGTTTGTACCTGAAGTTGTGAAACACGCTATATAAAGGATGCATAATAATATTAGTAAGCAATAAGTTTAATAAAAATGCAATAAAAGTCAGTTTAATATACTAGTAATATGCATATGCAATGAAAGAACATACTTCTTATATACAAGAAGAAGGTAATTGATCCGCCACTCGCAGAAAAATATGCATGGTTATATATTTATCGTAGGTGACAATACATTTCCATTAATTATTTAACTGTGCGATAATTAATTCCTCGTAAAGGTTAAAATATATCATAATCTTTATAACAAGAATTGTCACTTTGTGCTATATTTATTATAGTCGTAAATTATCCGTACGACAGTATAACGGTGGAGAGGTTACGACGACAGCTTAAGGATCGGTCAACCCGGATTTTGGAAACAAACAAACATCGCAGACGCACATTTACAGCAGAATTCTTCTAGAAAGAAGTTCAGGTCTGATGACGTCACCAACAACGTTTACATTACTTGTCAAGAACAAGATAATTAGAGAATATGTTTCAGGATAGACTACAGCTAGCAATTTGTAAAGAAAATTTAGAGTTAGTTAGCTGTCTTCACCCGCAACATTAAAGAAACACTTTCCACCTCGGTTAATAATATACTATTATTCACAATCGGTTAGTAGTATGTGATGTGTGATTTTAACCTACGAAACAGTTGGGAAATGACTTATTGTTTACTTCACTTCCCAGTTAGTTGGAAAATACTTTTCCGGCTAGCTAAATGTCACTTTCCAACAGTTAAAATGTCATTGTCACTTTGACATGTGAAATTGTAATAAAAATGTCCATAATAAAAAGAACGCTTTATTTAACAAATAACTTAACAGTACTCAATAAGTTAGTAAAATTATAAATATAGAGAAAAAAGGTAAACCTTAAAAACTTGTTAAGATAAATCAACTGACAGAATCAATAAATATTTTGTCATGATACCTAGCAACATTGTCATATAACGAATTATAATAAAACTGTCAAAATGTATTAATAAAATAACTGTTTAAAACTCAATGATTACTAATTGATTGTGAATAAAATAGTATACACACCTCGCGAATTTGCAAATTGCAGCCTCGCGCTCATAACCCTCGGTAATCTAACACAGCGCTCGGCTGTAATGAGGCATCACCCGACTCGGAATGTAATATACTATTATGTAGACTTTATAATTGGTGAGGATATATTGAAAACATATGCGAATAAGTTAAAAATATTAACGTACAAAGGTAGGGTTATACATAGTTGAAAAGCCAAAATAAAATCTCTTTTAAATTATGTAACTTTCAAGTATGGCGTCCACATAAAAATTATAATAGTGATAAAAAATTTGAACATCGCTATCCGAAACACCATAACAAAGTTCCATAAAGAAATGCAAATCAGAAGTCATATGTAAAAATAAAAATCAGCAAAATCTGAATTTTTGAATTTATCCAGTGGCCTATACCATTTTTTAGCAAAAACAAATATATCTTTAAAAGGGGATAACTATCATAGCATAATGTTATGTCGTACCTCTTAAGATAATAGAGATACCAATAGTAAGAGTCGAAAACCAGACACCTGTATGTAGCTTTTGTTGGAAATTTGATAAAGTTCTACATGTAGATCACAAAATTGGCCTCTTGCCATATTGTTGTACTACCGTAAATTAATAAAAATGGAATTTAAATTCAGCTAACACTTGAAACAAATTAAATAAATAATTATACAGGGTGTACCAGGACTAGTGTAAAAAAATAGCATATTCCTGACATCATTTTGAGTAAAAAATATTATATGAACATAGGTCTTATTCCTTTTAGTTACCAAAATACAAGAGTTCAAAAATTTATAAATAGCAGCAATTTTTAAAATCAAGATACATTTAATTCAGAGTAATAAACAATGGAAAACAATGCAAAATTAATCTAAAATTGAATTTTTTTACCTGAGTTATTTTTATTGTGAAATGGATGGGTTTAGTGTTGCAGAATACGCAGATATAATATTTGTGTATGGATTCTGTGATGGTAGTGCCCTTCGTGCGTCCAGAGAATATCAAAATAGGTATCCCAACATACGTCAACCTTCCCATCGCGTATTTGCACGCACTTTTCAAAGGTTGAAAGAAACTGGGACAACAGCTGTACGGGGTGGAGTTCAAAATGATGGTATTGGACCGCGCAATATTTACGAAGAAAATGTTATTAATGCAGTTCTTGATGATCCGAGAACGAGCACTCGACGAATCGGAAGACAATTACACATGTCTGTTTGGCGGATATTAAACCCCGAAGAACTACACCCATATCATTTTCAACGCGTGCAAGGACTCGAACCTGCAGATTATGGTCCACGTTTAGAGTTTTGTCGCTGGTTATTAAACCAAAATGCCAATGACCTACATTTTATTTCAAAGGTATTGTGGTCCGATGAGGCACAGTTTACAATACAAGAGATGGAATAAATAATTTTCATAACAGCCACATATGGTCTCTTGATAATCCACATGTCATCAGTCAGTCACGTTTTCAGCAACGTTTCAGCGTAAATATTTGGGCTGGTATATTTAATAATCAGTTTCTGGAAATCGAAGTTTTAAATAACCATTTAACTTCGGAGCTATACAGAGAATTTTTAGAAAGCAGACATTGTGAAATGATGGACGAAGTACCTCTCCAGATACGACAACAACTGTGGCATCAGCATGACGGCGCCCCTCCTCATTACGGAAGACAAGAGACTGCTTGGTTAAATCAGCATTACCCGAATAGATGGATAGGACGCGGAGGTCCTGTCCGATCGCCCGCACGATCTCCCGATTTAAATCCTCTGAATTACTATTTATGGGGACACATGAAGCAAATGGTGTATAGTGTTTAAATAAACACACGCAACCAATTGTTAGAAAGAATAAGAAACGCTGCAGCTGACATTCGTAACAACCAAAATACAATTGATTTAGTTTACGGTTCCATGATTGGTGGATGTCAAGTTTGCATTCGAGCTCGAGGGGCACATTTTGAACACTTACTATAAGACAAAAAGAATATTATTTAATGTTTCCATTGTTTGTTACTATGTTTTAAATGAACCTTGATTAATTTTTTTAATAAAATTGCTGCTATTTATAAAACATTGATCTCTTATATTTTGCTAAACAAAAGGAATAGGACCTATCTTCATATAACATTTTTTACTCAAAATAATGTCAGGAATATGCTATTAATTTTTTTTATACTAGTCCTGATACACCTGTATAAATAAAATAAATAAATATATCATCACGGCATATTACCCATTAGTGGGTGTGCCAATCTGCTTTGTACACATATATCGGTAATGACGACGTATTTTACCGTGCGGGCGTTTACCAGGCGTCACCTCACGGGCACTAATTGCTGGCGTGGAGAGTGCACCACAGGGGTCAATTTTGTGCCATTAAAATTCGATGTAATTTTTGGCGTCGGTCGGGATCGAAGCGTCATATTCATAATTAGTTCAAACAAAGTACGAATGAACCTCAGTGAATTCAACTACTTACGGAGATATTTGCAGGTTTATTCTCACAATTACCTTGTATACACTTACAATAATAGGAGGAGTCTAAGGTTAAATAATAAATAAAACTAAAACAATTACCCCTTAACCTTAAAATAATAATAAAATAAGCTATGAGCTATATACGTATTTCGAGAACTAAGTTCTCATCATCAGTAGAACAAAAACAAAAGTTTAAGCAGAGAAGTTAAGTTAACTTCTCTGCTTAAACTTTTGTTTTTGTTCTACTGATGATGAGAACTTAGTTCTCGAAATACGTATATAGCTCATAGCTTATTTTATTATTATTTTAAGGTTAAGGGGTAATTGTTTTAGTTTTATTGTATACACTGAGTGGTAAAAAATTCAATATTTAGAAACGTATACAACCTTTGCCATTTGCTTTTTCCTGATACAGCATTCTTCGTAATAAAATCTCACAAATATAATTTATTAAAAATTCAACTTTATTTACCTGCAGCAGGTACGTTAAGATTAAATTTTCCTCGATACTAATAATACTCGATCTCGACGGAGCATATACCGGTTGTTTGTTCTGAGAAATATTGACAGAGGAAATTGACTTCGATAACAGTAAATCGCGATGAATTCTACCTTATGTTGGACATAAACTTGCTTAATTAGATTTTTGCTAGAAGATATATACTTATCTCCAATTAAATTTACTTAACGAAGTGTATAACGACGCGAACAATTAGTAATTACACAAATGGCAATTAAGGATTTTTCTAATGAGAAAACATCATAATTATATAAAATCTAATAATATATAATTTGGAGCTGGTTTGTTTGTTTGATATTACGGTGTAATTGGAAGAAAATTGGGCGTCAATAAAAAAAACCCTTAGAATTTTCCAATTAGTATATTTTGTATTGTATTTAACTTTTCTTCTAGCCACTAATAAAGGGCTAAAACTTATTGGGTACAATATTAGGATGTTTTCTAGAGGGTGTAAATTTGTTTCTGTACAAAAATTCATATTTTTATAGGGTGTAAATCGAAAAGCGGGCCATAGGCGTTTAATATGGGAAATGAGTTTTTCTTTTCGCAACGTTACCTATTTATTTTATGCAAAAATTATAGAAATTAAATTCTGCATCTAAATTATTTAAAACGATTATTCTAAATCTTCATGTAAGTGAAAAAATTAATTATATATTTTTTATGAGCTTTTAGTCTAGGCTACTTGCGTGCCTTTTTTATTTAATATTTTGGAAAAGAAGATTAAAAAATTGCTACCCATATTTTTCCTTTTGACAAAAGTTTTATTAATCGACTAGAAGAAAATTAATGAAAATTGAATATTTAAATTACTGCCATGTATGACGTAAAATTACGCCACACCAATGAATGGCCGTAAAGCCATAGCATCTATACCTCCTATAGCAACGGCATGTGCGGAGAATTTAAACATGACAGATCACCTGTTTGACGTTTGAACAACAGTTTGGAGCTTGGAGGTTTAAGATCCTAACAAATTGAAGTACGTAATAAAAGTAACAGAAACCACTCAAATTGCAAATAATAAACAAAAGAGACGGAGAGAGAGAATTAGTATCAAATTCAAATTAAAACTTCTCGTCCGCCATCTTCAGGTTACATTCTTATATATGCTTCTCTTTCTCCAGTTCAAAATAATATCACAGAAGATATTCTTTCTTAATTTACTAAAAAAACATATATATTTTTTAAATAAAATTATATTTTTACATACGTTTTCAACAGAATATTAGATATATAGTGATAGAAATCAGGTTTTCAGTACCCCGCAAGTAGTCCACAGTGTTATTTTTAACTGTCAGTTAAAACTAAAACAGTTTATCTTTTTGTGTTTTGTGTTAGTTTACTACTGCAATGGGGGATTCCACCATTTTTTAAATAATTATAATAAGTATAAGGAAAACTAAGACTACTGGTGAAAATCCGGTGACAAAAATCCCATTAATAAGCGAGTTATGGTCCCCCGAAGTTTGAAAAAATAAATGTGACGTGACGAATAGTTTTTATATCAAACTATTGTCTTCATAGACCTAAATGTTCTTGAAATATATGCTATTTCTAAATTATATTTATAAAAAATAAATGATTATTATAACACTGTACAAGTCTACATGCAAGTGTATTTAAGTTATTGAGTTTAATGCGAGACATTTATATACAAATTAAAACTGAGAATTGCAGAATTGGGACTGATAGCCACGCCTCCGCTATTTGAATTTCTGTATTTCCATTTTAGTAAGCTCCTCCCCCTCAAAATAATATTGTAACGTGCGCTCCTGACTTAAGAGTATACGAGCGCCGCTACTGGTAGAATATTCCCAAGCGACGACGTAATCCTCGACGGCGGAAAAACCCATACGGCTAGACGTGTTAATTACATCAGTGTCCTGAATCTTTTGTATTCACTGTCATTATGGCGGCAGAAAACACCGGAATTTGATGGAAAATCTTCGTGGCCTAACTAAAACAATTTGAAGGGGCTGCGAAAGAACATAACTGGACATCCACGGAGAAGGCTACAGCGTTGACTGTCTCATTGCGTGGAGAAGCTATCGACATTCTACAAACGCTGAAAGAAGAAGAACAAGAGGACTACGACCAACTAGTCAAGCGGTTGGATATGCGATATGGCAATGCACATCTGAAGCAGGTATACCAGACGCAGCTAAGGAACCGGTATGAGAGTCCAAAAGAAAGCCTGTAAGAATTTGAAGCTGACGTAGATCGTTTGGTTCGTCTCGCACATCCTACAGCTCCCGATAGCGTTTTGGAGTGCCTGGCTACGCAATCATTCATTTACGGAGTTCGAGACAGCGAAACTCAGCAAGCATTGCGATTGGCTCGCCCAAAAACTTTGATCGATGCATTATCATATGCATTAGAATATGAAGCTGCTAAACAAGGTAACCAATCACGAGTGCGAGATGATGAGGCTGAGAGAAATGAAAATACTGAAGATCTGGATGAGAGATTACGACGAATTGCAAGTAAAGTGTTTGCTGAAAGAAAGAAAATCCGCGGTTGGAAAAATGGTGAACTAGATCATCCGCAGAGACTTTACAGAAAACCTCAAAAGAAAACGAATGCCATGCAGGACGAAAGACAAAGGAAATTGAAAGAAAGGGAAGCAGTGCCGATGCCTTCAAGAAGACTTAAGACGCCTGGAAGACACACAGAGGGACAGAGAAAGGAACTAAAAAGAAAGGGAAGTAATGTCGATGCATTGTCTAGAAGGCCATGCCAAGATGGAGGCAAATATGGTAGTCATTAGAAGAAAAACATTCTACCATTGCCAGAATAACAGTAGTCGACAATAGTTGGCAGCCCGGTGGACTACACAAGGACCAAGAAAATGACCCGACTTTGAAAATATTACCGGAATGGAAAGCAGAAGAGAGCAAACCAAGATGGGAAGAAGTTGCACAACACTCTCACAGTATAAAATCGTACTGGGCACAATGATGATTGAGGTGGCCTGTTAAAGCGTGTGGTAGAGAATGCCGATGGAACTGAGAAGAGAACTCAATTGGTTATTCCTAAGAATAGAATACCAGACGTATTGAAAGAGATCCATGACGGATCTGAAGGAGGCCATTTTGGAGTCAAGAAAACTTTGGAAAGATTGCGCCAGCGATTTTATTGGGTTAACTGCAAGGACGTTAAAGATTGGTGCAAGAAATGTGTGGTTTGCGCTGGAAGCAACGGTCCGCATAAACGGCGAAGAGCTCCAATGCGTCAATACAACGTTGGCAGTCCATTTGAGCGCATTGCGATTGACGTGGCCGGACATTTCCAGAAAGCGAAGACGGAACTAAATACATCGTTGTTGTCATGGATTACTTCACCAAATGGGTTGAAGCCTATTCATTACCCAACCAGGAAGCCACCACGGTCGCTGAAACGTTAGTGAAAGAATGTATATGCCGATTTGGTGTACTACGTGAACTTTACTCCGACCAGGGCAGAAATTTCGAGTCTGCCGTTTTCCAAAATATCTATAAGATATCAGGAATTAATAAAACGAGAACTACCGCATTAAATCCGCAGTCCGATGGCATGGTTGAACGAATGAACAGAACGATCAACCGATACTTGTCGAATGTAGTCTCCAACCACCAAAGAGACTTGGACCGACATCTTCATTTGTTCCTGATGGCTTATCGTACATCCGTGCATGAAACAACAGGGCAAACTCCTGCGAACATCTTTTTCGGGCGTGAGGTGCGCCTACCATGTGACTTGGTGTTCGGCAGTAAACCTGGGGAAGATCTGGCCGGGGAAGACTTCATTACAGAGTTACGGAGAAGTATGGACGACATTCATCAACAAGTCCGCACAAACAAGCTGCGGCCGAATGAAGGACCAGTATGACATCAAGGCAGAAAAAGGTGGATACCAACCAGGGGATTTAGTGTGGCTTTACACAAAGGCATCGCGGTTTATCACTAAAGCTGTAAAGAAATTGAGAAGGTCCTTATGAGGTCGTTAAAAGGATAAACGACGTAATATACAGAATTAGGAAAGCACCTACCGGGAAGCCGAGAGTAGTACACTTCAATCGGCTAACCCCTTTCGCCGGTGACAACAATGAAGACCATAATGGAGCAACGGTTCGTCGGATCATAGCCCAGAAACCGACTTTTGAAGACTTCATGGAAAAGTATTGCTTCGGTCACAAGGTGCGGTAAATATTGTATATTTAATAACATACAGGATGTTATTTAATTGTATGTACAACGCTTAACCGATGGTACAACTAACCCCATAGATAGTAAATCTGGCAATAATTTTTGTTTTACATGCTATCTATAACTGGAGCCCCTTAAAATTTACCAATTATGTCATAGTTAATTTTTTTTAGAAAAGTAAAAATCAATGTGTTCTCTGGAAAAAATGTGGATTGACAAAACTGACATTTAATGTTTTTTGTGAGGTTTTTTTGCATAGGCGTACAATTTATATTCTGGTTATTTGATATTCTTCCAGTGTCAATTACCTTCACCAATGCTATGCTATGTTACGGAGACATGCAACAGTGTTAATAGACATGTAGCTTTTAATAATGAAATTCTGAAATGATATTATATGTCAATTGTGACAGGTGTGACACTTTTTCCAGAGAACATATTGACATTTACTTTTTTACAAAATTTTGAACTGACGTAATTGGTCAGTTTTAAAGGGAAAACATGTAAAACCAAAATTATTGACAGTTCTACTATCTATGGGGTTAGTTGTAGTTAGTTGTACCATCGATTAAGCCTAAACGTTGTAAAAAAAAACTAGCTCGGAGTAGGCTACGAACAAAGAACCGTATGTCCTTATATAAAAGTATTGTCAAAAATGTTATCTAAAGAAATAAAAGCTTTTCTTCTTGAATCTTACGTTAGAAATGATAATAAATTAGCAAACGGCGAATGACAATATTCTTTTACTGCCTGTTAAAATTAATTTCAGGAAAATTACATTTCAAGATCAATTTTGACAACTTGATTTTTGAATTGAATAATGAACAGACATAGGTACGTTTCTCTGTTCATAGCCTACTCCGAGTTAGTTTTTTTTTACACACTGTACAATAATGTAAATGTAAAAATACATTATATCAGTTTTTATTGTCGGATTCTTTATTTGCCTCATTGTATACATATACCGGGTGCCCACTTTATTTTTTTCTGAGAAATACAATATTAAAATTTTCAATTAATGATAGCTCTATGCCTATTAATTTTAAAACAAAAAGTGTAAGGACAAAAGTTGTTCAGATATAAAAATTGCATCTAGTGAGCTCATTATTATTGGTCGAATACCTTTGTATCTCGTAAAAAATGATATATAACAAACAATTTATAAGTATTTTTTTCTATACCACGTAAAGTAAAACTAATTAAGATTTTCGAGTTTTTTAGTTTAATTGTAAAGTAATTGTTAAGATTATTGTTTGGATTCGCAAATCATGGAAAGATATCTTTCTTAACAACTTTTGTCGTCGCATTTATCTTTACACTTTTTGCTCTAAAATTAATATGCAGAGATATCGCTAATTTTAACACTGTATTTCCCATGTTCAGAAAAAAAGTAGAAACCCGGGGCATGTATATTTTTCGAGATATTTTTATATTTAATTATCTAAGATTAGAGCAACATATTTACCAACGGTTCCATTGCTCCAATTAATTCGTGTTTAAAAATAATTTTCACGGTATCAAAGACCATTTCAAAATAATAATCGTTATTTAATAGTTTAACCAATTAACAATATTTCTTTTCAAAATATTTTTTCTAATTACTTTTTTATCATATTGAAATGGATTTCAGACGCTCACGTTACAATTTAATACAAAGTACTCTTGTGAATAACGTATGTGAACATATGTATGTAACTACTCTTTTATATCTCCTTTTTTGGCTTTGTAAAGGCTGAATTTCTCTACTACTTTTGAATATTAAATTAAAGTCAGACATAAATGAGTATAAATTTAGCGCTGTAGATTAAAAAAAATAATTATATGTCAAATGCAAAAAAGAAAATTCAATTATCTATGTAAATAATCACGAAATAATATTATTCTACTTGCTTATTTTCACTATTAACATTAACTCCAAAACATGAAAACTGTTCATATGAGTAATAATAATAGGTGTTTTCGACAGTAGTCATTTGTCTGATGGCGTCATCAGACGGTGTATTTGTAATTTGAGTAAAATAATAAAGTTTAGTCATTTACGTAATGGAAAAATAGATTTTTTTTTGAAATAATGGAAAATAATAAGAATTTATTTATTAAAATTATTAACTTTTATGTTGAAGTAAAAACGATATTATGTATACATCAAAGAACAAAATTAAATAATATAATTAAGAAAAAGCTATAAAATAAATTGGTGAAAATCCTGTTTCATGTTACATTTTAAGGCACAGTATGCAGTGGAATATAATAAGATATGAATATACAGGGTGTAATTTTTAAAATGGATCGTAGGGCTATAACATAGAAAAACAGTTTTTTAGTTGCCAAAACTTTCTATATACAATCTATTGGTGCATATTATACAGAAAAAATAAGATTTTTTTGATACCAAACACATTACATTTCTATTTCATATAAAGCCACAAAATGAATTTAAAAATTTGCGAAATTAAGAAAAAAATCTCATTGACCATGAAACTGACAGTAACAAAGCAGTTGTTGACTTAAAGCAGCTTATTCATTAACGTTTATTTGCATTTTATTTGTTGTTGTTATTATTTTGGTTTTTCTTTATGTTAGTAACAAATAACAATTTGTTCCTGTCAATTTCATGCAAAAGCCACAAAATAAATTTAAAAAATTGCGAAATTAACAAAAAAGTCTCATGAACCATGAAACTGACAGTAAAACATTGTCATTTTTTACTAAAGCTTAATTTACATGGAACGTTATCACCGTTGTGGCCGTCAACCGTTCACGCCGTTAAGACCGTATAGTCCGTAGTGGGGATTTTAGAGGGAATTTCATATTTAGTAACTTCTGAAAAAACAAAAATAACTACATCTCTACGCTATCATCTGTCATCTATAGCTGCTATTTACATTGCGATCGCGAAAGTGAAAAATGAATATAAATATAAAGTACCGCGATTGTTTCAATATCTATACTAAATACACAAATATGAGATTTTAGATTACACAATTCAACACAAATACGAAAACTTATATTTATATCACTCAGTTGGCTAACCTGATTTATGAAGAACTAACTCAATGTACGCAAGCGCAGCGGTCATAACGGCCGACAGAATAGAACACAGTTCTAATTTGACCTTGAACGGTTGCAACGTTCGCGCCATTAATCATGTTTGATTTTAGCCAATCAGAGTCGAGAACGGCCACAACGCCCGACGGTGATAACGGCGACAACGTTCCATGTAAATTAAGCTTAACATGAAGAAAAACCAAAAAAATAATTATAACAAATAAAACGCAAATAAATGTTGATTAATAAGCTGCCTTAAATGAACAACTGTTTTGTTACTGTCAGTTTCACGATTATTGAGATTTTTTCTCAATTTCGCAATTTTTTTAATTTATTTTGTGACTTTATATACGAGATTTGTTCAAAAAAGGTGACTTCAAATTTCGCGAGCTACGTATATTAGATTATCGATTTTTTTTTGTTTGTTACGTTGGTAAACATGTTCCCAATATATGTTGACATGATCAGCCATTTTGCATTTGTAGTTTGGTTTTGACATATATAAAGGTTAAACGTATTTTGGTGTGCTTGGCGATTTTTTGCAATCGAAAAAAATGGATCAAAGAATCTGTATTAAATTTCGTGTGAAAAATAAAATTAAGTGAACGCACTTGAAATGTTGACTGAGCATTTGGCGAGTCTACTTTGAGCAAAAAAAACTGTTTATAAGTGGTACAAGCTCTTCACAGAAGGCCGAGAAGATGTTAATGACGATGCCTTCAAGTTATGCGCCGTTTGCGTGAAGCAATACGAAGAAAACGCCTGGATTTGTGGCAAAACAATTCATGGCTTTTGCATCACGATAATGCACCGGCTCACACATCGTTGCTTGTTCGTGATTTTTTGGCCAAAAACAACACCGTAATCACGCCTCAGCCACCGTATTCGCCGGACTTAGCCCCCTGCGACTTTTTCATGTTCCTAACACTGAAAAGATCCATCAAAGGACGCATCGCTGGAAGAGCTTAAGGCCATATCAAAAAGCGCGTATCAAAAGTACTTCGAGGATTGGAAAAAGCGCTGACACAAGTGTATTATATCTGAGGGGGATTACCTTGAGGGGACAAAATAGATATTGATGAATAAATAAATATTTTTCGAGAAAAATAAAGTCACCTTTTTTTAACAAACCTCGGAAAATAAAAATGTAACGTGTTTGATAACAAAAAAAATCATGATTTTTTCTCTATAATATGCACCAATTCTTTTTCCTATAAATCAATACAGAAACTTTTGGCAGCTAAAAAACTGTTTTTCTATGTTATAGTCCTATGGCCCGTTTAAAATTTACACCTTGTATTTCAGTCCTTAAAATTTTAGTATCTTAAAAAAAAACGTCTGATCATATCTTTTCGGTATAGATTAATATTATATGGGAATTAACCCAGAACACCGTAACAGTAAAGAAAATATGTCTATTTGTTATATTAATACGGAAAAAATAGTTAAATATTTTTTTTATAGTTCATACAATTGTAGTAGTAATTAAATATTTTTTGAAAGAATTAATTTTAAAATAATAATAAATAAAATATTATATACACATTAGTTTCAATGGGGCAACATGGATTAACGTTTTCTTTCTAAAATAATATTATTTCGTGAATATTTGAAAATAAAAAAAAATGAAAAGACGGGTCTGGCTTAGGTGTGATTGAGGTGCTGTGCGAAGCATATATCTATAAGATATGAGGCAGTGAGCATCCAGAACAGAAGGGCAATGGCTATTCTATACGGCTGTTCGCTCACCACCGCCAGCCACCACGGGGCCTAGAGGATCGAACCTCACGCGGTGTTCCTGCGTGTTATGAGCCTGGGCCGCTGTCATCAGCTCGGAGAAGAAGCGATGTCTGCGGAGCGCCAGCTCATCCTTGCCCACCGGAGTAGCAGGCGGTTCCTGCGTCCCACCAGACTCTCCATCCCCGTCTTCCTCGGAGAACCACCGCGGGAGCGAACTTCTCTTGTTCGCGGTGGCCAAGTTTGGCGCCAGCGAGATGTTGGATGTCGCGCCTTCACCGAACACCTCGTCGTCTATGTCTTCGATGCGGATCACCGGGTCCATGTCCAGCTCTTTCTCCTGGTCAGGAGAAACCACCTCGGGCATGCTGGTCACTGGAGTCACGGGCTTCGTCGACGCGTTGTCTTTAGAGTCCGTGTCTGTGTGATTCAAATCTGTATTTGTTTCACTCCTGCGAATAGAATGCTTCACTGATTCCGAGTCGTCCACGAGTTTTTTGGGCTTAGAATTTCGTTTATTGCAGCCACAACATTTACTAAACATGTTCACTTGTTATTGTAACATAATTGCCCGGGGATGTGCTGGGAGCGGAGAATGTGTCACTGATGAGCACATCACAAAGTTTTTATTTGGTTGCCCAACCCTCTCAATCGACAAGCTACACCTACGAACCCCTATCTCTCTCTCTCTCTCAACACAGCACCAGCCCTCTCACGGTCAACTACTCTAAATTCTGCAGGAAACTACCCTTAAAATTTTTTCGAGCAAAACATGTCAAATGCTAACCTTATATCAATATTTTCTACAAGACGTTACATTTTTTTTTAACACAAGTAGATTTTTAACACATACATATCTATAATACATTATCAAAACCACCGGAATTCCTTATTATCAAACAAACTGGTAACAGTAATTGGTAAATGTTAGTGATAACTTTGGTGATGAGTGTACTTTTCCAGCAATGAGTCACAGCAAGGCGTGATAATAATCTTATGAACTTGTATGAATTTACAGTTAAAATCTTTTATTTTCAATGAGAAACTAACCTATATTACGCCAATAAATTGATGACAATTCCCACTATTAATTACAAATTTGCAATGTGTCAATTCCTCATTATCTTTCAAATTAGTAAACTATTATAGTTAATCTCGTACGAACCGGTCATTATTTTTGTTAGAAGTATAATTTATATATAAATTAAACTGCACTCACCAAGTTTTAAGTGGAAAACAAGCAACACTTATTTACGTTTTTATTAAAAAACAGTACAAATTTTAACTGTAAATTTATAACTAAATACTGAACATGGCAGTCACTACGCAAACATGATTGAAACTAATCTCTAGGCAGCTGGTGACGTTTCAGTTCTAAAAAATTCTCCATAGATGGCGCTAACGGTGATATTTAAAACCTAAAACAATGTTTATTGTAATACTGCAAAATACGATTTCCTGCTTATACCAAATGTCAGCAAAATAGTGAGGAACTGAATAAAAATTACAAAAGTACTGAAAATAAAACATTTCAAGTTATTATTTTCTGTTAATATCTACAAATATAAACATTGGTGGATTTCAAAACCATAACATACATACTGTCTTTCTTGATCAACAAGAGTACAAAAATAAAACTATTAAAATACAGCATTTTTAATATAAAGTAGATCAATTTATACAACTAGGTACAATGTACAGGCTAAGTCGATAAAATTAATAATTACGGAATTTCAGCACTTTTTTGAGCTTATCTAATAAAAAAAAACAACAATAACAAAATATATTAAATCTACAAGTAAAAACAAGACTTATTTTGTACATTTATATATAAAGTTTGTGGGACGATATTTATTAACGGTTAAGTAATATAATAATAAACAATAGCCTTGAATACAACAGTAGACTGAAATAACTTTGGCTAATGCATGTGCTGATGTACACCATGTGAGTGATCGAAAATCACAGCCAGTTTTTATGTGACTAAACATTAAGATACACAAGATTAAATAGGTAACATAAGCGTGTTTGAGCACGTATTCTCTCAGCATTTATCAAATAAGATATACGAAAAATAAAACACTTCATCTTTTTATATACTCGTTTTCTACTTTCGTCGTACGGTAATACCAATGGTCTCTGAACACAATTTACTTAAAATCTACATAAGGCAATCATAATCTACTATTTGTATGTTGCAGCTTAAACTATATCTATACAAAGAACTTATGATATCATGTCACAAAATATCTTTTCACTTAATTATAAATTTTCTGTCAGCATCTACGTAGCTATCGTTTATTTAATTTAATTTATATGATAAACTTGTCGGCATGATATTTTTTCTTTCGCTGTCGATAGCAGCCGTGGTGTCCTAACTTCATGAAAGTTCTCCAATTGGTGCATTTTCAAGCCACAAATCGTGAATGAAACTATATAATTGGTCGCTCACTGCCACCTGTAATAAACATATTTCAGAAACAGATATAGCTTTTTTCGAAGACGGAAGCAGAAAGAATATTAAAATTTTATAAGGAAACAAAAATAATGTTAGGGTGTTTCAAAGACATTGCGAAAAACTTCCAAGAGGTGGAAAGGACATGAAAACAATCACTTTTTGTTAATGAGCCGTTTTAGCAGTAAGTAAAGCAAGAAAAAAATCTAAAAAAGAATATTTTGAGATATTTTTCATTTGGTTGGTAAGTACAATATTTGAATTTACAATAGTTGTTCTTCTTCAAAATGACCACCATTCGCTTCAATACAAAGCTTGCTATTACAATTTGCAGCGCCATAAGCAATGTGCATATCAGCAAGTTCTTCAAATGAATAATTATATGCCATTTGCAATACAAATAGGCCTATCATAAACAAAATAAACAAATTTATATAAAATATTTACTAATTAATAAGTAGTAAAGCTAAATAATTTAAAAAAACATTCATTTTAAAGTTATAACGAATTAAACGGGTATCAAATTGATTCTATTGACCAGAAATATGAAAGCTGAGCATCCCGAATATAATTCCACAGCGCCAGTATTGTATCAAATACGTGAAAAAACATATTTCAAATACTAAATATAAGTATTTCAAATGTTTGATAAAATAGAATTATTTTTTATGTACTTGAAATATACCAATATTTCAAATACTTTTAATTATTTAAAAATTGATAAAATGTTATTATATTGTAAAAATGTTTTTCATATTCAATTTATTCGCGTATTTTTATTTCTATTAAAAAGAAGCTCCTACATTAACAAAGCCAACTGTTTATTTCAAGAAAACATAGGGAATTAATTCATGTTATATTACAAACAGACCAGATAGAACGGAAGGTTTGTATATCAAAATACATAAAAATATTTCAAATATTTGTGCACTTTAAATACAAAAATGTATTTCAAATAATGAAAATTAGTATTTTATATAAATAATAGTATTTTAATGTATGAAAATATAAAATACTCGTGGAAAGTATTTGAACAAAAAATACAAAATACTTTTATTTCAAAGTATTACTATAAATACTTAATCTATTTCAAATACTATTTACATCAATAGCGCCACTGTTATATCAAACATTTGCACCACACTTACTCGAATATCAATTAAATACTATAAAATTTGAAATATAATTTTATTTAAGTTTGTATTAAATTTAATGGCCGGCTGTCACAGTTTGATGCGATATTTTTCACGATGAATAAGCGATTCGAAAATTTATTTGATGTTGGTGAAACCGAGCATAATTATATTAAAACTTACAATAATCGTTTCGTTTATTATCTCTGAAAGAGTAGTCAGATTTTTCTGATATCCTCATCAGATGATTTAGATTGTTCAGAGTATTTGTGTAATATAAGAACGGTAAGAGCGTTTCAAAATTTTAATATTTATATTACGATTTCATGTTTGATATTAATGGTTAACTATCAAATTATCATGTCTACTTCAGATACATGCAAGGAAATAGTACCTTCTATTGCAAATAAAGTATTTTATTAAGATTTCAATGAGGAAATGGAAGAAATAATTTTAAAAGAAATAAAGTGAAACGTATTAAAATACATATTTATATAGAAAACAATGTTTCAAATTATGTGGGCGATAATGTATTATAAATATTAAATTTCTCTTTACGATATAACTGTTAAAATATTGCAGATTTTAAATTCCATTTCTGATATCTCAGATATCCGCGTATTTTGTGCACCTAACCATACATATTTGTCAAGCGCTTGAAGGCTCTCGGAACGTTCCTATCCAAGAGATAAGAAACGAACACAGATAGGTCCGCTCTGAAAAATAAACGAACGTTTACGATTATTTCGAGTTCTCTCAGACATTAAATGAAAACACCTATATGTAAAATATAATTTTTATATTAAAAAATATATATCTGCTCCTATGAAAGAACAATTTCAGTGCCATTGGACAAACACTTTAAAAAAACATATTTTGCTTAATATAAAATTTTCACATCGGGTTTTCGTTAATCGTTATATACAAAATTTCATAAAAAATCAATAAAAAAAAGTAACGATCAACAAAATGAATGATGCGGTTCTGAATGAACCAGGTAACAATAAACACTACTAACTGTTTCGACAATTTGTAACAATTGAATTGCTTTCTATCAATTGTTTTTCGATTGCAACTTGATCACAAAATATTTTTCTTTATAATTTTTTTTATCTTGTTTCACTGCTAAAACGGCTTATTTGCGGACTTGAGTTTATTAATAAAATGTGTTTGTTTTGATGTCCTCTATAAGTCCTGGAAATTTGTTGGTATGTTTTTGAAACACCTGTATAATTATCAAAGCTTTTTGTGTTACAGTGATTCGGAAAGAAACAGATATAATTCCTGCCGTTTACTTCATCAGCAGTTGTAAGATCTATGTTCTTATTTACAAATGTTGAAAAGAAAAGAAAGAAAAAGAAGATACCATACTTTGAAAAATACCTTGAAAGGCGTGGGGTTCAAATTTCTTTTGATATCAGTTCTCAATGTTTTGAGTGAGGCACAAACTCTATTCCTAATTTCTTCTAACGAAGGTAACGGTTGAGTAATCTTCCCATCTTGCCAGTAAATCTTGTGTAATTTCTCCACTTTTGTTGGGATAACATAGGCCCTTTTGGACTCCTCAAAAGGATGCCTACAGAGTACCTTTTCCCCGACAATTGGTGGGGATTCAATTGCTCTTTGCAATAGGTCAATTAAAGCATGACCACTGGACCCATATAGCCTATAAGCATCTTTTCTGCCTGGCATTGTAACCTTCCCAACATCCTGGCTAAGTTTAATCCTTGGCTGCCCATTGATTTCAACCATTTTATACACACAACCTAGTGCAGGTTGTCGTTGGCATGTCACTAAGTGAGTTCCAATTCCGAAGCAGTTTATTTGGTGTCCCTGATCATTCAAACTCAATATGGTCTCTTCATTGATGTCGTTACTAGCCATGATCATTAGGTCGGCAAACCACGGCATGTTGTATTCTTGTGATATTTGGACGAAGTAATGCCTGGCTACATTGGACAAGTAAGCCAAATCGCCACTGTCGATACGAATGCCAATGGCTTTGTATTCTAGGTCGTTTAAGGCCATAGCAACAGCGCAGAAGTTCAAAAGGCCACTCCTGTGACAAATTAATTTTTGTATGTTGTGAAAGAAGACAAATTTCGCATAGCCAACAAAAAGCGAATGTTAGATGGTTAGTGTCATATACTGGTTATCTGATGTGATGTTTCTTATAAGATTTTATTGGATTTGGAAAAAAAGTGTATTGATTTCTGAAAAGTGTTATATACAAATTTATTCCACTAGATGTTTATCCAAAACTCGACCATACAGATTTAACATGTGAAAATAGTTATATAATCCATACTGCTCACCATAATTTTAGAGTAAAATTTTTGCATTTTTTTTTGGTATTGATTTGGTGATAGAGTGCATTTATTTAAATATTTATTAAAAATATAATATACAGAATGATTGAAAAAATAGCTATTTTCTTTAATATTAATCTTAAAATTATATTTTAAATTACAAAGTTGGTGACGAACTTAAATGCCACTTTTTGGTGTATAAACTTTCAATTTAAGCGGAAGCAACAGTATCGGTGATTTTTTAAATAGAATGATATAATAAACTTTATACAGGATGAGTTTGGGAAGACGCCCCCCTTTAACTTTTTTATTAAAAGTAATAGCAAAAAATAGCTCATATAAAAGTTTTATTATTTTAAATATGCTATTGGATGGCCGATATAGGTATTTTTTATAAAGTCAGGTTTACAAGATACAACTATCAACTTTTATTTTTTAAATAGCAACCTATAATTATTTTACTAAAATATAAACCGCCATTTTTTATCTTTTCAACGATGTATTAGTTTTTATTAATGCATTTGAAAAAATTCGAGAAACATAAGATAATTGAGATATATGAGAAACAATTTTTATTCTAATATTCTAGGAGGCTATGTGAAAATAAATAAATAAGTAATAATAAATAAGTAATAAACAAATGTTTACTTTGTTGATATTAACATTGTTTATTTTCACCTATAGCCACCTATAATATTTGAATAAAAATTATTTCCCATTTATCTTAACTGTCTTATTTTTCTCGAATTTTTTCAAATACATTAATAAAAACTAATACATCGTTGCTATTTAAAAAAGTAAAGTTGATAGTCGTATTTTGTAAAACTGACTTTATAAAAAATATCTACATCTGCCATAAAATAGTACATATAAAATAATAAAACTTTTATATGAGCTATTTTTTCTATTACTTATAATAAAAAAGTTAAAGGGTTACAGAATGAGTCTTCTGGGAGTAATTTAAATTTGCTTGTTATTAATTTTTCAAACTCATGAAATATTAGCATTATCAGTTTTCCATAATATTATTAGTACCTTTTTTCATTAACAGTTCAAAATAATCAAAAACAAATTATACATAGGATAAACGTTAAAATATTTCCTCAAGCAAAGAAGGTACATGTCATGGCAAACTGATGCATGAAGTTTTTTAATTTCGAAAAAATAATAATTAGGTTATTTTTTATGAAAATGTATTTGGCAATGGGGTTTTTCAAGGCAACGGTTATGATGAAATAAGTATTGTATATTAATAAAAAATAAAAATATTCGTAAATTATAAAGTATTTATAAGTGAAATTTTAAATTGAAAAATTCATAACTTTAAAACGACCGCGAAGTGACGTAGCCGTCCTACCGAAGTGACACATCTCAAGTTTCTTCACTTGAAAATGTGTGTGCGCATGTCCGGCTTTTACTTTTACTGCGAACTATTTTGTTGACGTTAAAGAGATAGGTTGTTGAGAGGGTTAATACTCATTGACTTCTATATACAAAATGGAATATCTGGACCAAGCAAATTTGATCACATTTTATCCATGTATCTAATGCGAAAATGTATTTAATCAAATCGAATGGACGTAAAATTGAATCACCGAGCACGTTGCACAAATGGAAATGAAAAAAATGTTAAGCCAAGATGATGCCAAACTTAACAGGATGTAATTTTTTCTTCTTCATCGTCAATTTGTCGAATTAATACTAGCTGACGCATGCGTACTTGTCAATGTTAGAAAGAGATAGCGATCCCATCATGATAGTTAAGTGGATACAGCCCTTGCCATTGTAAACATATAGGAGTCGCCGGTCCATTTAGTATATAGAGGTCAATGTTAATACTAGTATGTTTGAAAATTCAACTGTGGTCATCGTGGTCATTTTACAAGGTGAATGAAAGGTTACGGTTCTCATGGTATGTAGTCGAACGCTTAGGTATCCATGGTTATTAATAACTGTCAAAATCATTTTAGTATACACCGCATCGCAGAATACTGTACTTTATAACAATTTCATCTGTTTTATTTTTTTTTATGTTTAAACGTTTAATATTCGCGACTCAGTTACTTTTATTTAAACGCAACTAACCTTCAAATGTTAAAAAATAACGTGGCTACGTCAAAAGTTAGGTTAGACTACAAATTACCACAAAAACTATGCTGTGTACGGTACCGGCGGTAACTAAAAAATTACCACGTATTTCAGTTACCGCATTCGATAATAATAACGGTAACTTGTAAAATTTAACCAGTTCAAGAAAACTATGGTTGAACTTATGTGTTTTATCAAGTATTTATAAAGAAAACAAGGTAATAAATTTTCTCCATCTATAGGCGTTTTCGTTTATTCTCTCCGTGAGGTTAGCCAGAGTTCTCTAGTGACGTCATCAGATAGTTTAGAGTGTTTGTGTAATATAAGAACGGACGAGAGAACTTTCAAAGTGGGAATTTGAAAATTCTAACCTTTATTTTTAAATGTAGTTTGGTACCAACGATGAACTGGAAATTATCATGTCTTTAAATAAGGAAATATTACCTTTAATAGCAAAAAAAATATTTTTTGAAGAAGATTCCGCTGACGAAATGGACGAAATCATTTTAAAACAAATTATTGATGAATTTACAACAACAAATAGAGTGAAACGAATTAAAATACATAATTATGTAGAAACAATTGTTTCAATTTATAATGTGGACGGTAATATATTATAAATATTAAATATATGTTTACAATATAATTATTGTTACAATAATATTGCAGATTTTAAATCCCATTTCCGATTAAATAGGTCTACTTTTAAAAAATTATTAAATTTACTGGGACCTTATTTAAATACGTTTAACCCAAGTGGCATTGGAAAGCCAGCCTGTGATATAAAAAAACAATTACTTATAGTTGTTTGGATGCTGGCTAATCAAGAAGTATACAGGTTCTTATTGATTATACACATTTTTTATCAGTATCTATATAAAATAATTTAAAATTGTTTATTTAGGAAAGTTAGTGACAGATTCGAAGTTGAATTGCCGCGAATTTTACACAATAACCCTACAGAGTTGTCAGTGTTTGAAGATTCTCGGAGCGTTCCTCTCGGAGACATACGAGACAGAAAACGAACACAGATAGGTACGCTCCGAGACAATAAACGAACGCTTACGATCGTTCCGAGTTCTCCGAGAGAATAAACGAAAACGCCTATTATTTGTAGCTAATTTTACTTAACACAGCTGTGTCAACTGTTTCTATCTCATTAGATAATGAAGCTTTCTCTCTTGCTGAGGCGGCATGGCACATTAACAAATTTTGTTGCATTTTCTCCCATTATATTAATTTTTGTGCAAAATAATAATATATGGGTCCAATATTTTCAAATCTATATTAACAAAAAAAAATATCAAAAAATAATGAAAAACCCTATTACTGTAAAGCAAATTTGAAATATTTTCAGAGAATATATATATCATTCTATTCAAATAATCACCGATTCTATCGCTTCCGCTAAAATAGGAAGTATAATTTTGGACGTTATTACACCAAAAAAGGCATTTAATTTCGTCCCCAACTTTGTAATTTAAACTACAGGACTAACATTAATAATAAAATAGCCATTTATTCCTACTTTTTCAAACATTCTGTATAGTATATGCGAGTGATCTAGCAAAACCTCCTATCTACCATGTTCAGTGAAAATAAGTTATTAGTAGATTTGGATTTTACGACACTATTTATACTGTAATTTGAAAGTTTCCTGTACTAACAATATCTCCTATCTTTAATTTTTAGAGAAAATTAGTTATTAGTAGATTTGGATTCAGCGTGTCTTTTTAAATTATAATTTAGCTGATATTACATAAGAGATTTTGCCAGGCCACCTGCGATATGATTAATAAAAAAACATGTCGGGTTAAGTTAAAATTAGATACTTTATTGTTTCAATATTTATCAAGATACTTATTCTTTTAAAATTATCATAATTTTAACAACCCTTATATTAAGTTTACTTACTGACCAAAAGCGTAAAAACTGCTCTAAAAATAAGTAGGGAGTATGGTAAAAATACGGATGTCCCATGTTAAATCTGTTAAGTGATTACACTCTAATAATGATTTTTAATCTTCCAGTATCTCATAAGAAACATTGTTGGATGAGATGAACACCAGACAACGCGAAAGTTAAGCGAAGCAAAAGCGTTAGCAACTCAGTCAGTTAACTGAGTACAGATTCAAACATAATTGATGTCGATCTGTGTGCAAGGTGGATAGTGGTCAGCCTTGCTTTGCATTTGCAGATGGGTTAATGCGGTGCCAGTGCCAGTGACAGTGCGTCAGTGACCATGTATGTGTCTCGAGTGTCTGTCATACGTCATACACTCGCATACAGCGTCAGAGCCAGAGCGGGACGAGTAGCTCTATGTTGTGAGGTGAGACACTTAAAGGCTTCATCATTTGAGAATCGAGACGTTTTAGAACAATATTAAAACACAAGTTACGAAGGATGCGTACAAATGTAACTACTTATAAATTAAAATGACGTTTTGAAGACTAACTTCAAAGTTTTAGGTAGCCATCTAGCGAATAGTAAAGTAATTACTGGAATTTGACATTCCGTTTACACCGATAACTAGATAAGTTGACTCAATTATTACCATATTACTACTAATAGTTTAGTACGCATCGTCTAAATACTATCACACCAGTTTAGTCAAGTTAGTTTCGAAGTTAGTATCTAATCAAAGTAGTTAACCTGAGAATAAGATAAGACATTCTCTTGTAAACATAGTTAAAGTAAGATATTTTACATTTTGATATTTGTGTTTATTCATATAATTTGGTTAATTTACTTTTCCAATTTTAAAAATGGCGATACGTCTTAAAAAATTACGGTTTAAACACGCAACTACATTTGCAGTATTTTAAAATTTAGTTAGGTAACAATACAAGGTAAATACTGAAAACCGTGAAATAGGCGTTTAACCAAAGATTCATTTTGCGAATTCAATTACTAAATTTTTGAACGAACATACAACTTTTCAAATAGCACAAAAATAAAAACCTTTACTTTATTAATAATGTATATTATGAAATAAACCGAGTGACAGTGCGTTTGCAACCGGTTGTAGTTCCCGCAATCCGCAATACTTGTGTATTGCAAAGCCTACTTCAATATTTAGTGTGTTCGAAAATTCAACCGCGGTTATCGTGGTTATTTTACACGGTAACTGAAAGGTTACGGTTCTCGCGGTAAGCAGTCGAACGCATTGGTATTCATGGTTATTAATAACTGTCAAAATCATTTTAGTTTGCATTGCAGGATATCTTTGTTGGATACTATTTGTTTTTCGTACCATGTACAGTACTCAGTTGTTTTTAAACACAATTTACCTTTAAATGATGCCAAAGAACAACGTGTGTATACTTCAAAAGTTAGGTTAGACTATAAATTACCACAAAAACTGTGCTCTGAGCACGGTTCCCGCGGTAATTAAAATTTACCATACATTTCAGTTACCGCGTCGGAAATAGTGCCGGTAACCTGAAAAAAATTACCGGTACAGTCGTGGTTCAATTTTCGAACATACTAATTGTAACACTATGTCTAATTTTTAATACCATTTTACTCGAAATAATTGTCATACAACTCTATACAATATTTATATCGTTGAAATCAGAAAAAAAATTATCCAATGACTAAAAAATTATATAGGGTATCATTTAAAATATAATTTTGTTCTACCATTTGAGAACCACTGGCTGAATTTTCGGTTTGTTATTACTGTTAAATTAGCCCCTTCTTTATCATTTTTTTTTGTATATAACATTTTTCTCTAGTTATTTGTTTCCCCAAAAAAGCACTGGTTGTTTTAAAGGAAACATCCTGTATTTATATGCAATATACACTCCTCACTTATGTCTATATTTTTTCGTAGAAAATATCTGGATAAAATATTCGAGAGATAGTTCATAGGTGTAGTACCTATTAAAATGTAAGATATTTCATGGAAAACCCATTGCAGTGACAGCCTACGCGTATATAAAGCAGAATGAGTTGCGGTAATACTTTTATTAACAAACGCACAAAAATATATAAATTTTGTGGCATTTAAAAAGTAATTTTTTCGTCTATATGTAACGATTCACAAATGTATGAATGAAACCCAAATTAATGTGTCACTTGTAATGTGTTTATACATGCCTGATGCCGAGGAACCTATAAGTCGTGCCGCCCAATTCTAACATATCATCATCACCTATTATGCACTAACTCCTAGGGATCGAAAAAAATTTCAAGTCAAATTTAAACACTCAGCAAAACGTCGCATTCACCATGAACACTGACATACAGGTTGTTTATAAACCGCCAAATCACTAAACATAGAACTTTAAAAATAATATCCGATTATCAAAATTTTATTATATTTTGCTTGAGATATTTTTATAAACTACAAAATGAATCATGGTATACTATGAAACATTTTTCTTTTAATTTTAATATATAAAAATTTATCAAAACTAACTAAAGGCACTGATATTTTTGATGAAATTATTGTTAAAACATTTTGAAACAATGATAGTGAACCCAAACATGCTACAGTCAATTATCCCAAAAAGTCTATTAAAAACATTTTGATATTGTTAGCACCTGTTAAGTTATAATTTGATTCTAATTAGAAACACAATGTAAACAATTCGAAAGTTCAGTAGTTAGTGTATAAACATCCTGTATGAAATAATAATAAAAATACGTAGCGAAATGGTAAATTGCTGAATGTAATGTATCTGAAATAGTGTCGAATGTATGGAAGTGTATTTAAAATCAGAGATTCGAACCGACGTATTAGGTACAAATACATGATGACAGAGTTATTTAGATGTTATTATTTATAAGAACCAAATAATTTGTGGTTATTTTTGAATTAAGAAAGTAGATGGGCGATATACATGGAATTTTTTTTAAACAATAAACATAGGCGTGGATCATTAGGTACATTTAAAATGATTGACAGCAATTTGCATGGCATCATTCCAACATGAAACTAAAACAAATTTTAGATTGCTGCTACTTTTAAGTCAAACGGGATATGAATTTAAAAAAAAATATCGAAATTCAAATTTTCTATCATGGCGCACTTATGACGAGCATGCGTTATTAACAATTGCAGCGAACTTCAGCGCCTAAACACACGTGTTCATAAACAGCTATTTGCCTGATTACAACTTTTGAACAAGGAAACGTAGGTAAACAAACAAATATCAGAGGAACACGTAATAATTAACACAAAGTGAAAAAATATCAAATAAAAAATACACGCGCGTAGTGACTACTAGCGCGATCTGTGTTTCTAATGCCGGTTTTACATTGGGCAACAGTTACGCGTGCAACTGCAACTTGCAATTGATAGCGGCAATATTGCATAGTGTAATATGAAAATTGCACGTGCAGCACATACCCGCAACCTATTGCACGAAAATAGCGCATGTTCTAATTCGTGCAACAATTGCACGCGCAAGTTGGTAATTTACGGTACTACCAACTTATTGTTTATCTGCCATTTATAGGTTATGTATTTATTTTGATCAGTGAGTCACCTTTTGATGTCCATTTAAACCATACTTAATTGTAAATTTAATCATAGAAGTATTTAAAATATTTAAAATTATCTTACAACGTTGAAATTACTTCTCCTTTTATTCACCCGTAATGTCAAAATAATAGTTATTAATAAATAATGTTGGTAATACTGTCGGTGACACTTTAAAAATGTTTAAGTTGCATATTGCTCAATGTAAAGCAAGAAAAATTGCATTTGCAAGTTATTGCCGCTATCAATTGAAAGTTGCAGTTGCACTCGCAACTGTTGCCCAATGTAAAACCGGCATAACATGATCTGAAATAAGCAACATTTTAAGTCTGTTCGCTTGTCATATTTTGAACGTCTAAACATTCTGGAATACTCTATTATTTTGCACTTATTCGCTTAGATCAGATTTGAGCAATTGCTCGGAGCGCATACAAACGAACGTAATTTTTGAGTAATACAAGGAACTTGTCAAAACTTTAAAGTTATCATAAACGTGTTTGTAAATATGGATTTTTTGGTAGAAAACGAAATAATAAATGATGGCGATGATATGTTGTATGATACTAGTCGTGCAGATGAAACTATTCACAAAAAAATTAAATTATTCATTAGCAGATCATTTAAATATAACCCAAAAAATTATGAATAAGTAAAAGTCTTTTGTTGAAAACTCTTCGTCCTATAAATATGTTGTACTTCATATTTATGAACAATAACTACGTGTATGATTGAGACTGATTTAAACACAGCACAGTTGTTAAAATTATCCACTATACTTGCTTGCTCTTTCTTACTCTTTCTCTCTATGTGGAGTAAGAAAATGAAGATAGTAAGCAGAGATGAACAATTGCTTGATTGAAACCGAACAAAATTCAAGTAATACTCTTGACAAACGAACGCGTATTTCTGCATAGAGTAAAAAGAGTAAGATAAACAGACCTATAGAATTTACGTCACAGTTTTCACGGACGTATTTAGATATGTAAAGGATTTCAATTTTCTAACATCAAATTATGAATTTTTTTCCTACACATATTTTCTTGTATACCCCATTAAATTCAGATTATTTCTTATAATCTATATTAGTTATCCCTATAAAAAACTCATAAAAAATCCTGTTAATCATTTAAATGTAAGTATGGTAATGACATACACCCACGTTTACTGATAAAAAAAATTCCCGGTATAAACAGTTTTAAATATTGGTCATTCTTTTTATTTAGAGTAAATATCAATAATGATTAGGTAGTTATGGTTGACTTGAATGTTTGTTTATAATTGTAGTGTATTGTGTATGGTTAGGGCGATTCGAATCCCTGTGAAAATAAAAAGGGGCTATCGCTATGGGTTACCTCAAGGATCGGTCCGCTGATTCCGCATCTGATTCAGCGGTATGCGAGTGCATGTAAGATTTCTGATTCTGAGACTGTAACTGGCGAGGGCGACGCATTAGGTCAGGAGAGGCGGAGAAAGTATGTGGTGTCAGAGTAGTGATGGCGTGTGCTTGCGCGTGGGGCATGCGACAGGAATACCTCTTAACATCATACGTATCGACTAGCGCCACAAATCCGGAAGGAAACGCGATGGCGAACGAAATGAGAGCTGCTAGCTCCCCGTCACTGGCTTCCGTGCCGAGCACTTTGAACAACGGCGCGAGTTTCTCTCGCCAGTTCAACGATAACTCGCACACGTCCACCATTATACCCGTCGTTCGATGTGCCAATGTTTTCTTCTCTAGTTCCACCAAGCTGGAAAATGAGGTTATGTACGCGTGAGCATGAGTGCCTCCTACTGGGATGTTGAACAGTTTGCCGGCCAGAACGTTGCTTGTCCCGTCGAATCCACCTGGAATGCATAACATGTACATGTATTTCACAACATTCTAATGAGATCATGTCACTAACACTGTTTACAATATTTGCCAACAATTTGCTTGTATTTACAAATATGAAAGAAAACACAAAATAGTACAGTATTATAAGCAAATCACGATATTTGTTTTTAAAAGAGCATCAAAACTACATTTATTGTTCAAATGGTTTAAACTGGAACGTATATAAATGAAATTAATATTTTAATAAGTATACAATAAACCTTACATCAAAAGAGAAAAAAATAAGTAGGTTTTTGAAACAAAATTCAAATATGGGTTCCATTTAAAAAATATTAAGTTTGTGTTATATCGCGAAAATTTACCAATAGAAAAATTATTTTCGTACGCCACTGAACAAACAATAAAAATATGTAACTTTTTTATTTAACACATTTAGCAATTGTTTAAGTTATTTGAAATTGAAAATTTCGACCAAAATTAATGTTTCGTCATTATCTGGTTCCCTATGAGAATTTTTGGCAAAACAATAGCACATCCTATGATGGCCCTCCAAAGGAGCTCTACATGTCCCATTTAACCGAATTCATATCTTTTAAGGCCTATTTATAACAACGCAACGCAAGACGTAACGCAAACGCAATAGGTAACGTAAGGAGTTAATACACATGCTTGTAATACGGGCTATTTATATCACCGCAATGCAGTAGGTAACGCAATGAACGACACGCAAGAGATGGCCAACTTTCAACTTTCTGCGTGATGCCTTGCGTTCCCTTTAGCGTGTAACCAATCACT
This sequence comes from Harpalus rufipes, assembly GCA_951394225.1. Taxonomy (NCBI): domain Eukaryota; kingdom Metazoa; phylum Arthropoda; class Insecta; order Coleoptera; family Carabidae; genus Harpalus; species Harpalus rufipes. Next base: position 34,260,693 of record OX596278.1, on the reverse strand, counting down.
TGTCAGTATTTTCAAAAGAGGCGCGCGCAAGTGCTTCTTGCACGGTAGAGGTTAAGTAAAAGTCAAATTACAAAAGAAGTCCCGGTTTGCACCATGCTTTCTGATTGGTTACAAGCAGCAAATTTAGCGTGCGTTACCCACTGCTTTGCGTGCTTGCGTCGCGTCTTGGGTTGCGTTGATATAAATACGCCTTTATATAGATCCCAATGGTGGCCTTCGAAATCCGGACAGCCTGTACATACAATCCAGACGAAAAATGAACATGCGTATACCAGGGGTACGTTCTAAAACACGGAGTAATGGGGTGAGAGTGCACTCTTAGTCGTTCTAAAATACAGAGTTAAATTAAATGGATAATGTTACATTGTATTTGTGAACGATGTAGTGTATACTCCGAGTATTCTTTACTTTCCTCACTCAGTCAGTGTGGTAATTTGTACCCGTCATGCGCAGCAATGTTTATTGAAATACACATTGTTTGCAATATTTGACATTTGAGTTTTATTTGTGGTTTATTTTTTATTAAGTTTCTGTTTAAGGTAGTTATATCGTGAAATCATTTTCAACAGAATTAATTGAAATTTTAAGTACATCTCAACTGAAGTATAATCTACCTGCTCTCCAAGTTTTAAAACAATTGACCAAGCGGTACCTGAGATATTTGCAATTAAATTTAGCCTTTTTAACACGTGAAGAATAGGAAATGGCAAAATAAACACAACATTTTAAATTATAACTTTTATATCAATTATGACATTTAATCGAAAAACTAGTATGTTATAGATAACCAATTAACGGATTTTATGTAAAAATTTGAAAATTATTTACCACCCAGATTTAATTTTATTGCCTCTAGAAAATTATAATCTGAAGATACGATAAATAGGTAGAATTATACTTGACAACCATGTATAAGTCTCCAGATGGAGTGTCAGTTAACAACGCCCACTGTGGTATTAGCGAATAAGAGGTGTTCTGTGGTTAAAGGAATTTCAAACGTACATTCGAAGGAAATATTTTTAATGTGGGTATTTTACGTGAAAAGCATGAAAAAGTTCAAATAGTATAATACTACTTTCGTAATTTTAAGAAAGAAATATATTAATTTATTTTGCAGTTCCGATTTGTAGTTTAGAACTAGTATCATATCTCAAAACATCTGATTACTTTTATACCTGAATGTACCAATAAATGTAGGAAAATTTCAACTTTGAGTTTATATTAAATTGAATTTCAGACAAAATTGTTGATTTTAAGTAAAAATCATGAATGGAAATAATAAAGATATATACCTATATAAATATTTATTTAATGTATTTTTTTAGCACAAAGATAAAATATAAAACAAATATAACATTAAAAAAAATATATTTATTTAGTTTGAGTTTATATTAAATTGAATTTCAGACAAAATTATTGATTTTTACTTATAAAATCAACAATTTTGTCTAAAATTCTTTTGTTTTTGATTATACATGGTTTCGTGTTGCCGGTTACAATTTCTGATAAAAATTGAATTACACCTTTTCTTCCATTTTCTGTATATATTCTACTTAGTGTTTCAAAATTAATTCCATTATTTGCAATTTTTTTAATCATGTTTTCTGATATTATACCTCTAAAAACCGTACACGGTTCGACATTTTCACATATGTCAAAATTAAAATTCAAGCTCTGACTGAAAACAAACCAAATATTTCTGTCCTTGTCTAAGTGCGACAGTGCGACCAAGGAGGATCAGTGCGACGTTGCCACAGTTATTTTTCAACACTCGTGCTGTTGTGTGAGTAAATTGGAATACGACACTTTTGTATGTGTTGGTGCGAGTAGTACAGTTCAAAAAAAAACTTTTCTACGGAAAAATAAAGTAAATTCGTCTGTTACAGGCTTTGATATAAGCTTTTAACAATTTTTACACAATCTATGTATATAATATAATGTTAAAAAATATTGATTATTGCAAATATAAACTGCATTAGCTTAATTTTTATTTTGAACAAAGAACAAGTTTTTGATAGGTACACTCGAGTGACAACTACCTTAATTCATATATTTAAATTAATTTAGTACGTTCATGTCTTGCAGGCCATTTTATAATATCATCTCTTATTGAATTTAAAACCTTCACCATCTCATGTCAAATATTTCGTCAACAAATCTAAAAATAATTGGAACACAATTTTACATTTAATATAAAAAAATACTGCTAAAAATTGTATTTTCCAAATCTATTTTGAACTTAACAAAAGAAGTACATTCTTTTAACACTTTGCATCGTTCTAAATGAACAAGAGAAGAGAAATCACGTGATACTACATTCACTCCACCTTTACTCTACCTTTCAATGTGACTTAGAACGTACCCCTGGCGCATAGAACTAGTTGTAGACAAAATTTAAAATATTTCATTTCGGGTATGCCTTCTTACTTAGTTCATACATTGGCATGAATTGAATTTTCTCTATAGGTGAATTCAACTATATGTAGGTTTGGATTCGGGAAAACCAACACAAAACTTTTAATTTATTAAACAATTTATATTAATCATTAAGTTAAAAACTAAAATTCTAGCAATTATTATCAAAATAGGTGAAATTTGTGCTCATAATCGTGAGTTTATATCTTACACCCTTTCAACCTACGACTATAGTAATAAACAAAATTGTGGATATGTCTATGATTTATCATTAAATATTGAAGAACATGTGAGGTGAGTAGTATACATATAACACTGCGATGACAGAACTTAATATAATAAAAAGTACGCGTAAAAATCAACTTCATAATTTGTATACAATCACAAAGTTTCGACTTTGTACGTAGTAGATACAATGAAGTATTTGATGTTGAAAATATCTAATAAAAAGAAAATGGCTACAATAAAAAAATAGAGCTATAGAGAAATGGCAATTATATTACTTAATAAGTGTAAAAGTTTATAGTGGGATAATATTTCTATTCCACTATGTATTTATTTACTTTATTGTACGTGTAAACTTGTACTATTTGTAAAGTATTAATAAAAGCATAAAAGCTACAATCCACGATGTATACGAGAAATATAAATGGACATGTTACTTCAGTTTTGATTACGTTTAACGTAGTTCTTAAAAATAGTAAAAACTAATAATAAATTGGTATATCAAGCAAAACGATCAAACTTATACTAAATAAACATGTCATGTGATAACATGATAAATTTTGTTTCGTAAATATATAATAATTCTAATTATGAAATAATTTCATGAGTGAGGAAAAGTTATTTAATAATTAACTATTCCATGAGAATTATTGCAGGTAACCACAACCTGGCAATATTTTAGTAATTATTAATTAGCTGAAATATTTTTTATTAGAATGTTTTTATCTAAAAATCTATATTATATAACCTAATAATAAGTAATTATCTATAACCAACTGCGTAAAAGATAAATTCCCACTGAAATTAATAATGTAGCAATCATTGAATTTTATGATTTAACTACAATATAAGTTTTTAATTCCCTTTATTAAATAAGTACCATGTTAAATAATACGACATAAGATAATTTTAAATACGTAAAATATAATTTATTGCATATTATATGCATTCATGCAAATAATATTATCAAAGTAATTTCAAATTGACAATCAATAAAATGTACTTTGATTGATAGATTTTTATATCATCTGCATAATGGAATATACAGAAGCAGAGCAAAAAGTTAATACATACCGGGTGGCGCTTGAAATCCGTTACATACATATTTAACATGGGAAATTAGAAGATTTTGAATATTTGCTCCCATTAAAACTAATTATTATAAAATTTTGTACAGATATTTGTGGACACCTATTACGTCATTTTAATATTGATTGTTTAAAATTAATAAGGAATAATTAAAGAAAATTAAAAAGTATTATAACAAATTTAAAATAATAATTATTAACATTTGTACAAGAAAATTTGACAAAAAAGGTTCGTAGCACGACGCTAACGCTTTTTCTTATGTGAAAGGTTGTGCATTCGAATTTAATGAACTTCTTTATTTTTTTACTTTTTTGTTGAAATTTTAAATACATATCAATTTTAATATGTATTACCAATTTTATCTGATTATATTAAATAAATATAAAGAAAAAAAAATTCACTAGGTTCGAACCCACGACTTTTCACATAAAAAGCAAAAACGTTACCATTGTCTACGAACCTTTTTTATCAAACATTCTTTTACAAATAATGATTATTACTTAAAATCATATTATTATTTTTTAAATATTCCTTATTAATTTTAAACAATCAATATTAAAATGACGCAATAGGTGTCCCGAAACATGTGTACAAAGTTTTATAAGAATCAGTTTTAATGAGAAGCAAATATTCATAATATTCTAATTTCCCATGTTAAATACCTATGTAACGGATTTCGAGCACCACCCGATATACAGATGTTTCCTGTAAAACAACCAGTGCTTTGTTGGTCGAATTGATGACTTTAGAGAAATAGTTATTTACACTATTTTACAAGCGTATTGCATACAACATTTTTCCTACACCCGAAATGTTAGTGAGTAGTGAGTGCCGTTTCTAATAACACTGAACAGTGCAAATACTGTTAGTGCTCTTTCTCATAATACTGTACAAAATGTAACTTAAACATTCGTAAGGATCTCAGAGACAGGTGGATTATTATTCTAGAATTGTACATTTAATATTAAAAATTGTTAGTCAGAATTCATTATTTCAAAAAAAATAAAAAAATTGTTAATGCTTTTATGAGTTTGGTTAGTATTCAATCTGACATAAAAAAATATTACACTTGTTTCATTTACAGTGTAGATTAATATTTCTTAATAAATTTTCTTTCATTATTTACTATCTAATTATCTATTTGACAAATTAACCAAATGTGTATATTGTCTAGCAACGTCTATTTACTTTGTGATTCTACACATTATACAGAGTGCTCGGTAAAGTATGTACTTTACGCACGGTTGTAGGAAATATAATTTTTGTGGTCAATAATTAGAAATATGTGTGGATAATAAGCAATTTAATGAAATAATTAATAAAAAACTTAAGGTTTCAGTTCCACCGGCAGCTTATGTAATTCGACAAATCTTTCACTTTCATACCAACGCATGTAGTCTGGCGTGGCATCATTAAACAAGTGTTATTTGGTTTACTTGCGTTGTTTTTTTATTGTTATTTTTCAGCATTCATATACTTGAAAATGGATTCCGTATTTAAAAAATGGCGATAGCAGAAGGTTTGAGGGTAGTGATAATTTGGAATAGAGTAAATGTGTGACGTAGATACAGAGATGAGGAAATGGTATTAAAAACTCGATCATTTAAAAAACTAATAACTTTTTTAAACTTTGATAGTCTCTAACATACATTTTAAGTTCTAGTGTCAATATAAATAACCCATGTTCTAATTTGTTACTACGGTGGAGGATCCCACATCGTTATACAATATTTATATCGTTAAAAAATAAAAATTCTCTTTCTATTGGACTAAAAAATTATATAGTTACTATTTTAAAAAATATATATAAATTTCTTTCACTGTTTGAGAACCCCAAGCAGACCCCTGCTTGAATTTTCGATTTGATATTACTGATAAATTAGCCTCTTATTTCCGAACATTTTTTGTAGGTATATAATATTTTTTTCAAAAGTCATTAGTTCATTCAAAAAAGCACTACTTGTTTTAAAAGAAACATCTGTACGTATAATATTTGAGAGAAAACTCAAGACGTGTATACAGATAGTGTGAAATACTTGAAGAAAATAATTTTAGTCATTTCTCTGTTTAATTCATACAATGGAATCTCAATAATATCTTGTTAGGTAAATTGAACTATCATTCGAGTTATTGAACTCAGTACCAAGAAATTTTTTACATGAGTCACTTCTGAAAACGAATTTCCTAACCTTGATAATTTAAACAAAACTAGTTCAACGATAAATCAGAAACGAAAGAATATAAAAATTACTTTTATAGTTCATAATCGATATCAAATCATGTTTGGTACCTGGCACAGAGTTTATATCTGCTATGTAATCAATAGTACCATCATCCGCACTGCACAGAACTTTGGTGCCTGGTACAGGGCAAGCTACTGTCAATAGCGTGAGGCTATTATGCGCTAAACTGCGAAAAAGAATGCTTTCTCACCTATGTAGGAGTATTTCGAGGCTGAGAGTCCTCCATCGGGCCCTTGCGCCCTCCGCAGCCCGAATTCCAGGAGACGTAGGTTGTTGCCGGCTGCCATGCGGTACCTGGCTGCGTTTGTAGCCATTAAGCTGCACAAATATAAATATTTTTATATCAACCCTTCCTGATACAAACTGGCAAATTATTCAAAATTGTTTTTCTTTTCCTATTTTGTGTAGAATAAAAATAGAATACGGGGTCGCGTGGCTGTGTGAGTTTTTATTTGGACGGCTTGAGTTCAATTCCGACCAATGTCAAACTTATTATTTTCTATTTTCTCCCCACGACAGCTTTGAGAGCTCGTAAGGATAGGGTAATCTAGTAAACGCCCTCAACGATTCAGATATATCATTATCGAAATATGCGAACAGAAGAAGATTGGCACACCCAGAAATGGGTAAAAAGAATATATATGTATTATTATATTCCTTGTGGTTGATGGAAATAGTTTTATACACAATACGTAGTACATACACAAATACATGTGTTCATTTTAGTTGGGCCACCATTGCTATCGCGAGAAGAATAAGAGCTACAAAGGCGTTTGAATGGGCAAACAATTTCTATTTCACAAGGCAAATTTAAAGAAAATAAAAATTATTTTTTTCGACAAATGATTCTCAAAATACGGATCAACTTTTTTATATTAAATGAGAACATATATTTTTTATTTGCTCATTTGTTATACAATTTAATTCTGAATTCAGTGATATATTTTTATATCTTTATATAACGATTTTTTTAAGAAAAATGTTTATAAAGTTTTATACTAATTTGTTAAAATATGACTATAATAAGACTGCCATGAACGGACAAAATGAATACGGTATTTTTCTTACATAGAATTAGTGCCCTGATATAAAGAGTGAATATTTGATTCTTTTAATTGATCATAAATGTCAATGCAAACGAAATATTCACGTATTTTAATACTACGTAAAAAAAATTAACATGTATTCATTTTTTTCATTCGTGGCACTCTTATAGCCATATTTTATTCAAATTAATATAAAACTTTTATATGCAATTTTCTCAAAAAAAATCGTTATATTACTGAATTCAGAACAAAAATATATGTTCTCATTTAAAATAAAAAAAGTTAGGTCCCACATGTTTAGAACCACTGATCGAAAACATACTGATTCTTTTCCTTAAATTTGTCTTGGAAAATAGATTTTTTTTTGCCCATTTAACCGTCTTTGTATATCCTATAGTTCGCGAGATAGCAATGATGGCTCATTTAAAATGAACACTTGTATATACATAGATAAAATAAATGTATCAAAATATTAAACGTCGAAATACAATGCGTATTTAATCAAAATCAATTATACGTCGAAAAAAAAATGCAAACATTATGTCTCGCAGAACACATTTTTATTATAACTTTAAAATGTAAAAATTAACTTAAATACTTCCATTATCTAAATGTGGGTAAAACAGACCAGGGACTACAAACAGGTGTAAATCGAAAAGCGCGCCATAGGCGATTAACATGGGAAATCAGTTATTCTTTGCGCGAATGTTACCAAATTAGTTTATGTAAAAATACTTCAAATAAAAAGTTATATATATATATATATAAATTCTGCATCTAAATCATGTGAAACGATTTTTCTAGCTCTTCATGTACGCGAAAAAATTAATTATAAAGTTACTGTATTTATAAGCTTTTTGTTTAGATAACCGTGGATTATGACAAAAAATTAACAATAACGTTATTCTTAACTGTCAGTTAAAACCAAAACAGTTTACCTTTTTGTGTTTACTACTCTAATTTATTTTATAAATATGAATTGATAGATAAAAACAACGCAATAATTGTTTATTTTTTGTCATAATCCACGGCTGTTTAGACTAAAAGCTCATAATAATAGTAAATTTATAATTATTTTTTTCGCTTGGACGAAGAGCAAGAAAAATCATTTGACATGATTTAGATGCAAATACTAAATAAAAAAAATAGAACTTCGTATTTAAATGTTTTTATTTAAATGGTGCAGTAACAATTTTCTTTCTTTTCTTGTGGGAGTAAGAAATAGAAAGACCATGATTGTAAAATACATAAATTGCAAACATATGAATTATATAACATTTACAAATTAATAATGCACGTTAGACCACGAATTTTTAATATTTCATATAAGTATTGTAAATAGCCTGGTAGACTATGTAATATATTTAAAGAGTTTTCTGACTAATGAACAAAATAAATTTAGTATTCCTGTTACATTATATAATAAGGTTTTAGCACTAGTTTTATACTTATCTGTAATTTCAACAAGCTAATATTTTATTTTATGTAATAAAGATAAATAGAAAACTCTACTCAAATTTCACTCAATCCTATGTCAATATATTTTACTAGTCGCACTTCTCAAGAATTTAAAAATAAAATTATAACACATCTTTCATTTTTAGCGTAAATGAATTAGTAGATTTGTATTGTGTAACCTTTTACATTGTAATTTAAAAGTTTCCTGTACTGCTAATATCTTCTTTCTTCCATTTTTAGCGAAAATGAAATACTAATGAGTGACTTTCAAATTGTAATTTACAATTCTTCGGATACATTGTCAGGTCACCCGTAATAACAGAATATTAAATTATATGCGCGTCATAAATTTTTAATTATAAACAAAAATCAATAAGTACATTTATTAATGTTTAATCATAAATAATACAATAATGCAGAGCAATATAAAAATTATTTGGCTATGTATTGTATTACCCTATTAAATGTAAAATTATGAAAAAACTATAAGTATTACTTAGAATTTAGAATATAAAGGTTTAAAAACTGAATACGAATGAAATGTATAGATACATAGCAAAATCTAACGATGAATAATATTCGAGTTCATGCTAACACATTTTGTATGAATATCACAAAATAAAACTTACCTAGCATAATTTACAAGTGTAAGCAAAGTTGTTTCTAATATTTGTACAATAATTAAAGGTCCTTCTACTCGCATTAAAGGTACCCTAAAAAAATAAAAATATATTAAATTAAAATCTCTACATTTTTTAGTACTGGTATACCTTGGAAAAGTGACTGATCCTTCATCTATTGCGTATACTCTGACTTCATTTACATTTAATTTCTTCAAATAGACAAAAAACTCATCTTCGATAGTCGGCGGTAAAGTTTCTTTTAAATATTGTATATCTAAATAATAAACATAAATGTAGTGCCATCTGCAAACACAAGTTAAGTAACAACTACATACCACTATCTGAGTAATGAAAATTTTCCAAAAATTGTAAACACTCTGCTAAACCAGCAAAAATGGTAAATTCTCCTTGAAATGGTGTTTTTCTAAAGAATAAATCAAATGCAGTGGTGTCCCTTGTTTTGCCGGATTTCCAGTAAGCATAAGCCATAGTGATTTGGTATAAATCTAAATAATGAAATAAAACAATAATAATAATTAAATGTTAAAGACACTACATTAATAATTTTACAAATAATTTAAAATGCATAAAAAATTATAAATATTTACCTGTCAGTAGAGGTTGAACGATAGAATTCTGTTCTAACCTCTTCAAATTGTGCGACATATCCGTTTCATCCAATTGTGAGTCTGCCATCACTCGATTTTTTTCCCCGGCAGTTATCTTTGTTGGTTAGCTATGCTGAACACCTACTAACATTTTAGCGAATGAAAACTACAATTTATACACCTAGCTAAACAAAACGTCTCCACCATGTGGAGTATCGATCACACGTGAGGCGAAAGGTCAAAGCTTGAAGGGCAAATTTGTGATACTGAAACTACGTTCTCGCGAACTAATACTTATTTTCTACGACGTTTAGTTCTAATTATCTTTGTATTTTACGCAAAACTAGGTAAATTATTATTGTATACTTACTTTCAGTAACAAACTTCGTGAAATTCACTTTTTTAACTAATAAACTCGAATTAAAGTTTAGCGTTTATATTTTTTTGGAAGATCGCCACTATTTCGATATCAGTATTTTTTACTATTCTTGACCCATTTATCGGTTTAAATATAAATATAAGCGATATAAATTTTATTTTTTTCGGTAAAATAAGAAATAATGTCAGAGTCGCTCGACCGTTTACAAGTAAATAGCGCGAGAACATCGAGCGCATTGGTATAGTAGCAAAATCGGCATACATCGGGTATTCCCCCAGTTCAATTATAAGTAATTACGAATCAAAATGATAACAAACAACATGTTTAGGTGATTAAAATAATAATATCATACTGAAAAAAGACGTTCTATTCAATAATAACATAAGTTTGTGTACATGTTTCTATAACATATTAAAAATAGATATTTTTGACGGCTGTGTTGAACACTGATCTCTATTACTTACTACAAGCTAATAATACTGTTCTATTCAGTCACAAAAAATAAAATATTCTATTTTGACAGACGTAGATTCTCTTATACATAAATGCGCAAAATGTGCATTGTATAACTTATTATCGATCAGACTTATTAGTAATTATTATTACAAGAAATGTAATCTCACTGTTACTATAAAAGCAAATTTAATAAAATCCTCATAATTTTGGTGTATTTCACAATACTCTACGGTGTTGTCAATGAAATAAACGGTTTGGGGTTAACAATAATGTTTTACGCCAAATCAAAATTTCTTGAAATGGCAAAGTTTCTGGGATTCAGCCACATTTATTACTTCAGTCTCGACAATTTCGACCCCACATGGGTCTTCTTCAAAAGATGACAGTTGATATAAATGTACTGTACATAATATTTATGTGTATAATATATTTAATTAAACATGATATGAAAATAATCTTTATAAAAAATATTGTTAAATGTATTATTTAACAAAGTCGTAAAACGTATAAAAACTATATAAAAAATACAAATATGTAAAAAAAATGGTGTGCCACACCCTAACGGACAACTAATCGCGTTTTCTACTGACAAAACTGGAATCGCATTCAGTTGTACAGTGTGACGTCATGTACTGTATGAGTGTTTACTCCAGTGCAGTTTAATTTCACCATCAACGTAAAACAAACTATTCAGTGCAAAACAGCCGATACTGAAGTAATAAATGTAGCTGAATCCCAAAAACTTTATCATTTCATCAACTACCCAGCCAAAATTTCTTGTTAATAATTTAGATATTGTAATTTTGATTATTACATTTTGCGGTGATGCCGTCATAAATACGACAAATATAAATGTTTCATTGAATGTAAATTTATGTACAATTATGTATCCGATTATTGCAAAAGTTTATGTATATTTTACCTTGTGTACTAGCTTTTAATTGGTGTTAATTTTGTAAACAAATTTTATCGAATTTTAGAAATACCAATAATAAATAATAAACATGTTTTGCTATTATAATTAACGTTTGAAAAAAAATATCACATGATTTATATAATTACTATTAAATTAAAACCTACATAACATTTCTGAAAATATTTAGCAGCCCCTAGGCGATCAATAATATTGATGTCCTCATATATACACTCAATTAACTGCACAATAATTAGTATATTTTTTAAAATTCACAGTTTTTCCAGCATCAAAATTTGTATCTACTTAAGTGACAATATATTCTCTAATATTACTTATAGGCAAACAAATATTTTACATATTGTACAAAATATTTCAAACAGGTTTTGTTGAATAACAAATATTGTCCAAATTATTGAACGTCTAGGGGCCGCTTTGTAAACGTCAGAAAAACTACAAACATACATGACAAGTATTTGACACATTATATTATAACTTATTTAACAGTATAACTAAATACTGGAATTATATATCGTATACAAAATTCGATCACAGTAAGACTAGCAAATGTCATTTGACTAAATATTCTCCTCAAAAGAATACTCTGATATTGGGAAGAACATAACATAGAACTCTGGAAGTTTCTGGGAGATCCATTATGTTTACATTTCAAAATGGGATGTAAACAACTTTAATTCGAATGTTCCATTGTTTTGATAGCATCGTTTAAGTCTCATATGTATTAATTACTAGTTCAAAACAACAGACAAAATAACAAGACATTTCAAACGACATGTAATTTACAAAAAATAATATAAATGTAAATATTTACATAGAAATCGTGTAATTATGAAAACAAATGTATCTCTATAAGATATGTAATATAAATACGGCGAACAAATGTATTTTAGCTTTTACTGGAAGGTTGTGGAATTGATAACCTAAACTTATATCTCTTCCTAGTTAAAAAAATGTATTATATTTATAATCCATAAGAGTAATTTTAAATGAAAATATTAAATTGTTATATTTATCAGTTTTAACTCTTCTATCCTTCTGTATACAGGTTGGCGACTGAAACTCCCGAACATAGGTCTTTAACATGTAAAATCATACTTTTCGTAATTTTTTGCTTCCCTAATAATTTTAGATAAAAAGCATTAAATAAAAGTTAGAGCATAAAAATTTGCATTTGAATCGGTAAGCAAAATTAATTTTTCATGCTTTGTAATCAGGGGTGGGCCAGGTCCACCCTGGCCCACCCTGCAACAACTCTGGCCCACCCGTTTAAAAGTCAAATGAGAGAAAACATTTCACGCACATTATTGGAACTGCATTTCTTATTCCATGACAATAATGGCATTTATGGTAAAGAAACATTAATATTATTTTACTGTACATTACAAAGCAGGTAGAACATCTATTCAGTGCATTTCATCATTGGTTTTGTATATAATTGCATTTTGTTATAGTATTTGCTATAATATAATCTTTTACTTGTTAAGTAACTATATCCGTCTATTCTTTCCAAAACTTATCCTTCAATTCATATGGTATATTTTTAATAATGTTAAACAAACTCTGTTATAATACGTATATACGAGTATATGCTTCACAAATTGTTGACTAAATATCAAATTTTAGTTATTTGTGTTCGAATGAAAAAGGTAAGTAGTAGTACAAAACTTTCTGATTAGTGGCCCACCTAAATATTTTTTGGCTCGCCGCTGGCCCACTCTACAAAAATATCCTGGCTACATCCCTGTTTGTAACTGCATAAATTAGGTATGAAAATGTCGAAAATCATCCCAAAAATAGCGATAGACAATAAAACTAATAAATTAACAAATGTTCAATAGTTTATCTGTCAAGTTAGGTTAATTTATTTTACTGAACAGTTATCTATTAATTTAAATAGATAATTGTTCACTTGAACAGAAATTATAAATAATAATACAAATAAACTATACCCTAGCTTGAATAATAAATCGATAACATTTGTTAATTTTTTATTTCAATTTTCATACCTAATTTCTGCCAGTTACAAAGCAAGCATAATTAATTTTACTAATTGATTCAAACGTAAATTTTTATGCTCTATAACTTTTATTTGAAGCTTTTTAACCTAAAATAATTAGGGATGCTAGAAATTACGAAAGCATGATTTTGCATGTTAAAAGTCCTATGTACGGAAGGTCCAATCACATCCTATATGTAACATACATGGCTGCAACAACAATATGTATTTTAAAATTAGACTAGATGGCAATTATGAAATACAATTTTTAATACAACAATATTTACTAATGGGAACTGTGACCATGATGAAATTTAATGAAAATATTTATATTATTGGTATAGATTTAAAAATAACATACCTATATTTATTTTAAATTTGTTAAATATAAAAAGAATTCGAAGAAAAATGCATTAAATTCCTGTGACGTCACCTGTGTTTGTATTACTTCGCATAGGTGACGTCACAGAAGTTTTAATGTCGTTTTTGAACAAATTTAACAACTATATTGAGATGGATTGAAAAAAAATGGTCACATATCCCATTTATGTTCACAATCTACTTCTTGGTCTATCAAATTCGCAACCTGAATAGTTATTTTCTAGTTTGCTCAAATAATTGATATTTATGGAAACAATTCAGATAATAAAATTTAAAATGATTGCACTAGTTTTGATAAAATCAATAACAATAACAAATATTTTAAAAGTAAAATTACTACTCTCTTAATAAATGTTTAAATCATAAGTGACTGTTATCATATATGCACTAACATACGTAAAATGTAAAGTACTTCACAAACTTTACATAAATTATTCAAATTATACCTGATGATGCTTTTTATTGGTGATTTTAACCAAGAGAGTCAACGTTATATGAGCAAAATATCATCGGCTCAAATCCATTCATGTTGTAAGAAACACGGTCATTAAACTTGCAAATAAAATTAAAAGATAACTGAAATTCATAGCTTAAATATTAGGTCATATACAATCAAATGTGCTATGGATATCAAAAAAATCTTTTATTTCTTTCTTTGCAAAGTGGATTCTGCCTATTGTATGTCCAAAAGCATTAAATAATGGAATTATTTCAAAATACATACATTTACATTACGGCATTACCCATTGCTAGGTGTGCCAATCTGCGTTGTACACAGATATCAGTAATAATGATGACATATTCGTACCGTGCGGGCGTTGACCAGGCGTCACCTCACGGGCACTCATTGTTGGCATGGAGAGTGTACCACAGGGATCACTTTCGTGCCATTTAAAATTTGAAATAATTTTGGCGGCGGTTGGGATCGAACCCCGGTCACCAGATTCGCGACCAGACACTTATGTACTTGACTACGAGACCAATCAATATGTTTTCATTTTAAAGTACGTCGTTTTAAACAATTCTTTTTATCATTATTAAAGATATAAGTGTATATAATATTTAGTCGTTTGATTTAAATTTCAATCCAAATGAATTTAAGTTTTATGACAACAGTGGAACATGACACCAGCTCATCAGTAGAACTATGACATGTGTTGCAAATGTGGCAAATTGTCTTGTTAATATGCAGGTTGTTTCAAAATTAATGTCCATACTTTTGAGATATGATTCAGTAGGCTAAAGTAAATCGAAAAATATGAGCGGAAAATTTTCGGATTGTCCTTTTATCAAGTTATTGATAAATATTTAAATATTAACATGTAAACTTTATTAAAAACGAATAATAGTAGAAAACAAGATATTTTATTCACAATTATTATAGTAATATGTCGATTCCTAACCTTTTAGAGGTTGGGAAATACGCCATTCCTAACTGCAATGACAATCTCTTGGGTGGGAAATAACAAATTTCACTTCCACCCCACGGGTTGGAAATGTTTATGTAGGGGTTGTATAGCAACATTGTCATAGATCTCTATAATAAAGAAGTAGGGTGACCAGACGTCTCGATTTTCCGGAATTCGTCCCTGTTTTGAGTTGTATGTCCCGGTGTCCCCATGAACATCTTCGGGACACGTAATTGTCCCAGTTTTCATACCCTATTCCAAATTTATTACTTATATCATCTATCGACTTTGTAATATTTATTTTATTACTAAATCTTTAATTGTTTTATATATTCTAATTTTATGCAGTACATTAATTTTATTTCTTGCATTATGTATATGTTTTAGACAGTTTATCCAGGTAAGTCAACAATCCGCATGCAGCTTCTCATCCCTTGAAAAAAATGTAACTTTCAATTATAACACATTTGACCTTGAATGATGGCTTGCCTCATCAAAATTTTATGCACGAGCCGCCACTGGTTTTACAATCCTTTGAAAAAGTCCCGATTTTGCGATTTATACATCTAGTCACCCTAAAGACTAAACAAATTTTAATAGAGCTGTCAAAAAATATTAATAAAATTAAAGGTTTATAACTCAATGATTTATTCTGAAAAATATTGATTTAAAAAGGGATGATTGTGAATAAAATAGTATACATACCTCGGTGGCAGTTTCATTACAGCCTCGCGCTGTATCTCACCTCAAGGCTTCATATCTCGGTAATATACATAAGCCCTCGGCTTTAATGAAACATATCCCACCTCGGATGTAATATACTATTCCACACCTATGACACAAAATGTGTTCAAATAGGTTGCCTCCTACTTGAAGCCAAATATTCGCAGGATTTATCATGGAAGCATGATGGAAGTTTTAACGCATGGTCGTTTCAATGAGCCCATAAACCATTTTTTTTAACTTTTATAATGGTATAACGATTAATGAAAACCCGACATGAAAATACCTTATATTAAGCAAGATATGATTTTTTAATGTTTTGCGATGAGTTTGTGACGTCACCGGTGTCAGAACAGTGGCACTGAAAGAATGTTTTACACGAGAGCAGGTATTATATATTTTCTAATATAAAATTACATTTTAAATGTTTTATGTCATAATTTATACTAATTAAACTTAATACAAATGAAATTCAATTTTATTTTTGCAATTTTATGGTATTTACTATTGACAACTGACAAGCTGCGACATGACATCTGGTGGGAAAAATATGAACTTTCCGATTTGGTACTATATTGTGACTGTATGCTTGAGTTACATGTGGTTTGATCATTTGATGTGAATAAAAATGGGAAAAAGTCGTACAAATTGTTGTATATTCTGACGTCACTCTCAAGATCTGGTCGAGACACAGGCATTGGGTTTTATAATTTTCCGAAACATGGCCAAAATAAAGTTAAAATTACGACAAGAGCAAGTGTTGAAATGGATATGGATCGACGAAAAGCATGGGAATATGCAATTCGTAGTGCAAAACAAATAACAAAACATATGAAAGTTTGTTCTCGTCATTTTAAATCGGATAATTACATATTTCGTGGTCTTTATCTAGCTTTACATGTGCATTCTGCACTAATAATTTTTAAGTTTTCTCTAAATGTATTTTGATTTCATGTGGTTTTGCAAAAATTCCACTGGTTCGCAGACAAAGTGCAAATATTACCCACATTATACCGTCATTTTTTAATACTCCACATATTATTATGTGGTTAGCGTTTATAATTCGCTCACCTGCGATCATCAATTTCGATTGATTATATATGTATAAAATTATAAATACATTTTAACATATCTTCTATAATACATTTAGAAGTAGCTGTTGCTTCCAGAAATCTAAAATGTTCTGTGGTACCAAACCTTATTTTAAGTGAAAAAAATTGCTTTCGTTGTTTGTTTTCATATGTCACAACACTGCGAGTACCAATTCAGAAGCAGCTGATCGGCCTGATGGTGCTGCCGCCATCGGACATGTCAGTTCTCAATAGGAGTAAATGTAACAGTGCCTCTAGTGACACTTTATAGTTCCACCATCTTGGGCGAGGCGTGTGACCAGAAAAGTGAGGTTAGAATTTGCCTTTGACGCGAATTCATAGTTTGAATTCCTTATAGGGTATAGGTTTCAAATGAGAATTTGGTTTTACTGACAAAAAAAAGGTATTTTGTAAAAGAAATTAAGCAGCCCTTGTTACGAATTCTATAGTTTGTTTATTCAGTAATAGATCGCAACAGTTTAAAACCCTTGAAAAGGTAAAGTAAGAAAATTATTAGAAATTAAAATGCTAGGTGTAAGCAAAAATACCATATGTCGTTGATAGTCTCTCACCCGCCCGTAAATAGGTCAGTGCAACAGAAGCTATGCATCGTACAGAAATTGTAGGATCAAATCGAGACATATGTTCATTGAATTCTGTACTGTTGTATTTTTGTTTAAATAATTATACACTGTGCACATTTCATGTAAATATTATTACACGAATTTGGACACAAGGGATTGGTCTAGGTGCTACATATAATACTGTGCTTAAGAGATTTAATTTTATGAGATTTCTTAGCCTTTAAAGTTGGGCAAACATTTCTCCCATAAGAAATACACGAGAATTTAAATTATGTTCTCAGCGTTATGAACTGAGTTTGAATTTGTTACATGGATCAGCAAATTGCATGTTCTTTCGAATTCCGATCAGTATCCCCACCCCAAGACCAAGTAATCCAGATCAGTGCCATCTACTCCAACAAAAACTTGGATTAGAAAGATTATATCACTTAAGATTCAAAAATGGCGGAAGCGGCGGAAGAATCTGTCATATTTTATAAGTCAATCAGGACAAGAGGTTACATATCTAAAACAAATTTAAACAATAATAATCAATGGTAAATATAGAAAAATGAAATTCATTTTTCCGACTGATTTTGACAGATACTTGTGTTCTTTCGAATAAATTCATCTGCGTCCACGTGACCTGACCTGATTTAATCCATACGATCATTTGGATCTGATCCAACCCACCGAAAGAATACGGCTTTGGTATCATAAGTTTGCAAATTCAAAGTGCAAATATGCAGGACCTCTTTTACGATTTCATCTGTTCTTCCTCTCTTTTTAAAGCATTCATTGCATATACTATAACTAAATTTACTCAATTTTTTAAAAAATTGTTGTACATGTTTTTGTGGCCATATTTTAAATTTAAATGTTCTCCATCATATCATCCACCTGCGCTAAAAGTTCTACTGCGCACTGTACACATCTCACTTTTATTAACATCTCTCTCTCTCTCTCTTTTAATGTAATAGGTCCATTGTTCAATAATGGCATGTGTTTTTATGATTACCACTAAAATCGTTTATTAATAAAAATACATGCATTAATAGAGTTCATTAATGAATTATTTTCGATACATTAACATAACCTGTTCATATACGGTTGACGAAAAAATTATTTAGTTTATAATCAGTATGTATTTTACGATTTTTATATAAATTTATTGTTATTCGATTATTAATAGTAATGGTGATGTTGGTATTCATATTGTGACGTTAACAGACAAAAGTATGCTGCAAAGCGTTCATGGTTCCATGATAAATCGTGCGAATGTTTGTCTTCAAGTAGGAAGCTACCTATTCGAATACATTTTGTGACAATAGGTGAGAAAAATATCTTGCTTTCTAATATTAATCGCATTTAATAATTTTATTTTTTATTATTATTAGGTTGAGGGCTAAAGTTATAGTCACTTTTGTTACTGCGACCTGTAAGATCTATTGTAACATGGCCCTATCTAAGGTTTCTGAAAGCAGTCCCTGTGTCCCAAAGTTCTCATGAAGCCAGTACTGCTCCAGGAATCAGTGCCCCGACCCCATTTCGTGAAGTACCTTTTACCTACATGATTACATCTCCTTACGGTCACAGCAGGGGCCTATTCCACCAAACTTTGGACTTTACACTTTTCATTTGCTAATTTTGTGTCACCATTGATACACAATTTTACAAATATACAGATGTTTCCTTTAAAACAACCAGCGCTTTTTTGGACGAACTAATGTTTTATACAAAAACGGATCAAGAATAAGGGGCTAATTTATTAGTAATAACAAACCGAAAATTCAACCAGTGGTTCTCAAATGGTAGAACAAAATTATATTTTTTTAAATAGTGCCCTATATATTTTTTTTACTAAGAAATTTTTTTCTGATTTCAACGATATAAATATTATATAGGGTTGTATAACAATTATTTCGAGAAAAATGGTATTAAAATATCAAAAATAATTTTACAATATTCAACGATATAAATATTGCATAGGGTTGTAAAACAATTATTTCGAGAAAAATTGTATTTAAAATTAGAAATAATGTAATAAAAACTGGCTTTTCTACTAGCGTAACCTAGGAAACACGTATCAATACTTGTGTATTGCATAGCCTATTGCAATATTGTAACATTATTTTTGATTTTTTAATACCATTTTTCTCGAAAAAATTGTTACACAACCCTATATAATATTTATGTAGTTCAAATCAGAAAAAAATTCGCTATCTAATGGGCTATAAAATTATATAGAGTACCATTTAAAATAATATAATTTTGTTCTACTGTTTGAGAATTGAATTATCAGTTTGTTATTAATGAATTAACCCCTTAATTTTGATTATTTTTTGTATGTAATATTGTGGCTAAAGTCATTAGTCCGCCCAAACAAGCGCTGGTTGTTTTATAGGAAACATCCCATATGTAAAGTGAAATGTCATACACAAAATAAAAATTGTTCATTATTTGAATTTTTTGTTCCGCTATCGTTACAATTTTTTTTTCTTTATAATAATTATTGTAAATTTAAAATAAATTTATGTAAAGAATATTTTGGCAAAAAATTGACATTTCCAAATTTTATATCTATGAAGCCGTAAAATTTGTAAATGAAAAGTGCAAAGTTTGGTGGAACAGGTCCCTGGACATTCGTATTCCGAAGTTTCTTCATGCTCTTCGCAGAGTCGACAGATACTATCTTCAGCTATACCAATCTTACATAAATGGTATTTCAGAGGACAATAACCAGTAAAAATACCTGTCATTGTTCTAAGGTCCTCTTTGCTGTGAACTAATAGCAATTTCGTTTTTAATACAGTAAATTAAATCCCAAAAACACAGGCGTCACTTTTGAAACACCTGTATTGTTAATATTAATAAAATTAATTATTTTCAATTTTTTAGTTTGAATGTTCGTAATACAAATGTATTTTAAAACAAAAACATTATTTGAAGGTAATATTTTGGTCATCGCTGTATTTTACAATGTAGCAGCTCTGTGCATCCTTATTTCTTGTGAATACCAACTTTGTGGTTGAAACTTCCCATTTTGAAAGGAAAAACAAAGAAAAAATGAAAATGATGATTTCTACCTTTAGCAGTCGTGTCAGGATATCTAGTAGTGGTGAGACATTCACCGCATAATTTCCGCGGCTTTTTCTCGATCTCGTTCTACTTCTTGCGGATGCATACGTTTCCTATGTGAAAAACAATTCCCTGAGCTAGCGAAGGCTTTTGGACAGTACGGACATTGATACGGCCGGGCTCCAGTGTGTTGATTTATGTGGAACTGTTTCATTCAAAAATACAAACGTCAACAATATAAGTTACAATGTATGCTTGAATTCACTGAAGAAGATTCCAATGTTATTACATCATTAACATTATTTCCACAACTTGAAGTCTTAAATGTTATTCGTTAAGTCCTAATATTGTTTTTAACGTGACGTATGTAGATGTTACACTAATAATTGGAGTCACACAAATTAATCTATTGCAGCACTTCTAAAAATATATAAATATGTTCAAAATAACTTCCATAATCAATACTAGGTAATATACAGGATGAGTATTGCCCCCCCCCCTTTATTTCTTTTTTATTATAAATAATAGAAAAAATAGCCCATATAAAAGTTTTATTATTTTAAATATACTATTTGATGGCAGATGTAGATATTTTTTATAAAGTCAGGTTTACGAGATACAACTATCAATTTATAATATTTGAATAAAAATGATTTCCTATATTTCTCAATTATTTTATTTTTCTCAATTTTTTTGAAATACATTATAACAACTAATACATCGTTGAAAAGAGAAAAGAATGATGGTTTATATTATAGTAAAAGAATTATAGGTTGCTATTTAAAAAATAAAAGTTGATAGTCGTATCTTGTAAACTTGACTTTATATAAAATATTTACATCTACCATCAAATAGTATATTTAAAATAATAAAAGTTTTATATGAGCCATTTTTTTCTATTACTTACATTAAAAAAAGTTAAGCGGTTAAACTCATACTGTATATATGGATAAAAAAAAAAACTACGTACATATATTATAACCCATGTCATTCGATTTTTTTTAATCTTCATACAAACGTAAATGATCTATTTGGCATGGTATTATAAATTCAAACAAGTAATCGAGCAATGGGTAATATGCAGTGATGAAATATTTATTTTTTATTTATCGATAATAATTTTTGGCAAATAGAAATAAATGTATCATCTGTCAGTTTCATTTTCTATTCAGTGTCTACTATAATTATTAGCTACAATTTATTATCGATCAATAAAACTTATCGATTGAGTTACAGAATAAGGGTGATAATTTGGTTTATTTTCGTTGTTTCGTTATAGCGTTATTTTCTGCAATCATACAATTGAAAATAAATTTCGGTTTTCAAAAACGCGATTGCAAAAGGCTTGTAAATATGTAGTAAGAATATGAAATAGAGTAGAAGTTAAAGGCATTAAAAACTCGAATATTTTAAAAACTAATAACTTTTTTAAACTTTTATCTATCTGTATATAGTCCGCGACACCGGAACATAGGATTTTAACATATAAAATAATATTTTCGTAATTTCCTGCTACCTTAATTATTTTATGTAAAAAAACATTCAAATAAAAGTTATAGAGCTTAAAATTTTGCACCTGAATCAATACGCAAAATTAATTTTGCATACTTTGTAATGACTAAAAATTGGTATGAAAATGTAGAAAATCACCCCAAAAATAGCGATACCCATGGAATTGAAACAGATAAATTAGCAAATGTTTAACATTTTACCTGTCAAGTTACGTTAATATATTTTTTATTAGGTATTATTTATAATATTTCCTCAAGTATTTAAATAAATAATTTTTCACTTTAACAGAAATTACAAATAATAATAAACATAAATTAACCTAGCTTGATGGATAAATCGTTAACATTTGTTAATTTTTAGTTTCAATTCCATGGCTATCTCTATTTTTTTGGGTGTTTTTCGACATTTTCATACCTAATTTATGCCGTTATAGAGCATGCAAAACTTTTTTAAACTTTTATCTATCTGTATATAGACCGCGACACCGGAACATAGGATTTTAACATATAAAATAATATTTTCGTAATTTCCTGCTTCCTTAATTATTTTATGTAAAAAAAATTCAAATAAAAGTTATAGAGCTTAAAATTTTGCACCTGAATCAATAAGCAAAATTAATTTTGCATACTTTGTAATGACTGAAAATTGGTATGAAAATGTAGAAAATCACCCCAAAAATAGCGATAGCCATGGAATTGAAACAGATAAATTAGCAAATGTTTAACATTTTACCTGTCAAGTTACATTAATATATTTTTTATTAGGTATTATTTATAATATTTCCTCAAGTATTTAAATAAATAATTTTTCACTTTAACAGAAATTACAAATAATAATAAACATAAATTAACCTAGCTTGATGGATAAATCGTTAACATTTGTTAATTTTTAGTTTCAATTCCATGGCTATCGCTATTTTTTGGGTGTTTTTCGACATTTTCATACCTAATTTATGCCGTTATAGAGCCGGCAAAATTAATTTTGTTTATTGATTCTAATAATAAAAATTACAAAGTTACGTCTAGTTTCATCAGTTTCACGGAGAAATTCGCAATTTGCTTTTTGCAGTTTGCACTTGCATTGATTCTAATATAGAATTTAAGCTCCTGCATAGTTTATTTGAAGCTTTTTGACCTAGGTTGTGCCGGTCGCCATCCTGTATATTGTAAGCAGTTTATAAACAAACTCGCTTTATCTCAACACCGTGTGCGACTCAAACAAAGACACATTCATTAGAAATGCTGAACCAGACTTTTTCGGGATCTTGCTAACCCAAGTGGATGTTCTGGCATGGCAACGGAATTTTGGGACACTCGAGCTTGCGACACGATTTCAAGAACATTCATTGTAATAAACTCATACCAATTATTGTGAAATAAATAAATTTGTTGTGCTGAAAATGAAGCTACCTTTATTATTTTTAAAGGTAATTAATAATATATTTCACTACTAAAGTTCATATCCATTGCTTATAATATCTTGTTATTTATATAGTCATATCAGCTTGATATTAGTTTAAATATACATTGTTTATTTGTACTGGATTTGATAACACATTTTTATTTTTGACGAATCAATCAATGAAGTGTGCAATAACTAAAACATATTTGTTCTGTACTTCCCTGGCCTTCGTTTAGTTTGAGATAAAAATAGAATTTCTCCAGTACAAAGTTATATGCAGTAATGCAAAATGAAATGCATTTTATAAATACGCAAAATATAATATGATAATAATGATTAGACAATAATGATTACTGTAAAATAATTTAGAAATATTTAAACACAATTTACAATAAATATGTATATTATTTAAAACAAAGCAATAATTATTTTAATGGTATATTATGTGGTTCAAGAATTAGCAGAACCGTGGAGAGCTGTTACGGGCCCTGGGGTAAAATCTAAAATCAGACTAGTGGGTCCCTCTAGAGTTACTTTAATTCAAAAGTTGAAAAAGTGGAGACCAAGCGGAGCGAGGTCGAAACCGTCGGTACGAAAAACAAATTTTATTCGAAAAAAGGGATGTGGTCGATTTTTATACAATTATAGCCGTGTTCATCCTTTTTGAGTGATCACACGGATTCATTACAGAGCAAATTAAAAATGGCTAACGACAACAGGTTTTCGAGCGTAGAAATTTAACAATGTGGGGTTTGTTGCATACAAGGAAACAGGGCAGCGAACCCGACGAAAACTGGGTTCGGTTCAGGTTCAGGTTAATTTGTTTTTTGAGAGATGGGTTCGGATGCGGTTCTGGTTCAAACATTAACATAATTTGCGGTTTTGTTCCGGGTTCAGGTATTGGGTTCAGGTTCGGTTCGACCTAATGAAATTGAATTAATGTTTTTTGAATAACAATCTTTATATAGAAATAATTTAAAATGCGAGCCGGAATTTACGCGAGACAAGAACACGAATACAATTTTCATAAACAGACAAAACAGGCGTCAATTATCGGCTGCATTACGCTTACGCTTACGTTTCGAACTCAAAATGATCCTGAACCGGAGCTGAAGTATAAGTATATTTCTTTGATCCTCCAATTTGTTTTAGAATCGTCTTATTAATCAATAAAAAAAATATAAAAATCTTTACAATCTTTACATAAAAATTGTTTATAATTAAAATAAACCATAAATATTCTTTTAACCATTGATATATTTAATCTATTTCTTTCATCTTTCTCCAACTGGGTATTCATTAGCGCAATCCTCGGTGAAAACACCCGTTCAATGTTTACGTAATTCACATATTTTTAATATGAAATGAACGGTTGGCAAGAGTAGTGAATGATCTAGCATCTTACCTACATAAAAAAATTAAAAATCTTTTAATGAAAGTGTAGTGTAAATCTCAAAAATCACAAAACAGCTTCATTAGTGTATAAACTACAAAACTAAATATAGTGTTGTTATAAAAGATGAAATAAGTGTATAAAAACAACAAAAATAGGTTTTAGTGAACTCAAGGTTGAGCGTGTTAGGATAGTGTGCAATGGGGTAGTTACCATATGTTAAAATTTAAAGAAATTCGTATTTGTTTCCAATATATGAATCATAATAAAATATATACTGCAATAAAATTCGCCATTTATTATGTAAATATTTCAAAAAGGTTATTTAAAATATTAATGATTCAAGTCGACCTCTTCCCTGTGACGTCACGCTTACATACTTAAAGCCGCAAATGTCGCTAGTGTCGTTTTACAGCGATGGGCTGTGATATTTCACGGTGACAATTATTGGTGATACTGACGCCGTGGACATAACCTTGTTTCTATTTATCAATTGTAATACAAAACGTCGTTACAAACTTGCTCAAACAAAAATAAATAAGTAAAAATAGATGCTAACTTGACATCAATCTAACCTAACAAACAAGTTCCCCTTACTCCGCAAGACATACGTCGCAAAATATCTTTGTCATACTTCGAGCAGCACGTCGGAACTATATTACAACGGAAACGGCAAGACTATAACGTCACAGTGGCGGGAATAGATATGTTCGGTGTTTTCAGTAATTTTTTTCTCATTTAAAAACAAAAATTGTGCAAAATAAAAAAATATGGAAAATTTAAAAATACTTGCTTCTAATAAAAAAATCATAAAGGCGAAACTACCCCATTCCACCCGCGCATCGGCAACTCCTTCAACTCAGTGTTGCCAAGTATAGTAAAAATTGTACTCAAATACAACATGCAACAAACAAGCGGTGGAAACAATTTAACAACAAACACAACAACAACGTCGACAAATACGACAACCACACAATTGTACTATACTCCAACAACAGTATCAACTCCAATTAGTATTTCGAAAATTCTTACGAATGCCAGATTACCACAAATTTCACCAGTGTCATTTCTTTCAAAAAATAACCCTACTTTTGTAGACCCACAAACTCCCAGTTTCAGTAATTTCCCAGTTTCAGGAGCACAAAATAGTCACAACAATACAACACAAAGTTGGCAGTTTGTACGCATAAGACAATACACGAAAAGAACCAGAGAAAACGACTCAAAAAACACCTAAGAAAACATAAACAAAAGAAGAAATGTTAGTTACAAAAATACAAACAATCCAACAATGACTGAAAACAGATATAAAGTACTGATTAACGAAACAAATGATAATGTCGCAGCCGAAAACGAAAATCAAATATACAAAAAATCTGAACGAAAACCCCCTCCAGTTTTTGCCCAGGATGTCGCAAATTATAGCTTAATGCTTGAAAGTCTCAAAACAATATTAAAACCAGAAGAATTTTACTGCAGCGCTTTGGCCAAAAACGAAGTAAAAATAAACACAAATAGACCGGACTCATACCGAACACTGATACGAATGCTTAACACCAACAATATAGCTTATCACACTTACCAACTCAAAGAGTAAAGGTCCTATAGAGTGGTCATTAAAAATATCCACCACACAACTTCCTTGAATGAAATAATAGAAGCTCTAGAAGAAAAACATTTTGAAATCAGAAATGTCTCCAATATCAAGAGCTGGTCAACCAAAGAACCACTCCCGATGTTTTTCGTGGACCAAAAACCGAATGCAAACAATAAAAAATTACGAACTCAGACATATATTAGGTACTAAAATTAGTGTAGAACCTTCTAGAAAAAAGAAAGACATACCACAGTGCATGCGCTGGCAAGAGTACGGTCACACCAAAACATACTGCCAAAAACCTTACTATTGCGTTAAATGCGGAAAAAACATCCATCACAAGACTGTAACAAGGATAAAGACACCCCACCAACTTGTGCCCTCTGCTGAGGCCCTCACCCAACGAACTATAAAGACTGCTCTGTATATAAAGAACTACAGAAATCAAGAAACGCGACAATCCAGAACAAACCACAAAAAACAAATGAACATACCCACAGCTATTACACCGGAAGAGTAAACGACAACTACGGCAGCAACAACAACAACAACAAAACTTATGCAAACATAATGAAGAACCCTCAACACACACATCACAAGACATAACACTAACACAATTTTTGAACAAATTTGAATCGTTGTTCACACAACTCATGCAGAAAAACACCACAATAATCAATCTACTCACCGCCTTCATCAACAAACGCAATGTCTAACGTAATAAGAATTGCTTTATGGAACGCTAACGGACTAGCCGAGCATCGGCAGGAAATGGATTTTTTTATCAATCAACAAAAAATAGATACAGCTTTAATATCACAAACACATTTTACAGAAAGAAATTATTTTAATATACCTAAACATAAAACTTATTACACGAATCACCCAGATGGGACCGCCCATGGAGGAACCGTAATCATAATTAAGGAGAGAATTAAACATCACGAACTAAATAAATATGAAAAGAATTATCTGCAAGCAACGTCAATAAAAATTAACGAAACGCAGGGTACTCTCAACCCATCTGTCGTTTATTGCACACGCACAGGCACGCAATAAAACTAGACCAATTTGAAGAATACTTCTTTGGTCCAGGAGGAAATTCATAGCAGGTGGGGACTATAACTCTAAACACTCGCAATGGGGCTCAAGAGTAAAAAATCCTAAAGGAAGCGAATTACAAATGACAATGTCCAAACAAGGGTACAGTCACTAAGCACCGGTAAACCTACTTATTGGCCCACCGATCCTAATAAACTCCCAGATTTATTAGATTTTTTCATATCAAAGGGAATAAATTTAAACCATTTTGACATTGAAGAAAATTACGACTTACCATCAGATCATTCTCCGGTAATCATCACCTTGAACACCACGGTAAGAAAAAAAGATAAAACTCCAACATTATGCAACAAAAAAATGAAACTGGAACTTATACAAATACTTAGATAAGAACACTAACCTACAAATACCGCTAAAAACACCCGATGATATAGACAACGCAGTTCAAAACAGAACAAGACTCATTCAAGAAGCTGGATGCTCTTCAACGCCACCCATTGAAAACAAAAACGAAAATAGTACTAACTATCCTAAAATAATCAGAGACAAAATTGAAGAGAAGAGAAAACTCAGACGTAAATGGCAGTACTCAAGACACCCAGAGGATAAAAACAAGCTTAACCACTTATGTAAAGAAATAAAAAAATCTAGAAACAAAGAACAACTACATACAAGATTATCTAAGCAATTTGTCCCCAAGCCCAAAAAATGATTACTCATTGTGGAAAGCCACAAAGAGATTAAAAAGGCCAACGAAATTCATTCCTCCAATTGAAAAACAAAACGGATCATGGGCCAGGGAAGAAAAAGAAAAGGTCGAACATTTCTCAAAAGTTTTCGAACCAAACCCAACAACTTCAACAACTGTAGATGAAAATACTATACAAAATTTTCTAAACAGTCCATCACAGTTACCACAACCAATTAAACATTTCACACCTGCAGAAGTAAACACCGATATCAATCACCTCAATAACAAAAAAAACCCTGGATATGATCTGATAAATGCCAAGATGCTAAAGGAATTGCCCAGGAAAACCTTAGTCTTAATTACCAACATATACAATGTAGTGATAAGAGTAATGTATTTTTCTATACAATGGAAATTCGCGAACATAATTCTGATTCACAAACCTGGAAAACCAGTTCAAGAAATAACCTCATACAGGCCGATCTCCTTGCTACCTCAACTACAAACTCTATTAAAAAGACTAAAAATAATAATTGAAGATGAAAATTTAGTTCCACACTATCAATTCGGCTTCAGACAACAACATTCAACAATCCAACAAGTACACAGAGTAGTGGACGTATTGAAAACAGCTTAAAAAATAAAAACATTTGTTCGGCCGCCTTCCTAGATATAAGTCAAGCTTTTGACAAAGTGTGGCATACTGGACTTCTGTATAAGATTAAATAAAAATTATCGCACCAATATTTTCTTCTGTTTCAATCATACCTGAAAGAAAGATTTTTCCAAATAAGTGACAATGGAGTCACTTAAAAAATACAGCCAATTAAAGCTGGAGTACCGCAAGGGAGCGTACTAGGCCCAGTATTGTACCAGCTTTTCACAGCAGATATGCCCTGTCCAGAAAACGTATTTACAGCCACATACGCAGACGATACAGCATACATTGTTTCACACCCTGATCCAGTAGAATCATCAGCCTTACTACAAGAAACTCTAGATCAAATGCAAACATGGGCAACCAAATGGAAAATTAAAATCAATGAAGGCAAATCCACCCACATAGTATTTACAACAAGGAAAGTTACGTGCCCACAAGTAGACATCAACAATAAAACATTGGACACTAAAGAAGAAGTAACATATCTAGGCATGCATCTAGACAAAAGAATAACCTGGCGAAAACATCTGCAAGCAAAGAAAAAACAAATAGATGTTAGAATTAAAAAGATGTACTGACTACTAGGGCGCAAGTCTCAATTGTCGCTGCATAATAAACTACTTCTCTATAAAGTACTCATCATACCAATTTGGACATATGGTGTACAACTCTGGGGCTGTGCAAAGAAATCAAACACATATATATAATCCAAAGAATACAGAATAAAACACTATGCATGATTACCAACGCACCATGGTACATCAACAACCATACCCTTCACACAAAGATTTTCATATCAAATACGTAAAAGACCGCATAAGAAAATTCTTCATTAAAACATGAAAAGAGACTAACTTGCCACCCAAATGAACTGGTTACCGAGCTATGCAACAATAAACCTACCCTTCCGAATTGAAGTATATATAAAATGGTTATATATGTATGAAATATAACATAATAATGATAAATAAAGAAGTAGTACCAGTGGGCACTATCCTCTCGCATGCTGTGTAAACTTATCAAATTTGCTTCTTGGCCGTAAATAAGGCCATTTGTAAATAAATATGAATTAAATAATATATATATATATATATATATATATATATATATATATATATATATATATATATATATATATATATATATATATATATATGAATATATTTCAAATATAATAAAATTTTAGTATATAATATAATTTGGATTTGAAAAAAAGAGTACAAATGCACTGAAAATGAAAAAAAGATACCGAACCTTTACTCCAAAATAAGAGGACATGTCCGGTGAAAAGAGGACGTCTGGTAACCTAGGCTCCTCAGCTTCAGTGCTGGGACAAATAAAAGAGTACTATACTTTTCAATTTGTAAAATATTTCCAATATTTTATTATTTAACAAATAAATAAGTCTTCACTTTTTCATCCGGATTAAATCCCATTTTCAGGGTAACATAAAAGTATAAATTTAATATAAACATAAATATATGTAATAATATATATATATATATATATATATATATATATATATATATATATATATATATATATATTATTCAATATAAAAAATAAAAGAGCGTACCGGTTGGCAGTTGCATCCGTAACTTGTGCTTTCTTACTTATTTTTGTAGTCATGAGCATGCGGTCCCGGGTTCGAATAAATTAAGACAGAAATACAATTTTTGGGTTACTTATTTTTACAGAATGACAGTGGTCAGCTTCAACACTTAACTTCACCACGTACTTAATGAATAAGTTGTTAGTGGTTACTAGCTTCAGGCCGTGACCAATACGATCGAAGCCACAGATTGTCAAGTTGTCAAGATTATGTTTAACAAAAGGAGTAAAAAAAAATAATTTTACTCTGAATGATATAGGGCGGAGAAGACACGGGACTCGGGCGACCTTAAATTGTTTGGAATCAGCTGATTTGTGTGCGCTTGTCATTCTGACCACAATAATGTTCTCAACTATTTTGAATATGAACTACTGAAAAGTTATTTTTCGAGCCTTGGGTGTTTCCTTTAAAACAACCAGTGCTTTTTTGGGCGAACTAATGATTTTAGACAAAAATGTTAGAAGAGACTAATTTATCAGTAATAACAAACCGAAAATTCAACCAGTGGTACTCAAACAGTAAAACAAAATTATATATTTTTTAATGGTGACCTATATATTTTTTTACTCTATTAAATAGAGATTTCTTTTAATTTCAACAATGTAAATATTTGTAAGCAGTCAATAAACCATATCGCCTTATATCAACACCGTGAGCGCCTGAGTGCCTCAAACAAAGACTTATTCATGGGAAATGCTGAGCAAGATGGATGTCACCTTAAATGTGCTTTTGTCTTTCCAAAAATTCTCGTACGTTGCTAGATAATGGCGTAAAACCGATTTTGGTTGAAATTTTAATTTTCAAATAACTCTTAAACATTTGCTAATCTAAAAAAAATGTTTCAAATTTAAAAGTTAGATATTTTCATTGTGCATCCACCGGCGTAAATATTTTTTTAATGGCAATTTTTCGAGATATAACACAAACTTACTTTTTTTTAAATGGAACTCATATTTGATTTTTGCTTTCAAAAAACACTTATTTTTTTCTCTTTTGATTGGTATAAGGGTTATTGCGTTTTAAATTTATTTTACCCGTCTTATTTATTTGTCATTAGTTTTTTAAAATAGTATTTCATTTTACTTAAATAACTTATTTCATACCTACCCTGTTTCATAATTTAATTTTAAGTGTATATTTTTAAATTTACGGAAGTAGGTTTACCAGGTATGATCTAAAAAACCAATCGAAAGAGACAAAAAAAAATTTTTTTTGATATGGGTTCCATTTAAATAAAATATAAGTTTGTGATATATCTCGAACATTTATATAATATCTGCTCTCATGAAAAAACATTGTTTCAGTGCCACTGGTCGCCACACGTGACGTCACGAACTCATCGCAAAACTTTTAAAAAATCATATCTTGCTTAAAATAAGGAATTTTCATATCGGGTTTTCAGTAATCGTCATAGCTTTGCACAGTTTCATAAAAAAAATAGTTTATAAGTCCATTATTGTTTGAAAAGCTTTATTGCTCACGATTAATGAGCAAGATTGCAATAGGTTTAGGAGAAAAATTTACAACGGGAAAAAGAAATGTAAAGAATGAAGCATGTCACCTGTACTTGAATGACACTTATTATGATATACCTATATATTTTTGTTCAATACAGATTATCATCATGATACAGATCAATTTTATAACCAATTTATTGGTTTATAGTTTATTTTTTAAATTATTATGAATAGTAATAGAAAAAATAGTATATGCAACTCATGTATATTATACATGATGATATTGACTTTAATACAGTCGCATGAATTACGATACTCGCCATGGTTCATTGTCTCGTATCGCAAACTTCAAGCTCGTGTATTAATAGCTATCACAAACAAACTACAAACTCAAATTGAATCAAGGAAAAACTCAAAAATTAATCCTATCACCTAGACTCAATATAGATCAGCCAAAATTTGTAGTACTTCTAGGCCTAAATATTGATCCCCACTTAAATTGGATATATCAGATAGACAAACTTCGAAATAAACTTGCATCAGTAATATTTCTTTCCAGAAACTTATCTAAGTACGTATCAACAGACACATTAAGATCAATTTATTTTGCTTTATTCGAAAGTCATTTGACATATGCTATAACTGTTTGGGGTAACTTTATACATACAGGAAAAAATTTTGTCCTCCAAAAAAAGATCATACGTTTAATTGATAAAGCTCCGATAAATACACATTGTCGTCCTATATTTATTAAACTAAAAATTATGTCTTTTCCCTGTCTGTATATCTACCACAGTTTACTTGACATTCACAGAAATAAAAACTTATTTAAATCAAATAATGATGTTCATCAATATAACACAAGAAATGCTCAGAATTTACGCCCTCCGCTTATTAAACTAGAATGTTCTAAAAAAAATTCTCCACACATTTCTCTTTATAATAAATTACCTAGTAATATTAGAAATATGAACTTTATTACATTTAAAATATGGCTAAAGAATTATTTGCTGTCTCAGTGCAGGAGTTTTTAAATACTCTAATTATTTTGTGATTAACTTTGTCTAATTTATTTATTTATGTATACTGCTAATATATTTTGTGACTTCCTCAGGAATCCTGGGTACCATTGACCTGCCTCTCAGCAATTGCTGGAGAGGCTAGGCGCGGACGATATGCCAAGATGATCAAGGCAGCCACCCAGGTGGTCGGGGTGACTTTGTGTAGTACGCCTACAGACGAGTACTCAGGGTGAGGTAACGGTGTACACACCTGGTACGGGTTTTCACCAAGTAACCAGGTGGAGGATGGCGAGAGGTGAGAACAGAGGGACCAGAGGGTGCGGCGAAGCCAGGCTGTAACCCCTCATAGTCGCGCTTCTGTCGCAGCCAGGACCGCGGAGCTGGGCAGTGGGTGGGCACAATGGCAACACAACACTGATACCAGTATTCCGTGGTCATACTGGAGCGGGCCTCTGGAACCAGGTGGAAAAGACAGAGAGCCTGATGGGTGCGGCGAAGCCATGCTGTAGCCCCTAAATATCAGGTCTCTGCCATGCACAGGTGCCATCACCTCATGAAACTTACAGACTGCGGGTGGACCTCCACACAACGGGAGGCAACACTTCGCAGACACTGTGCACTCATATGGGAGGTGACTAGTGCTTGGTTCAGCCACCTTTTTAGTTCGGGTACGCGGGGTCACTAAGCCCGAATAGACTGCTGTAGGCCAGTCTACCCCTGCGGGATTATTATTATTATTATTATTATTATTATTATTATTATTATTATTATTATTATTATTATTATTATTATTATTATTATTATTATTATTATTATTATTATTATTATTATTATTATTATTATTATTATTATTATTATTATTATTATTATTATTATTATTATTATTATTATTATTATTATTATTATTATTATTATTATTATTATTATTATTATTATTATTATTATTATTATTATTATTATTATTATTATTATTATTATTATTATTATTATTATTATTATTATTATTATTATTATTATTATTATTATTATTATTATTATTATTATTATTATTATTATTATTATTATTATTATTATTATTATTATTATTATTATTATTATTATTATTATTATTATTATTATTATTATTATTATTATTATTATTATTATTATTATTATTATTATTATTATTATTATTATTATTATTATTATTATTATTATTATTATTATTATTATTATTATTATTATTTCCGCTCTTTTGTTTCTCACTACCTCAGGAATCCTGGGTACCATTGACCTGCCTCTCAGCAATTGCTGGAGAGGCTAGGCGCGGACGATATGCCAAGATGATCAAGGCAGCCACCCAGGTGGTCGGGGTGACTTTGTGTAGTACGCCTACAGACGAGTACTCAGGGTGAGGTAACGGTGTACACACCTGGTACGGGTTTTCACCAAGTAACCAGGTGGAGGATGGCGAGAGGTGAGAACAGAGGGACCAGAGGGTGCGGCGAAGCCAGGCTGTAACCCCTCATAGTCGCGCTTCTGTCGCAGCCAGGACCGCGGAGCTGGGCAGTGGGTGGGCACAATGGCAACACAACACTGATACCAGTATTCCGTGGTCATACTGGAGCGGGCCTCTGGAACCAGGTGGAAAAGACAGAGAGCCTGATGGGTGCGGCGAAGCCATGCTGTAGCCCCTAAATATCAGGTCTCTGCCATGCACAGGTGCCATCACCTCATGAAACTTACAGACTGCGGGTGGACCTCCACACAACGGGAGGCAACACTTCGCAGACACTGTGCACTCATATGGGAGGTGACTAGTGCTTGGTTCAGCCACCTTTTTAGTTCGGGTACGCGGGGTCACTAAGCCCGAATAGACTGCTGTAGGCCAGTCTACCCCTGCGGGATTATTATTATTATTATTATTATTATTATTATTATTATTATTATTATTATTATTATTATTATTATTATTATTATTATTATTATTATTATTATTATTATTATTATTATTATTATTATTATTATTATTATTATTATTATTATTATTATTATTATTATTATTATTATTATTATTATTATTATTATTATTATTATTATTATTATTATTATTATTATTATTATTATTATTATTATTATTATTATTATTATTATTATTATTATTATTATTATTATTATTATTATTATTATTATTATTATTATTATTATTATTATTATTATTATTATTATTATTATTATTATTATTATTATTATTATTATTATTATTATTATTATTATTATTATTATTATTATTATTATTATTATTATTATTATTATTATTATTATTATTATTATTATTATTATTATTATTATTATTATTATTATTATTATTATTATTATTATTATTATTATTATTATTATTATTATTATTATTATTATTATTATTATTATTATTATTATTATTATTATTATTATTATTATTATTATTATTATTATTATTATTATTATTATTATTATTATTATTATTATTATTATTATTATTATTATTATTATTATTATTATTATTATTATTATTATAAACTCGTTGCATAATACACTATTTGGCAGCTCAAAATCAAAATAGTTCAAAATTTTGTTCTTGTTAACAAATTCCAAGTATTTCAAGTTTGCTCGAGTCACGTGTCTGCACGCTTCTTATTGCAATTTTATTGTCACGTAAGGAATTTTTCAATAACGGTCGGAAAAACACTGATCAAGAGTTAGGAATGTGATCTACTAACATGCTTAAAAAAATGTATTGAGTAGACTGATTAAAATACTTCGGTTTAAAATAGATTTAAATGTTCCATTCCTTCAATCAAAAGTCAACAAAACCTTAATAGCAGTAAAAATAAATGAATAAATTATCTCAATGACATAATTTATCAAAAATAAAACATCAATGAAATCAAGGTTACTTCCGGGACAACACGATTTTTTTGCATAAGTCAAAGATCAGCTATTGCATTGTCAAGGACTATAAAAGGAAACAAAACAAGCAATCATACATAGCATTTGCAATGATGACTAATATTATTAAGTCATAATTGTTACAAATTATAACGGACAGTTGTTGGCCAACAAAAAAAATACTGACTTTGAAATTTCTAAGTTATCAAAGGAAGTGATTAGATAAATGTAATAAAATACATTTTATGTTGCAAAAGAAATATATCAACGGAGTTTTCTTTGTTCATTTCGGAATCACGATTTATACTGTAAAACGCCGCAGTTACTGTGGAGAGTTGTTTATTTCAATTTTGATTCAACCATATACATTATAGGTCAGTAGTAGCTAAGCTAATATGAAAATATTGTCATGGTATGTGAAAGTGTGACCAAGGAACCAGGCACATTGACTAGTCCATGGGGTATTCCGGCGTTTTTTTTTTTTTAATTTTCATTAATTCAGTCCAGTAAGATTATGAACATATAATTTTGAAACAAAAAATTATTTACAGTGACACTGAGGTTGTGTAATGATTTTATATCCTTACTTATCAAAAATATTGCGAAAAATTCAATTCAAACTTAAATAAATTTTATTTTTAGTTCATTTTTTTCAGCAGGCTATGTATGAAAAAAAAACTGCTGTGTCAATTTGAATTATTTAGTGCATAATTCACTATTTATAAAGTTATTAACAAATATTTATGTTTTGTTTTAATTTAAGCTCAATTATTTATCATGCATAGTCTATTGAAAATTAACTAAAAATCAAATTAATTTAAATATCAATTGAATTTTACTCAATATTTTTGTTATGTAAGGATATAGAATGATTATATAGTTGAATTCAGAAAAAATACTCTATCGAATATATACCATTCATAATGGAAATTTGTTTACGTTCCAATACCTCTGCATTTATAAATAAACGAAGACGCCATAAAGATAAAATTAATGAAATAAATGTTTTGGCATATTTCGAAACCAATCTAAGACATTCCATCAGAAGAGCCGCTGTTGAATGTGGTGTAAGCGTAGGCTCTTCTAGTTCTTGAGCAGAGCTGGGCAGTAATTAATTACTATTGGTAATTAATTACTAATTAAATTACTTTTTCCCAAATTGTAATTAATTAATTAATTATTTTGTAAAAAAAAGTAATTGTACTCAATTACTTTTGAAAATTTGGTTTTTCAAATATTAATTACTATTTTGAACCAACAAGTAAGGGAATCCCCGGGATACGGGCGTATCGTACTTTATCTGCGTTGTGGGTGTAACAAATGCAACTTGTCATGCGCGTTGGGACATACGACGTACTTTGGACTTTTACTTAAGTTATTTATTATTTTTTCTGAATCCTAATAGTAATAATATACTTTTCAGGGAATTTGCAATGTCTTTATATAGAGTTTCATATAAATCAGTACAAAGTATTTTTAATAACCGTATACACATATATACAGGGTGAGTCTGGGAAGATGCCCACACTTTCAACATATTTATTATAAGTAATCTCGATTTTTTTCATATTTTTGATATACAAGCATCTTCCCAGACTCAGCCTGTATATAGCTAACTTGTGTTACGGAAATTCCAAATCACATTAAAACATTTGCATCCCACTATATGAAGGGTCACTTTCGTGTTTACCTGGGAGTGAGGCAGATTTTCCTACCCTAAACAGATAATGGTGCATCGACCTTTTAAAAAGGAAAAATTGTTCAACCTTCGAGTTGCATATAATTTCAATCCAAAAAGGTAGTTACGACTACGTCAAAATTTTACAAAGTTGGCAATTCTTTATAAATTAGTTTTATTACTCTTATTATTTTTATTTATGTTGTATTTCATATTAAACAGTGTAGTATTATTTTTTGTTTTTTTTTATTAATGTAAGGTGAAAGATTTTTTTTAGTAAAGTAATTGAAAAAGTAATTAAAATGTCAATTACAATGAAAAAGTAATTGGTAATTTAATTACATTGCTCTAACAGTAATTATTTTTAAATGTAATTCGAGTATATTTTGGTTAAAGTAATTGTAATTGTATTCAATTTTTACAAAGTAATTGGATAAAATTACAATTACTTTTTGAAAGTAATTTGCCCAGCTCTGTTCTCGAGATAGCAATAGTGTACCTATTAAATGAACATGTTGCTCTATTAAAAATAAACGCAAATGTTGTACATAGTATGCCATCTACAAAAAAACAGAAAAACACGAACAGTAATAATAATAAAGAAATAGCAAATAAAATCTCGCCTGTACCGATACAGTCCACAGTTGTAATGTCAAATGAAACATTTCAAAATGGATACGTAAACAACGAAAAGACAATGTCTGAGAAACAGAGCAATACTTCTCAACAGGGAAGAATTAAACAACCATCCCCAAGACGCAAAAATTCTTCTATGATTGTTGGTCAGTCCTCGAGCAGTGAATTGAAAGCTGTTTCAAGAATGATTTCCCTGCATTTATTTCAACTGGACCCTGCTACCACTGCTGATGATGTGAAGAATCTGCTGAATAATATCTCACCGGAAGCCCGCGTTGTGAAACTAAATTCTAAATATGAACATTTTTATGCTTCCTTTAAAATTGAAATTTATGATACTCATCGTGATAAGGTTTTATCTCCCTCCATATGGCCTTTAGGTGCTTGTGTTAAACCTTTTTTTCATCCACGACGCAACACTGTACCAAACTCTTAGACCCAGTTAATAATATTAATTTTAGTAATAATAATCGCAAATTTGAACTTAATATTAATGTTTCAAATAATGACTTAACTGTGTTTCACCTTAATATGCAATCATTAGGTAACAAAATTGATGAATTGTCACATTTTTTAAATAAAAATAATTATGACATTGTTTGTGTTTCCGAACACTGGTTCGATCAAAGTTCTATAAAACTTGTTAAAATACCTGGTTATATTCTTTGTTCCTCTTTTTGTAGAAAGCCTCTTAAGCACGGTGGAGTTGCCATTTTTATGAAAGAAAATATCAAATTTAAACATGTTGATCTATTGGAATACTGCCTTGTAAATAGTTCATGCAGATTTTTGTGGCATTTTACTTACTGAATACAATCTACTTATAGTTACTGTTTACAGATCTAGTGGAGGTAATTTTAAAGATTTTTTTTACTACTTTTGAACTTCTTTTAAATAAGTTGAAGCTCTGCAATAAACAAATTATTTTAGTTGGTGATTTTAATATTAAATTTATTTCAGATAACCCTAAGCAGGACGACCTTGATTTTATGAACTTAATTATAGTTCTTTTGGCTTAAAAGTTACCATTAATGAATACACTAGAGTGACTGCAACTTCTAGAAATTGTTTAGACAATGTCCTGACAAACATACAACCCATCTGTTAAGTTGCTGGCGTTTATGATCCAGGTTTGTCTGATCACAGTGGTCAATATTTTATCTTGAAGGACTCGGGATCCCATAACAGTCAGAAGATGATTCATTCAAGAAACTTCAATTGTAGTAATGTCCAAAATTTTAAGTATGCTTTATTGACCTAAATTTTCATATTTATTTCGATAATACTTGGATGGATGCAAATAATCATACTTCCAATATTCTGACTAATCTTTCTTATCTTATTGAAATATATTTTCCGTACAGGAAAATTACTAGTAAGAATACTACACCACCAGTAAACTGGTTTAATTCTGATCTTGACAAAATGAGATCTGAATTAATCATTTTAAAAGAGCATCTAAATCGCTCCAGTGACATGACGACTAAAGCTAGGTTTATTAAAAAACGTAATGAATATAGAAATGAAATAAAAATGGCTAAAGCTCGGTCATATAGTAATTTTATAAATAATTCAGATAACATAAGTAAAAATAGCTGGAAAGTAATTAATTTTGAAAGAAATAATACTAATGTCAATTCTGTTTCTCAAAATTTTACAGCTCATGAATATAATGATTATTTTGCCAATGTAGCATCCAATATTATCAAAAATATTCCTGAGTTAAATTTTAAAGCTGAAGATATTATTACAAGTAAGCCTAATAAATTTTCTGTCAAATCTTCTTTTGAACACACTGATGTTATTGAAGTTTAGAATGCAATTAAATCTCTAAAGAGATCTAGATGCATGGATGTTTTCAATTTTAGTAATAATCTTGTTAAGGATATTATTGATTTCTTGGTTGAACCACTTGTCTCTCTCTTTAATAAATGCATGGATCAGGGCTTATTTCCGGATACTTTTAAAATGACAAAAGTTATTCCTCTCTTTAAAAAGGGTGATTCTGAGAACTTGGAGAATTATAGACCAATTTCAATTGTTCCAGTAGTGTCCAAAATTTTTGAAATTATCCTAAAGAACAGACTCAATAAGCTTGATGATAATAAAATTTTGAATGCTCAACAATTCGGCTTTAGATGCAACAAATCCTCTACTCAAGCTGTTCTTAATATTATGAATTGTATAGTCGAAGGACTTGAGAGTAAGAATCATATGGCAATCGTTTGAAATAACAGTGGCGCTAGTGATGTAAACCAGAACTGCGAATTTTTAGTAAAGTTTCCTTAAATTTGTTTCCCGAAGAAGAAGAAGTTTTAGAGAAACTTTTGCATCAACGTACCATGTGTTCACACGAGAAAAATAAAAGTTTCCTCAAAACTGGTATTTTTTTCAAAATCTCTAGGCTCTTGGAGAATTATTTTTTCCAAAGAACAAGAAGTACACAAAATTACATATAGGAATTAAATTTAACTAAAATTAAATGGAGAAATAAACTAAACTATACAGGGTGTTTGGCGTAAGTCCGGCATCACGAATATTTCGTTTATTTTGAGAGATACAAAAAAATGTTAATAAGCAAAGTTAAACTAGACAAAGGGGCTCATAAGATGATCATAGCAGAAATTTAGTATCACTTCCGGTTTTAGCGGAAATGGGTACAACTTTAAAACTAGCATAGGGAATGACAAAAGTTATTCCTCTCTTTAAAAAGGGTGATTCTGAGAACTTGGAGAATTATAGACCAATTTCAATTGTTCCAGTAGTGCCAAAATTTTTGAAATTATCCTAAAGAACAGACTCAATAAGCTTGATGATAATAAAATTTTGAATGCTCAACAATTCGGCTTTAGATGCAACAAATCCTCTACTCAAGTTGTTCTTAATATTATGAATTGTATAGTCGAAGGACTTGAGAGTAAGAATCATATGGCAATCACCTTATGTGATCTGTCAAAATCGTTTGACTGCGTGTCTCACGATTTATTAATTAAAGCTTCAGTTCTATGGTATTGAGGGATTAGCTCTTAATATTTTTAAGTTTTATTTAC
Source organism: Harpalus rufipes (assembly GCA_951394225.1). Classification (NCBI taxonomy): domain Eukaryota; kingdom Metazoa; phylum Arthropoda; class Insecta; order Coleoptera; family Carabidae; genus Harpalus; species Harpalus rufipes. Next base: position 34,219,297 of record OX596278.1, on the reverse strand, counting down.
AAAATCGTGCTCAAAGTGTATTCAACTATTCAAAGTATTTAAACGTTACAAATGGTATTCCTCAAGGCTCTATTTTGGGCCCTCTCTTATTCATTATTTATATTAATGATTTTCCAAATTTAATGAACCCATTAATAGTGTGCTTTTTGCTGATGACACATCGATTATTACAAGCCATCCAGATTTTCAGTCTCTTAACCTTGAAAGCTCGAATAGTCTTCTAAAGGCTGAATCCTGGTTTTTCTTCAAATAAATTACTACTCAATAAAGATAAAACTCTAAATCTAATAATAGCCACTAAACCTGAACTCAATCTGGGCATGTCAGTTAATATTCTTGGCATACATATTAACGACGGACTTAATGGTAATGCTCATGTTATATCTATATGCAACCGTCTAGCCAGTATACTTTTTTTATTAAGAAAACTCAAATCTCTCATTACTTTAAATACTATGAAAGTGGTATATTTCTCTTTATTTCACTCTGTAATATCATATGGAATTGTACTTTGGGGAAACTCTCCTCTTATTCATAAAGTCTTTATGCTACAAAAAAGAGCTATTAGAATAATGTTTAATCTGAATTTTAGAGATCACTGTAAACCTATATTCATCGAAGGTAAAATTATGACACCTTCGATTTTTATTTATCAGTCTCTTATTGAAATATGTCTAAACATTTGTTTAAACAAAATGGTGACTTTCATAAATATGAAACTAGATCGGCTAAACTAATACGAAAACCCAAATTTAGACGTACTACATCAATTAAAAATTCATTAAATGTTGGTTTTTATAATGCTTTACCAGACAATGTCAAAAAAATAAATCTTAAAAAATTTAGAGTTGTTGTGAAAAATTATCTTATAAATAATGGTTTTTACTCTACGGACGAATATCTTCACTCTAATTTTTCGTCCTTGTGAAACATAGTTGGGGATGTTTATTTGTTATTATATATTGGATTATTATTTTAAGACGTACTGAAACATTTTGTAAATGTATTACAGTTAATAAATATCTATTCTATTCTATTCTGTACCACTTAAAATGAACAGCCTGTATAAAATACCTTAAAAAAGTTGAATACTCTTTTTGACTAAAACTAACAAAATTGACTGAACGTAAAATGAATTTTATAAACCTTTATATCTCGCGGCTAGATAAACTTTTAATAATTCTTATTTTACTAATCATAATTATAGAGCATATAAATAATATTTTTGACACAAATTTATCATAATTTGATTAAGCTGGCTGTGTCCATGGGCGCCCGCAGAGGGGACAAGATGGGGCTCAGCCCCATATATAATTTTAAAGAAGGAAAAAAAAACAATAAATTTAATAAACAAACATTTATTACAATTTTGTACATCGACTATGGCCAAAGGCCGAAAGGAATATTATAATTTTATACAGGTGTTCATTTTAATTAGGCCACCATTGCTATCTCGAGAATTACAAGAGCCGTCTTTATAAAAAGACGGCTAAATGGGCAAGCAATTTCTATTTCACAAGACAAATGTAATGAAAAGAGAAATTTGATCAGTGGTTCTCAAAATACGGGACCTAACCTTTTTATTGTAAATGAGAACATATATTTTTAATTTGCTCTTTCGTTAGAGAATTTAATTGAATGCAGTGATATAATCTTTTTATATCCGTACATAATGATTTCTTTGAGAAAAATGCATGTAAAGTTTTATATTAATTTGATTAAAATATGGCTATAATAAGAGTGTCATGAATAAGAAAAATGAATACATGTTATTTTTCTTTACATAGAATTAGAGTGCCCTGACAAGTAAGAATTGAATATTTTGTTCTTTTAATTAATCAACGCAAACGAAATATTCACGTATTCCTTTCATAGCATTCTAATTCTATGGAAAAAAATTAACACGTATTCATTTTTCCTATTCATGGCACTCTCATTATAGCCATATTTTAATCAAATTAATATAAAAATTTACATGCTCGTTATATAAGGATATAAAAATATTATACCACCGAATTCAGAATTAAATTTTCTACTAATGAGCAAAAAATATATGTTCTTATTTAAAATAAAAAAGTTAGGTCCTGTATTTAGAGAACCACTGAAAAAAATTTTTGTTCTTTTCTTTACATTTGTCTTGTGAAATAGAAATTGTTTGCCCATTTAAACGTCTTTGTAGCTCGTGGAGTTCACGAGATAGCAATGGTGGCCCATTTAAAATGAACACCTGTATACATTTATAATAATAAAACTTGATTTTCAAAAACCTCATCTTACGAAAATTCCTGCAGGCGCCCTTGGATGTGCCCATTGTCACTATCTTGCAGTATAGATCAAACAGAGGATCTCTAATTACATGACCATGGCAATTAATATACGTATACTATTTTTAATTAGAATCGCGCCAGAATCAAGTTAAAAAATATTTCCAATTTTCAAATCGCTCAAAAGTGATCTCTGTGGTGCTCTTTCTATGAGAGCTATAAAAGACTGTGGGGTGATGCGTGAGAAGCGCCCTCTACGGTACAGATATATTAGCCTGTATTACGAGCGCACTTTTATAATAAAAGCGGTTTTATGGAGCACACTCCTCATAAGATTGTACTGTTACGAATTAAATCAGATTGACATGGCACGCCCAGTAGTGGAATATGCCGTAATGATATATTTATTTATTTTATACGTACTTTATCAGTCTTTTTATTATATTAATAGCTCACAAATTGTTATAAATTTAGTTTACACGAATTAAAGTTCATTTGTAAACTAGTTTTAATAGTTTGAAATTAAAAATTGGATATGTGTCATGGACATTTTCTTATCATATATTTAGAATATTGCAATTAACGTATATTAATAATATAAATTGTAAACAAATAAAAGATTAAATACATTTATTGATTATCAATATTTTTGTTCATTTTTTCCTGAAACATCGCAAACAGTTTTTTAGAACGCAATTAATTGATAATCAATCAAAATTTTATTCCTTCCAATAATAATAATTTTACTTTTACAGAAGCGCAAAAAAAGTAATACTTAGCTTTATTGTTTTAAATGCTGACAGAATTATTATTTCAGTAATTACTGCTGATGCTTTTTGCTATAGTATTTGATCTAAATTATTACCTATCCTATTTTTACCAAAATTCTACCCTAATGTTTGTTCTACATTTCTGAATGAAAAACATACATATGTACTGCAGATCTTTGCTCTATAATTTCTTACTTTACTTTATTCTAAATTCTTTACTATAAATTGGAACACATATCAGTGCACTAGTTCAATTAAATTGAGAGTTAAGTTGAGCGCACCAAATTTCTTCCCAGTTCCAGGATAAAACTAGAACATTTAGATCACTGGATGATTGGATTAACAGGTCCCGACCTCTTACGGTCCTCAGCAAAACTAAAAGTCACTCGAAAAACAGGAAGCAATGGTCGCGTTCAGTCGCACCTAGCAGCTATCTAACTGCTAGCTAGCGCTAGACAGTAGCGGGTATCCGACCGGTAATTAGCTCCAAATATTTTTTTCTAAGATAATAGTTTTACATTATTTTTTGGAAACATGTCAAACATATTAGTTCATAATTTATTAATAAATATTACTTACCAGGTTCTGGATTTCTCGTATTATTATTTTATAGTTTCTCAAGACACGAAGTTGCGAAATTTACAACAAATATATTATATATTTTTCTATTCATATTCAATAATTTCATTCGAATTTGAATGTGCAGGCGCCATATCTGCCACTTTTGACAGTTCCAGCAGTACGCTAGGTAGTCTAGCGGAATTTGTTTTCGCTAGTCCGCTAGATTAGCGGCTAAAATCTAGCGATCGTTCAGCGGTCGTTCAACGAATTTCGCAAGGTTAGCGAACTAGCTGCTAGGTGCGGCTGAAATAACAGCGAAGCCAGCCAATCAGAAATAAGATTTTTAAACTGGAATTATTGCCGATTTTATGTTATGCAACAACTTTTTGATGTTTCTATGAGGAATCTACTTCAGGAATCCACTTTTTACAAAAATTAAATCGTTTTCGAGATATGGAAAGAAAGCCCAATAACGAACTAATTTAAAGGCTGCGTCTAGGGAAACGTGAATGTGTACCTAATATGAAATGTAGATACAAGCTAAAACGTCATCATCGTTTATAGCCGTGTTCCTTAGGACTGTGATTGTGATTTTGTGAATACTACCTTTTCAATCATGATTTAAAAATTATATCACGAAAACAACTTGAATAATATAAACACCATCTAGCGTCAAATATCATATGCAGACCAATACAAATTAATTTATTTTATTTTATAAATAATCTAATGTCGAGTGTTATAGTCAGCACATTAACAATAGATCATATAGAAGTAAAAAAAAAGTTCTTGGTAACATATATAGTATGTTTACTTAAAACAAATCTTTTATGTAACATATTTTCTTTATTCTTAACAGTATGGTGGGTCATTATATGCTTTTGTAGGAAAATCATATTTCGTTTGATACAACAAACCCCACATTGATAAATTAAAACGCTCGAAAACCTATTGTCGTTAGCCATTTTTTAATTTGCTCTGAAATGAATCTGTGTGATCACTCAAAAAGGATGATTCAGAAGGGAAAGGTCGTCTAGTGATCACATAATGTGAAAGTGGGGATAACGAATAAGAAACGGAAGAAACATACTTCTTCTTAATCATGATCACTTTGATGATTTAGATTGTGAATCACAGCCCGAAGGAACACGGCTTATGACGTAGGAATTTAACGTGTACCTTTATAATTGAGTACAAAATTAACACCATGCATGTTAATTTTATTTTGATGGTTATATACAGTGTGTTTGAAAAAGTGGTTACACCCATTTATCTGGCTTATTATTGCAGATACGCTTATTGCTTATAGGGCATAACTTATTCAATACAATATCTGCGATTATTTTATATGAAAAGTGTAATTCTGGGACTTCCGGTATAACCGGAAGTGATATCGACCTTGTTAATTTAAATACAACCTATACAAGTTTTTTATAAATTTAGATTGTATTTTTTATTCTCTTTACGACCATACCAAATTTCTTAGTATTTACCATATTCATTTGTTAAAAATAAATACTTATCATTAATGGATGTAATTTAATATGTGAGAAGGCTACGACATTTCATATTAGGTACACATGAACGTGTCCCTAATACTTCCTAGTTGAAATGTTAATTTTCTCGCACTTACTTTTAAATCCTGGTTTCGTTTGAACGTCTTATCGCACAGAGGGCACTTGTGAGGCCTCAAGTCACTGTGTGTGATGCTGTGTGCGCGAAGAGTGCTATTGGTCGGGTACACACGACCGCAAACTGTGCAAGGATATTGAACTCCTCCGTGGTACTCTTTATGCCGGTAAAGATTAGACTGCGTTTTAAACCTAGCAAACAAAAAAATATTGTTTCTTTATTAATTTAGTTTTAAACATAATTAATGAAATATTAGTTAATTGAACGATTGCCTAGTACATATCAGAAATAAAGTAAATCAAAGAATACATATCACCACAGCTTATTATTATCCATTGCTGGATGTGCCAATATAGTTTTATTCGCGGATTTCGCATGCCATACACTTCAAATTTTAAGATGGCCACTTATACGTATATCCGGCTTCATCAACGATGAATAAGTATTTCATAACACATACAACTTTTGTTTCAGCTATAACTATTCGAGTAATAAACCAATTTTGTACAAAGATATGACGATTAATGAAAACCCGATGTAAAAATTCCTTACATTAAGCAAGATATAATTTTTAAAGATTTGCGATGAGTTTGTGACGTCACCGGTGTTTGTCCAGTGGTACTGAAAGAGCGTTTTTTCATGAGAGCAGATATATTTTTTTTAATATAAAAATTATATTTTATATATTATAAATCTTAATTAATATTAATTAAACTTAGTATAAAGGGAAATAAAGTATATTTTCAATTTTATGGTCTTTACTTGATATTCGAGTAAGTGCGATGCAAAAGTTTGAAATAACAGTGGCGCTAGTGATGTAAACCAGAACTGCGAATTTTTAGTAAAGTTTCCTTAAATTTGTTTCCCGAAGAAGAAGAAGTTTTAGAGAAACTTTTGCATCAACGTACCATGTGTTCACACGAGAAAAATAAAAGTTTCCTCAAAACTGGTATTTTTTTCAAAATCTCTAGGCTCTTGGAGAATTATTTTTTCCAAAGAACAAGAAGTACACAAAATTACATATAGGAATTAAATTTAACTAAAATTAAATGGAGAAATAAACTAAACTATACAGGGTGTTTGGCGTAAGTCCGGCATCACGAATATTTCGTTTATTTTGAGAGATACAAAAAAAATGTTAATAAGCAAAGTTAAACTAGACAAAGGGGCTCATAAGATGATCATAGCAGAAATTTAGTATCACTTCCGGTTTTAGCGGAAATGGGTACAACTTTAAAACTAGCATAGGGAATCGGTATTTTTATATATTTTTTCAGAATGTACATAAAATTTGCTTCACAATGATACCAAATTATCATAGTTTTACTTTCACCATTTCAAAATGGCAACCATCTATTCTCAAAATATGTATTAATAAAATTCCATACAAAATAAAACATAGCAAGCTATGAAAACAATTTTATTATTAAAGAAGAAATTAAAAAAAAAATAGGCGTGAGGTATTATTTTTTTATTTTTTAGCATGAAGTGCTCTAACAGAATTTCTTTGACATTCTCCGATTATTAAAATCATATCAACCATTTCTTCATTTGTGTAATTCACTTGAACCATAATTATTTAATTATTACAAGAAATTGTCACTATCACAAATGTAGGTAAATTATTTTCTTTTGTTATAAGATAATAAAATTGTTTTCATAGCTTGCTATGTTTTATTTTGTATGGAATTTTATTAATACATATTTTAAGAATAAATGGTCGCCATTTTGAAATGGTTAAAGTAAAACTATGATAATTTGGTATCATTGTGAAGCTAATTTTATGTATATTCTGAAAAAAAATATAAAAATACCGATTCCCTATGCTAGATTTAAAGTTGTACCCATTTCCGCTAAAACCGGAAGTGATACAAAATTTCTGCTATGATCATCTTATGAGCCCCTTTGTCTAGTTTAACTTTGCTTATTAACATTTTTTTGTATCTCTCAAAATAAACGAAATATTCGTGATGCCGGACTTACGCCAAACAGCCTGTATGTGCTTATAATTAAAATAATTAAGAATTCTAACCAAACTAAATTTATGAAGTAAACTAAACTACATAAGATTTCTGAATAAACTACACTAAAATAAACCAATTTTTATAAACAAGAATTATTGTAATCCACGCCAAAAATCAAAGTTTTTGTGATCCTAACCTCTTTTTCTTTACAAATGTCATAAGAGATGAGAAGTTATGTGCATGTCTAAAAGTTTCCGCAAAACCTCTTGTTTTAACGGCACTGTTAACTTTCAGGCAACTTTTCGTACTTCTTCTTTAGAAAACAAATTTCAGGAAACTTAGCTAACAGTTTCTCCGTGTGCACTAGGCATAAAGAAGAAGAAAGGTTTTGTGGAAACTTTTTGACATGCACTTAACTTCTCATCTTATATGACATTTGTAAAGAAAAAGAGGTTAAGCTCACAAAAACTAACATTTTTGGAGTCGATTACAATAATTCTTGTTTATAAAAAATGGTTTATTTCAGTGTAGTTTATTCAGAAATCTTATGTAGTTTAGTTTACTTCATAAATTTAGATTGGTTAGAATTCTTATCTTAATTATAAGCACATATTAGTTTAGTTAATTTCTCCATTTAATTTTAGTTAAATTTAATTCCTATATGTAATTTTGTGTACTTCTTGTTCTCTTTTGAAAAAATAATTCTTGAGCCACTTTGTCCGATTTGAAATGAAATAGTTATTTTTTTCTCCCGTACACCCCTATATTTTGGAAAGGTTTGTGTTATAATAATAGAACTCATATGAAAACTTTTTCAAGAAATGAAACGTATTACCAATTATTAACATATTATTAACACGAATTTTATTTCAATTTTACGTACAAACATAAAAACAAAAATATTATAATAATATAATGATACTGTTTAATTATAAGTATAACATATTAATTCTGATTAATAGTAGTATTCTTGGTTATAGTTGATAAATAAATGCCTATGTTTTATGAGCGGAGCGCAATGCAAAATATTTCTTGTAAAGGGTTCTATAGGTTGTTAAAAATAGGGTAAATTTTTATGAGGGTATATAATACTGACCAAGATGAATTAAAAAAAATGCTTAATCAACATAGGCTAGATCTTCAACTGTTTCCAAGCAAAACGAAAAATCGAAGAAAAACTGACAAAGATAGATATATTCTCTTTGCTTGGTACTTTTGACTACTCAATCTGATTTAAATTCGTATACATACTTTCTGTTAATGATTTTGTTAATAAAAAAATGTTTTTAACAAGGAATAATAGTACCACAGGGATTATAGTTTTTGAAACTTATTTAAAGTAACAAAGCCTATTTGTTTGATCAATTTTCTTCTCTTCACACCATTTCATATATGTGTCATAACCCAGGTGATTATTCGTGATGTTCGTCCTTTTTTTAGTATAAAATAACACCTGATGCTTCTATTTTCCAGTATATCTGTTTTTTACATCGCTTGAAGCCTTGTTTTATTCCAAAATTCTATTAATTGATATAAAATTATTTGATTTCCTTGTTATTTACTATTTTATATAAAGAATTAGTTAAATATCATGATAAATTACATATTTTCAAACTATTTTATTTCATATTCTTTTATCTTTAACAAGACCTGCACAAATATCGTCACTGTAATAAAATGTAAAGTGTATTATAAAAGTTATAACAATTTTATACCTTTAAATATTTTATAAATATTGTAGTACATTTTCTTCGTTTAATTTATTAATAAAAATATCATCTTCCCGTCCTTTCCTTAGCAATAAAATCATGGTTGAAATGCTTTTTATAACCTTTTCTAATGACGCACGCAATATCCAATCATCATCATTCTCTGCATTACGCTCCTAGTCGAAGCTTAGCATCCTCCGCTATTCTTTTCCATTCCGGTCTATTCTGCACGTCTCTCGTCCAATTTGTCACACCTAATTTCTTAATATCCTGTATTACTTGGTCTTCCCACCTGTTCCGTGGTCTATCCCTGCTTCTTGTTCCTCTAGGCTTACTTTGTAATAGTCTTCGCGGCATTCTATGCTCTTCCATTCTTTTGGTGTGTCCAAACCATTTTATTCTGTTGGCTTTTATTGTTGCAACTATATTAGGTCTATTGTATAGCTCGTATAACTCAAAGTTATATTTTATTCTCCAGCCGCCTGTTTCTTCCGTTGAGCCGTATATTTTCCTCAGTATTTTCCTTTCAAAGGTATGGGTAATCTTTCATCTACTTTGGTTATGGTCCATGTTTCACTTCCATGTGTTGTCACTGGTTTAATTAATGTTTCGTAGATTTTTAGTTTCGTATTTTGTGACACTGCTTTCGATTTCATTAGTTTCATATTTGCATAGTAGCTCTTATTTGCCAGTAGTATTCTTCTTCGTATTTCTTCTGAGGTGTTGTTGTCCTTGTTTAATATCGAGCCTAGATAGACAAAGTTGTTTACTTGCTGGAATGTGTAGTTATCAATATCCAAGATATTGTTTTCTGCCTGTTGTCTTTTCCCTGTTATTAGTATCTTACTTTTGTCTTCGTTTATTTGCAATCCGACATCTCTTGCTGTTTTTTCTGGGCTTCTAAACGTTTCTTCCAGTTCTTTTTTACTCCTTGTGATGATCACCACATCATCCGCAAATGCAAGTATTTGATGTGCATTTACGAATATATTTCCATTTCTATTTATTCTTGCTTCGTTTACTATTTTTTCCAGTGCGAGATTGAATAACAGTGGTGCCAGAGCATCTCCTTGCCTAATACCATCTTTTGTTTCAAATATGTCTGACTTGTCTTGTCCTATTTTAACTTTGTTTAAGGTGATGTCTGCTGTTAGCTTCGTTAATCTTATGAGTTTTCCCGGTATTTTAAAATCTTCCATAGCTTCCCAGAGTTTACTTCTTTTGATTGAGTCATACGCTTTCTTGAAATCGATAAACAGGAAGTATGTTGCTATGTTATGTTCTCAGTTCTTCTCCAGTATTTGTTTTATGGTGAATATGTGGTCTATCGTGCTTCTGTTGTTCCTGAAACCACATTGATATTCACCTATAATGTCTCCAGCGTAGGGTTTTATTCTTTCGTATATTATGGTTGCTAGTAATTTATATGCTGTACATAGTAGGCTGATGCCTCTGTAGTTGTTACAATCAAACATATGGCCCTTCTTAAATATGGGTACTATTATTCCTATGTTCCACTCTTGTGGGATCTTTTCTTCCTTCCATATGTTTATTATTAGTTCATATATTTGTTTAGCTAGTTTTTCACAGCCTGCTTTGATTAGTTCAGCTGGTAGTTCATCCACTCCAGTTACTTTATGCGATTTAAGTTTCTTGATTACATTATTTACTTCTTCTTGTGTTGGTTCTTCTATGTTTGGTTCAGGATTGTTTCTATCATTTAACTGGTTTTCGTTCTCATTTAGCTCATTGTTGCTTAATAGATCTTGAAAGTATTCGCTCCATCTTTCTAATGTTTTCTCTTTGTTGACTATTATCTTACCTTCTTTGTCTTCTATCAGTCTGTTACTTTGTTTTCTGTTGAAGTTGCTGCATTTGATTGACTGGTAGAATTTTCTCATGTTTCCTTTGGTTCCATGTTCTTCCATCTTGTTTACTTGCATGTTTATTTCTTCTCTTTTTTTCCTTCTTAGTATTTTATTGCACTTTGTTCTACTGTCCTTATACGCTTTCTCATTTGATCTTGTTTTTCGTTGTAGCATTCGTTTTCTGTTTTCATTCTTTCTCCGAATGGCTTCTCTGCATTCATCATCGAACCAGTTATTTGATCTTCTTCTTTCTTTTTCCTTCAGTATGCTTGTTGCAGAATCTTTAATTACTTGTTTAATGTTGCACCATTTGTTCTCCACACCATCTTGTTTGTCTGTTTTCTGGCTTGCTAGTCTTTGTGTGATTTCATTCTCAAATTGAGTTTTTATCTTCTCATTTACAAGCTCGTCAAGGTTCCACTCGTGTTTTTTTCCTTTTGTTTGCTAGTGTTATGTGCTTTAGATATTCTGAATTTGATTTTAACTCTCACCAAATAATGGTCGGAATCTATATTTGGTCCTCTGCAACTCCGTATATCTTCAATATTTGATCTATATCTTCTTTTTACCAAAACATGGTCGATTTGGTAAGTGATCTTTCCATCGGGCGATACCCATGTACCCTTATGTATGTTCTTATGGGGGAATTGAGTGCTGGCTACTGACATATTCAGTGACGCTGCTAGCTCGATTGTTCTTAAGCCATTGTTGTTTGTTTGTTCATGTAGGCTATGTGGACCTATTGTTGGTAGGTATATTGTTTCTTTTCCAATTTTGGCGTTTAGATCCCCCAATATTATTACCATGTCATGTTTAGGTAGCTTTGTCGCAATGTCAGTTAGCTTCCCATAAAATTCATCCTTAATACTATCATCCTGTTCCTCCGTTGGTCCGTGCACATTTATCAATGACATGTTATGGAATTTTCCTTTCAGTCTAATGTTGCTAATCCTTTCATTAATTGGTTCGAAATTGATTATATGTTCTCTTATTGATTTTTTTTACCAGAAATGCAGTCCCTAGTTCATTTCCTTTTATTTGAGGAACTATGGAATACGGTGAAGTCCTTTTGCTCGAAATATCCTGAGCTTGGCCAACTTGTTTCTTGTATTGCCAATATATCAATCCGCTCTTTATGACTTGTTCTTTGAGCTCTGGAGTTCCTGGTTTATATAAACTCCTCACATTCCAAGTTCCTATGGTATATCTCATTGGTTGTTTCCCATGCTTTCTTTCGTTACCGTTTGTCCGTCCTTTCCGAGGCATAGCTTGCGGTTTCGTAACTTAGTGGTTTAACGTTAATGGGTTGTTGGCCCATTGCACAACCCCCAACCTGGAGGGCCAGGTAATTTGTTTTGGGTTGTCTTCCTTAGCCTTTGGAGATCCAACTCCTCCCTGCAAGGCAGCAGTACTAATTTGGGTTCGCCCCGAGTATTTTATTTCCTCGGTATCCATCATATCTGATGGACGTTCCCCTATCCGCCACCTGGGGAGGCGCCCGGTGGGTATTAGCAACCCCACACGGGCGCAATATCCAATATTAATATAAAATATATTTATTTATATTTTACTATATATAAAGATCCATACATTTGTAATATCATTACTGTGTACTTTGACAGTACATTATAAATTTATTTCAATTTGAATATTTTGACATTTCCACAATTTTTACGACACCTATTAATATTCTCAAGAGGTATAAATGTATTTCTACTGAATAAAACATATTTCTTTGCAATTTGTTCTTTGGAGTGTACTGTTTAAATATGGGAGCGGCGAAGTAGATATTTGAACAGGGCAAGAAATGAACGTTTTGGTGCGCGCCAACTTCATGGTCAAGATTTGAACGTTATGAAACTGAACGAAGCGAGAATTAAACGGGGCGATGTAGAGACATTAGGACGCTTCGCGTGTTCCCATTATGACGCTGCACAGCTAGCCTACAGCACTTGTGATAAAATATACAGAATGTTTTAATTTATGCCCCATTCATTATTTTTTTCTGAGGGTATGTACACGTGCATTTTTAGTGCCACTGGCTGACATATCGCCTGGTATAGCATGAACATGTGATTAAGGGAGCGAACAGTTGATTGGTAGTCTCTGTCAATCGTTTATGGATTATTCTAGAGAAAAATACTTCAAATAAAAGATACGTTTTTTTTATTTATTCTTTTATTTGGCTTTGTGTCCCTAGGTCACTATAGCCACTGACTTTTATTTTATTTTTTGTATGTCTATATGTCTAGATTGCATGTGCATATGAAGTTGTATAGCTCATAGCTTGTATCGCTCTTGGGGTTTGTTACTATCATACTTGCCTGAATGGGAAAGGTTTTAAAATTTTTAATTATTTTTTGTCTTAGTAGCTGTCTTTCTGCCTTGAACTTTTCGCAGTAAAATAGAATGTGATTGATGTTCCCGACATCACCACAATCGCATCTATTTGAAGGTATAATACCTAATTTGTGTAGATGATCGGGCGACTTGTTGTGCCCTGATCTTAGTCGTATCATGGTAGAAATATAATTTCTGCTCATATTTTCGTTGAACCATATTTTTTTCGGGATGCCTTGGTTACTATTATAAAATAAAATTCCCGTAGATATACTTTTTTCTTTGTACCATGAAAGCCATTCTTTTCTTAAATTCATTTTCAGGTTGGAGAGTATGTCAAAATATATGTATTGGATGTTTTCGCATAGTTCCGTTGAGTGGGCTTTTGCTGCTTCTCTATCTGCCATTTCATTTCCTAGGATTCCCTTATGTCCTGGTATCCAAAGCAGTTGTATTTCATTGTTATTTTCTTGAATGTTGTACATTTTTTTGATTTTAAATATTAGTAATGGGGTTTTGTTAGATGTTTTGTGTTTGATTCCCTCTAATGCAGACTTCGAATCAGGTATTATTAAGATTTTTTCGTTTTTTGATTCGGTGAATGTTTTTAGTGCGTAATAAATGGCAAGCAATTCTGTGTGATATGAGCTAGTTCTGTGGTTTATTTTATATGCTGTATTTCTACCGTCCGTTGCGTTACATATAGCAAAACTACTAGAGTTTTCATTTTGTAGGACTGATCCGTCGGTATAAATAATAATACTCCAGTAGTTATTATTTAATATTTCTTGAAGTTTTGTTTTGATGTTGCTACTTAGGTCTTCTTTTTTGAATATAGCGGTTTTAGTGTCAACATTCATCCATTTAAGTTTTAATTCGAATTCATATTCCGGGATTAATGAGGTTTTCTCCAAGTTGGCATTTTTCAGCTTATTGTGGCTGTTAAGTAACAATTGCTTATTTTTCTTTGTCCAGTAAGTATTACTCAAGCTATCGCCATTTTCTTCAATTCTATTTACAAGTAAGGAATCCTGGAACTGTAGGTTTTTTAGATAAAATTTATCTACTATGAATTTTCTTCTCAGGTCCAGCGGTGGTTCTGCAGCTTCATGGTTAAGTATTTGGAGTGGTGTGCTTTTCATTGCACCTAGGCAAATTCTTAGAAAAGATACGTTACAATTATTTTTTTTTATAACTGTTATTTGAAGTATTTTTTATCTAAAATAATCCTTAAACAATTCAAGGAGATAAAACAGAGTGGCTAATCGTTTCTTCATTAATCACCTATTCATGCTTCCAGCCAACTTTTATAAATAAAAATAATGAATTATTTAATCATATAACTGATATTAAATAGCAAATACGTAAATTGTTGTTTTTATTAAAAAATTCGTGTCAGTTAGTGGCACTAAAAATGTACACTTTAAGGTAGTTATATCGTGAGACCATTTTACCCAGAATTAATTGAAATTTTAAGTACATCTCAACTGAAGTATAATCTACCTGCTCTTCAAGTTTTAAAATAATTGACCACGCGGTACCTGAGATATTTGCAATTAAATTTGGCCTTTATAACACGTGAATAATAGGAAATGGCAAAATAAACACAACATTTTAAATTATAACTTCTATATTCATAAGGATATTTAATCGAAAAACTAGTATGTTATAGAAAACTAATTAACGGATTTTATGTAAAAATTTTAAAATTATTTACCATCCAGATTTAATTTTATTGCCTCTAGAAAATTATAATCTAAAGATACGATAAATAGGTAGAATTATACAATTGTACAACCATATACAAGCGTTCCAGTTGGAGTATCAGTTAAGTTAACACCCGATTGGTATTAGCGAATAAGAGATGATCTTTGGTTAAAGGAATTTCAGACATACGAGTACATTCGAAGGAAAAAAAAATTAATTGGTATTTTACGTGAAAAGCATAAAAAGTTTAAACGGTATAATACTATTTTTGTAATTTTAAGAAAGAAATATATTAATTTGTTTTGCAGTTTCCATTTCGATGGTTTAAAGCACAATTATTGTATGTCCACTTTTTTCCTATTTCCAGTTTTTACTATATAATTTTTGTATATGACTATATCTTTGTTCCGCCCAAACATAGTATATCCTTATATGTCCACAAAACGAAATTTATTATAATTTCCAATTATAGTTATTTATTTTTACTTCACATATGTAGCATGTCAATTAAATTATATGTGCATTTAAAGGTTTCGTATTATGTAGTATACAGATATTGTACGTCCGGACATTGTTGTGAATAAATTATTATCTTTCATTGGTGAATTATCATTTATAAGTAAATTTTAAATTTCAATTTATTCAAAATATAGAAAACTGGACATACAACAAATGTGCTTTAAACCATCGATTTGTAGTTTAGAATTAGTATTATATCTCAAAATATCTTATTACTTTTATACCCGAATGTATCAATAAATGTCCAGGTGCGACGTTGCCACAGTTATTCTTCAACATTCATACTGTAGTGTGAGTACATTGAAATACGACACTTGAGTATGTGTAGTGCGAGTGGTACAGTTAAAAAAAAACTTTCCTACGGAAAAATAAAGAAAATTAATCTGTTACAGTGTTTGATATTAGCTTTTAACTATTTTGATCCAATCTGTTTATATAATCTAATGTTAAAAAATATAAGTTATTGCAAATATAAACTGCATTAGCTTAATTTTTATTTTGAACATAGAACAAGTTTTTGAATAGGTACACTCGAGTGACAACTACCTTAAGAACCATGCACTTAATTTTTCGAATTTTTTTATTGAGAATCAGCACATAGAAATGTATGTATACAGAATGTAGCAGCGAAACCGACCATCGCCATTATTTTCTTTATTATTATAGTTACAAAAAATACTATAGAATATTGTAGTGTGCGTGAACCCGACGCCACTGAATCTAGGAGTACACGACCTACGCCGTGGTTGAACGTTTCTACAACGGCCGCTAATCTAATCTTGTGTATTACCCACTCTACGCTAGCACCGGCGGAGTAAACAAACATGTCCCGACCTGTTTAATGATTTCCGGTCGCCTGACCCATTATATTCGATGTTATTATCGTGTAGAATAGTGGAAAACATTCTAATAAAACGACGCCGTCAGGGTAGCCAACCGGGCATTCTAATATAGACACGCATCATGAAATGAATAGTTGGTGATATAAATTAATAGTTAACGAGTGGTGCGTATAAATATAGTTACTTACTTAATCCTTTGCCTATCTACCTTTCCGTGTAAGGCGTCGTCTGGTTATGTTTGTTCTGTGTTTCTGTCTTCGGGGTTTCTTTTCCAGATTTTTCTCCAGCGTTGTCGGTTTTTCATTGTTTTTTTAGTCTCGTTCCAGTTGGTGCCTCTTTGTTCTGTCGCTCGTTTTGTTTCTTCTTCCCATGTTTTAACTGGTCTGCCTATCTTCCTCTTCTGGTGTAACTTCGCGGCATATACCTGTTTCGCCAGTCTTTCGTCACTCATTCTGTGTACGTGGCCCGCCCATCTCAGCTGTCCTTCTTGGATGATGTGTGCTATTGGTTGTGTGCCTAAATTTTTCCTAAATGTTTCATTTCTTATTCTGTCCATTTTTGTTTTCCCTTCTATCTTCCTTAGAAATCTCATTTCTACATTTCGTAGTCGACTTTGGTGTCTCTCCTGCGTTGTCCATGATTCGCTCCCATATGTCAGTAAAGGTACTGCTACTTTCTTGAAGACTTCAACTTTGGTTTGTTTCGGTACTTCTTTCTTTCCAAGAAATTTCTTCTTTAGTGGATTGAAAAGCCTTCCTGTTGCTGCCACTCTTTCTTCTACTTCCTGGTCTAGAGTTCCCTTTTCACTTATCACCACTCCCAAATATTTAAATGACTCTAGTTGTTCTATCCTTTCTCCATTTATTGTTAAAGAGTGACTGTGTCCATTTATTACCATCGTTTTTGTCTTCTGTGTGTTTATGACCATGTTCCACTCCATTAATTCGTTGTTCAGTATGTTAATATTGTCTTGTAAATCTTTTTCGGTTTTGGCGATTATTATCATGTCGTCTGCGTAGCATAGAATAGATAGCACTGCTTTCATTTTCCAATTGCCTACTTTATATAGTTTTAGTTTGCCTTTAATGTTTTTGATGGCTTCGTCCAGATATATTGTAAATAGAAGTGGGCTCAGGATACAGCCTTGCCTTAGTCCTACATCGGTGTTAAAGGCGTCTGATGTGTTGTTATGAGTTCTCACGTAGTTTTGATTTATCTTATATAGGCTCTTAACACATTGTATGGTTTGGGCGTCTATGTTTCTTGTTTGTAGACAGTTCCACATTTTTATCCTCACTACCTTGTCGAAGGCTTTTTCTAAATCAATGAAGCACATATGCATCTCTCTATCTGTTAATCTCGCCTTTTCAATGACATGTCTCACTGTAAAAATGTGGTCCTGTATACCTCTCTGTTCGGCGTGAATCCGCATTGCGTGTCTTCTAGAGAACTTTCAATTTTTCTTCTTATTCTTCCTTCTACTATTCTAGCAAACACTTTGCCTGGCACACTTAATAGAGTTATGCCTCTATAGTTCCGGCATTCCTTACTGTCCCCTTTCTTAAATATCGGAACTATAATTACCACCTGCCAATCTTCTGGCGAGATTTGGTCCTCTATTCTTCCTTAGGTATTCTTCTCCTTTCTTTCCCATGTGTTTTAACATTTCCGGTGTTATGCTATCGTGCCCTGGTGATTTTCCGATTTTTAATTTCTTTAGAGCATTCCTTACCTCTTCTGCAGTAATATATTCTATTTCTTGATTTTCCCTCTGTAATTTTTCATTTTTTTCATTATCGTTGTTCATCGTTCTATCACTTACTTTTTCGTGTAGTAGTTCTTCAAAGTGCTCTTTCCATCGCCCCATAATTTCTTTCTCATTTTGTAGTATTTTGCCATCTTTGTTTTTCAGGGTCTGCAATGTAGTAGTTTTTTCTTTTTTCATATTTCTGATTGCTCCATAGAATAATTTCTGGTTATCTTTATATGCGTCTTTTAGTTTGTTTCCGAATTTTTCCCACTCCTCTTCTTTTGCTTTTTTAACTGCTTTCTTTACTTCGACTCTGTTGTCTTTGTAAGAATCATAATCTCTTTTGTCTTTCCATGTTAGATACTTTTTCCATGCAACTTTTTTCTGCTTTATTTTCTCTTTTAAATCTTTTGTCCACCAAGCAGTTTTCTTCATTTGCTTATTACATATTTTTGTTACTCCGCAAGACTCTTTCGCTGCTTCTAGAGTTACTTTTTTAAAAAAAAATCCACATTTTCATGGTGTTCATATCCTTGTCCAGGTTTGATAGGGTTCTCTCTAGCTTTTGTTGGTAATTCACCTGTATTTTTTCTTCCGCTAGTTTATGGCTTCTTATTTTCTCTTTTACTACGGTGTTTCTTCTTTCTTGTTTATTTCTTTCTACCGACTTTACCTTCATAATGGTTAAAAAGTGATCACTCCCAAGTTCTGGGCCCCTATGTACTTTTACATCTATTATTAATTTCTGTCTTTTTTTGCTTATCAGAAAATAATCCAGGATTGATTTTTCATTTCTGCTTGGCTGTTATCTTGTGTATTTGTGGATGTTTTTATGTGCAAAAAAGGAATTTGATATTATGAAGTCATTCTCGACACATAAGCTTATGATTCTTTTCCCGTTGTTGTTTATTTCGTTTTCCCCTTCTTTTCCTAAGTATCTTTCTAATTCCGCATTGTTTTTGCCTACTCTGCCATTCAAGTCTCCCATAATTATAATAGCATTGCTTGTCTTATCAATTACTTTTTGTAATTCTTCGAAAAACTTTTTATTTTCTTTTTTGTCGTTTTCGTTTGGTCCATATGTTATTATTATTGTGTATTTTTGTTTCTGTTCTGTCATCCAGTCAATTTTCATTATCCTCTCGTTTACGTATTCTTCATTTTCCATTGCATCTAAAGTCTGTTTTGTTGTGATCAATGCTACTCCTGCTGCAGCTCTCTCATTGTCTTTGACCCCTGACCAATGCATCCAGTATTCCTCGGATAATTGTGTCAGTCCTCATCCTTTCTTTTTTGTCTCTGTTATGCCTAGCATGCTGAGTTTCATTTTTTCCATTTCCTCTATTAGTTCATATTCTTTTCCTTTTATGCTTTGCACATTCCATGTTCCTATTCTCAATATTTTTGATTCCGTCTCTATGATCTTATCCTTTGTCTGTGCCTTGGTCGTCTTCGTCGGTTTCGGTCTTTCATTGTTTTCTAGTTTTTTGACTCGGTCTTTTCAACTAATCCTTCTTCTTCGTCAATCCACTCATATAGTTTTCCTTGTATTATCAACTTTCTATATCCTATTTTAACATGTCTACCTTTGCCTTTTTCTATTTTTGCTATCCTGGCAATTTCCAGCTGTATTTTTCTTTCCTGCGGGGTCAAATCGTTTTCTATATAAACCTCTATTTTCTTTTCTTTCAGTATACTCTTTTTTTGCATTATTGATTTCTTTTGTTCCCAATTGTCTAGTTCAACAAAAGTAATTTTTTTCTTATTATCTTGTTTCATGTTTATATTGCTAAACTTCTTGATATTAACTTCCAGATTTAATTTTTCTTTGAAGAATTGTTTAACGGAATTCTCATCTTCTTTTCCATTGTTCATATTTCCTTTCACGACAATATTATTTTTTCTTTTTTGCCTTTCTTGGCTCTCTATGTGGTTTTCCAGCTTATGGATTCTGTTGACTAATACTTTTTTCTCTTCCTTCCATTTTTCGTCTCTAGTTTTCATTTCTTGTCGCAATTCCCTTATCTCGTTAGTGTTGGCTTTCATCTCCTTTAGCATTTCTGTCATTGTGGTCTGCAATTCTTTTAGTTCGTCCATATCCACACTGGGTATTCTACCGTCTTTTCTTACTTGCTGGTTTTCTGGGCTCCTAAGTACCTTCTTGCTTCTTCTAAACGGTGAGTATTCTTCCTCAGTGCTGTTGTTTAGTTCTCTACCTCTTTTCGCACTCATATGTCGCTTTTGTATTCCTCGTTTTTTATTTATTGCTTTTTAGTTTTAATACAGTTGGCAACACTTGTTAGTTCACTCAAATGAGCGTGCGCGTTGCCTCTCCGGCTGTCAGCGCGGTCGTGTGCGCCGCAATTTGTTTATAACAAATGTGCTTAACCTATAACTATTTTTCACTTTGTAATATATACTAAATATACTGTTTTTATTCACACACCACTTCCACTTCACTTTCACACGTAGTAGTTTTGTTATTTAACCGATTTAAATAAGTACGCGGTTAAACAAAGCGATAATTCTCGAAAGCCACGAGTTTTACTATCGGCCCGTTGTACCGCACTGTTTACTCCCCGAAATTTGTATCTACACCGCCATTATTTTCTTTATTATTATAGTTACAAAAAATACTATAGAATATTGTAGTGTGCGTGAACCCGACGCCACTGAATCTAGGAGTACACGACCTACGCCGTGGTTGAACGTTTCTAGAACGGCCGCTAATCTAATCTTGTGTATTACGCATTCTACGCTAGCACCGGCGGAGTAAACAAACATGCCCGACCTGTTTAATGATTTCCGGTCGCCTGACCCATTGTATTCGATGTTATTATCGTGTAGAATAGTGGAGAACATTCTAATAAAACGACGCCGTCAGGGTAGCCAACCGGGCATTCTAATATAGACACGCATCGTGAAATGAATAGTTGGTGATATAAATTAATAGTTAACGAGTGGTGCATATAAATATAGTTATATAAGTAAATAATGATGTAAATATTGTTTAAATAAATATTCTTAGTGTTTAATTATTTAATATTCTTAGTCTTAAATTAGTGTTTATAATTGTTTAATCATAGTGTTAGTTATTTTTACTATCTTTATAATAAACTTTTATTTTATTTAATTAATAATATTTCTCTAATGTTTACACTTCACCCAATAAATAAGCCAAGGAGGATATTTATTCATAGAAGAATTTTTTATTGAAACCAGTGGTTCTCAAGTTAGAATACAAAGTTATATTTTTTCAAATGGGATTATACATATTTTTTATGCACAAAATAACAGCCGAATCTTAGAAGCAATGCTCAAGTACCAAAAAGCTACCATAATAAACATATAATCATTCTCATCACAGTAATATTCTCTGAACTCTATTGTTATTTTTCCAATGTCATACTCCTTGTCTTGTCTTAATCCAAAAACCGTGACGGACCTCACTGGTCACTCTTTTACCCTTCTTGTGTCCCATGTCTATCATTCATAAACACAATTTAGTCAGATATTAACTAAAGTCATTGGCCAATCGACACCGCACCGAAGGCCAGAGGGAAACTAAAAAAAAATAAGCTCAAATGTTTTTCACACATAGCCTACTGAAAAATAACTATAAAAATAAAATTTATTTAAATTTCAATTGATTTTTTTCAAAAAAATTATTATGTAAGGATATAAAATTATTATATGGTTGAATTTAGAAAAAAATACCTAATCTATTGGGCCTAAAATATGTGTACCATTCCATTTAAAAAATTATAACATTGTGTTATAACTTGAGAACCACTGGTTTAAAAATATTTTCTTCTCTAATGGGTTATCCCC
Organism: Harpalus rufipes; assembly: GCA_951394225.1. NCBI lineage: Eukaryota > Metazoa > Arthropoda > Insecta > Coleoptera > Carabidae > Harpalus > Harpalus rufipes. The sequence goes on along the minus strand of OX596278.1, from coordinate 34,197,540 downwards.
TTGATCTCCAACAACTTTGTTTTATAGTATTTTTTTGTAACTATAATAATAATAATGAAAATAATGACGGTGGTCGGTTTCTCTGTTACAATCTGTATGTATACCTTTAAAAAAATCCCCTTTTTTTAACATCCTATATAATTTGATATACAGATTTTAATACAAAAAGATTTTTTTCGAAATTTGCAAAAATAAGGGCAAATTACCAAGTCTACGAGTTTTAAAAAAATACTTATTGGATATCAATGTGCATGATGTATAAGTAATATTAAGGTGAATATATTCGTTATTTTTTTTGATTTTTATTACCCTAATGTCAAAATGAAACTTTAATGCATTTAAATCAAGCGCTTAAAATTCACTATCAGCCATGTTTGTGACGTGCTGGACACTTGTAAATGCTATTGGCTTATGGCTGTTCGAATGCGTAAGCCGGGAGCGTGTATCGCCTCCGCCATGTTTGCGCTGGTTTTGACGTGACACGAAACAACGTACCCAGCGCGTTTGTTATACATCCGTTTCACTCAGCTCTAGAAACGTATGTTCTTGGTGTAGATGACGTCACACGCGAATCCAGTGGTAAAAAAATATTCACTTAAAATAAAATGCACTTTATACAGGATGTTTTTAAGAAAAGTGATCAGCTCGATTGTTTTTATTATTATTGGGAATAGAAGAAAATCATTCAAATAATAGTTGTAGTAAATCGAGGAAGACATTCACTTATGAAGAAAAAGTTTTTTAAACCAGTGGTTATTAACAAGTATTTATGTTTTGTTTTATTTTTTCCGTACATAGCCTACTGAAAATAACTGTAAAAAAATAAAATTTATTTAAATTTCAAATGAATTTTTCTCAATATTTTTGTTATGTAAAGATATAAAAGAAGAAAATATTTACTACAATTTTCATTTGAAAGATTTTCTTCTATTCCCAATAATAAAGAAAATAATCGAGCTGATTACTTTTCTTGAAACACCCTGTATTTGCGAATTTCGAAAAAAATCTTTTTGTAATTGCATCGGTTTATCAAATTATATTATCCTTTAACGTTGTACATAAGTTGTAGAACACACTGTAAGCAAATGGCACTATAAATAAAAATATGAATAAACACTTACACTCTTCCACAGATGTCACAAGCATATTTTCCTTTAGGCCTATGAGTTTCCAAATGTACTTTCAAATTCCCTTTGGTGGAAATGTGCTTGCCACAAACCGGACAACTGAACGACCTTGATCCATTTTCCGAAGAATTTTCCGTGATGTCAGATGGAGCACAATCTTCCTCTTGCTCATTTTTCTCTTTTTCGATTTCGTTTTTGTGATCACTGTGTGTTTTATTCTCATTATTGGCTAATACTTTCCTCCCGTACGGAAGATGGCTCCACATATGGTTCTGAAGAGCAAATTGAGAGGTAAATCTTCTTGGACAAATGGAACATTCATAAGGTTTTCTGTTTTTCAAATATTCGTCAGCAGAGTTTTCAGATTTGCCGGAGGAAGAAGAATGATTTGTGTCCTCATCGCCGGAAGAAACGTTTGAACTAAAGTCATCATCACCTGTATATTGTAGTATCATCATTGGGTCTACTCGCACTTCCATTTCAGTGACTTCATTATCAGTTGGAGAAGATAATGACTTTTCGACAGTACCCTTCAAATAAATAAATAAATAATAAATATATCATCATGATGTATAATTCAATGCTGGATGCGCCAATCTGCTTTTATTCGTAGATAGTGGTAAGGACGATATAAATGAGGAGCTTGCAAAAAACAACCATAGTCCAAATATTGTAAATATGAGTTACATACAGATACATCTACTCCCAAGGATGCCAAACGGATTGGTAAAACAGTTTCTTGCAAAAAATCACGCTTTTTAGATTTTTTAATATGTTAATCTATATAAAAAAGAGATACCTATTTTTTTATTACGCTAAATAATACTCCATATAGCCATAAAAAATAGCAAAGTTCAAAAAATATTATGCCGCAGAAAAACACTAGTATTTCCTGACGTTTCGCTCACGGCATAGAAAGAGAAGGTTGGAATAAGTGAAACGGACATAGTGAAAATGCCTGACGTATTTCGTTTCTAAGCACAATACTCTCACGGCGTCAAGCACAAAGTTTCGAATGAAGTCTGGACAAACGTTCTTCACAACTATTTCCAACTGTTGTGCGCATGCGTCAGCAGTACGGGTTACGTCATCACAATAGCGCTCGTTTTGAACATAGTGAATTTAAAAAAAACTTGACTGTCGGGTCTAGCAATAAAACTATAAATATCGTAATTATGACAAAGCGGCATATCCGCTCATTGTTTGCTTCTTTATAACATTAGATACCAACGGGCCATTATTTGAGCCGGTCTGTTGAAAAGAAGACATGCATTGATGGGTCCTCTACCTGCTGTGTATAGTAAAATAATCTTACTGCACCTTTAACATAAATGCTATTTTTATTTGAAATAATATGTTAACGGAATGAAAACTGCAGTTTCAAACATCATTTCAAATGAAAATAGCATTTATGTTAAAGGAACAGTAACATTTACTATTTTCAGCAGGTAAAGGAACCATCATTGCACGTCTTCTTTTCAACAGAGCGGCGCAAATAATGGCCTGTTAGCATCCAATGTTATAAAGAAGTAAAACTGAGCGGAGCGATATGCCGCTTTGTCATAATTACGATATTTATAGTTTTATTGCTGGACCCCGCAGAGTTAATTTTTCTGACTACCAGTATATCACCGGACGAACACTCAAAATTGTTTTAGAGAGTGCACCGAAATTTATTTTATGTATTACTGGGTTTATTATTATTTTGGAATAAATTAAATAAAGAATCTATCAAAAATAATACATCAATTATTTATAAAAAAAATAATAACAAATAATAGTTAGTCCGATATCACATACGTCTTTAATACGGAATTGTTATTTCCGTTTCATAATTCTTTAAATAGGGTGTTAAAAAAAGGTAAACATTTTTTATTAAAAATAATTACGAATTAATTATTTGTTATTCAACATTAGTTACGTGATTAGATAAATCATTAATTTTAATAAAACTATTATGTCGACAGTGGCGCACTAAAAATGTAATAAATAGAAAATAAGAAATAATTTTCTGAATTTTGGAAAAATTCTTTTTGTCTGACAATCAGCACATCAAAATGTATATACCCTCAAAAAAAAAAAATACCCTCTTTTTAACACCCTGTTAAAAAAATAGTGTACTAATATTATTTACAAAGAGTATAATAAATTATTTTATAAATTCAAATTTTATAGCTCTAACAATGTGTCGTGAATTATAATATAAAGACACTATACCGTAAAAAGTCAATTTTGAAACATATATTAATATTGTTTACGTTTGCATTAGTCTAACCTCAAATTAACTAAAATTCAAATTTATAATAAAACAATATAATTAACTATGCGGCTGTATATTTAGACGAAAAATTAAGATAATTATTTATAGATTTTGAAATAAATTATTGTTTGAAAAAATCTAAATAAAAAATGATATTAAAAAACATGAAGCGACAAACTATTTAAATAATTTGTTCAATTTTATAGATATCATTTTTACTTTACCTTCGTAAGATAAGAATGTAGAAGCCCCCGATTTTCTGTCTGTTTGGTATCCGAATTATTTTCATTTGATTGCGAATGATTAGTAGAAAATATTTTATTAAATTTATCCTGTGTTTTTACAGCCATAGTTGCAAATCTGTGTATTCCATCCAATTTCATGCAACAATTTTCGCATATTGTTTTAGGAAATTTATCATCCACTGACACCTTCAAATAAATAGTACATTTCATTTATACATCTAAATAATGTAATGTAAAAACAAGAAAATGTATCAACTTACCGTAATGTAGAGATATTTTCTTATTTTTGCCTGAAGATATAATTCTTTTCCTTCATCTCCGAATATACAAATACTGTTTTCTTGGTCTTCTGAGCAAATTCTACACGTGTGGTTATATTTTATATTAAGATCCATTTCTTCCTGTCTATCGGATAGTCGTGCTTTTAATCCTTTTCATTAATAAACCTCGATAATTTTTAACGATCTTTTTGCTCATGACCTTAACGACGTTGCCGTAAAAACAGCGAACGAATGCTAGTGTCATCTCGCACCGACTCAATACAATTTAGATAATTTTGATTGCATAGGTACATTTAAAATTTACAAGATTTTCAGTTACAAGAACGGATAACCTTCAACAAAATATCCGCTACTGGTTGAGACTTGCAAGAAGCTATATTTGTAAGGATGTTTTTAGTGATGGTTTCGGCACTTTAACTATTTGATTTACCGCCTTGTAAACATGACAATCACGTGTATTTATTTCGCGCCATTATAAAGACTATCGGTCTTATGTGCGTAGCATGACTACACCAACGCAACCGGCAGGGATCAATAACTACACCGGGAACCAATTGAACACATTTACTATGTACAACACTTACAAAACAGTTTGTTTCATGTGGACGGAGCTCAAGTCGATGTTCAAGTGCCATATACTCTTACGTTTCACCCTTGGGGGTTATGTTTTACAAATAACCTAGTGCGCGATGGAATCTCTATCTACAACCGTAATTTTTAATATTTATTTTCGACACGAGACTTTACTCCTTTTTTACTGTGATTACATATATAATAAACATATTTTATAGTGATGTCCATCAAAATAAATTTGATATTATGCATTTATTAATTTTAATGTTAATGTGTAGTTCGTATGTAAACTTCTTGCCACATTTTCAGACTATAGATATTTGTTATGCAATAAAGTCGTGTATTACATAGTAATTTAAATAAATTGTAACCCTTTATAACATACATATACCTATATATCTAACATTTTTTTCTACTTGGTGTGTATAATGAAGTGCTTGTGCCTGCGTTGATAGGTATATAGTAAGTAATAAATGTTGGGAATGCCGAACAAGAAAAGCAAATATGTAGAAAAGTGACATCCATTAAAATGAAATATATGCCGCGTATGTAAATACGAGGATCGCACTAGAATTATTATTAAGGAAAAAGTCAGATATATCGTGGAAAACAAAATTTACACTATTATTTTAATATTATAAAGGTATTATACAGGGTGTTTCTTTTAAAACAACCAGCACTTTTTTGGGTGAACTAATGACTTTTCTTTACAGAAAAATGTTATATACAAAAAATGATCAAGAACAAGGGGCTAATTTACCAGTAATAACAAACCGAAAATTCAACCAGTGGTTCTCAAACAGTAGAACAAAATTATATTATTTTAAACGGTACCTTATATAATTTTTAGCCCATTAGATAGAGATTTTTTTCTGATTTGTCCATAAACATTCGTTTACAATGAAACCTATTTATTACCAAACTTATTACCAAACTTGTTAACAAATTTGGTAACTTATGACTGTGTCAAACAGGTTTAAATATACATTCTACATAGAAACAATTACGTGACACGAACGTGACCCACTAAACGTGATCGGGCGTGAGCGTATTCCCTGGGCGTGAGTGATTGTGAATCATACATAAAAAGTCGTGCGTGATTGATCGTGTTTACATTTTTAGTTTCGTAAGCGTACGTGATCGTGAATAAAAAGTTACTCACGCGCCCACCTCTTTAGGAGTCCTTTATAGTTTTATAGAAAATGGAAACATAAAACGCAGGATACTAACCCCTGAATTTTGAGAGCGACTAATGGCTGGATATGAAGCGTCCTAATATCCCTACATCGCCCTGTTCAATTTTCGCTTCGTTCAGTTTCATAACGTTCAAATCTTGACCATGAAGTTGGCGCGCACCAAAACGTTCATTTCTTGCCCTGTTCAAATACCTACTTCGCGCGCTCCCAAATTTAAACAGTACACTCCAAAGAACTAATTCAAAGAAATATGTTTTATTCAGTAGAAATACATTTATACTTCTTGAGAATGTTAATAGGTGTCGTAAAAATTGTGGAAATGTCAAAAAATTCAAATTGAAATAAATTTATTATGTATTGCCAAAGTACATGTATGGATCTTTATATATATATATATATATATATATATATATATATATATATATATATATATATATATATATATATATATATATAGTAAAGTTTATAAATATATTTTATATCAATACAGGATATTGCGTGCGTCATTAGAAAAGGTTATAAAAAGCATTCTAACGATGATTTTATTGCTAAGGAAAGGACGGGAAGATGATATTTCTATTAATAAATTAAATGAAGAAAATGTACTACAATATTTATAAATTATTTAAAGGTATAAATTTGCTATAACTTTTATAATACACTTTACATTTTATTACAGTGACGATATTTGTACAGGTTTTGTTAAAGATAAAAGAATATGAAATAAAATAGTTTCAAAATATGTAATTTAACATGATATTTAACTAATTCTTTATGTAAAATAGTAAATAACAAGGAAATCAAATAATTTTATATCAATTAATAGAATTTTGGAATAAAACAAGGCTTCAAGCGATGTAAAAATAGATATAGTGGAAAATAGAAGCATCAAGTGTTATTTTCGTTTTATACTGTGACGTGCGCCCCTGAGTTAAGAGTATACGAGCGCCGCCACTGAAAGAATGTACCAGAGCGATGATGCAATCCCCGACGACGGAATAACTCATACACGTTGAAACATGTTAATTACGCCGTGACCTACTTCTTTTGTACTCGGTATCGATGTGGCGTCGGAGAGTTCTAGAAGAATATGAGTTATATAAATACCGTCTGAATGACAGCGGAGAAACAGTGTGTGATATAGAAGCAACGAGCAATGAAGTAGGTGATATAAATAAACATTCTACGAGTTGTTAACATAAATAAATGTAGTTATATAAATAAATAAAGTGATATAAATATTGTTTAAATAAATAATCTTAGTGTTTATGTATTTAATAATATTCTTAGTGTTTATAATTATTTAATCATAGTGTTAGTAACTTTTATCATCTTTTTATTATTTACAGAAATAAATAATGTAAGACGTTTTGTATTCGATGAAGGTAACCAACGCTATACAGGTGTTAAAGAAGTAAAATATTTTAAGGGCATATAGTACTACCAAAATGAGTAAAAAAAGCTTAATCAATATGGGTCCAATCTTCAAAAGTTTCCGATATATAAGGCAGTGAAAAATGAGTTTTACGGGGTTCGAAAACTATAAGAGTTACGAATTCGATGTTGTGCCGACAATATTTAATTTTCAAATAACTTTGAAACTATTATAAATTGAGAAAAATGTTTCATATAAAATTTTATTGTTTTTTTTTTTTAGTCTATTTACTGACAAACGAAATTTTGTTCGATCACTATTTTTGTCAGTTTTTCTTCGATTTTTCGTTTTGCTTTGAAACAGTTGAAGATCAGGCCTATGTTGATTAAGCATTTTTTAAATTCATTTTGGTCAGTACTATATACCCTCAAAATTTTACCCTATTTTTTATATTTATAATTAAACAGTATCATTATATTATTATAATATTTTTGTTTTTATGTTTGTACGGAAAATTGAAATAAAATTCGTGTTCAATAATATGTATGTTAATAATTGTTAATACGTTTCATTTCCTGACAAAGCTTTCATGAGGCTTATTATTTTAACACTTTCCAAAATATAAGGGTGTACGAGAGCAAAAAATAACTATTTCATTAAAAATCGGACAACGTGGCTCAAGAATTATTTTATCGAAAGAAAAGAAGTACACAACTAAATTTATGAAGTGAACTAAACTACATACGATTTCTGAATAAATTACCCTGAAATAAACCAATTTTTATAAACAAGAATTGTTATAATCGACGCCAAAAATCAAAGTTTTTGTGATCCTAATCTCTTTTTCTTTACAAATGTCATGTTAGATGAGAAGTTAGGTGCATGTCTAAAAGTTTCCATAAAACTTCTTCTTTATGCCTAGTGCACACGGAGAAACTTTTAGCTAAGTTTCATGAAATTTGTTTCATAAAGAAGAAGTACGAAAAGTTGCCCGAAAGGTAACTGTGCCGTTAAAACTCCAGAGGTTTTGCGGAAACTTTGTGACATGCACCTAACTTCTCATTTATTATGACATTTGTAAAGAAAAAGAGGTTAGGATCACAAAAACTTTGATTTTTGGCGTCGATTACAATAATTCTTGATTATAATAATTGGTTTATTTCAGTGTAGTTAATTCAGAAATTTTATGTAGTTTAGTTTACTCATAAATTTAGTTTGGTTAGAATTCTTAATTATTTTAATTATAAACACATATAGTTTAGTTTATTTCTCCATTTAATTTTAGTTAAATTTAATTCATACATGTAATTTTGTGTACTTCTTGTTCTTTGGAAAAAATAATTCTCCAAGAGCCTACAAATTTCGAAAAAAAATACCAGTTTTGAGGAAACTTTTATTTTTCTCGTGTGAACATACGGTACGTTGAAGCAAAAGTTTCTCCAAAACTTCTTCTTCTTCGGGGGAACATATTTCAGGAAACTTTACTAAAACTTTCTCCGTGTGCACTAGGCATAAACAAATGTCAGGAAACATATCTAAAAGTTTCTCCGTGTGCACTATGCATAAATGTCATGTATTCATAAATTTGGTTGTAGAGCTAGTTTGCCTCTTTATGGTGCAGCCTGGGTAACGATAATTTAGAACAAATCTGCGATCAGACACCCTTATTTGGGGTCTCCTGGTCACTATAGCCGTCACAATGGCTCAAACACAGCAGTAGCGTCACAGAAATCCAGAGTGGGCAAACAAAACAGTAGTACATCTTCAACGGCACCTTCCATCACCATGACCAACTTGGTCTGTTCAAATGTAAGCACGGTCCTCGGAATCCTCGGTACCCCCATTGCATTCGCAACAAGCGCCAATTTCATCTGTGACCACTCCCATCAAATGATTTTACCTGAAACTTGCATGATGGAAATGAACAGTTGCCTGCCTATTAAGACTCATGAAAGCTTTGTCAAGAAATGAAACGTATTACCAATTATTAACATATTTTTGAGCACGAATTTTATTTCAATTTTCCATACAAACATAAAAAAAATATAATAATATAATGACACTGTTGATTAAGTTTTTTTTACTCATTTTGGTCAGTACTATATGCCCTTAAAATAGTTTACGTTTTTAACACCTGTATAGCGTTGGTTATCATCAAATACAAAACGTCTTACATTATTTATTTTTGTATTTGGAATCTTGATAATTAACATTTTAGGAGTTTCATTAATATCTTCTAAAGACATTTTATTTAATTTGTCGCAACGACATGCTCCTGCCAAGGCCAGTATAAGAACAATCTACAATATAAAATTGGATGTCTATTATACATACACATAAACTAATTAAAATTGGTATTTACCTTCATCATAAGAATTTCGTCATCTTGAGCCTCTTTTATAAATTATTCGATTCAGTTCATATTTGTAAGATTTTTCAGAAAAATAGGCTAATAGTACTTCTTCTGTAGACTCAGTAACAGCCTTTTCCTTGCACCAATTTTTGAAAATGTTATATTCTCTCTCATTCCGGTATTTTGACTTGGGCGGTACGATTTCTGAAAGAGCAACATTCGCAGCTTCTCTAACATTTTCAGGAATATTACCTACTCATCCTGCAATGAAACACTTTCCTGACTTGTTACGTGAATAACAATGTATTATTCTTACATCTAATTTGTGTGATCACACTATTCCCATATGCAAAATAAATAATTCTTAAATTAAAAATTGTCAAATGACTTGTATTTCAAAATTCATTGTATCACATTCCTGTGTAAAAACAATACAATAATTAATAAAATGTCACTATCTAAACATACAGTATCTCAATTCATTTATCCGCCTGCTTCAAAAATGTTATATTCTCTTTACTTGGTACTTTTGACCACTCAAGCTGATTTAAATTCGTATACATATTTTCTGTCAATGATTTGTTAATAAAAAAATGTTTTTAACATGGAATAATAGTACCACAGAGATTATGATTTTTGAAACATATTTAAAGTAACAAAGGCTTTTTGTTTGATCAATTTTCTTCTCTTCACGCCATTTTATATTTGTGTCATAACCCAGGTGATTATTCGTGATGTTCGTCATTTTTTTAGTATAAAATATCACTTGATGCTTCTATTTTCCACTATATCTATTTTTACATCGCTTGAAGCCTTGTTTTATTCCAAAATTCTATTAATTGATATAAAATTATTTGATTTCCTTTTTATTTACTATTTTACATAAAGAATTAGTTAAATATCATGTTAAATTACTTATTTTGAAACTATTTTATTTCATATTCTTTTATCTTTAACAAAACCTGTACAAATATCGTCACTGTAATAAAATGTAAAGTGTATTATAAAAGTTATAACAAATTTATACCTTTAAATAATTTATAAATATTGTAGTACATTTTCTTCATTTAATTTATTAATAGAAATATCATCTTCCCGTCCTTTCCTTAGCAATAAAATCATCGTTAGAATGCTTTTTATAACCTTTTCTAATGACGCACGCAATATCCTGTATTGATATAAAATATATATATATATATATATATATATATATATATATATATATATATATATAAAGATCCATACATGTACTTTGGCAATACATAATAAATTTATTTCAATTTGAATTTTTTGACATTTCCACAATTTTTACGACACCTATTAACATTCTCAAAAGTATAAATGTATTTCTACTGAATAAAACATATTTCTTTGAATTAGTTCTTTGGAGTGTACTGTTTAAATTTGGGAGCGCGCGAAGTAGGTATTTGAACAGGGCAAGAAATGAACGTTTTGGTGCGCGCCAACTTCATGGTCAAGATTTGATTTGAAGGTCACACCTGTATGATTCTGTACGACAGGGGTGGGGAACCTCCGGCCCGCGGGCCTTATAAGGCCCGCTAAACCATTTCATGTGGCCCGCAGGGTAAACTCAAAGTTCAATAAATATAGGAGAAACAGTTGCGAGTAGTAATGTTATCAATACCAGCTAACTTAACACGCCTTACTATAAAGAGAAGTAGTTGCAATCATTACATTAGTGGCTAAATAATTAAATGTTTGACCAAACATAAGAGGCTAAATTTTTAAGATGATTTTGTATGGCCCGCGAATGATATTATAAGTATCTAAATGGCCCTCGTCAGGTAAAAGGTTCCCCATCCTTGCTGTACGATGTATAGTTCATCCAGGGATCATGTTCCGAAGACTCGTTATCGTTTTATTACGGCAGTACAATAGAGGGTCCCAATAGCCTGGCATGTGCCAGGGCTGTAATGAAAAAATTGAGTAGGGGTTTGAAATATTTCATTTCACACATTTTACTTTTCAAAACAGTAAAAAAAAAATTGTTTAATATTTAACTGCTTTAAAAAATATATTGTATAATCAGATTTCCGTGACCACCCAGGAGGTACTAATTGCGGACCGTTAATCTTTGTTTATAGTGGCGATTTCCCCAAGAGGCCTATAACCACATGTCATTTAAAAAAATATATGAATATTTATTCGGACATAGTGCACTCGTCCTCGTCTTCAGAATTGTTATCGGACATATCTGAATCCCTTAAAGATATAATTAATGGATTCACGTCTTTGTAAAGTGATATAAATTTATTTTCTTCTTTTATGATATGTTGAATACAGTTACTCCATTGTTGCTGGCCAATATTTTCAACTTCTTCCCTGACTAATTGAACTACACTAGAATTTAATTGTGGTGATACATTTTTTGATCTAACATTGTTTTTTAGTTGGCTCCAAATTAACTCAATCGGATTGAATATGCAATAATAAGGTGGTAAACGTAATATTTTATGCCCTGCCTGTTGTGCCATATTGTCTATAACGTAAGACTTATCAAAATTCTGCTCTTTTATAATTTTAAGTAAATCATTTTTTGTTGCCCTTTCTGGTATTGGCATATTTTTCTTTACTAAAAAATCTATTATTTCAGCCTTTCTTGTTGCTGTCGTCGGAATTTTATTCTCTTGCGAATGGTAGGTGGCATTATCCATGACTATTACTGAATTTGGTGCAATATTAAGAAGTAAATTATTTTCAAACCAACGTTCGAAGAGTTCAGCCGACATATTTTCATGATAGTCTGCAAAAGATGTTTTGAAATCTTTTCCTGATAACAAAAGTCCATTTTTAATCCAGCCGTTTTCGTCACCAGCGTGTAAAATAATTATCCGTCGTCCCTTCGATACAGATGCATTTAGCGAACATTTACCTTTATCATTAACCCATCCTTTCTCAACAACATCATGCGTGTCATACCATGTTTCATCTAGATAGACAATATTTTTCCCTGCTTCGCGGTACGATTTAATTTTATTTAAATATTTGTGCCGTAACTCAACTATTCGCGGTTGTTCTAGTACTGCTTGTCTTTGATCTAATTTTTTGTAAACAAAACCCATTTTCTTTAAACACTGATGTAGGCATGATCGAGAAGGTACAAAAGAAATATCTTTTCTTAACGTTGTATGTAAAGATGATAATGTGTGAACAATATTATTAGCATAAGAATTATGTATTGTTCGTACTATATATTGTTTCGTAAAATCATCTATTTTGTCAGTATCTGAATCTTTTCGAACTCTTTTAGGTACCGGACCACCTATTCTGATAATTTTTTTAACAGTTTTATCACATACCTTTGTTAATTGGCAAGTTTTCTTAAGAGCAACTGATTCTTCATATCCTCCAAAAGTCCATTGTAAACATTCAACACGATTTGTTGTCCATGTTCGTGCAAAAAAGGTTTAAATATATTAGGCGATGGTAATACACTTTTACTAGCACTTTCTAATTCTTCGTTTTCTTCCCACGGGCGAAACATTGTTAACGTTGTTGACTGTTGAATTTAATTTAACAAAACAAAAAACACTTTCAGCCTTCGTACACTAGTTAGGAGGTACAAATGACAAGTGAAAATAATTAAACTCACCACCTATTTATATACCTACATAGCCACAAATAACGGTTTTATAATCCTTTGGAGACAAGTTCATAGACCTTATAATAAGCTATAAGAAAATTAGGGAAATTCTAAGTTCAAAAGATTAACGCATTAAAATTTTAGATATTAGCAAATACAGCCCTGGTAATCGGTTTAGAAAATCTGAAAAGTGCAGTCTTGGTCTACAGTCGAATACTGGGCGTAAAATATATACCAGCATTGCAAATACTGAACTGGTCGACTGTACGGACCGAAATATTTTGGCATTGCGGTTTCAGCTATTGTGAACCCATAATAAAACGATAACGAGTCTTCGGAACATGATCCCTGGATGAACTATACGATGAAACTTGTCTTGTACGATGAAAAATAGAAGCGTTTCTATTTTCGTCGTACAGAGTCATATGAAATATTTGCTACTAATTTCAGACAACTATGCATTTCAATACTAGTGGATCTCAAATTCACTGTATTGTTTGACATTTGAGAATTTTAGGTTAATGTTTTTTTAAATCTTGACTTTTCTTATCTTTGTTTATAATCTGTTTAGTTTTTTGTGTTGCTTTTTTGCATTAGTATTGTAGCTTTTATTATTAACTTTCTTGTAGTAAACTGGTAATTTAATAATATAATTTCCTTTATTTTATATAATATTTTGTTTTATTTAGCAATTTTTATACCGTATTGTTTATAATATATATATATATATATATATATATATATATATATATATATATATATATATATATAATATATTTATACTTATACCTATATTATATTTTTCTTCGGGATAATTAGTTTTTGAATGTGTTTATTTTGAATCAAGCAAATAGTCATTTTATAAACAATTTTTACATTGACGAACATGATATCGAGTAGTAGTTCCGACGAAACCATAATTTTAATGTCTGCGTGTATGTTTATTAACAAAATAAAAAAGAAAAAGGTTTAAGAAGCGAAGATCTGTGTGGACCAAGAATTGGTTGAAAAAATATATTATAAAACCAAGCGTCTCAAACATGCAAACAATAAACATGAATGAACATAGGTTTAACAGTGTTCGAAAGCTTCGTCGTGAAATGAGTAATACATGGTATCATGTTGAATAATCTAAAGAAGATAACTTTTTCATATGGTTTTTGTCATACAAGTGTGACACCGTGCCTATAGTTTTTCATCGTACATCGTACAGAATCATACAGGTGTGACCTAGGCATTATGAAACTGAACGAAGCGAGAATTGAACGGGGCGATGTAATGACATTAGGACGCTTCGCGTGTTCCCCGACTAATTTAACTTGTGAGTACTTATGAACATTGGCGGCGGAAGAGGCGGGCGAAGCGGGCGATAGCCCGGAGCGCCAGTGGCAAAGGGGCTGCGGAGCATCTTGACAACGATTTATATATTTTTAAAAGTATTTTAAATGAAAGTTTATGCAACATTTTTCATAGTATTTAGAAAAATAATAATTCATTTTTATTTTCGTAAATAATTAGATAAAAATATTGGCGCCAGAAATTGTCATGAAAAACTACCTCCCACTCCTAATAGATCGGAGTATATATGTTACAGTTAAAGTATCAACTTAGTTAGTGCATACATTGTCTAGTTGATGTATGCTTCCACTAGCTGTTTTAGTGAAAGTATACATTATTTTATATAGTGCATACTTTATCTAGTTAATGTATTCATTGACTAGTTAGTGTATACACCTTCTTTTGTCACTGTCTATCTAAATCCGAGTTCTGTGCGTTAGGTATTGTTTCTGTTTGTTTTTTTTTTTTATAAAATTTATACGCCTACATTGTTGGGTGGGCATGTTGCGTGGGCAACGCAATAATTTATACTTTCACTAAAACAGCTAGTGGAAGCATACATCAACTAGACAGTGTATGCATTGACTGAAATGTATACTTTAACTGTAACATATACATCATGTCATTCATATCCAAAAGGAAAACTGTGTGTCCAGCACCAATGCGGTTTATATAAATAGATTGTGATTTTGTGAATCCTGATTAGTTTAATTGTGATCCTTTTGAATAATGATTTAAAAATTATATCAAGAAAACAACTTGAATAATATAAACACCATCTAGCATCAAATATCATATGCAGACCAATGCAAACTAATTTATTTTATTTTATAAATAATCTACTGTCGAGTGTTATAGTCAGAACATTAAAAATGTATCATATAGAAGTACAAAAAAATGTTCTGAGTAACATGAGTATGTTTACTTAAAACAAATCTTTTATATAACTTATTTTCTTTGTTTTCAAAAGTATGGTGGGTCATTACTTGCTTTTGTAGGAAAGTCATATTTCCTTTGATGCAACAAACCCCACATTGATAAATTTCTACGCTCGAAAACCTATTGTCGTTAGTCATTTTTTAAATTTGCTCCGAAATGAATCTGTCTGATCACTCAAAAAAGGAAGATTCAGAAGGGAAAGGGGAAGGTTGTCTAGTGATCACAAAATGAGAAATTGGGGATAACGAATAAGAAACGAAAAAAAAAATCTTCTTAATCATGATCACTTTTGATGATTTAGATTGTGAATCACAGCCCGAAGGAACACGGCCATAATTAAAAGTAGGCGAAAGTTTTGTCACATGTTAAACTGCATTTACTCTGACATCACATTTGTTTCAGATCTCGTGTCTTTCTCAAAATATTACATCAATTTCAATAATTAATTATCTAATGGATATTTCGTGATATTTTCAAATTTGAGGTGTGTTAAAGAACAATATTTTTTACCGAATCTGGCCCGAGAGTAAGGCCAGGAAAAAAATATTCGAAAAATTATTGGTTACTTCTCCAAACATTGACAATTTTCTGAACAAAATGGTGTCCCAACCGTCGCAATAAATAAAAATTATTTCGCCGATGTGCTAAAATGTTATTACAATTTAAAATTAATTCGATTTTAGTGTGTAGTTCCCCTACTAGATGTCACTCGCAGACAATTCACTGATGGTACGTCCCACTCATATCGTCTATTTTGTGATTGGTTTACCATCCTCTCTTACTTCTTTCCATGATTCGTTCAACAGAAAGTAGCATTCAGCATTTACGAGTATTTCTATTATAAATATTATAGAGAGAGTTTACGGTCTTCTTATTTTTCATGGGTGATACTATGGGTCAAAAGAAAGCGAAAAACGTTAAAACACGTATCCGGAAACGTTGCGTTACAGTTACAACCCTTTGAAGGTGCACCACAACAGACACTTTTTTTTAATAACTTTGATACTAGTTGCACTAAAATTTTGAAACTTGGTATCAAGATACTACTTGTTTAGATGCATATTTATACTTTGTTTTGTTTCTGTATCTCAACCAGAGGCGTCTCATTTGGGTCCCCAAGTAACACTGACCGACGGTCGACCAAAAAGTGACGTCGATTTCAGGTCGAATTTAAGTCATATTCTGCCGTCTAATCCGACGTCTATACGACGACATTGTGACGTTGATTTTTGGTCTGAAATAGGTCTATTTAGACGTCTAATCAGACGTTTATACGACGACATTGTGACGTTGATTTTTGGTCTGAAATAGGACTATTTAGACGTCAGATTTGTGGTCGCTATGACGTCCATATGACGACTTTATATGGTCATAATTAGGTCTATTTAAACCTTTTTTACACGTCTAATTTGACATCTTTATGACGGATCATTTTTACTTTATTTTTAATATTATTAAAAATTCATATTTTTTTTTTTTTTAATTTGGCAATTAATAACACACGAAGGGATATATTATTTTTGTTTATATATCAATTCATTATGCAAAAATATATAACAATATATTGTTTATTATAATGATTTTTAAAATTAGAACAAATGTAATATAAAACTTAATTTATTATTACATATATGTATAATATAAATATTTTTATTTATTTATTGTCATTACCAAAATCTACGAATAGAAGCAAATTGGCACACCCAAATATGGGTATGCCGTGGTGATATTTATATTTTATTTATTTAAAACATATTACATGTTTACATAATTATTAATGCGAAACGGAAACAATTTATATAATATTTTTTGGTATAAAAATCATTGATATATTAATTTTCAAGAATTTAAACAAAAGCTAGTAGTGCTTTAAAAAACATTTTAAGAAATGTTGCTAATACAAAAGCAAATGTATAAACAAAGGGAAATATATAATATAAAAACAAAGATTTATCTATATAGTTTCACGGTTTTACCTGAGCATTTCCTATAGCTCCAAAAATCCCACATTCCTAAGTTTTTCAAGAATCTTTACATCTTCCCTTTCAAGCTATTCTAGAACGATTGGATTTAAGTAAACCATCGATAGAGAGACATCATAGTGATTTTTAATACATATTTCGATTCTGGTGATCTTGACCAAGTTGCATTTTTTTTTAATGGAAACTTAATTTCTCTTTTGTATAGTTTGGCAGTTGCTGTAATAGAATTTGTTGGTACAAATTCTTTTCAAATTGCCGAAATGTTGGCTGCGTAATAAAAATAATAAAATTTATTGCGCTTGGCCCGAAAATTTGAAATATAAAAAAAAATTGGTTCGGGCAATTAACATTTATTCCCAGCAGGCTAATTCTGAATATAAATTATACGAGGTGGAGATTTTAGAATAATTTGGTAAGTCGAAAGAATTATACTTTCATTTTTGTAGTTACAACTCTTTTCTAAAATTAAAAGAAATTACAGCAAAATAAAAATAAATCAAATAAAAATTGACATATGCTCAGACTACTGTATATGTATGAACGCACCCTCCGCCATTTTTGTGTTGTGTCATGTCCAGTCAGAGATATTTACTGTATAAACATCTCTGTTTCCAGCATTTTAATTACCACGGGAGAATACTGAATATAACATTTCTTAATGCGAACATTGAAAATTTAGTATATTGTAAGTAGATAAAATTGTGCTTATATTGCTTATGACAATTATTTTTTTATAGATATGGTAAGACACGAAGCGAAGTGCCATTATGAAGAATATAAACAAGCAATGGTGAACTAGTTGAAATATGCACCACACAACAACGTGCAAATAAATACATATTTTTTTTGTAGATATAAGATGCGTTTATTTATTTAATTTGTATTTTTCGTAATATTTTTTTTAAATACTTTTTATGTTTAATATTTATTGTTGGTATATTGTTTTGCATTAATATTTTTTATATTATATAGTATAAATAAAACTAGAATTACATTATTCATTTTTCCTACCACCATTTATGTTTATACCATAAAATTTACGTCGAAACAATGCCCTATAATGACGTCGAAACAACGTCTTATAATGACGTCGATAAAACGTCTTATAATGACGTCTAAACAACGTCTTAAAATGACGTCGATACAACGTCTGAAAATGACGTCGATACAACGTCTTAATATGACGTCTAAAAAACGTCTTAAAATGACGTCGTACAGCTCCACGCTGAGACGTCTACAGGACGTCTATGTGACGTAAATTAGGACGTCACAGCGACGTCGATTTTAGGTCATTTGTGTTACTTGGGGAGGCTTTGAAAGTTGAAAAAAATAATGTGTTCAACGCGGCACCAAGCACATAATCTGATATTTTAGTGCCTAAACAAATAGCTATTAAAAAAAAATCGCATGACAGTAATCGAATATTGGTGTACACACCGAAAACCGGAACATTAAAGTTTAATATGAGATTTTAAATACGTGCGAAAATGGGGTATTCCGGCATTTTTAAAAAAAATTCATTAGTTCATAAGTGAAGAAATTTTGAGTAAGAAGAACTATAAATCAAGCGAGATATGAATTTTTAAAATTTTCATCGTAACTCAAATTTAGATCATGGCGCGCTTTATGACAATCAACTACCTATTAACATCTGCACCGAACTTCAGCGCCTAAACCCACGTTTTCATAGCCACCCATTTGCCTGTTTAAAACTTTTGAACAAGAAAACGTAGGTAAACAAACAAATATCAAAGATCCACGTAACAATTACAACAAACAAAATGGCTAGCGCCATCTGTGCTTCTAACCGTATATATTTAACCTGAAATGAGCAACAACATATCGAATCTACGTCACAATTTTCAAGGACGTTTCTAGATTTGTAAAGAATTTCAATTTTCTAACATCAAATTATGAACCTAACCTAACATCAAATTATGAATGAAAACTTTTTACTAAACATGTTTTATTATATTTTTCTAATAGGCGAAGATATAAATTATAGAAAAAAAGTTACTATTTTGCATAAATTACATATCACCGGAATAACACAGTAAAATACAAGAATAAAAAGTTGTTTAATTAATTTTTATATTAAAAAAGTATAAAATCGATGTGGTAGCACATCTGCAGCCAGATGTGCCTTTGTTTTCGCAAATTCTCATAGGTCACTAGATAATGACGAAAAACTGAATTATGGTGATTTTTTCTTTTTCAAATACCTTCTAAACTATTAGTAATAGAGCAAAATGTTTCATTTATAAAAGATATTTTATTAACTAAAACAGTCAGTGGCGTACGAAAAAAAAATTATTTTCGCAATTTTTGAGTTATAACACAAACTTACATTTTTTAAATGAAACCCATATATGATTTGCTTCAAAAATATCGTTATTTTTTCTCTTATCAATAATATAACGGTTTTTGTCATCTGTATTTATTTTGCCACCAAAATTTAATTTATCACTTTATTTTTCTGAATTTTGTTATTTCTTAAAAAAATTTATTATCTTTATTAATTATATTTTATTTCATTAATACATAATTCATTTTATGCCTTTCTTATTCAACATTTTCGTTCTAAACTCACTTACAAATTATACTTACCATAAGGACGACCTGATATAAAATATTTTTTATCACAAAAATTAATACATTTTTATTCTAAATTTTCTAACGAAATAAATTATTTAAATAAAAGGCTCATTTCTAAATAGAATATTATTCAATATTTTCAAATATCAGTAAATTTAATACAAAATAAAGAAAAATATATATATTTTGGGGGAAAACAAATACAAAAAACAATGAACTTTACATCATTGAAAAGATACTCCATATGAAAAGTGAAAATAAATATAAATTTCTCGAAAATGGTAAGAAATAAAAAAATATCAATTGCTGTGAATTATTTATAAAAAATGCTTGTAGAAAGTGCAAATTAAAATCTAGTATGAATTCAAATGAAAATAAAATACATTGGCTATAAAATATAAATCATTAAATGACAATAACATCATCGTCACTTTTACAAAGCTTTTTAATACCATTTTTTCCAAATTATATTTATATGTAACATATTTTTAAAAAGACAGTTATATTATTTTTAACTTTAAAATTAGATAAATTTTAAAAAATTTGGTCATATACCTTATTCTTACTATTGTAACGTTTTTATTTATATGGGTGAAGTGTAAAACACAGACAAATAATACTAACTAAAAGAATACGTTTATTAAACGATAAATAAATAGGATTCAATATTAATAAGATAATAAAAGTAACTAACACTATGATTAAATAATTATAAACACTAAGAATATTATTAAATGCTTAAACACTAATATTATTTATCTAACCAATATTTATATCACTACATTTATTTATATAACTACATTTATTTATGTTAACAACTGGTAAACTGTATATTTATATCACCAAGTTCATTGCTCGTTGCTTATATATATCAGACTGTCCCTCCGCTTACTTTCGGCCGGTATTTATACAGCTCATAACCTTCTAGAAAACTTCGGTGCCACAGCGATACCGAGTACAAAAGAATTAGGTCACGGCGTAATTAACCTCTAGCCGGCGCGTCGCGGGGATTGCGACATCTGGGAAATTCCGGGATTACGTTATCGCTCTGGTACATTCTTTCAGCGGCGCACGTATGCTTTTCTCTCGAGGGCGCACGCCATACTATTTTTAACAACGATATTACATGACGCACATCATTCCAGTTTTAACATGTCAATTTCAGTTTTTATTACTTCATAACACGATCGCTCGTATCCGAAAAAAACATTATATCGTTTTATATTGAGTTTTTATTGTTTCCAAATTAATTCAATTGGGTTTAGAACGTAATAATATGGAGGCAATCACAATACAGTGTGTCTAAATTTTTCAGCTAAAGTGTCACAAACGTATTATTTTTTCACAGTTTTTATTGGAACAGCTTCTAATAATTCGTTTTTAGTACTAAAAGTTAAAAATAGTTATAACTATCCCCGAAGAATAATTGATTATAAAGTAAGTATAGTTCTTTCAGAATTCAAGTAAATATGTAAGTAATAAAAGAAAAGAAAACTGCAATCCTAACATCTACCATGGCCGTAATGAAAAATTTGAATAGGGATTTGAATTTTTTTTTCACATTTTATATTCTAAAATAAAAATAGAATTCTCTGTATCTATGTTTTTTTTTTTTAATTTTTCCCTAATCAGGTTACCATGAGTACCCAGGAGGTATACTGATTGTGGACCGTTAACCTTTGTTTACTGGTGATTGCTATAATTATGCCATTTTTAAAAAATATATTTATTTGAGCCTAATGTGCTCGTCCTCGTTCTCAGTATTAATATTGGAAAATGTCTACAGTCCAGAACGCGCATCGTATTAAAAAAAATTAAATCCCTATGAGGCGTATTTTATGCAATTTCTGTAAAGACAACATTACTTAACGGCCTAAACCTAATCTAACGCATAAAACTCACGCTTTGAAAACTCGAGTCGAGTTTTGTGCTTTAGGTTATTGTTTGTTGCGTTCGGGTTTTCTGTTATTTTAGACAAATCTCAAACATTTTTGGTAATAAACCACGCCTCATCGGCGTTTTTAATAATCCGGCTGTCGATACTGTAGCTATGTCGGAATTTTTGCACGTTTTTATATAATGATAAAAATATATATTTTCATCTTTTATTACATGTTAAATGCAATTATTTCATTGTCGCTGTCCAAAATTTTCAATATCTTGTCATTAATTCAACGATATTTGAATTTAGTTACTGCGATACATTTTTTCGAATATTATTTTTTAAAAGGATATATATACGATATACAGGGTGGTTTTGAACTTAATGTCATAAATTTAAGGGTGAGTAGTATGACATGTATAGATTACGGAACAGAAAGAATTTTTAAGAATTCGCATATTGGAGGGTAATTTTCATGAAACTAACATTTTTGGTACCACTGGACTACTGGCAACGCATTTGCATTATTTTATTTATTACACAATTATTGTCGTTTAAAATGCTATTTAATTTAAATACATATTAAGAATAATATCTTATATAACTAATTTTGAATGTATTTTTGATAACCATATTTTTACTGAAATATTAATTAATACAGCAGTAAAAAAAAGTTTCCTTAAGAAAAGTTAAATTTTCTTTTTTCGAATTTAAAAAAAAATCTTTCTGTTTTGTGATCTACACATGTCATACTACTTACCCTTAAATTTATGACATTAAGTTCAAAACCCCGCTGTATATCCCGATATTTTACTTCGATATAATATATCATATATAAATATATATATATATATATATATATATATATATATATATATATATATATATATATATATATATGTGTGTGTGTGTGTTTCCAGAAGTGTTAAAATATACTAAGGTACTTCCTTTGTGTAAGAAAGGAGACAGAAAACTATCGCCCTATATCGATCATACCGGCTCAGTCAAATTGGCCAGCCTTTTTAGTATTTCCAAAAAATTCTTAGTGTGGTAAATTCCCCATGTTTTGCGCTTAAGTGCTCCCCATATATTATTTTTTGCGCTTCTCTTAATCATAAGTTATTAATATAATAAGTTAGGAAGGGCTAAATTGACATTAGCCTATCCTTTTTGGAAATTACGAAGTTTTCTTTATTGTTTATATAGATCTAGGTATGCGCTATTTTGTGACATTAACATAAATTTTTGTGATTGTTTATAATTTATTTTATTGAAAATTAAAACTGGTAGGGCCAACTTGATACCAAAAAAAAATTTTTTTTATTGTATATTTTTGTATTGCAATCAAATTTACATTCAATGCGCTTTCTAGCTCCATAAATATATTTTTTGCACTTGTATTCATTAAATTATAATTAAATATACAAGTTAGGAAGGGTTATATTGACAAACAGCCTTCTCTTTAAAAATTACTAAATTTTCTATATTGTTTGAATAGGTGTACGTACACATACGGTTTTCTGCGCTATTGAAATAAATGATTGCGCTTACATACTATTTTCTTAATTAAAAATCAAAACTGGTAGGGCCAACTTGACGCCTAAAAAAAATTAATTATGTTGATTTTTTTTTCAATAAAATTAAACCTAGGTACATGGCGCTTCATCGCTCCATAAATAATTTTCTTGTACTTGTCTTCATTACTGTAATAAATGAAATTATAACTTAAATTAAAGGTCACGCTGAACATGCGCACTGGTCGTAAAGGAGGGAATAGGCAATACAGTTGTCTCAGTCTATCTCGCTACGCTGTACTTGGCCCCGCCCCGCAGCTGTTTACTGCATGCTTAAGGATGACCTTTGGAGGACCACGAAAAAGTAACAGAGCTATACAAGTTGGGGGGGGGGCACATTGACAAAAGCCTTTCCTATACAATTTACCAAGTTTTCTTTATTATTTGAATAGGTTTACATATGCGCTTTTCTGCGCGACGACATACATTGTCTCGCTTGCCTACATAGTTCTTTAGTAAAAATATAAATTGGCAGGGCCAACTTGATACCTAAAAATTTCATTTTTTTTCTCTCATAGAAATTAAATTTAGGTACATGGTTCTCGCTCCATAAATATTATATTATATTATTGCACTTGTTTTCATTAAATTGAAAAGTTAGGGTGAGTCACATTATTATTATTATTATTATTATTATTATTATCCTTTATTTCACAGATACAGGTTATAGGTACAATATATACACAAACATTTGTATTTTTCGGGTGTAATCTCAGTAGTATGCGCCCACTTCCTGTTCCGGGATTTACACTCCTTCCAGCTGCTTACCAAGCAGCTCAGGTAAGGGTGTTAAGTAATTGTTTTTCTTATTATATGTGCAGTACCGTATATTGCAGTTTTTTGAATTTCCAGTGCGTCATGTTTACCAGGGATTTTTTCTATAGTTTTTTTAATTTCTGCATCCACAAATCCTGTCCCTCCTACGATTATTGGAATTATAAATGTTTTTGTCTTCCACATTCTACTAATTTCAATACTTAAATCTTTATACTTTAGCAGCTTATCAGAAAATTTTGATATTATATTTTCGTCTGCTGGAACTGAAACATCCAAAAGATAGGTAATTTTTTCTGTTTTTATTATTATGTCTGGTCTATTGGCTAACACAGTTCTGTCAGTTTGTATTCCAAAATCGTACAAAATTGTAACTTTATTGTCTGCACTAGTTATTACATTTACAGGGTTATGGTTATACCATTTTTCAGTTAAGTTTGTACATTTATAATGTTTGCATAAATTATAATGAATGAGAGTGCAAATTTTATTATGTCTTTTAACGTATTCATTTTTAGCAAGTTCCGAACATGAAGATATTATGTGATGTATAGTTTCATCATCCTTTTTGCATACTCTACAATATTTATCTTGTCTATTACGATGTAATTTATTTGCAATATACCTTGTAGTTAATGCCTGTTCTTGAGCTGCTGTTATAAGACTCTCAGTTTCACCTTTAATAGTACCACTTGTTAACCATTTGTACGATTGTTCTTTGTCTATGTTTAAATTTTCCATTTGTCTAAATTTTTGTCCGTGCATAGATTTATTCTTCCAAATATTGTATAATTTTGTTTGACATTGTGTTTTTATGTGTGTAGGTGTCCTCCTTTCTTGCGGCTGAGTTTGTTGTGTTATTTGAATTTCATCTTCTACATTTTCTACGTTACTTTCAGAACTTGTTACCCCACTATATATTTTTTCTTCTATTTTCTTCGATATTTTTAAAAGAGATCTGTTCTGTGGAAGGCCCATTTCGTATCTTTTAATGTTGCTTATTATTGGATCACGGTTACTGTTTGTTCTAATGTAAAAACTTAACTGAAACATTGTTGCATAGTAAGCTGCTTCTATCCGTTGAAGTCCTCTTCCTCCCATTTTTCTTTTTATTATTATTATTATTATTATTATTACTATTATTATTATTATTGTTATTATTATTATTATTATTATTATTTCCCCCCCGCGGGCCCACCTTGTCGTGGTGGGGGGGCTCAGTAGCCTTTGTTGCCAGCAAAGGTGAAACTAACGGGACCAGACGATTTCTTATAACCGGTCGATTAGTAGGTGATCGTCCGTGCACAGATTTTTTTCATACCTACCTGCATGTTGACCGTGTGCGGTGACCCGTGTCGGTGGAGGAGGGGATCCTGGTAGTTGAGGAAGCCCCAACACACTACTTTGGCCCTGAATTCACCTAAACGGGAGGTCGCAGGCTAACCCACCTGAGGCCAATCGGTTCCCATCCCGTTACGAGGCTGGGGGGTGAGTAGTCTTGGGGATGTGGCGGGATCACCGGGAAGCGGGCGTGCACGAGGACTTAGCGGCCCCATCGTGATCTCTCCCGTGGACTGGCCCTGCTGCTCTCCGGGATTGCTATAGTCTTTGGGAAGCCCTGGCACTATACCGGTTTGCGGTATTAGTGTCCCTTTTGAGACTCCATGGAGGGTGGGGATACCAAAGACCGAAAGTTCATTATAAATGAACATGAAATTTTCAAAGCCGCTGTCTGGTTCACCGTTCTCCAAAAACGGTGCGCTTGGAGCCGTGTCAAAAGCTCCCGGGGAGAAAACCCCGTCAAAAAACAAAATTTCTTGTGAGGGTGCGCCTAGTAACCTCACTATTAATATGAACCAAGAAAAGGAGGTAGTACCCCGGTTCTTGGTCATTCAAAGGCTTAGTGGTACTTTTGAAAAAGTTAGTCCTTTTCTTCTACAAAAATTACTTTTTGGATTGGTAGGAGATTTAAAAACCATTAAGAAAATTAAAGATGGACTACTTGTGGAGACAGTTTCAGCTCCTCAAGCAAAAAAAATATTAAAAGTAATAAAAATGGGAGATATGGAAATAGAAGTGGTCTCTCACAGAACACTTAATGTATGTAGGGGTGTCATTTATTGCAAAGACCTCTTGAATTGTACAGTGGAGGAGATATGCTCTGAGCTACGGGAACAGGGTGTAATTGAAGTAAGGCGAATTAAGTCTCGAATTAATGGTGAATTCAAAGACACACCGAATCACATCTTAACCTTCAATACCCCGAAACTTCCAGCTAAGTTAAAAGTAGCGTATATGCCCCTCCCTGTACGCATGTATGTCCCTGCACCGATGCGCTGCTTCCGATGTCAAAAGTTCGGACACACAGCTGCACGGTGCAATAGTCCACACATTTGTATATGTGGAAAGGTCTTGCATGAAGGAACCCCTTGCATGGAACCCATTAAATGTATTAACTGTGAAGGAGACCACTCTGCTCGTTCCAAAATTTGCCCACTTTATAGGCAAGAGGTTGCCATCCAAGAGCTCAAAGTAAAGGAGAATATTACTTATTTTGAAGCAAAGAAGAAGGTTGTTATTCCTACACCGGCCGGTATGTCTTATGCTAACAAAGCATCAGCTTTAGTAACACCGGATCCTACTTCTTTTGCGCAGCAAGTAATTCCTCATCTTGTTCAAGCATTAAAAAGTGTCTTTGTTACAAAAGAAATTTTTAATGCCAAACAAAGTGCACCTCTTATCTCCTGTAATCCTATTTCGACTCCATCTAAAATTCCTACACAAGAGAAGAAAAAAGCAAATTCTACTAATTCTTCTTTTGTGCCTATTTCTCCTGGCCCTTCTCCTTCTTTCATTCCTACCAAGGAAAAGATAAGGGCAAATACTTCTTGTATTGTTTCTTCTTCTGACGAAGATCTTTCTCTTTGCTCTGTATCTTCGCAGCAGCAAAAGAAAAAGAAGGGTTGGCCTCTTGGCAAACCAAGAAAGCCTGTATAGTTCTTCTACATTATATTATAAGTCATGAATAATATTATTCAGTGGAATATTAGGGGATGCGTCTTTCATTATTGTGACTTGAAGATGCTACTATCGGATTTTAATCCGATATGTACGTGCCTTCAAGAAACACACTTTACACCAGGCCAGGCTTACTCATTGAAGAATTATAGTATAGTTAGGTTCGATTCTGCACCCCATTTAACGTTACTATCTGTAACATATATTTACCTGACGCCAACTGGGATTTGACTGACATTCAAGCTATTATTCAGCAACTTTCCACTCCCTTTATTCTTCTGGGAGATTTCAATGCCCACCATTTCATATGGGGATCTGGGCATATTGATCCAAGGGGTAGAATTGTTGAGAACCTGCTTGATGATCCAAATCTTGTTCTAGTAAATGGTGATTCGCCCACATACTTTAATGCCCGTTCAGGGACCTTTTCTTGTATCGACCTAACTATACTCTCATCAACATTATCAACTCGTTACTCTTGGCGGGCACTTGATGATCTACATGGGAGTGATCACTTTCCTATAGTGATCACTACAGATACTCCTATGTGTGAACAAGTGTTTGCGCCAAGTTGGTTAATGAGTAAAGCCGATTGGTCATGTTTCAAGGCATCCCTTAAAATTCCACTCATGACTAATAACACCAATATAAATGTAGAAGAACTAACACAAAATATTTTCTTAGCAGCAGAAACTGCAATCCCTCAGAGCAAGTCCAAAGCTCAAAGAAAGTCGGTTCCCTGGTGGAACCGCGAAATTCAAGAGTTGGTCCGGGATAAAAAAAATGGCTTTCAACCGCTTCAAACGGATTCCCACTCAGGAGAACCTTATTCTTTTTAAAAAAGCCAGAGCACTAGCACGACGTTGTATATTGGAAAGCAAGCGAAAATCTTGGGACGAATATGTTTCTGGCATTTCGTCCAGTACCACAACACAAGAGTGTTGGTCAAGGGTTAAACGTATCGCTGGGCATGGTAATTCTACAGGTATAACGTACCTAAAACTGGATGATGGAACTTATACAGATGATCCATCCGCTATCGCGGAAATAATGGCCGACCAGTTCCAAAGTACTAGCAGCTCTTCAAATTATGTACCTGAGTTTCAAAACTCACAAGCGGACAGGGAAGTACCGCTAGATTTCAGCACTACTGAAATTCTTAATTATAACGCTGCATTCGTACTTTTGGAACTGGAATATGCTCTCAGCCAATCGAAGTCATCATCTCCAGGCTTAGATAGAAGTACTAACGATATGCTCAAAAATTTAACCCTTGAATTTAAACTACACTTGCTTTCCGTATACAATATGCTCTGGCAAGAAGGTTCATATCCTGAGAAGTGGAAGGAAGCTATTGTCATCCCTATCCCTAAGGTCGGAAAAGACCTATCGATACCGTCAAATCATAGGCCGATCAGTTTAACGTCTTGCATCGGAAAGATATTCGAGAGAATGATCAACAACCGTCTTATGTGGATTCTGGAAACCAATCATTTTCTGTCAGATCACCAGGCCGGGTTTCGCAAATTCAGATCCACCGTTGGCCATCTCGTATATCTAGAAGATGCAATTCTCACTGCTTTCAATAATAAAGAACACTTGGTTGCGGTGTTCTTTGATCTGGAGAAGGCCTATGATATGACGTGGCGGTATCACATTCTTAAGAAGCTACATGGCTGGGGTTTCCGTGGTAAATTGCCGCAACTTATTTCTTCTTTTCTGTCAGAACGCAAATTTAGAGTTCGGGTCGGTACTTTTCGATCATCCACAAGGATATTAGAGAATGGAGTACCCCAAGGCTCTGTTTTGAGCGTCACACTTTTTGCCATTGCGGTAAATGAGCTTGTGTCCTTTGTCAGCTCTGTAGGTATGTGTCTGTATGTTGATTGATCTCACCATTTTCTGTTCTGGTAAGAAGATGGGAGACATCAACAGAACTTTGCAATCTGCAAGCGGAGGGCTGACAAAATTGGATTCAGGTTCTCTCGCGAAAAAACCCAGTGCATGCACTTCTGTCGCCTAAACCGACCACACTATGGACCACTCCTTTTTATGAGGGATAATACTATTAAAATCGTCAATAGCGTCAGATTCCTGGGACTCTATTTCGATCCAAGGCTAACTTGGAAATTACATGTTGAAGAGCTAAGGACTGTTTGTCTTAAAGCTCTCAACATTATAAAAATGTTGGCGGGTACTAAATGGGGAGCAGAGCCCAAAACCCTTATACGGGTGTACCAATCTCTGGTTTTATCAAAGATTGATTACGGGTGTGTCGTCTATGCCTCGGCAAAACGTACAACCCTCAATAGACTAGACTCAATTCACAACCAGGCTCTACGGTACGCTCTTGGTGCATTTCCCAGTACCCCCACATTAAATTTGTATTCAGAGTCAGGACTGACGCCACTTGATGTAACACGTAAAAAGTTTCTGCTGCTTTATGTGTCTAAAATCAAGTCCTTACCGCAACACAAGAACTTCAGTACTTTCTTTCGGAGTGATAATTGGTGCAATCCACGACAAATTCAAACCAGACCCGCTGGTATCCGCGCGAAAGAGCTTCTAGACCAAATAAATTTTCATATACCATTATTGATTCCTGTAGGGGAATCTGAAGTACCGCCGTGGTTGGTTCCATTAGCTAGGACTAACTACATAGTAACTATGTACGACAAGTCCAACAGTCCCCCGATAATGATACAGTCAAGGTTTCTAGAGGTTCTGCACGGATACAAAAACACGATGGTAATTTATACGGATGGTTCTAAAACCCACCATGGTACTGGTTGCGCAATTGCTGTCGATAACACACAGCACTCATGGTCAATGCCTCTTCTAACTTCTATCTACACAGCAGAGTCCTATGCTATCTGGCAAGCCCTACGCTACTGCGAGTTCGTCAGAACTTCTAGGAAGTTCCTCGAAGTAAGCGATTCTTTGAGCGTCCTACAAGCAATTTCAAACCCTTTTACTGTTGACCCAATTATTCAGCAAATCTTGTCCCTCATGAAATATCTTCATGAGACAGGGAGAGATATTTATTTTCTTTGGGTGCCAAGTCACGTCGGCATTAGGGGTAACGAATTGGCTGATGAGGCAGCACGATCTGCCGCTGATAGTAACTCTGTTGATGTCGTAATGTATAAATCTTCAGATATAAGACTTCATCTGAAGAAAGAGGTATTGGCTTTGTGGCAGCGCACATGGGATGGGGTTCAGAACCATCTAAAAACCATTAAGCCGTTGGTTGCGCCAGTTTTATTGCCGAATGATCTTACCAGAAGGGATCAAGTCAAGATCCATCGTCTGAGAATGGGTCATACAAGTCTGACACATGGGTACCGTTTAAATCGGGATAATGCCCCTATGTGCAACAGATGTGATACTGCTCTGACAGTTGAACACATTCTTGTCGCATGTCCACAGTATGATCTACTCAGGCGACTATATCATTTAGATCAAGACCTTTCCTTTATTCTAACAGACTCTGATAAGATCCGTAATGTTCTGAAGTTTTTGCGTGCGGTAAATATATATGAAAAGTTATAGACTTGTCTTTTTTTTTTCATCTCATTAACATTTTCTTTATGTAATTCTTGTGTTATTTTCTATTTTTCTCATTATACGTATACATAAGTATGCGTAAATACTTATATTTATATATTGTATTTTATGCATGTGGGTTTTGTTGATCTCGTATATATATGTATATTTATTTTATATATTTATTTACATGTTACCTTTTTCAAAATTATTATTATACTTCTATTTGTAATACTTATATAACAGTATATGTCCCGTATATTTATTTATATTATACTTTTTGATTAGTATATGGGCTAATAACCTCAGCAGTTGATGCCCTCTTCTAGTTAAAAAAAAAAAATATTATTATTATTATTATTATAAATTATTATTATTAATTATTATTATTATTATTAATTATTATTATTATTATTATTATTATTATTAATTTATTATTATTATTATTATTATTAATTAATTATTATTATTATTATTATTAATTATTATTTATTATTATTATTATTAATTATTAATTATTAATTATTATTATTATTATTATTAATATTATTATTATTATTAATTATTATTATTATTATTTTTATTATTATTTTTATTATTATTATTATTATTATTATTGTAATTATTATTGTTATTATTAATTATTATTATTATTAATTTATTATTATTATTATTATTATTATTATTATTATTATTGATGGAGCTGGGATGTGGATGATGATATGAAATAAATACCCGATTACAAGTATAACATTTTATTACAACACAAAATAGTAAGAGAGATACACTTCATGTAATTTTGTTTTACATTTTCATTTTTTTATGGAACTGGTCGTGACGTGATCCTATTGGCTTTTGAATCAGGTCGTTTATGGAAATCTCGCTGAAACTTCCCCTCGATCTGAATCAAAAGATTAATCTTCTACTTACTAATAGATTTAAGCCCGAGAAGCCTAACACATTTCTCGTGCTTTATCTTCGTCAATCCTTTTGTCAGGATATCCGCTGTCATCTCGTCGTTCGGCACATACTCAATCGACACCAACTCCTCCTTGACTGCATCACGCACAAAATGATGCCTAATGTCGATGTGTTTTGTACGTGCATGGTATATCGGATTCAGCGCTAACTTCTGTGCGCCCATGTTGTCGATCTTCAGGATGACACTTTTCAGTTTGACCCCAAACTCGTCTAACAGCCTTTTCATGTACATAGCCTCCTTGGTTGCTTCGGATAAAGCCATGTACTCGGCTTCCGTCGATGACAATGCCACGGTGCGCTGTTTCTTGGAGTCCCAGCTAACTGCGCCACCGTTTATCATGAAGACGTGGCCAGTGTATGATCTTCGATCCAAGTGGCAGCCACCCCAATCGGCGTCAGCGTACATCATTGGTTGATCGTTGGAACGTATAAATAAAAGACCCATATCGCTGGTTCCCTTCAAATAGCGTAGGACCCGCTTTGCTGCTTTCCAGTGATTTTCTGTATAACAGTCATTGAATTGGCTTAAATAACTGACTGTATGTGTTATATCGGGCCTTGTCCCCACAGACAAGTACATCAAAGCCCCTACCAGTTCTCGATAAGGAACTCTGGCCATATTTTTGTCTTCTTCGATCTTTTCATCTGACAGCTTGAGACCCGGTTCTAATGGCGTCGAAACTGGCTTACATTCGGACATACCAAACCTGTCGAGAATATCTTGAATGTATCCCTTCTGGCTAATTGCGATACTATTCTCATTTCTCGTAAACTCCAGGCCCAAACAGTATTTGACATTACCCAGTTCTTTTAATTCGAATTTGGAACTAAGATGACTTTTCACCTTCTTTATAATTACATAATCACGTGACATCAGCAAAATGTCGTCAACGTAGATGATGATAAAGCTTCTGTTTTCAATCGGCCCGATGTGATAGATGCACGGGTCAGCATTCGACGAAACAGCTCCAATTTCTCGAAGTTCCTTATCGAGACGAAAATACCAAGCACGGCCTGCTTGACGCAGCCCATACAGAGCCTTTTTCAGTAGACAAACCGTGTTTCCCTTCTTCATCTCGCGCAACATCTTTTTCGCAGCTTCTAGTATGGATCTGTTTCCATGCCCTGCTTGAATGATGTGCTCCAAGATATCTTCGAGGTGCTCCGGCGGTTCCATCAATATATGCTTCTCAATATCGCCATTTAAATAAGCAGTGGTGACATCGAGTTGTTCTATATTCATATTTTGCTGGACTGCTGCAGCCATCGCTACTCGTATGGAACTGAACCTTGCCACCGGTGCAAATGTTTCGCGGAAATCTACACCTGGCCTCTGAGAAAATCCACGTGCCACCACACGTGCCTTCCTATTCTCAATTGCTCCATCCGACCCGTACTTATTTCGCAAAACAAATCCGCTCCCAATCACCTGCTGATCATCAGGACGTTTTACCAAGATCCAAGTATTGTTTTTAATTAAAGAAACTACCTCTGAAGCCATTGCATCTTTCCATGCAGGTGAGTCTTCTCCTCGGATTGCTTGTGCAACAGGAATTTCGGCAATGTTGACAATCTCTGCTTCTTCTGGTATACTTCTGGTCTGATCTTTTCGAGGTCTTCCCGGTCGTCCAGTTCTAATTATACGTGGACGGCCGCGTCTTCGTGTCGGTATAATTTCTTTATTTTGGACATCTGCTTCCCCTCGTTCCTCAGTGACTTCTTCAAAGTTCTCGTCTACTGTATCTGGACGTTTTACCATTAGGTCGATGTCGATCCCTACCTCTGTTTCCGCATGATCATGGAAATCACG
Source organism: Harpalus rufipes (assembly GCA_951394225.1). Taxonomy (NCBI): domain Eukaryota; kingdom Metazoa; phylum Arthropoda; class Insecta; order Coleoptera; family Carabidae; genus Harpalus; species Harpalus rufipes. The sequence goes on along the minus strand of OX596278.1, from coordinate 34,164,087 downwards.
CGAAACATTTTCCGGGTAGAAATCTTCAAACGACGTTTTTGATGTACTAGCGGGTTCTTCTAAAAATCTCACATCTCTTGTAACTTCGACTTTGCGGACTTCCGGTAACCAAATTCGGAAAGCTTTCGATTCTTCGGAATAACCAATAAATATCCCCTCCCTGTATCGAACGTCGAATTTTCCCTTTGTCGGAGTTTTGTTGAGGCAGAACACTTTACATCCAAATTCTTTAAAATAACTTACAGTTGGTACTTTGCCGTGCCATGCTTCATACGGTGTTTTTCCGTCTAGCTTCTTCGTTGGACAGCGATTTCTGATATAGTTTGCCACAGAAACCGCCTCAGCCCAAAACGATGGCGGCAAACCAGACTGAAGTAGAAGACATCGTGCAGACTCTACCAAAGTTCGATTTTTCCTCTCCGCCACCCCATTTTGTTCGGGTGTGTAGGCCGTTGTAAGTCGACGTTGAATTCCCTGTAACTTTAAATATTCGTTGAACTCCCTATTTACATACTCACGGCCATTGTCAGATTGCACAGCCTTTATCTTCATTTCGTGCTGCTTTTCGACGAATGCCTTGAACGCTTTGAATTCTTCAAGTGCTTGGCTCTTGTTTTTGATGAATTTTACCTCCGTCCATCTCGAATTGTCATCAGTGAAAGTAATAAAGTACGTTGACCCACCGTTTGATTGTACCCTCATTGGACCACATATGTCTGTATGAATCACTCCTAACTTCGTTGATTCTCTATTTGACTTCTTCGGAAAAGATGGCCGTGCCATTTTTCCCTGAATGCAAATCTCACAACTCTTTATTTCATTGCCGTCTTGAAGATCAATGCCACGAATTGATCCATTTTTCCATGCGATGATCAAATCACGGTAGTTGAGGTGACCCATTCGCCGATGCCAAGTCTGCGTGGATGCTGATGACTTACCTTTCTTATGGACTACAGGTTCCGCGTTTCGACAGCTATCCAATGATACTCCCTCTACGTAGTACAGATTATTGACCCGTTTCGCAACCAACTTTACATTTCCATGTGCGTCAACTATCGTTGCCCTTTGTTTGTCGAACAGTACCTCGTATCCCTTATCAGTAATCTTTGCCACAGACAGCAAATTCGTCCGCAGCTCAGGAACGTGTAGCGTATCATTTAAAGTTACTTCACTCTTTCTACCATTCAAAGCTGACACAAATTCTGCAACTCCTTTAGCTCTTATTTCTGCAGATGCACTGTTCGCTAACTTCAGTTTATCCAATTTGCTTTCTTCGATATCGGTAAACATGTTAATGTCCCTACAGATGTGTGATGTGCAGCCACTATCTAAACACCAAACATTTTTAGCTACATTGTCTACTATTTGACAGCTGTCATATTTGTCTTCATTCAATAAAAAGGATACATTTGAAGGTTTTCTGTCGTCTACTTTTCGTGCCGTGCACTCAGAAGCCTTGTGCCCCTTTTCGTGACATCTGAAACACTTGTACTTGAACGTATTTTCCCTCTTTTGTTCCTCTTTCTTCCTGTAACCAAAATTGCCTTTTGGTTTCTTCGACTTCTTGACGTACATAGCGCCTTGGACTGAAGTTGTCGAATATGTGTTTCTTCTTGCATAATGCTCTTCGATTATTTTAGTACGCAAATTTTCGGGTGTGGGTAGCTCATCACGACTTTCTATGGCGATTCTAAAATTTTCGAAACTTGATGGCAGACTGTACAGCATCATGATTGCAAGTTGATCCGGATTTATGATGACATCCATATCAGCTAACTTGTCAACTGCGTCAAAGAAATTATGTAAATGTTCATGCACATCGCCGCATTCACTCATTTTCTGCAAGATAAGACTTTTTAATAATGTGGCTTTACGCGCAGGCCCTTTCGATTGAAACGTATTTTCTAATTTAATCCATACTTCATGAGATGTCGTGCAATTTTTAATTAGCTTTAGATTACTTGCACCTATGGATAAAATTAAATCAGACTTAGCTTTTTCGTCCCTGTTTTTCCAATCTCGAATCGCTTCTTCATTGTCTTTTGTCGATTCGGGCTTCACAATCTCGCCGCTCACATAGCCCCATGCATCGTTCTTGACTAACAATGCACGCATTTGAAGCTTCCACGTGTCATAATTTTCGCGCCCGACTGCCTCGATGCGTACAACATTAGCGTTCATCGTAGAGATAATTTTTGACGTACGAAATTAGCTAATTTTTGACGCTTCGCCCCGACTGTCACTGTCAACGCCCAAATTCAAACCAAAATGACCGATAACGCCCCAACGTGAGTTCTCTGTGTATATTTTTCCGAACACACTACACAACAACCCTTTTTCGCGTTTGTAGTATTGTACGATACCACACTAGCGGTCAATTCGCGATAACACAGCACTCTTATCGATTTCGCTTTTTCTCGATAACTCAACTGACTCGTCGCGATCGCGTACCTCAACGTTTCTTGTATCACTCGTATTTCATATCTAAAGTCATTCCATACGCCTGGTGTCCATAACCTGATGGAGCTGGGAAGTGGATGATGATATGAAATAAATACCCGATTACAAGTATAACATTTTATTACAACACAAAATAGTAAGAGAGATAGGTACACTTCATGTAATTTTGTTTTACATTTTCATTTTTTTATGGAACTGGTCGTCACGGTGATCCTATTGGCTTTTGAATCAGGTCGTTTATGGAAATCTCGCTGACAATTATTATTAATTAATTATTATTATTATTAATTATTAATTATTAATTATTAATTATTAATTATTAATTATTAATTATTAATTATTAATTATTAATTATTAATTATTAATTATTAATTATTAATTATTAATTATTAATTATTAATTATTAATTATTAATTATTAATTATTAATTATTAATTATTAATTATTAATTATTAATTATTAATTATTAATTATTAATTATTAATTATTAATTATTAATTATTAATTATTAATTATTAATTATTAATTATTAATTATTAATTATTAATTATTAATTATTAATTATTAATTATTAATTATTAATTATTAATTATTAATTATTAATTATTAATTATTAATTATTAATTATTAATTATTAATTATTAATTATTAATTATTAATTATTAATTATTAATTATTAATTATTAATTATTAATTAATAATTATTAATTATTAATTATTAATTATTAATTATTAATTATTAATTATTAATTATTAATTATTAATTATTAATTATTAATTATTAATTATTAATTATTAATTATTAATTATTAATTATTAATTATTAATTATTAATTATTAATTATTAATTATTAATTATTAATTATTAATTATTAATTATTAATTATTAATTATTAATTATTAATTATTAATTATTAATTATTAATTATTAATTATTAATTATTAATTATTAATTATTAATTATTAATTATTAATTATTAATTATTAATTATTAATTATTAATTATTAATTATTAATTATTAATTATTAATTATTAATTATTAATTATTAATTATTAATTATTAATTATTAATTATTAATTATTAATTATTAATTATTAATTATTAATTATTAATTATTAATTATTAATTATTAATTATTAATTATTAATTATTAATTATTAATTATTAATTATTAATTATTAATTATTAATTATTAATTATTAATTATTAATTATTAATTATTAATTATTAATTATTAATTATTAATTATTAATTATTAATTATTAATTATTAATTATTAATTATTAATTATTATATTAGATGATGATAAAGCTTCTGTTTTCAATCGGCCCGATGTGATAGATGCACGGGTCAGCATTCGACGAAACAGCTCCAATTTCTCGAAGTTCCTTATCGAGACGAAAATACCAAGCACGGCCTGCTTGACGCAGCCCATACAGAGCCTTTTTCAGTAGACAAACCGTGTTTCCCTTCTTCATCTCGCGCAACATCTTTTTCGCAGCTTCTAGTATGGATCTGTTTCCATGCCCTGCTTGAATGATGTGCTCCAAGATATCTTCGAGGTGCTCCGGCGGTTCCATCAATATATGCTTCTCAATATCGCCATTTAAATAAGCAGTGGTGACATCGAGTTGTTCTATATTCATATTTTGCTGGACTGCTGCAGCCATCGCTACTCGTATGGAACTCAACCTTGCCACCGGTGCAAATGTTTCGCGGAAATCTACACCTGGCCTCTGAGAAAATCCACGTGCCACCACACGTGCCTTCCTATTCTCAATTGCTCCATCCGACCCGTACTTATTTCGCAAAACAAATCCGCTCCCAATCACCTGCTGATCATCAGGACGTTTTACCAAGATCCAAGTATTGTTTTTAATTAAAGAAACTACCTCTGAAGCCATTGCATCTTTCCATGCAGGTGAGTCTTCTCCTCGGATTGCTTGTGCAACAGGAATTTCGGCAATGTTGACAATCTCTGCTTCTTCTGGTATACTTCTGGTCTGATCTTTTCGAGGTCTTCCCGGTCGTCCAGTTCTAATTATACGTGGACGGCCGCGTCTTCGTGTCGGTATAATTTCTTTATTTTGGACATCTGCTTCCCCTCGTTCCTCAGTGACTTCTTCAAAGTTCTCGTCTACTGTATCTGGACGTTTTACCATTAGGTCGATGTCGATCCCTACCTCTGTTTCCGCATGATCATGGAAATCACGCGAAACATTTTCCGGGTAGAAATCTTCAAACGACGTTTTTGATGTACTAGCGGGTTCTTCTAAAAATCTCACATCTCTTGTAACTTCGACTTTGCGGACTTCCGGTAACCAAATTCGGAAAGCTTTCGATTCTTCGGAATAACCAATAAATATCCCCTCCCTGTATCGAACGTCGAATTTTCCCTTTGTCGGAGTTTTGTTGAGGCAGAACACTTTACATCCAAATTCTTTAAAATAACTTACAGTTGGTACTTTGCCGTGCCATGCTTCATACGGTGTTTTTCCGTCTAGCTTCTTCGTTGGACAGCGATTTCTGATATAGTTTGCCACAGAAACCGCCTCAGCCCAAAACGATGGCGGCAAACCAGACTGAAGTAGAAGACATCGTGCAGACTCTACCAAAGTTCGATTTTTCCTCTCCGCCACCCCATTTTGTTCGGGTGTGTAGGCCGTTGTAAGTCGACGTTGAATTCCCTGTAACTTTAAATATTCGTTGAACTCCCTATTTACATACTCACGGCCATTGTCAGATTGCACAGCCTTTATCTTCATTTCGTGCTGCTTTTCGACGAATGCCTTGAACGCTTTGAATTCTTCAAGTGCTTGGCTCTTGTTTTTGATGAATTTTACCTCCGTCCATCTCGAATTGTCATCAGTGAAAGTAATAAAGTACGTTGACCCACCGTTTGATTGTACCCTCATTGGACCACATATGTCTGTATGAATCACTCCTAACTTCGTTGATTCTCTATTTGACTTCTTCGGAAAAGATGGCCGTGCCATTTTTCCCTGAATGCAAATCTCACAACTCTTTATTTCATTGCCGTCTTGAAGATCAATGCCACGAATTGATCCATTTTTCCATGCGATGATCAAATCACGGTAGTTGAGGTGACCCATTCGCCGATGCCAAGTCTGCGTGGATGCTGATGACTTACCTTTCTTATGGACTACAGGTTCCGCGTTTCGACAGCTATCCAATGATACTCCCTCTACGTAGTACAGATTATTGACCCGTTTCGCAACCAACTTTACATTTCCATGTGCGTCAACTATCGTTGCCCTTTGTTTGTCGAACAGTACCTCGTATCCCTTATCAGTAATCTTTGCCACAGACAGCAAATTCGTCCGCAGCTCAGGAACGTGTAGCGTATCATTTAAAGTTACTTCACTCTTTCTACCATTCAAAGCTGACACAAATTCTGCAACTCCTTTAGCTCTTATTTCTGCAGATGCACTGTTCGCTAACTTCAGTTTATCCAATTTGCTTTCTTCGATATCGGTAAACATGTTAATGTCCCTACAGATGTGTGATGTGCAGCCACTATCTAAACACCAAACATTTTTAGCTACATTGTCTACTATTTGACAGCTGTCATATTTGTCTTCATTCAATAAAAAGGATACATTTGAAGGTTTTCTGTCGTCTACTTTTCGTGCCGTGCACTCAGAAGCCTTGTGCCCCTTTTCGTGACATCTGAAACACTTGTACTTGAACGTATTTTCCCTCTTTTGTTCCTCTTTCTTCCTGTAACCAAAATTGCCTTTTGGTTTCTTCGACTTCTTGACGTACATAGCGCCTTGGACTGAAGTTGTCGAATATGTGTTTCTTCTTGCATAATGCTCTTCGATTATTTTAGTACGCAAATTTTCGGGTGTGGGTAGCTCATCACGACTTTCTATGGCGATTCTAAAATTTTCGAAACTTGATGGCAGACTGTACAGCATCATGATTGCAAGTTGATCCGGATTTATGATGACATCCATATCAGCTAACTTGTCAACTGCGTCAAAGAAATTATGTAAATGTTCATGCACATCGCCGCATTCACTCATTTTCTGCAAGATAAGACTTTTTAATAATGTGGCTTTACGCGCAGGCCCTTTCGATTGAAACGTATTTTCTAATTTAATCCATACTTCATGAGATGTCGTGCAATTTTTAATTAGCTTTAGATTACTTGCACCTATGGATAAAATTAAATCAGACTTAGCTTTTTCGTCCCTGTTTTTCCAATCTCGAATCGCTTCTTCATTGTCTTTTGTCGATTCGGGCTTCACAATCTCGCCGCTCACATAGCCCCATGCATCGTTCTTGACTAACAATGCACGCATTTGAAGCTTCCACGTGTCATAATTTTCGCGCCCGACTGCCTCGATGCGTACAACATTAGCGTTCATCGTAGAGATAATTTTTGACGTACGAAATTAGCTAATTTTTGACGCTTCGCCCCGACTGTCACTGTCAACGCCCAAATTCAAACCAAAATGACCGATAACGCCCCAACGTGAGTTCTCTGTGTATATTTTTCCGAACACACTACACAACAACCCTTTTTCGCGTTTGTAGTATTGTACGATACCACACTAGCGGTCAATTCGCGATAACACAGCACTCTTATCGATTTCGCTTTTTCTCGATAACTCAACTGACTCGTCGCGATCGCGTACCTCAACGTTTCTTGTATCACTCGTATTTCATATCTAAAGTCATTCCATACGCCTGGTGCCCATAACCTGATGGAGCTGGGAAGTGGATGATGATATGAAATAAATACCCGATTACAAGTATAACATTTTATTACAACACAAAATAGTAAGAGAGATAGGTACACTTCATGTAATTTTGTTTTACATTTTCATTTTTTTATGGAACTGGTCGTCACGGTGATCCTATTGGCTTTTGAATCAGGTCGTTTATGGAAATCTCGCTGACAATTATTATTAATTAATTATTATTATTATTAATTATTAATTATTAATTATTAATTATTAATTATTAATTATTAATTATTAATTATTAATTATTAATTATTAATTATTAATTATTAATTATTAATTATTAATTATTAATTATTAATTATTAATTATTAATTATTAATTATTAATTATTAATTATTAATTATTAATTATTAATTATTAATTATTAATTATTAATTATTAATTATTAATTATTAATTATTAATTATTAATTATTAATTATTAATTATTAATTATTAATTATTAATTATTAATTATTAATTATTAATTATTAATTATTAATTATTAATTATTAATTATTAATTATTAATTATTAATTATTAATTATTAATTATTAATTATTAATTATTAATTATTAATTATTAATTATTAATTATTAATTATTAATTATTAATTATTAATTATTAATTATTAATTATTAATTATTAATTATTAATTATTAATTATTAATTATTAATTATTAATTATTAATTATTAATTATTAATTATTAATTATTAATTATTAATTATTAATTATTAATTATTAATTATTAATTATTAATTATTAATTATTAATTATTAATTATTAATTATTAATTATTAATTATTAATTATTAATTATTAATTATTAATTATTAATTATTAATTATTAATTATTAATTATTAATTATTAATTATTAATTATTAATTATTAATTATTAATTATTAATTATTAATTATTAATTATTAATTATTAATTATTAATTATTAATTATTAATTATTAATTATTAATTATTAATTATTAATTATTAATTATTAATTATTAATTATTAATTATTATTATTATTAATTATTAATTATTATTATTATTATTATTATTATTAATATTATTATTATTATTAATATTGTTATTATTATTATTATTGTTATTATTATTATTATTATTATTATTATTATTATTATTATTATTATTATTTTTATTATTTTTATTATTTTTATTATTTTTATTATTATTATTATTATTATTATTACAGAGGCAAAGGCAAAAGTTGTTATACGGACCCCGACCGCTGGAGTATCCTATGCCAAAGCGGCATTAGCTCCTGCAGTAACTAACACGGCCTCATTGGTAAAGGAATTAATTCCTGAATTAGTTTCAGCAATGAAAGCCGTGTTTGTTACAAAAAGTAGCGTAACCACACCTCATGTGCCGGAAGTACATCAACTTATTCCAGCCATTGTCGATGCGCTGAAAGCTACTTTTGTAACTAAAGACAACTTTGCCTTTCCTCGACGAGTGAAAAGACCCGGAAGTCCGACGCCTTCTAATGCATCGGAGAAAAGAAGCAGAGAGGAAGAAATAGATGAATCTGACGGAGAAATGTCAGTTCATTCCGCTTCCTCTCAAACTTCCCTGAGCGCCAAAAGTTCGGGAGGCTGGCCTCCTGGGAAACCTCGAAAGCCAAAAGATAGTGTATAAACCTACTTATCGTCATTTATGGATAACATAATCCAATGGAACATCAAGGGCTGTGTGTACCATTACTGTCAGCTAAAACTCCTCATGACTGAGCTGAACCCTATGTGTACCTGTCTACAGGAGACCCGTTTCAAACCTGGCCAACCTTACTCTTTGAAGAACTATTCAATAGTACGTAGGGACATGGAACCCAATATAAGGGTCCGTGGTGGTGTAGCTATCATTCTAAGACAAGATATTCAGTATAGGGAAATCCCAGTCGACACTAATCTCCAAGTAGTAGCTGTACGAATCTCATCTCCATCTACAATAACCCTCTGCAACATATACTTACCTGATGCAGAGTGGGACGTAAATGACTTGCGCCATATCATCAGGCAACTTCCTACCCCCCTAATACTACTTGGAGATTTTAACGCCCATAATGGTCTTTGGGGTTCGGATCATAGGGACCAAAGAGGTCGATTTATCGAATATCTACTACAGTCCCCAGATCTTGTACTTATGAATGATGGCTCTCCCACGTATTTTAATGCCCGGTCAAGGACATTTTCACGAATTGACCTTACCATCATGTCCCCCGTACTAGCGAGTAGATTCTTGTGGAAGGCACTAGACGACCTGCATGGTAGTGATCACTTTCCCATAGTGATCACTACAGACTGCCCCACTATCAACCATGCCTACCCGTCTAAATGGCTCTGGCCGATTGGCCAGAGTTTGAAAGAGTTTTAGCGACACCAGTCCTTACTGATGATGTTAATGATGATATAGTAGGTTTAACCGAGTCCCTTCTAAAAGCAGCAGAGATGTCCGTCCCCTCCTCTAAGCCGGGAATCTACAAACGTAGAGTACCCTGGTGGAAGCCGGAGGTTAAAGAGGTGATCAAACTGAAAAAGGCTGCTTTTAATAAATTCAAAAGGTTTCCGATTGAGGTAAATCTCATCGCCTTTAAGAAAGCACGTGCTGAGGCCCGTAGAAAAATACTAGACAGCAAGTGCAAATCCCGGAACGCATACGTCTCAGGCATTTCAGCCGAGACCACTGCACAAGAGTGCTGGAGTAGAGTGAAACGGATATCTGGCAGGGGCTACTCGCCACCCATAACCCGCCTGAAATGGGATGACGACACTATAACGAGCGATATAAATCTGATTGCAGAGAAACTAGCCGATCAGTTTGAACAAGCCAGCAGTTCACGTAATTATGGGCCAACCTTCCTAGCATCCAAGGGTGAACAGGAAGTACCACTCCCTTTTGGTACAGTATTCCAAGAGGAATACAACGTACCCTTTACCATGCTGGAGCTAGACTCTGCAATCTCTCACGCTACGTTCTCATCTCCAGGTCAAGACAGTATCTCGAATTACATGCTCAAGCATCTCACACCTTCGTTCAAAATTGCCTTGCTTTCTACGTATAACAAGTTGTGGCTTGAGGAGTACTAACCTGCCGAGTGGAAAGAGGCGATCATTGTCCCTATCCCCAAGGCAGGAAAGAACCCGTTACTCCCTGCCAGCTACAGGCCAATAAGCCTAACTTCGTGTCTAGGAAAACTACTGGAACGCATGGTCAATAACCGGTTTGTTTGGTGTCTCGAGACTAAAGGTCGTTTAAGTGAGCACCAAGCTGGATTCCGGAAATTCCGTTTTACGACCGATCAGTTAGTCTACCTAGATCACGAGGTACATAGGGCTTTCGCAAAATGTGAGCACATGGTAGCTATTTTCTTCGACCTTGAGAAAGCATATGACATGACGTGGCGGTACTATGTTCTACAGAAGTTGCACGAATGGGGATTTAGGGGCAATCTGCCCCTCTTTATCGAGGCCTTTCTTACAGACCGCACATTCAGAGTGAGAGTCGGTACAGCCTTATCCTCCAGCAGGATCCTGGAGAACGGCGTACCACAAGGCTCTACTCTGAGTGTAACCCTGTTTATTATAGCGGTCAACGACCTTATTTCCGGTGTCAGCCCCTCAGTAGGGGTCAGCATGTACGTCGATGATCTCACCATCTTCTACCGTGCTAAGAAGATGGGAGAAATTAATCGAGTACTACAAAGAGCCATCGACCAAGTCGCATTCAATGCTGAGAACACCGGCTTTAAGTTTTCACCCGAGAAGACCCAGTGTATGCACTTCTGTAGATTAAACCGTCCACACTATGGGCCAATGCTATATCTCAAGGAAGAAGAAATTTGTTGTAGAGATAGGGTAAGATTTCTCGGGGTCATATTTGACCCGAAACTTACCTGGAAACCACATATCTCCGAATTAAAGATCAAGTGCTCACAGGCGATGAATTGCGTCAAAGTTCTCGCAGGGACAAAATGGGGCGCTGAACCCCAAACGCTCCTGAAAGTCTACCAGGCCCTAATCCTATCGAAAATCGATTATGGTTGCACTGTGTACTCTTCTGCTGCAAGAACGTCCCTAAGGTTGCTAGATCCTATCCACTATGCTGGCATCCGCTACAGCATCGGGGCATTTCCATCCACCCCAACAGCAAATCTTTGCTGTGAATCTGGACTAGCACCTCTCGGCATAAGGAGACGTAAGTTAATCGTATCATACGCTTGCAAAATTTGGTCGCAGTGTAACCATAGGAATTTTGACATCCTGTTCAAAGAGAATTTTAGATCACAGGCTCTATCCAGATCCCTCTGTGTACGTGTTAGAGATATTCTGTGTGAAATAGAGTACCAACCACCTAGAGATACCCCAGTGGGATTCCTAGAAATCCCACCATGGCTCATCCCACAGACAAAGGTCATACTGGATTTCCACCAGTATGACAAATACTCCCTACCACCAGTATTCTTCACCCAGAAATTTCTAGAAATGATAGATAGCTTCCCTCACGCGGATATCATTTATACAGATGGGTCTAAGGATAACCAAGGTTCTGGCTCGGCATTCGTATCTCATGATATAGCACATTCCTGGCGACTACACGTAGATGCTTCCGTATACACCACGGAAGCATACGCCCTTTGGCAGGCTCTCCTCTATTGTGACCTCGCTCACGATAGGTATCAATTCCTTATCGCTAGTGATTCCCTTAGCGTGTTGAGGTCCCTCTCCGACCCCCTGTCATCAGACCCAGTCATTCAGATGATTTTAGGAAAACTAAAGCATCTGTCTGACTTGGGCAAACTCGTGCATTTTGTATGGATCCCAAGCCATGTTGGGATAAGGGGAAATGAGCTAGCGGATGAGGCAGCCCGTGCAGCTGCCGAGAGAGGCACAACAGAGGCAGATATTGTTAGTATACCGACGCCAGGAATGTAGCTTATAGGAAAATATTCACGCTTTGGCAGCGAGAATGGGATATGGTGGATAACCACCATCGCCGATTCAAACCTATGATTGGTCCAACAAGTCTTCCTCGTGATCTGTCAAGAAGAGACCTAATTAAAGCCCACCGGCTGCGAATGGGCCATACTAGTCTTAGACATCGGTACAGACTCACTCGGGAAGCTCAGCCTTCCTGTGAGGACTACCAAGTCCCTTTGACTGTACCGCATGTGCTAGTTGAGTGCCCCGCGTTAGAACCGGTAAGGCGACACTTTGGCTTTGGTCGTAACATTAGGGAAATATTGACAGATCACGAAAAAATTAAGGAAGTTCTTAGCCTGTGACCTATACGATAGGATTTGAAAGGCGTAGACTTTCTGTTTTAAATCTATTTATTTATTTATTATTTTAAATGTGATCGTTAACATGTGGTCGTAAAATAAGTGTTATCTGTTTATATATTTTATCTATGACGAAAGTTGTTCCTTCACCATTTTAACATTATGTTTGTTTTGTCCACTCACCATTTTATACCCAACTTGTCATTTTATCCGGTGTGTGGACCTTAAATAATAATAATATTTTTAACGTATGTGGTCGTCCTGTAAATAATAATAATATATATACTCACCATTACGGCTAATGACCTCAGCAGTCGATGCTATGTTATTATTATTATTATTATTATTATTATTATTAATTATTAATTATTAATTATTATTATATTTTTATTAATATTATTATTATTATTATTAATTAATTATTATTATTATTATTATTATTTCCCCCCCGTGGACCCACCTTGTTGTGGTGGGGGGGCTGAGTAGCTCTTGTTGCCAGCAAGAGTGAAACTAACGGGTCCTAGACCTCTGTGTCATACTTTGTTCGTACCGGGCGATCAGTAGGCAATTGACCGTGTTCTGTATTTCTTTAACCTACCTGCATGTTGGCCGTGTGCGGTGACCCGTGTCGGAGGAGGAGGGGATCCTGGTAGTTGAGGAAGCCCCAACACACTACTTTGGCCCTGAATTCACCTAAACGGGAGGTTGCAGGCTAACCCACCTGTGATCAATCGGTCCCCATCCCATTATGAGGCTGGGGGGTGAGTCGTCTCAGGGTGGGGGTGGGATAACCAGAAAGCGAGTGTGCGTATGGACTTAGCGGATCCGTGCGATCTCACCCGTGGACTGTCCCTGCTGCCCCCTGGGATGGCTATAGTCTTGGGGAAGCCCTGGCGCTACATCGGCTTGCGATGCATGCGTCCCATATGAGGCTCCGTGGAGGGCGGGGATACCTGAGACCTAATTTCTTTACTTAATGGATGATAAGTTTCACCCGCTAACCGGTTTGCCATCCGGTCAAAATGGTGCGTCTGGGGCCACGTCAAAAGCTTCCGGGGAGAAAACCCCGCTAAAAAAACGAATTTCCACGTCTGGAAATAAATCAAACATTCCTTGTCTTTCATCGAGCAAGTTGTCTCCCTCTAAGGTGGAAAGTAAAATGGTTTCTGAGATTAGGAATGAAACTTCGAGCCAGGAAAAGATGGTTGTACCTCGGTTCCTGGTCGTAAAATCTATATCTGGTTCATTTGATAGAGAAAGTCCTTTTATTATTAACAAATGTTTATTTGGTTTAGTAGGAACTTTGAAATCAATTAAAAAAATAAAAGATGGACTGTTAATAGAGACTGTGTCCGCTGCCCAAGCTGAATGGCTTTTAAAAGCCAAAAAGCTTGGCATGCATAATATTGAAGTCACTGCACACAGGACCATGAACAGTTCCAAAGGAATTATTTTTTGCAAAGACCTATTAAATTGTAGTGTTGATGAAATTGTGGAAGAATTAAGTGATCAAGGTGTTGTTGAAGTACGCCGTATTAAGAAGCGTGAAAATGGTGAGTTGATGGATACACCAAACCACATTCTCACCTTCAATACTCCAATTTTACCGGCGCGTATTAAGGTAGCCTTCTATTCCCTCAAGGTTAAATTGTTTATTCCGACACCAATGAGGTGTTTTAAGTGTCAACGTTTCGGCCATACCTCTGCTAGATGCATGAATACTCAGATATGTATCTGCGGGAAGGAACCGCACGAGGGAAAAGGATGTGAAGAACTTTTACAGTGCATTAACTGTAAAGGTGACCATTCTGCTCGATCCCGTAATTGTCCTATCTACAAACAGGAAGCGGCCATACAGGAAATTAGAATCCGGGAAAATCTAACCTACTTTGAGGCGAGGAGCAAGGTTGTTGTGCGTACGCCAACTCCTGGAGTCTCGTATTCATCCGCAATAAATATCGTAAAATCACCAATTGATTCTTCACAAATAGTAAAAGATCTTTTACCACAATTAGTAGCAGTTCTTAAATCTGTTTTTGTAGTAAAAGATCGTTTAACGCATCCTGGGCCACCAACATCACACACCACTTTGCAAAAAACAAATAGTCCTGCACCATCCGTGATATCAAATAAAAACAATAGAGAAACTGAGGACGGAGGGAACTCTTCTGGGGCAGAATTCTCAGTTTACTCCGTTTCCCCAAAAAACTCTACAATAACTGAGACCAAAAAGAAAAAAGGCTGGCCTGCTGGGAAGCCAAGGAAGCCTAAAGCTGTTGGCTAGATCTATTATTTGTAAATTTTATTATGGATTCCATCATCCAGTGGAATATAAAGGACTGTGTGTACCACTATTGCCAACTGAAGATACTACTAACGGAATTCAACCCGTTATGCACGTGTCTTCAGGAAACACATTTTAAACCAGGCCAGGCCTATTCTCTTAAAAACTACTCAATAGTCCGAAGTGATATGGAACCCAACGCCCGGGTTCGAGGTGGGGTAGCCATCATCATGAGAGACGGAACGAAATATGAGCGTGTCCAAGTTGACACAAGTCTCCAAATTGTAGCAATCCGCATGTCTATCCCATCTGTCTTGACAATATGTAATATTTACTTACCAGATGCAGATTGGGATCTTGACGATATACGACATGTTGTAAACCAACTACCAACTCCATTCGTTCTACTTGGAGATTTCAATGCTCATAATGGACTCTGGGGCTCTGATCACAGGGACCAAAGAGGTCGTTTAATTGAAGACCTTTTGTTGTCACCCGATCTCGTTCTTATGAATGATGGTTCACCCACCTATTTCAATGCACGGTCGAAATGTTTCTCTCATATCGACCTTACCATAGTATCTTCCGGACTAGCGAGTAGATTCTCTTGGAGAGCTCTTGACGACCTGTATGGTAGCGATCATTTTCCTATAGTGATCACTACGGACACAATTACTACCAACCAGGTTCGTCCATCCAAGTGGCTACTCCATAGGGCTAACTGGCCAAAGTTTGAAGCGGCACTTGTTACTCCAGACCCAAACTATACTGTACACACTCAAATTATTGATCTGACCAATAATTTGTTAGGAGCAGCTAAGAACTCAATTCCTGTCACCAAACCAGGAATCTACAAACGTAGAATACCCTGGTGGAATCAAGAGGTACAAAATCTTATTCGCCTCAAGAAAGCTGCTTTTAATAGATTCAAAAGGCACCCTACTGATCACAACCTTGTAGCTTTTAAGAGAGCCAGAGCTATGGCACGTAAATGTATATTGGAAAGCAAGCGAGCATCCTGGAACACCTACGTCTCTAGCATTTCGTCAGAGACTACCACTAAGGAGTGTTGGGCTCGGGTGAAAAGCATCATGGGTAGGGGTTACTCCCCACCTATAACCCACCTGAAATGGGATGAAGAGAACATTACGAACGATGTTAGCGCAATTGTTGAACTAATTGCAGATCAATTCGAAATGACTAGTAGTTCTTTGAACTATGAACCTGGATTTTTATCTTCTAAGGTTGCAAGGGAAATACCATTGGATTTTAGTCTAGAGGTTCAAAATGTACTCCCATATAACGAACCCTTTACCAGGTTAGAATTTGATACTGCAATTTCTCGTGCTACCTCTTCATCTCCTGGACAGGATAACATCCCGAATGAGATGCTTAAACACCTAACCCCAGCATTTAAAACATCCTTGCTTTCCATATACAATCATTTATGGCTTGAGGGAAACTACCCGACTGTTTGGAAAGAAGCACTTGTTGTGCCAATTCCAAAACCAGGGAAAGACCCTCTTCTTCCATCAAGCTACAGGCCAATCAGCCTGACTTCGTGTCTAGGGAAGCTATTGGAACGGATGGTCAACAATCGGTTAGTTTGGTGTCTCGAGACTCGTGGTCTTCTAAGCGAGCACCAAGCTGGATTTCGTAAATACCGATCCACTACCGACCAATTAGTGTACCTAGAACACTTCATTCAAAAAGCCTTTTGGAATCGTGAGCATTTGGTCACAGTATTCTTTGATATCGAGAAAGCATATGATATGACCTGGCGATATCATATTCTGCAAAAGTTGTATGAGTGGGGATTTCGGGGTAATTTACCGAATTTTATAAGATCATTTCTTACTGACCGGACATTCAGAGTCAGAATCGGCACTGTTCTATCTTCCAGTAGGATACTGGAGAATGGTGTACCACAGGGCTCTACTCTAAGTGTCACACTTTTTATTATCGCGGTCATTGATCTTATATCCGGCCTCAGCAATACTGTTGGGGTATGCATGTATGTTGATGATCTTACAATTTTTTGCAGTGCAAAGAAAATGGGAGACATCAATCGAACATTGCAGACAGCAATCAATCAGATTGTTCTAAATGCTGCAGGTACCGGATTTAAGTTCTCCCCTGAGAAGACTCAATGTATGCACTTTTGCAGATTGAATCGTCCTCATTATAGTCCAATGCTTTACTTGAGAAATGAGAATATTAGGTGTAGGGACAAGGTTAGATTTCTCGGACTTATTTTTGACCATAAGCTAACCTGGAAGCCTCACCTAAAACAATTGAAGACCAAATGCTTACTATCTCTAAATTGTATCAAAGTCCTAGCTGGAACTAAATGGGGTGCTGAGCCTAAAACACTCCTTAGAGTGTATCAGGCTCTAGTACTATCCAGGATAGATTATGGCTGTGTTGTTTATGCATCTGCTGCTAGAAGCTCCTTGAAGTTGTTAGATCCATGCCATCACGCAGGCATTAGATATTGCATCGGTGCCTTTCCCACCACCCCAACAGTGAATCTCTGTTGCGAAGCCGGGCTAACACCCCTGGAATTTAGACGAAAGAAAATCATAATAGCATATATATGCAAAATGTGGGCTCAACATAGTCATAAAAACTTTAAAATCCTTTTTGAAGAAAACTACAGGTCACGTGCAAAATCTAAGCCATTATGTGTTCGATTTAGAAAACTTTTAAGTCAAATTGAATACCAACTGCCAAAGGTATTACCTATTGGCTTTCTAGAAAACCCACCATGGCTTATTCCTCCAGCTAAGGTTATACTGGATCTTTGCCAGTATGATAAAAACTCATTTCCTTCGGTGTTTTTCATTCAGAGGTTTTTAGAATTGGTTGGTATGTACCCTGAAGTAAAATTTATTTTTACGGATGGGTCGAAAACTGACCAAGGTTCTGGCTCGGCAATTGTAATCAATAACGTTAGCCACTCCTGGTCACTGCATTGTGATGCATCGGTATACACTACTGAGGCCTACGCAATTTGGCAGGCATTACTCTATTGTGATTTAGATTGCTTCTCGTCAAAATTCATCATTGCTAGTGACTCCCTCAGCATTTTGACTGCATTGTCAGATCATTCCACAACGGACCCAGTCATTCAGATGATTTTATCAAAGTTGAAACATTTGTCTGACTTGGGGAAAAACATTAAATTTATGTGGATTCCAAGTCACGTTGGAATAAGAGGGAATGAGCTAGCGGATGAAGCAGCACGTAATGCTGCTGAAAGAAATACAATAGAAGCACTGGTCATGAAGTATACTGATACTAGGAATGCAGCATACAGGAGAGTGTCCTTGCTGTGGCAACAAGATTGGAACCGGGTGGATAATCACCTACACCGAGTCAAACCTTTTATCGGACACACTCATTTACCCCATGATCTGTCTAGACAAGACCTTGTAAAAGTCCATCGGCTGCGGTTAGGCCACACTAGCCTCACTCATCGGTACAGATTCACAAGGGAAGATCAGCCTTCCTGTGAGAACTGTCATGTTCCTATGACTGTACCGCACATTCTAGTGGAGTGCCCCAGATTACAGCCGATGAGACAAATTTACAATCTTGGTGACAACATTCAGGAGCTGTTGACAGATCATGGTAAAGTTAAGGCAGTATTGAAATTCCTTAAGGCCTGTGACCTGTATCAAGGACTTTGAGATAATTATTCTAAATTACCTATTCATTTATACTATGTAATCCTTTTATTTATTGTCCATTTTTCTTAACAAATTTATTTAACACATTTCTTTATAACGTTAAAGTTTAAATATATATACACTACTGAAAATTTTTTGAAAACTTACCTTTTTTATACAGGCTAATACCTTAGCTGTCGATGCCTTTACTCGAAGAAAAAAAAAATTATTATTATTAGTAATTATTAATTATTAATTATTAATTATTAATTATTAATTATTAATTATTAATTATTAATTATTAATTATTAATTATTAATTATTAATTATTAATTATTAATTATTAATTATTAATTATTAATTATTAATTATTAATTATTAATTATTAATTATTAATTATTAATTATTAATTATTAATTATTAATTATTAATTATTAATTATTAATTATTAATTATTAATTATTAATTATTAATTATTAATTATTAATTATTAATTATTAATTATTAATTATTAATTATTAATTATTAATTATTAATTATTAATTATTAATTATTAATTATTAATTATTAATTATTAATTATTAATTATTAATTATTAATTATTAATTATTAATTATTAATTATTAATTATTAATTATTAATTATTAATTATTAATTATTAATTATTAATTATTAATTATTAATTATTAATTATTAATTATTAATTATTAATTATTAATTATTAATTATTAATTATTAATTATTAATTATTAATTATTAATTATTAATTATTAATTATTAATTGTTATTATTGTTATTATTATTATTATTGTTATTATTATAAAATCTTTCAGAACTCATATTTCAATAGAATAATACAACCTTTGGCTTCCTATTTGAAATATGTTGTAATTGTCACCTTAGTTACCTGTTGCTATGTTTTGTTATTTATTATTGGTATTTGTTGAATTGTAGTTCATGTTTTTACCAGAAGAACGCAATAGTTTATATTGCCGAAACGTCGTAATTTAAATAAATATAAACAGAATTTATCTAAAAAAGGGTGTATTATTCTATTGTTATTATTGTTATTATTATTATTATTATTATTATTATTATTATGTTAATGTTAATGTTAATGTTAATGTTAATGTTAATGTTAATGTTAATGTTAATGTTAATGTTAATGTTAATGTTAATGTTAATGTTAATGTTAATGTTAATGTTAATGTTAATGTTAATGTTAATGTTAATGTTAATGTTAATGTTAATGTTAATGTTAATGTTAATGTTAATGTTAATGTTAATGTTAATGTTAATGTTAATGTTAATGTTAATGTTAATGTTAATGTTAATGTTAATGTTAATGTTAATGTTAATGTTAATGTTAATGTTAATGTTAATGTTAATGTTAATGTTAATGTTAATGTTAATGTTAATGTTAATGTTAATGTTAATGTTAATGTTAATGTTAATGTTAATGTTAATGTTAATGTTAATGTTAATGTTAATGTTAATGTTAATGTTAATGTTAATGTTAATGTTAATGTTAATGTTAATGTTAATGTTAATGTTAATGTTAATGTTAATGTTAATGTTAATGTTAATGTTAATGTTAATGTTAATGTTAATGTTAATGTTAATGTTAATGTTAATGTTAATGTTAATGTTAATGTTAATGTTAATGTTAATGTTAATGTTAATGTTAATGTTAATGTTAATGTTAATGTTAATGTTAATGTTAATGTTAATGTTCTGGCTCGGCAATTGTAATCAATAACGTTAGCCACTCCTGGTCACTGCATTGTGATGCATCGGTATACACTACTGAGGCCTACGCAATTTGGCAGGCATTACTCTATTGTGATTTAGATTGCTTCTCGTCAAAATTCATCATTGCTAGTGACTCCCTCAGCATTTTGACTGCATTGTCAGATCATTCCACAACGGACCCAGTCATTCAGATGATTTTATCAAAGTTGAAACATTTGTCTGACTTGGGGAAAAACATTAAATTTATGTGGATTCCAAGTCACGTTGGAATAAGAGGGAATGAGCTAGCGGATGAAGCAGCACGTAATGCTGCTGAAAGAAATACAATAGAAGCACTGGTCATGAAGTATACTGATACTAGGAATGCAGCATACAGGAGAGTGTCCTTGCTGTGGCAACAAGATTGGAACCGGGTGGATAATCACCTACACCGAGTCAAACCTTTTATCGGACACACTCATTTACCCCATGATCTGTCTAGACAAGACCTTGTAAAAGTCCATCGGCTGCGGTTAGGCCACACTAGCCTCACTCATCGGTACAGATTCACAAGGGAAGATCAGCCTTCCTGTGAGAACTGTCATGTTCCTATGACTGTACCGCACATTCTAGTGGAGTGCCCCAGATTACAGCCGATGAGACAAATTTACAATCTTGGTGACAACATTCAGGAGCTGTTGACAGATCATGGTAAAGTTAAGGCAGTATTGAAATTCCTTAAGGCCTGTGACCTGTATCAAGGACTTTGAGATAATTATTCTAAATTACCTATTCATTTATACTATGTAATCCTTTTATTTATTGTCCATTTTTCTTAACAAATTTATTTAACACATTTCTTTATAACGTTAAAGTTTAAATATATATACACTACTGAAAATTTTTTGAAAACTTACCTTTTTTATACAGGCTAATACCTTAGCTGTCGATGCCTTTACTCGAAGAAAAAAAAAAATTATTATTATTAGTAATTATTAATTATTAATTATTAATTATTAATTATTAATTATTAATTATTAATTATTAATTATTAATTATTAATTATTAATTATTAATTATTAATTATTAATTATTAATTATTAATTATTAATTATTAATTATTAATTATTAATTATTAATTATTAATTATTAATTATTAATTATTAATTATTAATTATTAATTATTAATTATTAATTATTAATTATTAATTATTAATTATTAATTATTAATTATTAATTATTAATTATTAATTATTAATTATTAATTATTAATTATTAATTATTAATTATTAATTATTAATTATTAATTATTAATTATTAATTATTAATTATTAATTATTAATTATTAATTATTAATTATTAATTATTAATTATTAATTATTAATTATTAATTATTAATTATTAATTATTAATTATTAATTATTAATTATTAATTATTAATTATTAATTATTAATTATTAATTATTAATTATTAATTATTAATTATTAATTATTAATTATTAATTATTAATTATTAATTATTAATTATTAATTATTAATTATTAATTATTAATTATTAATTATTAATTATTAATTGTTATTATTGTTATTATTATTATTATTGTTATTATTATAAAATCTTTCAGAACTCATATTTCAATAGAATAATACAACCTTTGGCTTCCTATTTGAAATATGTTGTAATTGTCACCTTAGTTACCTGTTGCTATGTTTTGTTATTTATTATTGGTATTTGTTGATTTGTAGTTCATGTTTTTACCAGAAGAACGCAGTAGTTTATATTGCCGAAACGTCGTAATTTAAATAAATATAAACAGAATTTATCTAAAAAAGGGTGTATTATTCTATTGTTATTATTGTTATTATTATTATTATTATTATTATTATTATAATGTTAATGTTAATGTTAATGTTAATGTTAATGTTAATGTTAATGTTAATGTTAATGTTAATGTTAATGTTAATGTTAATGTTAATGTTAATGTTAATGTTAATGTTAATGTTAATGTTAATGTTAATGTTAATGTTAATGTTAATGTTAATGTTAATGTTAATGTTAATGTTAATGTTAATGTTAATGTTAATGTTAATGTTAATGTTAATGTTAATGTTAATGTTAATGTTAATGTTAATGTTAATGTTAATGTTAATGTTAATGTTAATGTTAATGTTAATGTTAATGTTAATGTTAATGTTAATGTTAATGTTAATGTTAATGTTAATGTTAATGTTAATGTTAATGTTAATGTTAATGTTAATGTTAATGTTAATGTTAATGTTAATGTTAATGTTAATGTTAATGTTAATGTTAATGTTAATGTTAATGTTAATGTTAATGTTAATGTTAATGTTAATGTTAATGTTAATGTTAATGTTAATGTTAATGTTAATGTTAATGTTAATGTTAATGTTAATGTTAATGTTAATGTTAATGTTAATGTTAATGTTAATGTTAATGTTAATGTTAATGTTAATGTTAATGTTAATGTTAATGTTAATGTTAATGTTAATGTTAATGTTAATGTTAATGTTAATGTTAATGTTAATGTTAATGTTAATGTTAATGTTAATGTTAATGTTAATGTTAATGTTAATGTTAATGTTAATGTTAATGTTAATGTTAATGTTAATGTTAATGTTAATGTTAATGTTAATGTTAATGTTAATGTTAATGTTAATGTTAATGTTAATGTTAATGTTAATGTTAATGTTAATGTTAATGTTAATGTTAATGTTAATGTTAATGTTAATGTTAATGTTAATGTTAATGTTAATGTTAATGTTAATGTTAATGTTAATGTTAATGTTAATGTTAATGTTAATGTTAATGTTAATGTTAATGTTAATGTTAATGTTAATGTTAATGTTAATGTTAATGTTAATGTTAATGTTAATGTTAATGTTAATGTTAATGTTAATGTTAATGTTAATGTTAATGTTAATGTTAATGTTAATGTTAATGTTAATGTTAATGTTAATGTTAATGTTAATGTTAATGTTAATGTTAATGTTAATGTTAATGTTAATGTTAATGTTAATGTTAATGTTAATGTTAATGTTAATGTTAATGTTAATGTTAATGTTAATGTTAATGTTAATGTTAATGTTAATGTTAATGTTAATGTTAATGTTAATGTTAATGTTAATGTTAATGTTAATGTTAATGTTAATGTTAATGTTAATGTTAATGTTAATGTTAATGTTAATGTTAATGTTAATGTTAATGTTAATGTTCTGGCTCGGCAATTGTAATCAATAACGTTAGCCACTCCTGGTCACTGCATTGTGATGCATCGGTATACACTACTGAGGCCTACGCAATTTGGCAGGCATTACTCTATTGTGATTTAGATTGCTTCTCGTCAAAATTCATCATTGCTAGTGACTCCCTCAGCATTTTGACTGCATTGTCAGATCATTCCACAACGGACCCAGTCATTCAGATGATTTTATCAAAGTTGAAACATTTGTCTGACTTGGGGAAAAACATTAAATTTATGTGGATTCCAAGTCACGTTGGAATAAGAGGGAATGAGCTAGCGGATGAAGCAGCACGTAATGCTGCTGAAAGAAATACAATAGAAGCACTGGTCATGAAGTATACTGATACTAGGAATGCAGCATACAGGAGAGTGTCCTTGCTGTGGCAACAAGATTGGAACCGGGTGGATAATCACCTACACCGAGTCAAACCTTTTATCGGACACACTCATTTACCCCATGATCTGTCTAGACAAGACCTTGTAAAAGTCCATCGGCTGCGGTTAGGCCACACTAGCCTCACTCATCGGTACAGATTCACAAGGGAAGATCAGCCTTCCTGTGAGAACTGTCATGTTCCTATGACTGTACCGCACATTCTAGTGGAGTGCCCCAGATTACAGCCGATGAGACAAATTTACAATCTTGGTGACAACATTCAGGAGCTGTTGACAGATCATGGTAAAGTTAAGGCAGTATTGAAATTCCTTAAGGCCTGTGACCTGTTAATGTTATTGTTATTGTTATTGTTATTGTTATTGTTATTGTTATTGTTATTGTTATTGTTATTGTTATTGTTATTGTTATTGTTATTGTTATTGTTATTGTTATTGTTATTGTTATTGTTATTGTTATTGTTATTGTTATTGTTATTGTTATTGTTATTGTTATTGTTATTGTTATTGTTATTGTTATTGTTATTGTTATTGTTATTGTTATTGTTATTGTTATTGTTATTGTTATTGTTATTGTTATTGTTATTGTTATTGTTATTGTTATTGTTATTGTTATTGTTATTGTTATTGTTATTGTTATTGTTATTGTTATTGTTATTGTTATTGTTATTGTTATTGTTATTGTTATTGTTATTGTTATTGTTATTGTTATTGTTATTGTTATTGTTATTGTTATTATTCATATTATTATTATCAGTAATTATTAATTATTATTATTATTATTAATTATTATTATTGTTATTAATTATTAATTATTATTATTATTAATATTATTATTTTTAATATTATTATTAATTATTATTATTATTATTGTTATTATTATTATTATTATTAATTATTATTATTATTATTATTATTATTAATTATTATTATTATTATTAATTAATTTTTTATTATTATTATTATTATTAATTAATTAATATTATTATTATTATTAATTATTGGAAAATTACATTTAACTAGTCAGAAAAACAATATTACATCTTACTGGGAATTCAAGTAAATAATAAACGATTATGAATAAAAACTTTTACAGTTTAAAAGAGTAAAATAGTATATTACGTATACCGAACCGGTAAAGAGCCGAGC
This sequence comes from Harpalus rufipes, assembly GCA_951394225.1. Lineage (NCBI taxonomy): Eukaryota > Metazoa > Arthropoda > Insecta > Coleoptera > Carabidae > Harpalus > Harpalus rufipes. Next base: position 34,139,082 of record OX596278.1, on the reverse strand, counting down.
GCTGAATTATATGAGTGAGGTGTACTGAGGTCAGCTATGAGCGCGAGGCTGAAATAAGTATTCCCGTGAGATGTATATACTATTTTATTTATATTCAATTAGTAATCAGTTTACAGTTTTATTATTTGTTTAATCTGCTTTCGCTATCCCAAAGCGTAAAACAAATAAACATTTATACACGAGTACATATGCTTATAAACTACGTAGGTACTGATAAGAGGGGATCTCTATATTTACTTAACTAAAAACTATTCCAAATCTACTAAAATAACAAATATTTCACATAATTCTAATCTAACATGCACTTATTTTTTCTAAACTTTCACTACTCACTTATACACACAAAACGGTCACAATAACCGTCATAAAAAAGGAAGGGTCACTGCACTAACTCTAGGGGCGGAGGAGGTTCTTTACACCATAGGCTGCCAATTCTCTGAATGAAGGTTGACCCCATGTAGGAAATATATGCCCTCAAACTCTAACGCATTTGAAACTACAAGCGCCGTAGGTCCTTTCACACAATTGAAACTGTCCATCTGGATCTATGACGTCCTTAAGAACACCCACAATTCTATAATGTCCACCCTGGACATGTGTTTTCCACATGTCAAACTGCACTTGTTACAGAGTTTAAAAATTTCATACATTTCTTTATAGACAGTGTTGGTGTGTACATCAAATTTTTCTGAGTTTCGTTATTCTGTATTTTTTCCGAACGCTGTTAATAGTTAATAGTTTACGTTAGTATATATAATCAATGCCACGGGAGAATACTGAAAATACTGAAATTCCTTAATACGAACATTGAAAATTTAGTATATTGTAAGTAGATAAAATTGTGCTTATATTGCTTATGACAATTACTTTTTTATAGATATGGTACGACACGAAGCGAAGTGCCATTATGAAGAATATAAACAAGCAATCATAACCAAGAGATGGTGAACTAGTTGAAATATGCACCACACAACAACGTGCAAATAAATATGTACATAACTTTTTTGTAGATATAAGATGCATTATTTATTTAATTAATTTGTATTTTTCGTAATATTTTTTTAAATACTTTTTATGTGTAATATTTATTGTTCATATATTGTTGTGCATTAATATTTTTTAATTAATTTTTTTTATATTATATAGTATAAATAAAACTAGAATTAAATTATTTATTTTTCCTACCACCATTTAAATTTATACCATAAAAATTACGTCGAAACAATGCCCTAAAATGAGGCCGAAACAACGTCTTAAAAACACGTCGATACAACGTCTTAAAAAGACGTCGATACAACGTCTTACAATGACGTCGAAACAACGTCTTATAAAGACGTCGATACAACGTCTTATAATGTCGTCTAAACAACGTCTTAAAATGACGTCGTACAGCTCCACGCTGAGACGTCTATGTGACGTAAATTAGGACGTCACAGTGACGTCGATTTTAGGTCATTTGTGTTACTTGGGGGGGTCATTAATGGATGATTTTCTATACATTAACATAACCTATTAATAAACGGTCAACGGACAATATTTTTAATGATTATGATGATAGTTTGAACTATAAATTAATAAATAATGTAAAAAAATCGATAACGCACCATCAGACATGACCTAACTATACACATCAAGAATTTTTTTGACAGATTCCGGTTATGAAAACAAACTGTTCTTAATTTATTATTACAAATTGGGGTACGCATTTGATCTCAAAGAGTGCATAAATACGTAAATCGCTCCATGGGTAAATCATTATAAAGTTCCTTACATTTGATGCTGGTAAAATATTTTCGGATTTTGGATACTTTTATACATTCATTTACCTCGAACTGAAAGGAACATACAAAAATTATAAGGACAATTTTACAATATACATATATTTCGTTTACTGCGTATGATTACTGCTATATATTACTTGTTAAACTACACTCACCCGGGGCTAAAAATTCGAAACTTTATTCGGAAGTGAAAATACCGGCCCTTAGAGGTTATTCGAAAAATTATAAAACTGCAAAGTTTACATTTTCGTTAATCTAGTGACCTATGATTATTTTCTCACAATGGTCTCTCAATGAGGCAATTTTTATTTCATTAACCGACTTCGTATCTCTAAATTAAAAAAAAGGTATTCCATTATAGCGACTTGCTCTCATCCATCTATATGTCTAGGTATACTCGTATGTTCGTTGCAGAAGGCTTTTAATTTCTTGTAACAATAAGGAAAGTTGTAATTTCATTATGTGCTTTTCATTGTTCAAAGAACATTATTACTCCCTCGAAGGTGCGACCTGTGGTGTGCATTTATTATATTTTTACGTCCATTAAAAAAGTGCATTTTTTTCATTAAAATATCAACATCAACCTCGGCAAGATTCAGAGCTGTAAATTGATTTAAAAAAAAATTGAATATTGAATGTACGAGTATAAGTGTATGAGTTTTGGTATGTTATGTTTGAAACATTATACAAAATGTAAATTTGAAAATCGCTGTTCAAATTTGAATATTGATTTGTTATACACTTCACAGAGGGAGGTAACTCACATACCATTTGATTGTGATATCATCCATATAGAAACTAAAATTGCCTGAATGGCCAATATTAAACATTTTTATCTTCTACAATCGTGAAAATAGTCCATAAATTTTACGGAAGTGCAATAATTTATGTTAATATAAGTTATTATTTGAATAATGCATATAAAAATCTATTCAAACAAAAAAGACAATTTAATGAAGAAAAATTATTTTTAAGTAAAAATCGAAGTTTCAGAATTTAGAGTATTTTATATTACTTAGTGATACTCATCTGACGTTTAAAAAAATCAATTATTTGAATTTGAAATCCAACCTTAATTTTATAACACCAACCATCTAGAATCTAGACATATCTCCTTTACTATCTCTACTAATATATCTCTTCTCTTCTCGTCTTCATACTGCTACTTTTACATTCAAAATTATATATTATAATCTTTAAAAATCGTTTAAATTCATATGTTTCGCGAGGTTTGACATTGACATTTGATATTTATGACATTATGATATTTCAGTAAAGCCATCCAATCTTCAATCTATGAAAGTAAATAGTTTCAAATAGAGTCACAGTTTTTATTTGAATATAAAGTTCTTGTATTAAACTTAATAATTTAAATACACTTGCATGTATCAAGTGTGTAGACTTATACAGTGTTGTTATGTTACTTTATTTTTTACCTTCCGTCACCTCTAGGTAAGGAAGGTATTGTATTCGGTGGTGAGTTTTCAATGAATAAGCACGTTTTAGGGTCTCTGCAATACGATTTCACTATTTTTACGATGATGTCTGTATGTGTGTGTGTGTGCCCATGTGTGTGCATGTGTGTGTGACCGCGGTTTCGGCCGCAATATTTCCAATACAATTCTTACGTATTCCTCTTCCTTACACCCATATGCAGACTTGATTAGATTTTGGTTATAATTGGTCAACCGGAAGTACCCTCATTTGAAGATTTTCACAGTTTTTCTTGAAAAAACACTGTTAAATATTATTTACACATTTAATGTTATTATAAATATTAAAAAATATTCTATTACCTATACGAATTGATTCCATTTTATATTTCATATTCTATGGATATAGAGTTAAAGAATTATAAAGATATAAAATTTTATAAATCAGCCAGCTATGCTATAACCATGGAAACAGCTACTATATTAAGAAAATTCTAACTGATAGATGTCAGTGTCAATGAAAAGAAAATGAAAGTTGCAGAGGTTAGGATGTTGAGATGCATGTTGGGGAAGATACGATAAGGAAATATAAGGGAAATAACTCAAGTATTAAGTTTCTAGAAAGATACAAGAGAGACGATTACATTGGCTTAAACATGTAATGAGGACAGATAAAGAATATATTGGAAGAAGAATGAATAGCTAGTAATAGAAGGTGAAAAAAACAAAGAAAGACCAAACAATAAATGGAAGGACTGTAATGCGGAAGACTACAGAGAAAAGCAACCGAATGAGGACGAACCGTAAAACAGAAATGAATGGGCCCTACCAGTTTTGATTTTTAATTAAGAAAATAGTATGTCAGCGCAATCATTTATTTCAATAGCGCAGAAAACCGTATGTGTACGTACACCTATTCAAACAATATAAAAAATTTAGAAATTTTTAAAGAGAAGGCTGTTTGTCAATATAACCCTTCCTAACTTGTATATTTAATTATAATTTAATGAATACAAGTGCAAAAAATATATTTATGGAGCTAGAAAGCGCATTGAATGTAAATTTGATTGCAATACAAAAATATACAATAAAAAAAATTTTTTTTTGGTGTCAAGTTGGCCCTACCAGTTTTAATTTTCAATAAAATAAATTATAAACAATCACAAAAATTTATGTTAATGTCGCAAAATAGCGCATATCTAGATCTATATAAACAATAAAGAAAACTTCGTAATTTCCAAAAAGGATAGGCTAATGTCAATTTAGCCCTTCCTAACTTATTATATTAATAACTTATGATTAAGAGAAGCGCAAAAAATAATATATGGGGAGCACTTAAGCGCAAAACATGGGGAATTTGACTGAGCCGATCATACCTATGTTTGCTAAAAATTTTGAAAAGGTTATTAAAACTAAATTTGTTGAATTTCTTGAAAGTAATAAAGTCTTTAGCAGTTCACAATTTGGCTTTCGTAAGAATAAATCAACGGTTAAAGCAGTTCGTAGTATATTGGAAGATATTGTAAAATCTTTGGAAAAACGACAACATACAGCAGTGACGTTTTGCGATTTATCCTAAGCTTTTGATTGTATATCGCATAGTGTGCTAATTGAGAAATTAAAGCATTATGGTGTCTCGGAAAGAACTTTAATTTTTTTTTACTTCATACTTATCAAATAGAATACAGTGTGTATCAGTTGATCAAAGCTACTCAAATTTTTTACCAGTAAAACATGGTGTACCACAGGGCAGTATACTTGGCCCAGTTTTATTTCCTATTTATATTAATGACTTCTCTTATTTTATATCTTCCATTAGAACTGTGCAGTTCGCAGATGACACTAGTATTATTTGCTCACATAATGAGACTTCTACATTGAAGGAATTAGCGAGGAATTGTTTTTTGGAAGCAAACAAATGGTTTGAAACTAATAAACTAAAATTAAATCCAGACAAAACACAAACAATTATATTTTCTTCCAATAATAAAATTTCAAAGGGAGAATTTGTTAAAATATTCGGAATATATATGGACGATCGTTTGAATTGGTTTTTTCATGTCGATTCTACATCGAAGAAATTAGCAAGTGTTATTTTTTTTATTACGGAAACTTTATCCTATTGTAAACTTAAATGGTATATTGACTACTTATTTTGGAATTTTTCATTCCATTATAAACTATGGAGTCATTCTTTGGGGAAATTCCCCTTACGCTGTTAAAATTTGTCGGCTACAAAAGAAAGCTGTAAGAATAATTGCGGGAGTTGGTATGAGAGATCATTGCAAACCTCTTTTCATTAGTCTTGGAATCTTACCTCTTCCATGTTTGTTTATTTACTGTACTTTAATCGAAATTCATGAAAATAGAGACAATTTTCTTACATCGTCAAATTACCATAATTATGGAACAAGGAATTCAAAATTAATACGTACTCAACGGTTTAGATTAAGTAAATCTGCAAACAACACATTACAAATTAATTCATATAATGTTTTACCATTAGATTTTAAAAACCTGAACAATAATGCTTTTAAAAGAAAAGTAAAAACATTTTCGTTGCGTCATTGTTTTTATTCCACACAGGAATTTTTAAGTCATAATTTTGTTGACGAAGACTGAACATAATTTATATTTTAAATTTTAATTATACAAAGACATTTGTCCGTACAAATTAAATTATATTTTTGACGTGCTGTAAACATTGGTATAATGTAAGATGGTAAATAAATACTCTACTCTACTCTATTATATTCTTGTTCAAATTTTTAATTCAGAACAATAAAAATTCGTAAAATGATTTAGATTAGATTTGGGAGAGAGTAAAAGGGTCCTGAGGAAGGTTCCGAAACATCTGATGATGAGTTTCGATCGAGTTTCTTAGCTTAGCTTTAATTAACTATAACTTAGAGAAGTTTAATTTATTTATTTTATTCGTGCTTGATTTTTTGTTTCAACTTTTGTACTTTTATTATTAAAATAAAAATACATAATGATAAACTCTTTAATTTATCATTTCCGTTGCATATGATTAAAAAACTCACTGTTTGCATTATAACATTGGATGCCAACGGGCCATTATTTGCGCTGCTCTGTTGAAATGTATTCAATGGTATTTCTACCTGCTTTGTATTTCAACAGAGCGGCGCAAATAATGGCCCGTTGGCATCCAATGTTATAATGCAAGCAGTAAACGATATACCGCTTTGTCTTAATTACTATATTTATAGTTTTATTGCTGGACCCGACGGCAATTTTTCTGACTGCAGCAGTTTCAATTCATTGCATTCTCGTTCACGTTCTTGGCGCTTTTTTCCCCTCTTACGTTTGACCTTGGATATCCTTCTCACAACATCTCCGGATGTTCTGTTCATTATCGATATCTGCAAAATATAAATAGGGCTCGGACACTCAGCTGTTTCCAGTAGCCTTGCGATCAGCTGTTCCGGCGCCCTGATATCAGCGCCATCTGTTCTGTCATAGTTTTCCTTAGCGCTAATTCAAAAGTTGGAATCAGTTTTCTGTCTTACATTGAGGTGTAAACATTTATTTTGTGCCTAAAGTTTTTTGTAAACTGTGTTTGAGAATGTCAGCTTATTTTAAAGCATTAAGTAGTGATGTACAAAATCGCTACTTAGATAAAATTAAATTAATAAACAACATTGATCCATATGATTACGACGAAAGTGATTTTTCCAGGAATATTTTGGACTTTATTATTGCAAAATAAAATAGCCAATATTTTAAAAGCATTGCATTATTACTACATATTGCATACAAATAATGCATGCAATTATCTACTTACCACAAAATTCACACTCACTCATGTAAACATCTAAAAATAAATATTCTCAAAATACAGACACACACACAGGATAAATAATGAAAATAACTTCTGAATATTATGCATATATATTTCACTTTATTGTACAAAATATGCTCTGTAATGGGGTAAGAAAAAATACTCAATATTATACATATATTATTAAAATATGAGCGTTCATATTACAATAAACAATGTACGGTTACTTAAATAATATTTAATACATATTTGTATGTCTTTCTTCCGTGCTATTACTTCCTCCTTGAGACGGATGGCATCATTCCATCTTCGTCTTTTTTCCACTTTTAATGGATCAATTTGTCCTACACGAATGTACTTCTTATTTACTAATCACATGAAATCGTATAAATATAAATACCTTTAGTATTCCTAGCTGATACTAATAAGAATGTTTTAATTTTGTCTTTTGAGCTAGTCTTGCAACCAGGAATACAATATTTATGTTGTCCAGCCATGGTTGGCACACACACACAAATACTAAATATTAATAAGTAATCACACTTAAATCACAGAAAATTGCAACACAAACGACAAACCACAGACCATACACGAATACAAAACAAACAAAATGGCTATACTGTCACTATGACAACTGGGGGCGCCGGCCGCGCCGGCACATATGTTTTCAAGGACACTTAAAACAGCTGTATGCCCGCGCCCTATAGGTGAATATGAAAATCCCTGACATGGGCTTTTCAAATATTATTTGTCCCGTAAAACTTTATGGAGTGATTTGCACATAGAATTTTAAAGAATAAAATTCTAAATTTTTGGGATACCTAAATTGTTGAATTTACTCCTTTAGGGATGGGTAACAATAGATGAGATTAACAACTTTTATAGCTTAATTTTTAACTATGTATTTATAAAGAAAACATCATGCAAAAATGACGTAATATAAATTATTTCAATAAAATAAAATATTAAGAATGGTACAGCCCGTACCATTCTTAATATTTTATTTTAGACGGGCTGTCTACTCTTACCTAACAGTTGCGCAATAGTTCATAGACTGTGGTGGAGGGTGGAATTTGGAACGGTGCTTATTTTATTCTAATTTGCTGCAGTTAAACCCGGGCGTAAACTATGAAAGCATTTAAAAGTTACCACATCTCAGACAAATAATATTTGTTAAATTTCGGTCTCATTCTACACCAATATGTAGTAAATAGCGTGCTGGTAAGTTTGTATTTATTGTGTAAAGGAACAAAATTTATTTTTCACAATAACATATATCGGAGTGTATTTCTCACGCGTACTATCAATCACTTTCCCCCACGAATACTTTCTCTCTCTGTGCACATCAGCGGGGACTGTCACGTAAGAATAGACGGACTGTAAAACAGTTATTTCGGAAATACATAACAATAAAATTTAGAAATACAGTGAAATCCGCTTATAACGACACCGCTTACAACGACAATCTGGTTATAAGGACGGAATTGTAAGCACTTGTTTGAACTCCCATATACGTTAATGTAAAAAAATTCTGATATAACGACTTCGTTCATTACGACGAATCCGGATATAACGACGGAAATTTGTCGATCAATATTTTTTCCGTCTATTATAACGACCGTTATGCGCGCTTGTTCTAATAAAGAAAAGGGAATCACCGGTCTCTGTTTACATTTCTGTGCGTATGTATTCGAACATTCACTTGTTTTAAAAAGTTATGTTTTTTGCCACCAAATTGTACCTCGATTTTACAACCAAATGACCAGGGTGTGATTCTCTCGGTAAAGGCACATTATCGCAAAATGCAAATTTTACAAACCATCAAGAACCTAGAGTTGGGGAAAGAAAATAACATAACTCTCTTGGATGCCATTCTTATGATATCTGAGGCATGGAAGAAAATACCGCCTAAAACAATTGCAAGTTGTTATCGGCATGCTGGGTTTATTCGAAAAATGAATGCAGGTTCAATAGAAGATGAAAACGTCGACAATGATGCTGATTATGACGATGAAGACAATGTTCCATTGGCTACATTCGTAACTAATGTAATGAGTACAGAGATGACTAATATAGAATTGTTGGAATTTGTTAACATTGATAGAGAAGTAGAGACCTGGAGTAATTTAAGTGATGAAGATATAGTGCAAAGCATGGAACATAATGATACCGTCATACTAGTAAATGAAAATGATGAAGGCGACACTGATTTTCAAATTCCTTCATGTGCGGAAGCCCTTGAAGCGGTTTCCGTATTAAAAAAAAATATTATGGGTGAAAATTTAGATACGCAGCTGTTAGATAGTATTTCTAAGCTTGATTGTAAACTCGAGCGCATTTATTATGAACATAAATGCAGAAAACAAAGCAAAATTACAGATTATTTTTCTAGTACTGTTATTTAGTTTTATAAATATGTAATTATTTAATTTATCTATGTATAAGAAACTTTTATTTAAATAAAATATACTTAAATTGATTCTATACTTTATTACAGTACTTATTTTACTTGCATTGGTTATAGCGTCCTCCGGCTATAACGACGAGATTTTTGTGGTCCCTTCGATGTCGTTATAACCGGATTTTACATAAAAAAATAAATTTTGAAAACCGATCTTTCAGAATCTAGAAGATCGATATCTTTCAGAAAGATCCATTCGGAATTCATATAAATGTTTTTTAATTTAATCGATCTATTTGGAAAAAATCGATTTTTCAATTGATCGATTTTTTCGATTGGTCAATGTTTAAAAAAAAAGATCAATCAAGATCGATCAATCGATCTTTTTCGCAGCCCTAGTTGGGTTGGTAGGGAATTGATGCTCTATGGTGATTTGTTAATTATAGTAAAATTCAAAATTTTAATCTCAATTTCTTGAACTGTCATAAAGATATTGATGTAATTACCAAATAAAAGAAAATCTAAAAGTTGTCCACATTTTTTTTGTTTATTTTTTTTGTATTTTTGTAGCATAACATTAAATATATATATTAAGAAATTCAAAAACACATTTAAAACATTTTTAAATAATGAAAATAAAGGAGAACTCATATACAGCCAAAGAATTTTAAAAGAAAGTTCGAATTAAAAAATTGTACAGTCAAAAAACTAATTCGATTCAGCGAAAAATTCAAGTTGTAGAGGTTGATTTAGAGCAGTGTTTCTCATTTTTTTTGTAACTACGACACAAGTTTAAAAAGCCTAATCTTTTATGACACACTAACTGACTTAAGTTCAAATACTACTGTATAGTTGAAAAATAATATATAATAAATAATAATATATCACGGCACGGCATATTATCCATTGCTGGGTGTGTCAAGCTGCTTTGTATATACAGATTTCGGTAATGATGATGATATATTTGTACCGTGCGGACGTTTACCAGGCATCACCTTACGGACACTCATGGCTGGCGTGGAGAGTGCGCCACAGGGGTCACTTTTGTGCCATTCAAAATTCGAAATATTTATTTTGGTGTCGGTCGTGATCGAAAAAGAAAATGTAATATATCTGGAAACAGCATAAATTAATACACTTTTTATTTGTGGTAAGTTTAATAATCGGTATACATAACAAAATTATAATTTTTAAAGAAAAATATACAGACATATGAATTTAATTAATGCGATGGTTGGAATTCATGTTTAGAACAAAGTTTTTTTTTATGTAGGGATTTATCCATGCTAGGCTCACTCGAAGTTCCTCTTCTACTGATTTTAATCGTTCTCTCATTTTTTGTTTAATTTTATTCAAGGCCGAAAATCCTGCTTCGCACAAGTAGGATGTGGAGAATTGTAACAAAATTCTTATAGCTTTTTCAAAAATGTACGGAAGGAAAGTATATTAGAGTACAATTTTTCAGCGAAACACTGAAGCTTGGTCGTGACACACAAACGATGCGCGACACATAAGGTTGAGAAACACTGATTTAGAGAGAGAATCGGAAGTATTTCACGGCATTATCAACATAGTTTTATGTAAATGTCAGATACAATTTTCGTCGTTAAGTAAAATATTACAGATAGGTAATATGTTCTTAACATTCCAATAAGAAATAATGTAGTATACAATTTATGGGAAAAGTCCGTTTATTCAAAATATAAATTTAGTAATATATGGTACTTATAATACAAGATAATTTCAAACAAATTATAAAAGGCTGCTTAGGTATTTAAATCAACTGAATATACAAAAGTTTGTTAGTCACTGTTTTATGGTATATTTTTTAAAAATTGAAATTATTCATTGTGCTTGTAGGTTGATTTATGTATTAATCATTACTAGGAAATTGTAATTTTTTACTTTTTATTGCAAAAGTGATTACTCTTTTATTGCTTAATGGTAAATAATATTTCAAATATTTAATTCTATTTTAAAATTATAATTTGCGATATAGGTGACATCTACGCGAGTACCCTTATAACTTATGTGGGTGAAAGTTGATAAGCTAGACTGCATTGTGTACGTATCAGTTTGACAGCAATTTCTGCCATGTTTCATGTCGATTTGTTGAACGTCAACATTTCGAAAATAGTTTTAATACACCGCAAAAATTGTTGATTTTCACATTGAACACGTATGTTTATTAGTGTTATATTTTGGCTGTGATAATTGTTTTGACATAGTTTACGATGAATCGTACTGACGGACTAGTTCAGAGACGAAATGTTAACAGAGAAAATAGTGAAGGTGTGCCTAGAGAACCACAGGCTTCGGATGACAAAAGACAAGATCGAGATGAGGAGGTAGATGAAGGAGACTCAAAAGAAACTAGATTGACCTTAATGGAGGAGGTCCTTTTGCTGGGACTTAAAGATAAAGAGGTAGAAAAATTGTTAGGTTGATTTTATGTACTCATTAATATGTCGTGTGTGAAGGGTTATACATCTTTCTGGAATGACTGCATTTCGAGTGGCTTGCGAGGCTGCATACTCATCGAATTAGGTTTAAGAGGTCGTGTGGAACTCGAAAAGGCGGGCATGCGACGAAAAGGACTCCTCACACGTAAACTAGTGCTAAAGTCAGAGACACCGACAGGCGATGTGCTGCTAGACGAGACGCTTAAACATTTAAAAGAGACCAGTCCTCCAGAAACTGTTCAGAGTTGGATCGAATATTTAAGTGGTTTGTTATTCAAATACCTGTTACTTACGTTACGTTCATAAACTAAAGTGCAATGTCAAAATATCAGTGTAGAAGACAGATAACACAATCATTTGCATACCTATAAGTGAGTTCAGTTGTTGATTTTGATGTTGCATTTCCATGGGTGTTTGTACAACTTACTGTTTGTTCAGTATTCGTGGGGTTTTCTTCAAAATTTTCTTTTGTTTGGAATGAATACTGTTTCCATACTTTATTATTTGCTCATTCAAATTTATTTACATATGATTTATTCTTGTGTACCCAATTACTTTTGTGGTGCCCTCTTCGCAACAGCTTTCAATGCTCGTGAGGTGACTTTGTCTAATAAAAATTGGGTGTGTGACCATAATGGAATTTCAATATATGGATCATAAAATATAAACAACTAACCACTATAGTTTCTCATAATAATAAAAATTAAACATTGTTTCTAAATAATAGTTATTTGCCATTGAATGTTTTAGAGAGGAGATACGGTGACGCGAGCGTGTTCGGGGATTTACATCTACCGTTATGACACTGTTGCGCTGAGTACACGGTGACGTCACGATATCCCTTCACCAAAACTAATAAAACATACGGGTATTTTTAGTATCATATGTGTAAAAGTCAAAAATTAGTCACATACCCCATTTGTTGTCAATATCGAAATCTGTGTAAAGCAAATTGTCGGATTCACTAATGGGTAAAGGCATGATGATGTTTTATGTACTTAGATTTTTTGTTGCATAGAATAATCTGAATGGTATTCAAAGTGTTTATAAAAGATATCATCAAGTTTTAGTAACAATTTACCTATATTACAATAACTAATAGTATGTAAACATCATACTTTCGTTAATCAACTTGAAAAAAAAAATACCGTTGGCCATGTTTACGTTTTTATCATTTAAATAGCAATACTTATTTACTAAACTACTGTTACGGTTTTTTTCGAGCCCCACGTTGGGCACCAAATTTGTGACTTTACACCAAATTGGTTTGCTTCTCATTTCGCGTAAGGAATAATTTTGCGCGTGTCACATTATTCCGTCTAATTGATTCTTTTTTGGTAATTTTCCCATCAAAAAATACGTTGTGCCCATTCAACCCTTGTTAGGTTTTCATGTAATTAATAACCCCTCCCTTCTCCACTGTTTAAAAAAGCTAGCGGCCTCCGAACCGAACAACCAGGCGGAGTAACGTGACATCCCTTGCATGCGCAAAATTATTCTTTACGCGCAAAACGATTTGGTTTAACGATACACTACAAAATTATCCAACTGTGATTAATATACTTAAATATCGTGCTTTGTGTTTAGATGAATTTTATAATAAATGTTTAGTTAACGCAAATGTTACGGGCCCATACATTAGCATGTGAACTGTTGGTTTCTTAAATGTATAAAAGTTCAATTTGTGGATAGATTTGAAATGAAAAACTGCTTGTATGCGATCTGGAATTTGTGTTAATTTCACATAAAACTAGACATATGCGCTCACAGCATTTTCTTTGTAGTACAATATTTTTCGCTATATTTGTATTTCTTTCTCTGTTTTTAGGAGAAACCTGGAATCCTTTAAAGTTAAGATATCAGCTTAAAAATGTCCGCGAACGTCTAGCAAAAAACTTGGTAGAAAAGGGAGTTTTAACAACTGAAAAACAGAACTTCTTATTGTTTGATATGACGACACATCCCCTTACCGACAACGTTACGAAATGTCGCTTGGTCAAAAAGGCAAGTATTGATAGAAACATTTATGTACCTATATAGTCAGTTTAATCACCGAAAAAAATTGCTCTTTATTGATGTATATAATTATAGCACTTTTTTATAGTGGTTTCAAAATCATTAACATATTTTTATTAGAATGTATGAAATCGCAAATTATACAAAATTTTGTGTGACGTGCAAAAAAAACGTGTTGTAGTTCAAATTTCGAATAATTTTTCTACAAGCGTTATCATTTTAGGAAGATGATAACAAATTTCGCCTACACTGTTAGTTGTATTACGCAGTCATACGATTTATTATTTTGCATGTGTTTTGATATGATAACTATGATATATACTAAGTAACAAAGCAATATTAACAGTTTTGTGACATATGAATTTCATTCTTGTTGGTTAATCTCTTCAAAATATTTATTATTTCTTAAATATTAAAATTATGTACAATTCATCCTTATAAAACAATTTGATTGTTACTTTTACAAGTATAGTGTTGTAACTAAATGCTAATTCTTATGTAAATTAACTTTGTTGTTTTTATTTTCCTTAGAAAAAGTGTAAATGAAAATTATTTATTTATTATGTAAGTAAAGATTGTTATTTTATTTTTAACTCAATGATTAAAATTACGTCATGCACATTTTTTCATTTTTAACTTTAATTGGTTGAGTAATAAAAAATAATATATCCGTATTTTTTATTTTTCCTCAAATCGATCTTTAATAATGAAAAAAAAAAAATGAATTAAAAATGACATTGTTTAAAACGCAGCTGATTTTCCCCGCTTTGTCCATCGCCCAATGACGAATGCAGTTCATCAACGGTCATTTTAATTTTCACACTAGGTTCTAAACGTCAAAGTGATATTTAAAGATAATTTGAAATTTATGAAAGTAAACATGTTGGTGAAACGTTGTTTTATGCCAAAGTAAAGAATAAAAAAATATTCTGCAGTATATTCAATGTCTCGCGCGCGTTTCTACAGCTAAACAAACTTATAGCGTCTAATCTCAAATCTTTACAAAGTAAAGTGAAAGAAACACAGCTGATGTGAAATGTGACGCGTGTATAACTTCAGGCCAAATGAAAATTATATTCATAAAAATTAATAGAATGGTGTTATATTAATATATTATAGCATATTTTTCAAAAAAATAGATATATAATTCTCAATTTATAGTACGTTCGGCATTAACATCTACGGATTGCTCAGAGCTCATAGGTCACGTGACGGATTTCACAGATGTTAATACTAATGCCGAACGCTCCAGATTCACAGTTTAGGCGGGAAATTATAATACACAAATGTGTAAGTAGGGCTGTTTTCAGTAACTTATTAAAAAGTTGTTTTTCATTGTATTAAAATATATATTTCTAAAAGTTTTCGTAGTATTTATAAATTTAATTTTGTAGGTATTATTATAAAATAAATAAAGGCATGAACATGAATACGGACGAATTCAAAATGATTATAAAATTTGCATATGCATTGCTGCTGTTGCTGTTAAAGTTTGAAAAATAAAATTATGTTTAAATTTAATAATATATTTTATGATTACCTTCATCAATTAATTCTCTATTAACCGGCGATGGTGAATACGAGCTTTCTGACAAATGTTATATAATGTGTTTTGCGAAATTTTTAGTACTTTCTGGCTTACCTATAAATTCGCAATCTTTATGGCCTTTCTCCACATGTTTCTCCATTGTTTCCATAAAACATGCTTTAAATGACCATAAAGCGCACATATATAAATTCAATTCTTTGTTAATTTTAACTGTTAGTCCTGACTGGCTACTATCGTAGAACTGAGTCAATTAGTAGTTCAAATTCCTTGGAACACATCTGGTGACAACATGGTCAAGAATTCTAAGAACTACCCTTCGCCAGTTTAAATTTTTGTTCGCCAATATCTACGCGGGAATTTTTAACTGACCCGCTACAAAAATGACAGTTCAGATTAAGGCTTATACGCATGCTCAGAATCGAGAGCTCAGCATGCTCGATGACCAAGCGCCGAGCACACAGAGCGAGCTCTAGATGCCAGTGTTGCCAGATGCGAAAAATAAAAGTCTGGAATTTTAGTGCAAAATGTCTGTAGAAAATCTGTAGAACAAAAACTACTGGTACGCAACTTTATCTACAGTTCATTATAAGCCTTTATAATTCTCTATAATACAATGTAAAATTATATACAATGTACATATGTATATCAAATATCTACAATTATGAGTATTTATTATCGAGTGCGGCAAGCGAACTTCAGTTGGGTGCTGTAATTGCCATTAAAATTTTAAAACTATGTGATAAAAATTTAACCAACTGTTTAAAATGTTTTTTCTCCTATTATGAAGAAATAAATGTTCATATTCTTTCTAATTTTCTTATTTTTTTAAATTACTGTACCCATATTTGACAGTTACGGCTCCCAACTGAAGTTCGGTGCCCGCACTCGATTGACATTGCAGATTGCCGCCCTCACTAAACTATGTGTATTTTTATAATGTGGCATACAATTTATTTGTATAAATCACTTGCTTTCATTTTTTGTAACATAGCATCTGTAATTTTAAAATCAAAACAATTTTTGGCATCTATTAACTGTTTTGTTCTTAAAATACCAATTATTGTTCACAAATCAACACAGAACTGACTTAGGTTATAAAATTTCTCACGACTAGAACAAGGGAATCCCAGTATTCCCAGTACAGCGGCCAGGTGCCACGTGTTGTTTAAAAGTATACGACTACTGCGACATCTTTTATGAAAAAAGTTAAGCGAAAGAAAACAGCGCAGCGAACTGTTTTATCAACTTAAGGCTTTACATGCAACATAACAAAAATTAAAACATGTTTCAAAATTTTTGTATGTACTATAATTTAAAATAGCAAAAAGTCTGTAGATATTTTTAAATAATCTGTAGGTCTGTAGATCAGCTTGAAAATCTGTAGATCTACAGACAAATCTGTAGATCTGGCAACACTGCTAGATGCTCAGCGAGTTCAATGCCGAACGCTATAGATCGCTCTGATGTCAATGCCGAACGCAATCGAGGGCTATGAGCGCTAAAAATGTTAATGCCGAACGTATCCAGTATATATACGTTTTTCTTTTAGAAATTCCATGTTCATATGATAAATAAAATTCCATTTCATTTTCATTAATTTTAATTATAAGAAATGGAGACTTAAAATATGTAAAATATAATTTTTATATTACAAAATATATAATATGTGCTCTCATGAAAAAACATTGTTTGAGTGCCATTGTTCTGACACCGGTGACGTCACAAACTCATCGCAAAATTTTAAAAAATCTTATCTTAATATAAGGAATTTTCATGTCGGATTTTCATTAATTTTCATCTTTATACAGTCATATATATATATATATATATATATATATATATATATATATATATATATATATATATATATATTTAATAGTTTATGGGCCCATTGTCGTACCTGACAACTATTGCGTAAAATATATCTTTGTTTCGGGGTTTCGTAAATTACTACAAACTATATTGTTAACCGAAGATATTCAATCAAAAAATACAAAAAATGTTCCTTTTTCTTATTTTTCCATCAATAACCGAAAAAATTAATAAAACAAAGATAAGTATATCATCACGGCATATTACCCATTGCTGGATGTGCCAATCTGCTTTGTACACAGATATCGGAAATGATGAAATATTTGCACCGTGCGGGCGCTTACCGGGCGTCACCTCACGGGCACTCATTGCTGGCGTAGAGAGTGCCATTAAAATTTGAAGTAATTTTTGGCGTCGGTCGGGATCGAACCCGGGTCCCCAGATTCACAACCAAACACGTGACGTCCCCAATAGAGCGAGATAGTACTTGTCTGTTGAGACAGAAGTAGAATAACAAAGAGAATAGAATGAATACAGCAACAATACAAAAAAAAAGTGGCGTAGTAATGGGATACAAGTATTAATTATTATTAAGATAAGACTAGGAACGAAAATATTTAGGGTTTATTAAAAGTGGTGGACTCAGTGACTTTTTTGTTTGTGGTGTGCAGGCGGGCTCATTCGCATATTGCTACGTCACTATGCATAAAATTAAAGATTCAAACACGCCCTAAAAACATGAAGTCGGCGGAACTGAGGACGTGACGTCACAATATTAAATAATTTTTAATTTCATTCTTTAAATAAAATAATTTATAATTAATTATTATGTTAGTATAATGGGGAAGTTTAGCGTGAGTGAAATTACATGTGAAATATTTTTTAATCGTAAATATATGAATAATTATAACTTAAAATGTAATTGAAAGTTAAAATTATGTTCCCATTTATTTATAATTAATTATTTATCATCGAACTTTTGTGACGTCACAAGTGACTTATGCGCATGCCTAAAAAAGATGAGACCTGACTTTTTGAACGTATGTTGAGTAATTATACACTACACACTTCTGGCTAGGTCACGTGGGTTTGTTTATGTTTTCGCGGAATGAGGTTATGAGTTTTTAGTTCGTATGGGAATTGTATTTGTTTTCAAAACTATTATACGATACTTAATTTTTAATATTGAATACAATAACAGACGAAACGAAATAAATAGAACCAGTTGTTTGCACAAGAAGAACAACAAAACTATAATAATCACAACACAGAACTGTCATTGCTTATAAACGTCAAAGCATGTGGATGCCATTTTTAAAATTTCACTGTTACCATGTGAACCCAGCGCGCACCTGCTTAAGGTAGACTATACGTTCTTTGTGAACTTCTGTGGCGTTATTATTTTAGAAAATATCATTTTTTGAGAAATCTAGGCATCTTTGATTGAAATACAATATAGAATATCACTACTGAAGACATTCTTAATAAAATAAAAAAATACACTAAACTTCCCCATTACAACATACTGAAGTATAAAATTGATATGCAATATCAATTTTATAAAAATGCGTTACCATGGAAACACTCATATTCTATTTAATCAAAACCGGAAAAATAAATGTTATTTGGTTTAATTGAATGTTAATATTTATGACATGAATTGGTTGTTCTTTTGGCTTGAATATGGGTCTCTAGTTTAACAGAGCCTATTAATAAGTAAATGAAATTGTAGATACAAGATGCAGTGTTGACAAAATGGGTAAACGACCCTCAGCGAATGGATAAACGTATGTTAGCACTGATCTTCTTAGCGCATGCCAGTGATGTTTTGGAAAACGCCTTCGCCCCGCTCAACGACGACGACTACGAATTAGCCATGAAGCGAGTCCGTGAGCTGCTAGACCTGGACTTCGAACAGGAGTCAGTGAAAGCCAACACGTCAGAAGTACTCTGGGCCGTCTTCGCCGCCTTCACTAAGTAATACTGCGCAGCGCTCCTACAACCTTTACAACGCCCAACGCGGATTTTAATATTAAACTTCGAATGCCAGTGCCCATTGCCCGGTTTCGATTAGCCGTTTAATATTAAACCAATGGCAATAATGTTATTGTAAGGGTTTTGATTGAAAGTCAAGAGATTTTATCCAAGTTTGTCAGTGCGGATAATGGCAAGGCAATGCAGGATTTTAGAAAGGATCAGTGAGGTGTTTGTATCATAATTTAAAATTATAAATATGATTATTTCTAAGTTATAAG
This sequence comes from Harpalus rufipes, assembly GCA_951394225.1. Classification (NCBI taxonomy): domain Eukaryota; kingdom Metazoa; phylum Arthropoda; class Insecta; order Coleoptera; family Carabidae; genus Harpalus; species Harpalus rufipes. Next base: position 34,119,571 of record OX596278.1, on the reverse strand, counting down.
TACTGTTATATTTGCACAATAATAAATGTATTTCATTGTCTTGGAATAAATTGAGTATTATTATAAAGTAGAGTTCGAAAATTGCCAATAACGAATACTGCTAATAATTGTAATGTTCCTTTCAATTGATTTTCATTTCACTCTTATTCGTTATGAAGTATTCTTTATTGAAACAAAAGGTTTATTAGTATTATATAAGAACATTATATGTAAATAGAAAGTGCTGTTTTTAATGCTAGACTGGATTTAATTAATTGTAGATATTGCACAATTATCATTCAGTGAATAAATCATTTCTTATGGAACGGCAAAATTTAGTAACAAACCAAAATCCATGATGCGAAGCAGCATATTTATTTTTAAATTGCAGGGAAATAACTCAGACTTCCATGTGCAATAAGAGAATATTTTTAAGATAGAGATTATGGAAATATGAGTTTACATTTATTGTCATAAGTTTGTAATGGTAACTGTTATTTCAATGAATCATTTGAATTTGAACTGAAGATCTGTGTATTTATATTGTTCGATTTAATTGCAAATAAAACACCAAACTCTGTACGTCAAGATAAAGTGAGCAACTAAGTACTAATTGGTTTAACTATTATATCCCATGTAATATAACTGAATATTTATAATTACTATAGATTCATATTTTAAAATTCATGTAAATAAATAAATATCTTCAAATTACATTATGATTTCTTCATTAAAATTATGTGAGAACCAAACATAATATTTCGATCATGTCGTTAAAATTCAAAAGTAAGCACCTACCTTTTACTTTTAGCATCATAAAAATAATTTTTCAGACATCCTGCATTCAAAGATGTTGCAATATGTTAATATGTAATTAATTATAAACGATCGTCGGCCGATTCCACAACTTTTATAAATGATATTTTTAGTTAAATTTATATATAAAATTGCATTACTAATGGTATCTTTTTACTGTTACATAATTAAAAATATATTCTGATATAGTAATAAAAATATATAGCATACCTACATTAACAAGATAAATGAATGAGATCATTAAAAAAAAGTCGTTTTTTTTTTTATAAAATCATGAAATCAATCTCGTTTAATAAGTATATTAATACAAAGTAATTTGAAATATGTGACTTTTCATTCGTAAATTTGCTAATTAACTTCCGCGGCTCTAAACACGAACTAAATTTGTGACGTCACAACTTCATACTTACATAAAGACATTTCTTTCCCACACACACACATTTACGTGCACGTGATATCTGTTTTCGTTGTAAATACAAAACAGCAATCTAACTTAAAATTGTGATAGGTGATAGCAGAGTATACAAGAGAGAAGATTATTATTACTGTGCATTTCTTTAAAAGTACTAGTACAGTAGAAAGTATGCAAATAAAACATTTATTAAATTAAATACCATGTCAAACCAAATAATCATAGTTCCAAACTAAACCAGTAGAGCTGTGACGTCAGCGTTGAAATATTTGAAATTAAAATCAACTATTAAAAAATCATAGCTCCTAAAAACTTGTAACGTGTACAACATACACACCTACATATTTAATTTGACCTATTCTTTCAAAAAAAAAAAAAAAAAAATCAAAATGTGAAATGACCCCATTTAGTGATGCAATGAAAACTATTTTTAAAAACAATATATATACCAATGGGGTATTCTATTATTTATAAATCAGAGCTGGGCAAATTACTTTCCAAAAGTAATTGAGTAAAATTACAATTACTTTAACCAAAATATACTCAAATTACTTTTAAAAATAATTACTGCTAGAGAAATGTAATTAAATTACTAACTACTTTTGCATTGTAATTAAGATTTTAATTACATTTTCAGTTACATACTTTACTAAAAATAACGAGCTAAAAGTTTGTACATGTGAAAATAAAGAGACATTTAATTGTAACTTGTTGAACGAGTTTTTTTTTTAAATTAATAAATTTAAATTAAATGTTCACATATCCACCTAGAATATTTGAATAAAAATAATTTCTAATATTTATCAATAATAGGTTTGTTCCAACATACAATCAAATCAGTTACTGTCCGACGCATGCGCAGTATTCAAATGAGAACGCCATTTTAATACTACGCATACTTCGGACAGTTCCGTACTGATTTGGTTGTATGTTGGAACAAACCTTATATCCTTTTTCTCGATTTTTTTTCACATTATTGATGTACAAAATTTTACATTGTTGAAAAAAGAAAAAATGGAAGTTTATATTTTAATAAAATAATTATAGGATGCTATTTAAAAAATAAAAGTTGATAGTCGTATCTCGCAAACCTGACTATAAAATATATCTACATGTCACCAAATAGTATATTTAAGTATAAATAAAACTTTTATATGAGTCTTTTTTTTCTATTACTTATAGTTTGTTATTACTTATAATAAATATGTTGAAAGTGTGGGCATCTTCTCACGCTATATGTCTATATGGTTATTAAAAATACTTTATAGTGATTTATATGAAACCTTATATAAAGACATTGCAAATTCCTTGAAAAGTATATTATTACTAATAGGATTCAGAAAAAATAATAAATTATAACTTAAGTAAAAGTTCAAAGCGCATGACAAGTTGCACTGGTAACCTGTCGTTACATCTACAACACAGATAAACTACGCTACCCCCGTATCCCGGAGATTCCCTCACTTCTTGGTTTAAAATAAAATTAATATTTGAAAAACCAATTACTCTTTCAATTATTTCTCAAATTTTCAAAAGTAATGAGTATAATTTTTTTTACGAAGTAATTGATTACAGTTTGGGAGAAAGCAATTTAATTAGTAATTAATTACCAATAGTAATTAATTACTGTCCAGCTCTGTTTATAATGAAATTAAAAGCAAAGATATAATTAATATTGTACTATAAAATAACAGGATAATGCAAAAAAACTTGAAATTGTTTTATTTAACATATTGATTATTCAGCTCTTTGCACACATTTTTAATGAATTACACAGTTTGCGTTCGATAATAATTTACTTTTGTGCAGTGCCTGAAAACTCTTATGGAAGGCTTTGAAACATCGACTTATTACACCCGTTCTTACCAATAGAGGGCAGCACGGTTAAATTTTCCAAATATTTTGTTGTGCGGGTTACCAATGGAGGGCAGCACTGTTAACTTTTTCCAATATTTGTGATGTGTAGGTTGCGTGACGCGTGGGTATCCGTCATTCGTTGTGCTTATGTGCACTCTGGGTCGCATAGAACGCCTTTGGTAAATACTGTGCTGTGTAGATTGCACATTAACAGCGTGGGTGCCGACTTTTAAATAATCCTATGGGGGCAAAAAAGGCACCAACCCAATATCGTATGTAGGGTTATTGGCACCGGAATACCCTCCAGTATAGCGCCGCAGGCGAAATATTTTGAAATTTTCAAGGTCAAGCGCTCTAATGAAAAGTTAGAAAATCGCGATACAAAAATATTTTAATGAAAAATAGGTTTCATCAAGCAAATTTTCTTAAAAAAACATTAGATATTAAGCATAATCAGTGGAAGCTACCTGCTTTAGAAACAATAATATAATATGTTAAATAAACAAAATTTGCGTAAAAACAAACACTACCTACTCGCTGAAAGAGGTGCGTAGAAGTATGATGTAAACAAAACAGTTGAAACGTGATAATATGCACTTATTTAATTCGGTGGTGGACGCTGCTACATCATACATGTAGCGTTGCAATGTATATTTTGATGTTCTCGCACAAAATTAAACTCGTACTTTGTACCTACAACTCAGCGCGTCAAACCGTTGGTCAGACAACCGGTACGAAAAATACTTAAAAAGAAGTGACCTACGGGATCAATATTGAAATATGTGTTTATATTGTATATTATTTCTGAAACAAAGGCAATTTAACAAAATATTTCTATGGGGGCACGCTCCCACTGCCCCCATGTGGTCGGCACCCATGATACACAATTCGCCCGAGTTCTGGATGTGTGGCCGGCTGTACACATTCGAGTTGGCGCGCACTGATTGATTTATATATGAGAAGTATGTAATTTTACGCTAATTTTGTAAATATAAGCTATTGTATTAATTAATATTTACCGGAAGCTTTAAGAATTCTAGGTTTCCTAAAAACCAAATTACAATTATTGCCTCTTTTTCCAAGTCATTTTTTCTCATATTCATGAGTTCGCGAACAAGATATTTTAAAATGAGAAGAGTTTTTTCTGGATTTCAGGAACTTTATTTATTCAGTCTCAACGTTTCGACCCCCCATGGGTCTTCTTCAGGACCTACACAATAATTTAACAATTACGAACAGAAACAAAGTGTACAGTGTAGTTACATAAAGAGACTTAGATGAATGTTGATTTAGTATGAAAATGCATAACTTGTGTAATATAATAAATATTTAACTTCTACGTGGAAAAGTCGTGTAAATAAAATGAAAATGTTAAACATAATATTTAACACAGTCGTCAAAGGTAATATAAAATATTAAAGAATGTATGAAATATACAATATAAAAAAATATCGTTTTTTATATTTTATTTTTATATTGTATATTTGTATATTTCATACATTCTTTAATATTTTATATTACCTTTGACGACTGTATTAAATATTACGTTTAACATTTTCATAGAATAATGAAAAACAATAGACCCGTATATTGTATTTTTCCTCAAATCGATCTTTAATAATAAGAAAATTGCAATTAAAAATTAATTATCTACAATATTAAAACGGGAGCACACACAACATTCGAATACATTTATATCGACTTGGTCAAATCACGTTTTATATATTTAAATTATTTATAACATTTCAAATAATCTTGAAAAACCGTAACACAAATAAAACTAATAAATTTAAATACATTAATGTTAAAAATAATATTTTCTTCATTATATAAAATATGTTATACATATTGGAAGCTGGAAGATGTATTTTGAATGAAAATACTTTTACAGTTATAGAAAAATTAATTGTCGCATCTTTTACTTGAAGTATTTTTCTCCAAAATAATCCATAAACGATTGACTGATATAAAACACTAATAGTGAAGATAAAATGAAATGTATGGGAAAACTAAAATCACCTTTAGAATAAAATAAATATATTAGCTATTTGATAATTATAGCTGGTTTATGAAAATGTACCTACCATAAGCAGTAAAACAGACACATGATACGATTTTCTTTGTTGGACATAATTGTTTAAATGCCATTATACACGAAAAAAAAAATACTTTGGAAATTTCACGGAACATTGGGATATGGATGTATACAGTGGAATCCTATTGGATATCTTCATCTATTTCAAAAGTACAGAAGAACGTGTGTTCTGCCAGTTTCCTCTTGAAAAGCTAAGTATGGCAATTCTTTATCTTCTCTTCTTCTTTATCATACCAAATGTTTTATACCTTTAGTGATAATCCGAAAGTCTAAACAGAAGATGAATACTGGATTTAACAGCTAAAACTTATGCATACCTATATTAACTCAATACAACTATGTACTTAAAACAATAATACGACTATAAATGAAGTGTTATTTCTATATTTGTTATATAATGTAAATGTAAAAAAGGGGCGCAGCAGCAAAAACATAGATATTTCAAAATATGTTAAGCTAATTATTTATCTTTAGAATGAATCCAGAACCTATAAACTGAAAAAAGGCAAAAGTCCTTAAAAATAACATATAGAGCATTTTATGAAGGAGGCACTCAATGAAGAATAGTTGATGAAAGTAATAGTTCTCTATTATTGTGTGATTTGGTACTTATTTTGAATCTTTATAGGTTACACTAATAATGGATTTGGCCTGCCGATGTAACGAGTTGACGAACCTAAACATTGACCACTGAGGATTTTATATAGATCATATCTGTATGTTTCTATACCAGATGCGGAGATAAATGTTTCTCGCAGTTTCACTATTATTATGGAAGAAGGATTCTCTGTAAAGTTGTTAATATGTGCAGAAAGTACATGTTTTTATGCCCTATCCGTAATCTTCCCCACGGGAGATTCTTTTTGCGATATTTAAATGAAAAATACATATTACACCCTGTTGGAATTGACATTGTCACTAGAAGACAGAATATAAAATTAAAATGATAGGTAATAAATTACGTTCTTTTGCTTATTAATTTTATTAGGCTGTTAAAATTAAAATTAGCATATAGTCCATTCGCTGAGACGAGAGAATGTGGAACCAATTCTTGAACAGAGACAAATTCTATTGATCAAAAGAGGGTAATTTTGGAGCCGAACCAATAAAATGATTTGTTTCTGTTTAAGAATTAGTTCTACATTCTCTCGTCTCGGCGAATGGAGTATAGTAGGATCAGAATACACCCCAATGTCTATTAATATCAATGTTAATGTATATATGTAAAAATGTGATTTAATAAATTCATACAAAATTTTATTTATTTGAATTTCCCTGACAGAATGGAGTGGATGTTATTTCACTTTTCTCTGAACGTTGTTTGCTATTTTGACAAGTTATGTTCTGTTCCATTTAACGCATTCAACAGATGGCGTTCGCATCAGCGCCAGTTTTAAGTAGCTGAAATTACATTGGGTAAACTTGTCTTTTGGCTCAAATTTCAGCCAATCAGAGAAGTCAAAACTATGCCTTATTCTCTGCAATGCTGAATGCGTAAGATGGAACAAGGTATAGTAAATATACAAATTCTAGTTTCGCTAATCTTGTTGAACGCACTTATAATGTAGTTATTTTTGAAGCAAGTAATTAAAGAGGGAAAATTACAGTTATCAATGAAACAATATATATATATATATATATATATATATATATATATATATATATATATATATAAATTATAATACTGATAATATTGTTTGTCACCTCAAATAACACATGTTTTGGTTGTTGAATACTTAAGAAATTAGTCATCCTTAGATAATGCAATCAGAGGTAATATAAAGAAATGTAACAATAAAGTCGTGTCAGTCGTATCAGTGTTATTCTATAGTTTACATCGACTATCTTTGTAAAAGTTAATAATATTGTAGTTTGCAAATAAATATATTATAATAATTAGATATTTTCGTTTGTTTTTAAAAACTAACAAAATAATATCAATTACATAATTGGCGCAGTGCGGTAGGATGTGCAAAGATTAAATATCTTTCGATTTCTATCGATTAATTACACATTCTACGAACAAATTACGTTCTCTTCAACACCATCTGAAGAAACACTAGAGCAGGGGAAGCAGCCCGCTCAAATTCTGCAAAAGAAGTAACGTAAAGCCGGATACTCCGTGAAACCGATCTTCACTGCAGACATCGAAACTCTTCCACAAGTCAACGCTGGTACACTCTTCCGGTTACTGTCCGACAACAGCCAACTGAACCGCTTCTTGCAGAATGTTATATAGAATATCTGTGTTCTTGATACTACTGTAAGTTAAGTCCTGTATAATATTATTGTATATGTCTTCAACCGAAGACTTTGATAGTGATCTAATCAGAGAGATCCGAAATAATAATTCAAGATTAGAATTACTACTCTCAGAAAGTAGCAATAATACCAATCATAATATGGCATTAACTTTTGCTGATTTAAAAGAAGTAGCTCACGCTCTTCCCTCCTATAATGGAGATATAAAATTGTTACCACATTACATACGAGAAGTGGATAAACTAAATGTTCTTGCTAGTCAAACAGGCTTGTCTATTGTACAACAGAGTTATCTGTTTTCACTTATAAAATCTAAGATTGTTGACAAAGCCCAATACATATTTTCTAACAATGAATTTGAAACATGGGATGAATTAAAAAAATATCTCCAAACTAACTTTGAAGATAGACTAACTTATTTCACACTAGTTAGGCAACTTATGAGTACAAATAATATAAATAATATTGAAAACAGTTTGAACATATTTAAAAATAAATTTCAAATGATAAAATCAAAAATTTCATTAACAAATGATTCTGAAGATGCAAAAAAAGTGCTAAAGGATAATTTTCAACAATTAATCGTTGAGCATTTTATTTCATTATTACCCATATCAGTACGCGGAAATTTTATTAATAAAAAACCAAAGACGTTAGAAGAAATAGAACAATTGTTTAATAATGAATTCAATTACGCCCAACAGTTATTCAAACCTCCGTTACTAAAACAAAACGTTCCTGTTAATAAACCTCGTCCAAATTTTCCTTCTAAACCTTTTAACCTTCAAAATTCAAAACCTTCAGGTCCTAATAACATTGCTAAACAAAACATAAAAAATTTCCAACACACTAAAAAGACTTATAAACCTGAACAAATGTCATTTCAAACTAGAAATACAGAACCAATGTCATTTCAAACAGTAAAAAGAAAATTTTACAATCAAAATTCTGAAGACGCTGAATTCGAAATAGAAAATGACGAAATTTATGAAATGTCTGATAATAACGAACACGATGAACCACAAAAATCTGAAACTAATAATTTTTTAGAGGTAGGCCCAAATTATCTAGAAAGCGATACGTAATGTTAACCAATTGTGAAACAATACCCATTATAAAACATAACAATTTAAATATTTTAATTGATTCTGGGTCAGATATTAATTTAATTACACCTGAAACTGTCAAAAATTATAAATTAAAAACAAATTTAGAATACATGACTTTTCGAACTTCCAGTCACAAAATAAAATGTAAAGATGTCACAAATCTCAAAATTTTTGGAAAAGAATACAAATTCCATGTGCTACCTTTTCACAATAATTGTAATTTACTTTTTGGAATAAAAATCATGCGCGATACCAAAACAAAAATTGATTTTGAAAACGATCAAATTAAAATCGGAAATAAAACTTTCAATATTGAAAATTTAACAGATAATACAAACAATAATTTTATGCAAATTCGCGATTCGCACATTGAAGACATAAATATTAAAAATAAACTACATAAATTATTAAAAGAATATGATTGTATAATCCCAAAAGAAGGTGAGAAATTGAGTTACACCTCCCACGTACAACATGAAATTTATACCAATGATGACACTCCAATATATCAAAAAAATTATCGATTACCACAGATATACGAAAAAGACGTTGAAGAACATATTAACAAAATGTTACAAGAAGGTGTGATACAAAAATCCCGTTCCCCTTATAATAGTCCTATATGGATTGTCCCAAAAAAATTAGATGCCTCTGGAAAAAGAAAAACTCGTTTGGTTATTGATTTCCGTAAATTAAATCAAAAAACAAGAGAAGATAAATTCCCCCTACCAAATATCGATTCCTTACTTGATAAAATTGGAAAACCTAAATTTTTCACTACACTTGACTTGCACTCGGGATTTCACCAAATTCAGATCAAAGAAAAAAACATAGAAAAAACAGCTTTCTCCACCTCGTCCGGTCATTATGAATTTTTAAGAATGCCTTTCGGTCTTATTAATGCACCGGCGACATTTCAAAGATGCATGAACGAAGTATTAAAAGAACTTATAGGAAATTGTTGTCTCGTTTATATGGATGACATAGTAATTTTTGGTAACGATGAAAAGGAACACCTTAAAAATATCAGGAAAGTATTTGAGAAATTAAAACAAGCCAATTTTAAAATTCAACTAGATAAGTCAGAATATTTCAAAACTGAAATATAATATCTTGGATTCGTAATATCAAGTAAAGGCCTTACACCTAATAATAAAAAAATTGAAGCTATTAACAAAATTTTAATTCCAAAAACAACTAAAGAAATTAAATCATTTTTAGGCAAACTGTCATGGTATAGACGTTTTATCCCAAATTTTTCAAGTTTAACAAAACCTTTTACTGAATGTTTAAAGAAAAATAAACAAATTGATATAACAAATAAAGGATACATCGAAGCTTTCGAAAAATCTATAGAATTAATTTCCAACCCCCCTATACTTGAATTTCCTGACTTTAACAAAACATTTATTCTTACAACTGACGCAAGCAACTACGCGATGGGTAGCGTTTTATCTCAAAAATTCGAAGATGGTGAAAAACCATTGTGTTATGCATCCAAAACATTTAATTCCCAAGAAATAAATTATTCCACAATTGAAAAAGAATTAAAATCTATTGTATGGTCTATTCAAAATTTTAAACACTATTTATATGGACGTAAATTTATAGTTAGAACCGACCATAGACCTTTAACTTGGCTTTTTCACATGAAAAATGCTAATCAGAAATTAATGAGATGGAAGATCGAACTTTCAGAATACAACTTCGAAATAGAATATGTCCCAGGAAAAACAAATAAGATAGCAGATTTTCTTAGCCGAATTCGTGAACCATTTAAAATTCACTATCACAAAGGAAATATAACTAACACAAACATTTTCGCCCACTGTATCTCAAAAGACTTAAAATTCGGAAAAGACCTAGCCAAACAAATAGATGAACAGTTTTATAGTAAAGAATTTTGTAAAAATTATAATAGTAATTCAGGAATCTTTATTCAAAAAATAAATGATAAAATTATTTTTCATTTATTTTCAAAAGAAAATTATTATGAAAATTGTAATAAGAAAATTCTACAAAAGTCACTAACAGAATTACGCGATTATTTGATAAAGAATGATATCTATGAAATTAACATTCCATATTTATCTTGTGGTCTAGATAAATTAGAAAGAAAAGATTTAATCAAATATTTAAATAATATTTTTAAAGATACAAATATACAAATTAATATTTATGAATTAGAAAATAATTTCATGAATAACGAAACTGAAGATGACGACATTCTTTCTATTATAAACAATAACTCAGAAGAAACAATTCATTCCGCCCCCGAAATCCCAATTAATGGACTAAAATATATAGAAAAGACTAAATATAGCAAATAATCAAATTATTTTTGAATTAGGAAATAAATATGATGTAAAGATAATTAAACTTTTTAACAATACTAAACAAAGAATTGAAATTGTAATAAACAAGGATAGAATAAATGAAAACATCTTAAATTTTTTGAAAACGTATATACTACCTAAAATTCGATATTCTTGTATTTTTAAAGACGAAAAGTTGGAAAAATATACCAATAAAATAATTAACGAAAATTTTGAACCAAATTCTATAAATCTAATTAAAGTAAATCAATTTGTTAAAGATATTGAACACAAAGAAGAACAAGATGAACTTGTTTTCGCATATCATTTCGGAAAAACAAACCACATAGGAATAATGGAAACTTATCAAAAATTAAAAAATCTTTATTATTGGCCTAAAATGATAGATACAATCACTAGTTTTATAAATAACTGCGAAATTTGTAAAACTTGTAAATATGACAGAAAACCTATCCAATTAAACGATATTTTTACCGAAACACCAAATGCACCTTTCGAAATTATTAATATAGATTTATTAACATTAGATCAAAAAAGTTATCTTACTATCCTAGACCAATTTTCAAAACTTGCTAGAATATATTTATTAAAAACAAAAACAGGAAAGGAAATAGTGGAAAAAATTGAATTTTTTTGTATGAATTATAAATATCCCAAAAAAATAATATGCGATCCTGGCAAAGAATTTGATAATTCTTTATTTAAGATATTTTGTCATAATAATCAAATAAAATTACATATAACAAGCATAGGTAATCCAAAATCAAATCAAATTGATAGATTTCATTCTACATTAATTGAACATTTAAGAATTATGTTTAAACAATATCCAAATTCAACAATTAAAAAAATAATAGAAAATGCCATGTATGCATATAATAATAGTATAAACTCTGTTAGTAAATTGACACCTTATGAGATAATATTTGGGAAAGATTATTCAAATACCTATCCACAAAAACTAGAAACAACACAAGAAAAATTAAATAATTATATGAAACGAAAAGAAGAAGAAAATAAAAAGGCGTATAATAAACTATATGAAGAAAAAACTAAAAGATTCAAACCAAACCCAGAAATAAATATTAATCAAGATTATGCATACTTGAAACAAAATCGAAGACTTATTACCAAGTACAAAAAACCTCTATACGAAAAAGTAAATATATAAAATTTAAACGATAAAACAAAAACTGCAGAAATAGTTGGAAAACAACATTTAAGAAAAGTCAAATTAGACAAATTAAAATTATAACTTTTGTTGAAGTTCTAAACTTTGTAACTTTAGAAATATAAATGATAATAAAGTAATAATTAAAATACCAAATACGAATATATATTATTTGTATTCAAATATTGATAATATAGTTGTAGATTGTAAGACATCATTCGACGAGTTACCTTTAGACAAAGTAATTAAACTCAAAAATGAAGAAAATTGTTTAATAAACAAAGAAAATTTTAACAATAAAGTAAACGCCAAAGAAATCAAATTGAATAAAATAGAAATTGTTAAAAAACTTAGCATTAATAATGAATTCAGCAAAGAACGCATGATAAATATTACTCATGTTGTAATACCAAAAAATCACGAATGATGTTATTAACTTTAAGAATTATGTAAATAAACATGGCTATATTTTATATGTAATAATTACTATAATTGTAATGGTTGCACTATCTATTTATAAGATAATTCAAATTATGAAAATTAAACAAAAACAAAAACCCTCAAAAACTTCTGATATAAAACTTCAACCGGTAAGCCAACTATCTTAATAATTGACAAACAATCTTGAAGGGGAGGAATTATAATACTGATAATATTGTTTGTCACCTCAAATAACATGTTTTGGTTGTTGAATACTTAAGAATAAATTAGTTATCCTTAGATAATGCAATCAGAGGTAATATAAAGAAATGTAACAATAAAGTCGTATCAGTCGTATCAGTGTTATTCTATAGTTTACATCGACTATCTTTGTAAAAGTTAATAATATTGTAGTTTGCAAATAAATAAATTATAATAATTAGATATTTTCGTTTGTTTTTAAAAACTAACAAAATAATATCAATTACATAATTTATATATATATCGGATGAACATGCGAAACCGTGACATAAGCATAAGCAAATACTATCTGTCCCGTAATACTTTATGGATTAGTTTATACATAGAGATTTAGAGCAAAAAAAATATTGTGGCCAGCACAATACCTCTTGCCACTTCCGTTATTGGTTACATAAGTATAGGGCGCGAGCAGTCATGTGACATTGTTGACCTTAACAAGAATATATGGGGGCCCGTGTCAGAATGAAAATTAGTAATTATGTACATAGATGTCAAATGTCAGAATTTTACATTAAAAATTTCAAGATTTTCTAAATTCACATAGTTAGTTTGTCATACTTGTCCTAGACAAGCAGATATGGAGACCCTTGTCAAAATGACAGTTAATAATTATTTACATAAATGTCAAATGTCGTAATTATTCACGTAGTTAATTTGTCACTAGGGATGTGGAATTTACTTGCCGAGGAAAATAAACCACGTGGAATTGGAATATCATGAAATTTGGAATGGAAAATTGACATTTGACATCTATGTACATAATTACTAGCTGTGAATGTAATTCGGGCCCCCATATTTGCTTGTCAAGTCCAACAAAGTCATATGACTGCTCGCCCCCTTTAAATTTCTCATTTCTTTTCTTTATGTTTAGATTATTTTTATAATTTTAAATTTATTTTTTTGAGGAAGTTTTCTCCTACACTTCTAAATTTTCCAATTTCTTCCAATTTCTTGACGGGATTTCTGATGGGTATATGTATATAGCTATAATTTTAAATATTTAATTGTTATTATTGTTATACAACAAGAAATAGTAAACTGTTGAATTTTTCTGTGTGGAAGTCAATTAGTCTACTGAAGAAATTGTACTACGTAAAATAATCTTTTATTTTACAAAATACATAACATGAAAAATATTCAAACTGACATCTCAATAAATCAATCAATCAATCAAAGTAAAGGAACAAGTGAAACAATACTCAAGGATTGCTTCTTTCTAGTGTCGAAAAGCTAAAGAAAAAGTTCATATTCAACATAAACTTACCAATATCACAGAAAATTCTTCAATAATGTTAGTTAAACTTCTTCATTTAACGTAAACCCGTAATTTGACGTTTTACTACTATGTTGCCAAAAAATATAATGTAAGATTTAGTTTCAGCTAAAATCTACATAAAACCATATTCGTACTAAGACAAATTTTGAATCGGTTCTTATCCACTGTCATGTGTTTAGTTAAAATAGATTTAAGATCAAGTTTTATAATTGAGCTGCCAATATCACCCAAATAGGTTTATAAACTACTGTTGGGTTTTGACATTTTTCTGTCATTTACAAACATCTGATGGTTACTACAGAGTTGGTTAGGCTCTGAAATTTATTACAACAAATTATTTTCGAGATGGAGATCAGTAATTCGCGTTCGACATCTTGATTCTACATGTTTCATCTTTAAGCACGTATGTTTGTATGTGTCTCGAAAACTTTTTACAAAGTGGAACATCGTATTTAAAATCTTTAAACTATTATTTTAAATTTGTAGGTACTACTACATATACATACATATTATGTGAAAGAAATGTATATATAATTTGAGTTTCTTTACATTTATAATCCAATAGGGTTTCCAATAAGAATTAATATGTGGCCCGCCATATATTTTAAAATTTTGTATGCGGTCCGCTTCTCAAAAAGGATGGTGATCCCTGCTCAGAGTGTTTTTTATTGGATTCATGCTAAAAATCGCATATCCAGATTTTATTGAATAAGCACGATTTAAGGTCCATAGAATCCGATTTTAACCTTTTTACAATGATGTCTGTGTGTGTGAGGTTTTTGGAGGCACGATTTTTCAAATTATATAAGACTAAAGACCTGTTTAACTACGGATTCCTCAATCTAACATTAATGGGGAGAGTTGAATAGGTTTTGGTACCGATTGGAAAACCGGAAGTAATAGTATCTTTAAAAAAAAAATTCTAAATATTTTTTTTTTTAATTTTTTATTATTAGTATTAAAGAACGTAAAATTCTCTATTCGATACATTTTATAATTTTATTATATCTTCTATATATTCAGATAAAAAAATAATATATAAAATAATTTGTTGTAATAAATTCTAAAACTTGATCTTAAATCTATTTTAACTAAACACATGACAGTGGATAAGAACTGATTCAAAATTTGTCTTAGTACGATTATGGTTTTATGTAGATTTAAGCTGAAACTAAATCTAACAATTTTTTTTTTTTTGGCAACATGGTAGTAAAACGTCAAATTACGGTTTTACGTTAAATGAAGAAGTTTAACTGACATTATTGAAGAATTTTCTGTGATATTGGTAAGTTTATGTTGAATATGGACTTTAGCTTCTCGACACTAGAAAGAAGCAATCCTTGAGTATTGTTTCACTTGTTCCTTTACTTTGATTGATTGATTGATTTATTGAGATGTCAGTTTGAATATTTTTCATGTTATATATTTTGTAAAATAAAAGATTATTTTACGTAGTACAATTTCTTCAGTAGACTAATTGACTTCCACACAGAAAAATTCAACAGTTTACTATTTCTTGTTGTATAACAATAATAACAATTAAATATTTAAAATTATAGCTATATACATATACCCATCAGAAATCCCGTCAAGAAATTGGAAGAAATTGGAAAATTTAGAAGTGTAGGAGAAAACTTCCTCAAAAAAATAAATTTAAAATTATAAAAATAATCTAAACATAAAGAAAAGAAATGAGAAATTTAAAGGGGGCGAGCAGTCATATGACTTTGTTGGACTTGACAAGCAAATATGGGGGCCCGAATTACATTCACAGCTAGTAATTATGTACATAGATGTCAAATGGAAATACGTATGTGTAGCCAGCGTGAGTAGACGTGTGTTGTTGTTTCTCCGTGGTAAAAAAATTGTCAATTTTTTTTTGCTGAGTGAATAATTTTTTTTTTATACGTGTAAATTTTTATTATACGTGTATTTTTTGCACCGAACATCTACAATATGGCTCAAAAAACGAGGCAGATTAATACTATAGTGGAGGATGTCCTCGCCAAACTACTTTCCGACGATACTTTTATAACTAAAATCGTTGACAAAGTGGTAGAAGGACTAAACAAGAAATTAAAAGAACAAAGAGATTATTATGAAGGCATAATAAGTGACATGACCAGCGACTACAAAGCACTCGAGAACAAATTGGATCAACTAGAGCAGTACAGCCGCCGCAATTGTGTTCGAGTCTTCGGAGTTCCAGAGGTACGTGACGAAAACACCGAGGATGTTATCCGCAAAGTGTTCAGTGAAAATATGTCCCTAAATATTGCCCCCAATCTCATTGATCGATGTCACCGTACTGGCCCTAAAAATTCTGTGTCACCTTCCGCGAAACCTCGACCAATAATAGTTAAATTTGTATCCTATAAAACTCGGGCGCAAGTTATAAATAATCGCAAACAACTTAAGGGTACAAAAATGTCAATAAAGGAGGACTTAACGCGCAATAGATTAGAACTATTAACCCTCGCCTCGAAAAAATATGGATTCAAAAATGTTTGGTCTTATGATGGTGTAATCTATTACAAAGTTGATGACACTATAAAGAAAGTTGATGTACTCGATGTATAATTTTTCTTTATGTTTCATGGTATCCTAGTACGGAGCCACAACACTGTATGATCTATATTGATTATTTATACAGCGTCTATATTTTCTGTAAATATCTTAATATTCAATTCTTTATTCACTTGTTAGCTGAATAGCAGCTGTTTCTTAGTTTTTGTCGAATCATATTTCATATCAACGCAAGTTTGTACTTACTCATTTACTTAAAACTAATAGTTTTTTTGGCTTAGACAGGTCAAGGTTTATTTTTTTTTACAAACAATTGAGTACGTTTATATTGGCACTTTCATTTTTTGTTAACACTGAGTACGTTTATATTGTCTCTTTTACTTTTTTTTTTATTTTGCAAAATGAATATTTACTATCAAAATACTAGAGGACTTAACACGAAATTAGAACAATTTTATAATAACTGCTGTTCATCAGATTATGATATAGTTGCACTTTCTGAGACCTGGCTTCATGGTTCAGTTAATGATTCTGAATTATTTATGAATTCATTTAATGTTTATAGGAAAGACAGAGGTACAACGGCCAGTGGTAAAGTATGTGGAGGTGGTGTTTTGTGTGCCGTAAATAATAAATTTAAATCTACTTTCATACCTATTGAGCTTCATCCTGATTGTTTGTCTGATATTGTATGTGCTAAAGTATTTTTATCATCTAATAGATTTATATATGTGTTTGTTATATATTGTCCTCCTCCTTCTTCCTTAGATCAAATAAATTATTTGTTTGACTTTTTTGAAACTTTCTTGCCTTTACTTGATAATAATTATATTATTATTGGTGACCTAAATATTGCCAAACTTAACGAATCCCTCACAGGTGACTTTAGTAATGGTATCATCTATAGGTTTAATAATTTTTTAAGCTTCATGGATGCATCACAGTATAACACAGTAACTAATACCCTTGGCCGTATACTAGATGTTGTGATATCTAATAAGTTATGTACTGTTTCTCGTAACCTTGATCCTCTTGTTCCTGAAGATAATCATCATCCTGCTCTTGTTCTTTTTTATCCCTTTACAATTTCCTCTAATGTTCCTAATTCTTCTATAAATAATGTTTCTTCTTACAATTTCAGTAGGGCTGACTTTCAACAACTCTATTATTTACTAGCTAACACAAACTGGGAAAGTTTATTGCAATTCAATGATATTAATTCTGCTTTTCATGAATTTTATAACATACTTTACAGCGTCTTTGATAAATGTGTTCCCAAAACTCAAACAAAATATAAGAAATCATCACAATACCCTCCATGGTTCACAAAAAATATCATCAATAACATTAAACTGAAATCCACCTATCGTAAATTATACTTCACTCATAAAATAGATTATTACCATTCTGAATTTAAGCGCTTACGAACTCTTATAAAAAAAGAAATTAAGGTTGAATATGACAAATATTTATTAGATATGGAAAATAATATATCTAGTCATCCTTCGAAAATTTGGAACTTCATTAATAACAAAATGAAAAAATCACGTATTCCAGGTACAATGTATTTACATGAGCAAGAACTAACTAATACCCCCGATATCATTCAAAGCTTTGCTAATTTTTTCTCTAGTGTCTACACACATGATAGTAATGAACCTGTGTTACCTGTAAAATATTTTAGGGACAGTAGCCAAACGTCAATTTCAGATATATCCGAGAATGATATCATTGAAGCAATAAACAAACTAAAACCTTCTCGCAATCCTGGCCCTGATTATTTCCCAGCTTATATTTTAAAAGGATGCAGTCATTTATTTCTTAGACCACTTTATATTCTTCTCAATCTTTCTCTCTCTACTAATACTTTTCCACTTTGCCTCAAAACATCACATATTACTCCTATTTTTAAATCTGGTAATAATTCTAACATCTCCAATTACCGACCCATTGCAATCCTATCTAACCTCTCCAAAATCTATGAAACTATACTCTATAAGCATATTTACAATGCCACTAAAAAATGCATCAAGACTCAGCAACATGGCTTTATTAAAGGAAGATCAACATCTACAAACTTAATGAACTTCACTGAATATACTGTTCAAGCACTCCACGATAATGTACAAATAGATGTAGCCTACACTGATTTTACCAAAGCCTTTGATACCATTGATCATAAAGTTCTCCTACACAAACTTGAGCACAACTTTAACTTTTCTAGCGATCTTCTTCAACTAATCTCATCCTATTTAACTAATCGTAAAATGTTTGTTCACTACAATAGTTTTCTGTCTAATCCCTACAATGCTACTTCCGGTGTACCTCAAGGTTCTAATTTGGGACCTTTATTGTTTAACTTATTTATTAATGACATTGTTGATTGTGTCAAAGACGCAGAAGTGTTACTATATGCTGATGATATGAAAATATTTAAAATAGTTAACTCCCCTGAAGATTGTATAAAGTTGCAAAATGATTTAAACAATGTTTTAATTTGGTCCAAGTCCTCTAGATTACATTTCAATCTTACTAAATGCAAAATTATGACTTATTACGTAAAAAAATTTAGATTGGATTTCCCTTATTACATGGACGTCCACACTTTGGACAGAGTTCACCAATATAAAGATCTCGGTGTTCTATTTGATGAAAAAATAACTTTCAACCCGCATGTAAAAGAAATAGTAAATATGTCATATAAAAATCTTGGATTTATTATACGCAACACTCAGTCATTTAAAACTATCTCTTCACTCAAATCTTTATATTTTGCATTTGTGCGTACAAAACTGGAATACGCTCTTCAAATATGGAATCCGATTTATAACAAGTATTGTCACACAATTGAAACAATTCAGCGCAAATTTGTTAAATACTGTAGTTTTAAAATTTCTGGAATTTATCCAGGACATGATTATTCTTATGATAACTTACTATCAAATTTGTGCTTGATATCCTTACATAATCGCAGAAAGATTCAATCTTGTCAATATTTGTATAAATTATTAAATAATATCATCGATGACTCAAACACCCTATCATATATTCCACTTTTCGTTCCGCGCACATCTTCACGTAATAAAGTAATGTTTAAGTGTACTCTTGCTCGAAGAAATTATGAAATGAAATCTCCAATCCGTCAATTATGTACTATTTTCAATGATGCAAGTACTAGAATTGATATTGATATATTTGCAGACTCTTTTTCTAAATTTATACGTTTGTTAGCTACTATTTTTCTACCTGTTGTACCTCACTTGTAATTTTACTGTATTGCAATGATTTTGTTTATGATGCTGTAAATCATCTAGATATGCTTTGTAAAGGTTTCTTCTTTTTCATTGTTGTAATATTAGTATATATGTGTAATATTACCTATTCTTTTTTGTCTAATTTGTGTCTACACAATAAGTTTGTAATATATTTTTCATTCATCCCCCTGTAATTGGGACTTCTGTCCTGTTGGGTGGATTATAAATAAATAAAAAAAAATAAATAAATAAATAAAATGTCAATTTTCCATTCCAAATTTCATGATATTCCAATTCCACGTGGTTTATTTTCCTCGGCAAGTAAATTCCACATCCCTAGTGACAAATTAATTACGTGAATAATTACGACATTTGACATTTATGTAAATAATTATTAACTGTCATTTTAACAAGGGTCTCCATATCTGCTTGTCTAGGCCAAGTATGACAAACTAACTATGTGAATTTAGAAAATATTGAAATTTTTAATGTAAAATTCTGACATTTGACATCTATGTACATAATTACTAATTTTCATTCTGACACGGGCCCCCATATATGCTTGTCAAGGTCAACAATGTCACATGACTGCTCGCGCCCTATACTTATATAACCAATAACGGAAGTGGCAAGAGGTATTGTGCTGGCCACAATATTTTTTTTGCTCTAAAACTATATGTATAAACTAATCCATAAAGTGTTACGGGACAGATAGTACTTGAAAAAAAATGTTTTCATGCTTATGTCACGGTTTCGCATGTTCACCCGATATATATATATATATATATATATATATATATATATATATATATATATATATATATATATATATATTGTTACATTGATAACTGTAATTTTCCCTCTTTAATTACATGCTTCAAAAATAACTACATTATAAGTGCGTTCAATAAGATTAGCGAAACTAGCATTTGTACATTTACTATACCTTGTTCCATCTTACGCATTCAGCATTGCAGAGAATAGGGCATAGCTTTGACTTCTCCGATTGGCTGAAATTTGAGCCAAGAGACAAGTTTACCCAGCTACTTAAAACTGGCGCTGATGCGAACGCCATCTGTTGAATGCGTTGAATGGAACAGAGCATAACTTGTCAAAATAGCAAACAACGCTCAGAGAAAAGTGAAATAACATCTACTTCATTCTGTCAGGGAAATTCAAATAAATAAAATTTTGCATGAATTTATTAAATCACATTTTTACATATTTACATTAACATTGATATTAATAGACATTGGGGTGTATTCTATATCCTACTATACTCCATTCGCCGAGACGAGAGAATGTAGAACTAATTCTTAAACAGAAACAAATCATTTTATTGGTTCGGCTCCAAAATTATCCTCTTTTGATCAATAGAATTTGTCTCTGTTCAAGAATTGGTTCCACATTCTCTTGTCTCAGCGAATGGACTATATGCTAATTTTAATTTTAACAGCCTATTAAAATTTATAAGCAAAAGAACGTAATTTATTACCTATCATTTTAATTTTATATTCTGTGTCTTCTAGTGACAATATCAATTCCAACAAGGTGTAATATGTATTTTTAATTTAAATATCGAAAAAAGAATCTCCCGTGGGGAATATTACGGATAGGGCATAAAAACATGTACTTCCTGCACATATTAACAAATTTACAGAGAATCCTTCTTCCATAATAATAGTGAAACTGCGAGAAACATGTATCTCCGCATCTGGTATAGAAACACACAGATATGATCTATATAAAATCCTCAGTGGTCAATGTTTAGGTTCGTCAACTCGTTACATCGGCCAGCAAATTCCATTATTAGTGTAACCTATAAAGATTCAAAATAAGTACCAAATCACACAATAATAGAGAACTATTACTTTCATCAACTATTTTATGAAGGAGGCACTCAAGTTCTTCTTGTGAGAGACTCATATTAATAAATTAATTTACTTAATCCCTCTGTTATTAATAACAACGTGGCTAATGAAAATACTATCATTACTGCAATTGTTTCTTATTCAAAAAACAATATCAATGGTATACTAGATTTAATTTTTAAGTGAATATATAAATTTAGAGAAAAATGGTAAAAATCTCCAAAATTATTGGTTTTAGGCATGTGATACCCTTAATAACATATGAAGATAATACAAAAATACACACAACTGAATAATAAAATATAGGCTGTTCCATTTGAAAATGACGAGTTATAGTCATTTGAAATTGAGCACATTGGATTCGCTTTATTGAACAGCCTGTATAATTACATTTAAAAAAAAATATGTCAGAACATAGAGTATAATTACAGTTATACAGAAAAGAAAATTCTTAATTCTTACTATTAAAATAACTTCAGTATGTCTTTATAAAGCAATGCGTGTAGTCGGTCTTTTTTAGAGAAAAAACGGAATAACTTGGCAACGCCGTGGAAAACTAAAACAAAATTCATATGATCGTATATACAATTCAAATATATAAAAATATATAGGGTGTTTCATTTAAAAAAAGAGAAACTATTCTCGCCGAGCCGTAATGCAACACCCAGTATATGTGAAAATAATTTTACGTTATGCTCCTTGAGTAGACGAATAAATTCTGTTAATAAACTTATGCTGTATTTCTAACGACAAGGGAGATATCGAAGACGGCAATTTGGGTGACTCAGCCTGTATAACAAATATAGAAATAACACTTCATTTATAGTCTTATTATTGTTTTAAGTACATAGTTGTATTGAGTTAATATAGGTATGCATAAGTTTTAGCTGTTAAATCCAGTCTTCATCTGCTGTTTAGACTTTCGGATTATCACTAAAGGTATAAAACTAACATTTGGTATGATAAAGAAGAAGAGAAGATAAAG
The DNA here is from genome assembly GCA_951394225.1 of Harpalus rufipes. Taxonomy (NCBI): domain Eukaryota; kingdom Metazoa; phylum Arthropoda; class Insecta; order Coleoptera; family Carabidae; genus Harpalus; species Harpalus rufipes. The sequence goes on along the minus strand of OX596278.1, from coordinate 34,096,941 downwards.
AATTGCCATACTTAGCTTTTCAAGAGGAAACTGGCAGAACACACGTTCTTCTGTACTTTTGAAATAGATGAAGATATCCAATAGGATTCCACTGTATACATCCATATCCCAATGTTCCGTGAAATTTCCAAAGTATTTTTTTTTTTTCGTGTATAATGGCATTTAAACAATTATGTCCAACAAAGAACAATCGTATCATGTGTCTGTTTTACTGCTTATGGTAGGTACATTTTCATAAACCAGCTATAATTATCAAATAGCTAATATATTTATTTTATTCTAAAGGTGATTTTAGTTTTCCCATACATTTCATTTTATCTTCACTATTAGTGTTTTATATCAGTCAATCGTTTATGGATTATTTTGGAGAAAAATACTTCAAGTAAAAGATGCAACAATTAATTTTTCTATAACTGCTATTTAAAATATTATTCTCTAAAATAATCCATAACCGATAGACAGAGATAAAACACTGCTAGTCAATTACTCGCTAATCACCATTAATAAATTGATCATGCCACCAGTCATTGATTTTTAAATAATTGTATTTTTTTTTCAATTAAATTGCCATCGTAATATAAATATGATAATTATAAAATATATAAGCAATAGAATAAAGTCAGAATACCATTCCTAGTTGAATATTAATTAAAAATTACAAAAAAAAAATTGCACTAATCACAAATATTCAGATTATCCAGATCTAATAAAAAAAACTGCGGTCGCGATTATAATCGTATCGTCTCTCTATTACTGTTTACGGTAGGTACATGTTTAAAAAACCTGTTCGAAAGCTGTAACTATCAAATAACAAATATATCTAATTTATTATAAAGGTGATTTTATTTTTCCAATACATTTTATTTTATCTCCTTCATGTTTCACATTTAGCCGTTTTATGGCCTTTCTATAATTATATTATAAAATGTTTATTGTTTTTATATACCTTCAGTTAAACAGTACGAATATTAGACTATTATTATTAACGAACAATATGTGTTATATTTATATCAAAAATATGTACATACATATCATTTGTAAATAGATAAATTTATTTGGCATATATAAAATATACATTTGATTATTTTTAAATTAGAACGACAAATATATTAACATTTTCATTTGTTTGTAATTCAATTATAATTATAAAATCAAATATTACTAAACAGTACCGGAATGAAGCAGTAGTGAACAAACCAGAAATGTATAAATAAATGCGCGCCGACTTCATAGTGGTAGAGATTTGCACAAGTCGAGAATTGTATAAGTAGTGAACAAACCAGAAATATATAAATAAATGCGCGCCGACTTCATAGTGGTAGAGATTTGCACAAGTCGAGAATGGATGATTTTACGAATGACGTCACGCGACACCAGCGCCATGTGGATGATATGAACTAACAGAATATTACTACGAATCCCAGGGAATAGTTATATTCGTACAATTGTTGTGTAACGTTAGCTTTGTAGTACTTGCGTGTAATTATTTATCTAACAATGGTTATTTTTACGGAAAATGACGTGCTGGGTGCTAGATTTCGCTTACCGAAAGTAGGGGATCATTCTGTTTTGGAATTGAAACTTTGGTTAGAATGATGAGGATCAAAAAGAAGTGGTAACAAGGCTGATTTAATATCCAGGTAAATATCATGTAATACTATTAAATAAAGTATTAATTACAATTATTAACTGCCTGATCTTTTATTTTTATATTACAGGTGTACGAACTGCACCAATGCCGGATATGCGAATATTATCAATGTGTCAGTTGATAAAGGAAAATGGTATGAATTAAAATTTCAAAAAATCCCTGGATCACTGTACACACTTTGATTATTGATTTGCCTAATCCATTTATTAGTTTCAAGCAAAATGTAGTAATTATGTTTACTTATTTGAATATAAGTGTCCAGCGTTAATCTATACTTTAAATTTAGTTAAATTCTCCGATGGTTTCGGAAACAAAATAAAAAACACTACCTTTCATATAATATTTATGTTTATATCTCGAATCGCTATTACATAAACCGTATACGCACCTAATTTTTATCCAAGAAATAAATAAAATATATGATATTTGCACAAAGATTAAATGCGACCAGACTTTGTTTGTACTGATAGTTCATATTTTACCCGGTAGCGCCACCATCGATTTTATAAATAAACTCATCCATTGTATAAGTAGTATAATTTTTTTCGAGATTTGAATATTCGAAAAACGCATAAGTAGTTATTTGAATAAGGCGATGTTAATTTTTTTGATTTTTATCCAATACAATGTTTTATAAATTGATATATGAATAAAGTGATATTTGAATTTTCGTACACTCTAACCCTACCCATTAAAACTAGTATTCATTCAATTTCAACTTATAAACCTAATGTTTAAAGTTTTGTGTGCTCGCTTACTCAGTAATATCCGCTTAGCGTTGAGTAATTAAGCGTGGTCATCTCTGGGTGCGGTCCGAATCACGCTGTAAGTACCAACAGTGCACTAACAGTTGGTTCGAATTATACTCACAACGCTTAAAGTTTGCGCCGTGAAGTGTATGACGTCAGAGGTGACGTCAACATTTCATGCTCACAGTGCTCACGTCGAAGAGCATAGGCAGTGTAAGCACTGTAAGCACGCTTGTTATATTTGACGCCATTACGCGTCAAACAACGAAGTATGTACTCGTAATATTTATTATTATACAGGATAAATCCCAATAACAATAATTTTACATATAACTAGAACAGATACAGGTTGTACATATGCAGTATTTATAACGAGTATATTATAAAAATAATTATAATACCTAGATACATAATACTTAATAATAAACAAAGAAAAATAATAACAATGAAGCAGTAGAAAAAGACAAAATCTAAAATAAACCATCGTAATATTACAAATTATTAATAAATGAATAAAGTTTGTTTTTAAATTAATTACAAAGTATCCGAAAAATCTAATTCAGCGCTTACAAAATTTAATGCAAGACACATTGAATTTAGAGGTAAATTATAACTTAAAGCAGTTCTAGCAAACTTATGTAAAAATGTTGATGTATTTCGGACATTACATGATTTTAAGTAGAAATTTAAGCTTGCTAAGAGAGTGGAATCATCAACCAAGTTGTTTACAATTTTGTACAAAAACATAATTTGGTGACCAGCGCAACGAGTTTGTAGCGATTCTAAATTAAAGGCAATTAATAATTCTTTATAATCCAAATTTGGCCATAGATGTTTTATTCTGTGGTAAAATATTTTGGGAAATCTTTTTTGAACATTTTCTATTAATTGTATTTGATATACATGGTATGGATATCAAATTATGCAACCATATTCGAGTTTACTGCGTACAATGGGGACTTATACAATTCAAATATTTTGGTCGCCATCTAGTGTGTAAAAAAGTATTTAATAATTAGTTATGTAGTGAGCAAGATTTAGCTCTAAGTTTGACGTTTATCACGTGATCCACATTTGGTCCCACGTGATCACAACAACCATTGTTTGAAAAGAAAGCCGTTAGGTTAGATAGTCTGTGATAAACATTTCTGAGACTGAACACGGAAGTTGAAATATGATTAATATAAATTGAATATGAATTAGTAATGTATTTACAGGAACCTGTGTTAAAAAAGGAAGTTTAATTATGTACAAAATAATAATAAAATGACGCAAACCTATGTTTGTAAAGTGGACAAACATAATCAAACTTATTTTGGGAAAACAAGTACAGCAACTCAAGCAACTTTAATAAAGCTGTCTACTAATAAAGAGACACAAGTTTATATTAATAAAAACACATATAAAAATTGATAATAAGCAGAACAACTCCACACAAACAGAAATAAAGATTAATAAGGAAAGTAGTACCCAAACAGTCAACAATTATTATGTAAGAAAGTTATTTGGTGCTGTAGAGACTTCGAGAAATGAAATTAAATTTGTCAATAATTGGAAACTAAATTATAATTTATTAAGCAATTATGCTGTAAAATTTATATGTTTCACCGGCTTATTAGTAGAACATTTTAATGTTCTATATGATTTGTTAAATCCCACAGTTATGCCAAAGTTGAAATACAGATATTTCCAAAAAAACGTCAAAGAAAACTAATTTAATAATTTAACATCCAGAGACAAATTATGTATGACTTTAATAAGATAAAGACGTGGATATACACTAAACGAAATTTCATTATTTTTTTCCGTCTCTCTCAACAGTGGAATTTGTAGTGTTTACATAGATTTAGTTCATGTTTTTTTTCAAATTGAAACGATGAAATCGAATTTGTTTTCCCTCCGTGAGAATCAGAAAGATTTGATTCCGCAATGTTTCATTAATAACAATCACTACACACATAGAGTTAAGAATAAATATTCTTTAACTCTATGAGTACACATAACAACTTAACCAAACTTTGCTGTCTAAATAACAAATTATGGGATCAACGGGGAGGTGCTGAAGAGGGAAAGCATTTGATCGACTCGGCCATGGTATATCACCTCGCTCTTTCTAAAAATTTCTTGTCCCTTTCTAAATTAAGTGGAGGGAGGTCCGCTGCCGATCCGACGCCGATGACGTCAAAATCATAAGTCCCCATTGCGGAAAACAGAGATTGTAAATTATTCTTATTGCGAAAATTATATTTGTTACGCAATATAAAACTCATACTTTTGGAGGCCTCAGATAACATCCTTTCAATATGTTACTGAAGTTACTCGATGCAGATACAGCATTAATTACTCATAACTTGACATTTATTTTCATTAAAATACAATTTATTTTTGAAAGACCATTGAAGAACATTATTAATACCAGACTGCAATTTGATACATGGAAGTTGTTAGCGAAGTAAAGGTCTTCGCTCCAGTTCATCTCTCCTATTTCCCAGAACAAGAGCGACGTATAGGATTCTTTCATCATCTTCGTCACTATTTGAACCCGAAGATGAGGACGAAGAATCAATAAATATTTCTGAATCACTATCATCGCTCTCTTAAATGAGGGAAACTGTTTCCATCAGAACTATTTTTTCTTGGTTAATCATTGTATAGAGGTTATATATATGTCACAAATGACAAGTAAGATGTAAGCGCGCTTACGAACGGTACCGAATCGTTAACGTCTTCATAGTCGTCAGCGCGCTCAATCATATCGGACCAGCTGTGAGCGGTCTAAGCACTGTAAGCTATGATAGCTCGATTCGGACCGCACCCTCTGTCTACCGAAAACACTCGCAGTGTTGCAAATTATATTGAAACTAAAAACCAAGCAATGGCGAGCCTAGAAGACATCAAAAAACTTCTACAGACTCGAACTGATAAACTGAACTTAAAATTTTTAGACCTGCAGAGCTCCATTGATGTATTTCATATTAAAAACAAAGATAACAAGAAGAGATGCGAGCTGTTAGAAAAAGATTTGGAAATGAAAGAAAAACGAATTCAAGCGCTAGAAAGAAAAATCTGTGAGAACATTGTAATTTTCGGTATCATGGAAGAAGTAAGAGAAAATCTAGAATACGTAGTTCTAGATATAATAAAAAAATCAGTTGCAATTAAACTAAGCAAACGAAGATAATATCATAGAAGCAAGACGTATAGGGTGTATCGGAAAATCAGGAAATTCAAATCGCCTCAGCTCAATACATGTTGAACTAAATTAAAAAAGAAACTAAATATTCTCAAACAAAGCAAAATTGGGCTGGAGTTAAGTTTAGTCAGATTGTAGAAATTGCAATTTTTTTTCTTGTAATGTCTTCTTTTAGCTAAAATATAATAAGAAAACACAAAATTGGAGCGCGGAAAGAGGTAATTATATAATATTTTGCAAAAATAAAGTCAAATTTTACTTATAATAAAGTTGTGTTTTCTGTAATGAAATGAATACTGAAAATGCTTGTTATGAAGACAGTACACTTTTCAATAAAATACCACATTAAAACACGAAAGCGGGGTAGGAAAGTAATTATTAATAGATATTTTAGAAAAAAATCAACTTAACCTAAAATGATAAGAAAACGTAAGAACACGAACATCGTTCAAAATGAAAGTCGGTAATATAGGATAAATCAGTGATACTAAAACAGTGGTTTCCTTTGTAAAAATCCTGAAAAAATAGGTATCTAACGCACACTCATGTTTAAAATTTTTTTTAAAAAAATCCTGGCGAAAACAATACCTAACGCACTCATGTTTTAAGAATTAAAAAAAAAAAATCCTGACAATAACAATACCTAACACACACTCATGTTTTAAGATTTTTTTAAAAAAATCCTGACAAAAACAATACCTAACGTACACTCATGTTTTAAGAATTTTTAAAAAAATTCTGACAATAACAATGCCTAATGCACACTCATGTTTTAAGAATTTTTTAAAAAAATCCTGACAAAAACAATACCTAACGCACTCATTTTGAGTGAAATCGCACTATACTGAAAGAAAATGGCGGTATTGCAGACTTTTGAATCGTAAAAAAACAGTTTTTGTACCACTGTATATCCGGTATATCCACTATCTTCATGTTAATTTACAATATTTCGACAGATGAACACAAAATTATAAATGGAAAAATGTTATAAAACGAAGGAAAAGAAGGGAAATAAGACATAATTTTGCAAATATACATTAATTGAAACAGTATTATTCGTACGGAAGCGTAAGTACCTACTTAAACATAGAAATATATATAGTTCACCTAACCTTTTATTTTTACTAAAAAATGCCAAAATCTCTATAAATATAACTTTCCTCACCCAAATTTTTGTGGTATTTAGTGTTTTTAATGGTTTACCAACTATATACAGGGTGGAAACAAACTTAATGTCATAAATTTAAGGGTGAGTAGTATGACATGTGCAGATTACGAAAGTGAAAGAATTTTTTTAAAATTCGAAAAACGAAATTTGGACTTTTCTTAAGGAAACATTTTTTTACTGCTGTTTTAATTAATATTTCATTAAAAATATGGTTATCAAAAATACATTCAAAATTAGTTGTATAAGATATTATTCTTAATAATTAAATTAAACAGCATTTTTGGCGAAAATAATTGTGTAATAGATAAAATAATGCAAATGCGTTGCCAGTGGTCTAGTGGTACCAAAAATGTTAGTTTAATAAAAACTACCCTTAAATATGCGAATTTTAAAAAAATTCTTTCTGTTTCATAATCTACACATGTCATACTGCTCACCCTTAAATTTATGACATTAAGTTCGTTTCCACCCTGTATATCCATCAATATGAAATTCTTGAATGTGGATTAAACTTTACCTTAGCCCAAAATTGATTAGAAATTTAAAAATTTATATTGAAGAAGACTATACCCATAATGTTATAGATGAGCTTAAAAAACTTAAACCGTACCTATTTAAAGCAAGAGAAGATGGGCATAAAACATACCTGAAACATGACAAATTGATAATTAATGGCGAAGCATTTACAGCCCAAGAACTAGAAAATATAACAACAAACGAAGTGGAGAATTTACACGAGCTATCACCAGAAAGAAGAAATTCAGTATCAACCCCTAATTTAAACCATATCGCCCTAAATACTTCGATAAATCAATTTACAGAGGAATACAAAGCCAGCACTGAAAAATCAACACCAACAAATTCAAAACCGAAGAATGTTCTTAATGCAACTAAAGAAAAGGTGATAAAAAGCAAGCGTCTTCAAAGGACCGCTTGACAAACATATTACAGTTAAAACTAGATTCCAATCAATTCCAAAAAACTTGGAAGCGACGACCACCCATGGGAAGGCACAAGCTCAATAGTGTTTTGGAACACTCAGGGATACAAAAACTTATTTAAACCAAATACCAGAAAAGAAAGTATTTTGCAAAAACACGACATAATTTGTATTAATTAAAAGAATACGTTTATTAAACGATGAAAAATGAAGATAAATATAAAAAAGATAATAAAAGTAATTAACACTATGATTAAATAATTATAAACACTAAGAATATTATTAAATACTTAAACACTAGGATTATTTATTTGAACAATATTTATATCACTATATTTATTTATATAACTACATTTATTTATGTTAACAACTCGTAGAATGTTTATTTATATCACCAACTTCATTACTCGTTGCTTCTATATATCAGTCTATTTCTCCTCTATCCTTCGGACGGTATTTATACAGCCCAGTGTCCTTCTGGAACTTTCCGACGCCACAATGATATTGAATACAATAGATTTAGGTCACCGGTATAATTAACACGTCTAGCCGTGTGGGTCGTTCCGTTGCGGGGATTACGTCATCGCTCTGGAATATTCTACCAGTAGCGGCGCTTGAATACTTTTTAGTCAGGGGCGCACGTTGCACTGTGGCGGCGAGGGCTACGCAGCGGCGGTGGCGGCGACGTTACACTGCCCCCTCCTTAAGACTGTCTCGTCCCGGAACAGTTCTTGATTTCGAAATCTACATGTATTACCCTTGGTACATTTAGAAGTCTTGAAGAAGTGACAGTCGATGGTCCGCTGGAGTTCTTCTTTCTGTCCGTTAAGGTTAAAGCTGCAGCCGAGAATTTCAATACCGGTATAGCGGAAGAGGATCTATAACATGTTCCTAACAATCCTCCAATCCAAACCATCTAATCCACAGCCTAACGTAGGTACTGCTAGCTTCAAAATGTCATTCTCTAGCAGATGATCCTTCAAATCACACACTGAGTTCCGTAGACTGCGATACGACGGCTTCTGGTACGAGCGTGGTTTTGTGACCAGGTAGTAGATATACTAGTAGATATACTGCTGATGTTCTGTATTGCTATCCCTCAGTCGCAGCGTTTTCCCGACGCATGGACCTTGGTTGACCAGTTCTTGTAGTCGTCCAAATTTCGTCTTAAAGACTGACGCTATGCCGCGTGACATCTTTAAGTCTTCTGATACGCAGTGGCCGAGGGAATAATCTGAAGACACGGTAAACAGATCTCGGTGCTCTTCTTTCGTCACGCCATATATACCAAAGGAATACTGTTTCATGAAGTCTTCAAAAGTCGGTTCCTGAGCTATGATCCGACGAACCGTTGCTCCATGCTGGTCTTCATGGTTGTCACTAGAGAAAGGGGCTAGCCGATTGAAGTGTATTACTCTCGGCTTCCCTGTTGGTGTTTTTCTAATCCTGTATATTACGTCGTTTATTCTCTTAACGACCTCATAAGGACCTTCCCAATTTCTTTGCAGCTTTGGTGATAAACCTCGACGCCTTTGTGGATTGTAAAGCCACACTAAATCCCCAGGTCGGTATCCACCTTTTTCTGCCTTGATGTCACACTGGTCATTCATTAGGTCGCTGGCAGCTTGAGTGTTTATGCTGACTTGTTCATGAATGTCGTCCATTCTTCTCCGTAAGTCCATAACGTAATTCTCCCCGGCCAGATTTTCCCCAGGTTTACTGCCATCACATGGCAGGCGCAACTCACGGCCGAATAAGATGTTCGTAGGAGTTTGCCCTGTGGTTTCATGCACGGATGAACGATAAGTCATCAGGAACAGATGAAGATATTGGTCCCAGTCTCTTTGGTGGTTGGAGACTACCTTCGACAAGTATCGGTTGATCGTTCTGTTCATTCGTTCAACCATGTCATCGGACTGCGGATGTAATGCAGTTGTCCTCGTTTTATTAATTCCGTATATTTTACAGATATTTTGGAAAACGGCAGATTCGAAATTTCTTCCCTGGTCGGAGTGAAGTTCACGTGGTACACCAAACCGGCATACACACTCTGTAACTAAGGTTTCGGCGACCGTTGGTGGCTTCCTGGTTGGGTAATGGATAGGCTTCAACCCATTTGGTGAAGTAGTCCATCACAACCATGATGTATTTATTTCCGTCGTCACTTTCTGGAAAGGCTCCGGCTACGTCAATCGAAATGCGCTCAAATGGACTGCCAACGTTGTATTGACGCATTAGAGCTCTTCGTCGTCTATGGGGACCGTTGCTTCCAGCGCAAACCACACATTTCTTGCACCAGTCTTTAACATCCTCCTTGCAGTTAACCCAGTAAAATCTCTGGCGCAATCTTTCTAAAGTTTTGTTGACTTCAAAATGGCTTCCTCCAGATCCGCCATGGATCTCTTTCAATACGTCTGGTATTCTACTCTTAGGAATGACCAACTGAGTTTTCTTCTCAGTTCCTTCAGCATCACACGCTTTAACAGACCATCTTCAATCACCATGGAGTCCCATTGCGCCCAGTGTGGTGAAACGTCTTCCCATATTGGTTTGTTATCTTCTGCTTTCCATTCCAATAAAATTTTCAAAGTCGGATCATTTTCTTGGTCCTTGCGTAGTCCATCGGGCTGCCAACTATCGTCGACTACTGTTATTCTGGCGACGGTGGAATGATGCTTTATTACAAACATTGTTAACAATATATAATATATTAGATGAAGGTGGCTCATTAACTACAACCTACTGTGACTTATCACTTATCACATGAAATTTTATTGCATAAATTGAATTACTATGGAATTCGAGGCTTGCCATTAGACCTGATTCAATCTTACCTTGCAAATAGAGTCCAGACCGTAACTATTAATGGTGATTTTTCCGATTTAGAAACAATAAATATTGGAGTACCTCAAGGTTCTATACTTGGGCCCCTTTTTTTATAATTTATGTAAATGACTTGCCTCAAAACATGCCCAATACAACAACTATTTTATTTGCTGATGACACTACTTTTCTAAAAGATTGTATATGTCCGAACGTTGCTAATATTCAATTTAAGCAAATTACAGATTGTGCAGAAAGATGGTTTTCAGCAAATAAACTTAAACTCAATATAGATAAAACTCAGAATATGATGATCACAAATAAAAAAGTAGACATACCAAAAAGTGTGCCTCATGCAAAAATTTTAGGTTTGCATATTAGTGCAAATATGAATTGGACGTATCATGTTGACAAACTTTGCAATAAATTGACTTCTTCTATATATGCGTTACGGCAAACTATCTCTGGCTTCTCCTAAAGATGCCCTTTTAGCAGCCTATTTTGCAATTTTTCATACACATCTTACCTACGGAATATTAATATGGGGTTCTTGCAACCAATCTATCAATCTATTCAGGATACGAAAGAAAGCTGTGCGAATTATTGCTAAAGCAAATCCTAAAACACATTGTAAGCCATTGTTTCAAAATTTTAAAATATTGCCTCTGCCTTGTATTTTTATATATCAGTGTTTACTCTATGTAAAAAACAACATGAATATACAGTCGACTCTCTCTAAATCGAATTCGTACGGGCTATTTGAATTTGTTCGAATTAGAGAGACTAAAAGAAAATGAAATGAACATTTGTATAAATTACATAGAATATATATATATATATATATATATATATATATATATATATATATATTATTATTATCGCTCGCAATCACGCAGCGCGTCGCTTTAAGTGTTAAAAGTGTCGCAGAAACCGCCATCCTGGAAGCGCTTCCAATTCGACTGCATCCAGGACTCGCTATATGTGTAACGAGAACGACGAATAGCCGATTACTTTGTGAGTATATCCTTTATTTTTCTTTCCTTTCTGGTCTAACTTTGGAAGGGTGGAAACGCACCGCTGAACTGCACCCTACAGTTCACAACAATTACCGAACATTTTATGGTCCTTCGAGCCGGATAGTACTCAGTTTTACCGGATCTTACTCATATTTTTAACCGGAATTATTCATTTATTGTTGCACATCAAAATTCTCTCTTACAGTGATAATCGCTTTTAATGTAAATCTCTTTTTCCGCTCGCAAATTCTTTTTAAAGTAATAACTGTTAAATTACTACAGTTTTTCCGCAATTTAAACATTTTTATTCACTGGGTTGGTTTCATTGAACTGGAGGTATACTCAGTTATTAAGTATTGCAGATATTCTAAAATTTGCTGTGAGTTTTACTCTGTTATCGCTTGTCTCTCAGACTTGCATCTCATATATTTTACATTTATACACATCATGGAGAATAAAATTAAATTGGTAGAGTGCGAAAAGGCAGCCATTTTCGCCAGAGTAAGTCGCTTATATGACGCGTCAAAATCAGTAGTAACTGAAGAAACACGCGCAACCGAAAAATTTCTGGCAGAAACAGAATCAATTGATCAGATACGCATGGAGTTTAAAGCGATTGTTCAAAAGATCAATGAACTAAGCTTAAAATCCGATCCAGACTACACTCCTGATTTTGAGTGCTTATCGTCCTTTGATGATCTTCATTCTTACATAAAGAGAACTCGAGCAAAGTATGACAAGCTCAACCAGCTGTCATAAACAACCCGCCTATTAAAAGTCCTATTAAATTACCACCAATAATTATTCCGCAATTCGACGGTAAAATTGAAAATTGGCCAATATTCTATGAGTCGTTTAAAGCTAATATTCATGATAATCTACAATTAACAAACTCTCAACGCGTACAATACCTTATGGGTAATCTCACCCACAATGCATTAAAGCTTACAGCGGGAGTTATCCCTAACAGTGACAATTATGCTTCGTTATGGAGTAGCTTAGTGGACAGATATCAAGATAAACGTGCTCTTGGTACTTATTACCTTAATACTATTTTTGACTTAAAAACGCCTAGTCATAATAGTAACAGTCTGAACAAATTTATTGAAAATTTGTCATCCGCAGTTCAAGCTCTAGAACAATTAAACTTTAAATATTTAAAAGATTTTATCCTCTTATTTTTGGCTTTAAGGAAGGTCGACGCACAAACCGCACAGCTGTTCGAAATGTCAAAACGTGAAAAGAACATCCCAGAATATTCTGAATTTATTGAATTTGTGAAAAGTCAAGTTAAAATATTAGAACGTACTTCGAATAGTCGTATTAATTTCAATAATACTACAACTTCCAATCTTGTTCCAACTACCCCGACTAAGCCATATAACCGAAATACCCAGTCATTCGTCGTTAACGGTAATAATAATTGTGTTTTCTGCAAACAAACTAGTCATAAAAAATTGTACGAATGCTCCGTCTTTAAATCAGCATCCGTCAAGGAGCGATTTGATTTTGTTAAAGCGAATAAAGGATGCGTAAATTGTTTAAGTCTACATCATACTATCCGCGATTGTAAATCTACACATACATGTATAAAATGTAACAAACACCATCATAGCATTCTGCATTTTAATCAAGAAGCCAAAAAAGATGCCAATGTTGGACCGTCAGAGTCTAGTGATGACGTCATCAATCGTGACGAAGCCGCTCCGGTTCAACTCAAGCCTGTTATCACCGAGCCAAATAACACAGTGTCCTATTGCACGCAAATAAAAACCGCTTCGCCGCCTATGCGAACTACAGTATTATTGTCAACCGCTCAAGTTCTTGCTCAAGCCAAAGATGGCAACAATAAACGTATTAGATGTTTGATAGATAATGCGTCACAAGACAATATCATTACGCTAAATTGTTGTAAACATTTAAATTTAGATATAATACTGCTATCTAACTCATTCATAAAGGGTGTCGGCAATGCATCCCGGCCAGTTCATGGCTATGTTGTACTAAACATAACCTCCAAAACCTCCAGCGAGAAATTCACGATACAATCGCTTGTAGTAGATTCTATAACTGAAAAATTACCCGCTGTGTATGTCAATCCCGCTATAATTTAAAATTTTTCGCATCTGACGCTCGCGGATCCGACCTGGAATATTCCAGGGCAAGTTGATCTAATTTTAGGCGTTCGACTCTTCCCGCATATATTAACCGGGCGCTCTATAACCACCGCTTCCGGTCCCGCCGCAATTGAAACGGTTTTTGGTTATTTACTCATGGGAGAGGTTCCCATCGCAATCAATTCCGAGACCGCAACTAACGTATTTTGTTCTATTTCAAACGCTTCATTAGATAACAAGCTCAAACAATTTTGGGAATTAGAAGAGCTGCCAAAGAAAGTTTTTCTGAGCCCATCTGAAATGGAATGCGAGAAACTTTTTACAGAATCAGTAAGTCGCGATGATACTGGCAGGTACTCAGTTGCCTTACCTTTTTGCAAAGAGCCTAAATTGTTAGGTAACTCTTTTACAAACGTCTTGAAACGTTTAAAATCGCTAGAACGTAAACTAGAACTCTGCCCAGAACTACGCAGTAATTATAACGAAATCATTAGACAGTAATGTGATGATGGTTATTTATCAGAACTATCACCTGATGAAAATAGAAATGAGGGTTATTTTATCCCACATCACCCCATAATCCGACAAAATAAAGTTACCACCAAGGAACGAGTAGTATTAGATGGTAGCTGTAAAACTGGCACAATGGTTTCACTCAACGATCTTCTGTATCCCGGGCGTAACTTACAAAATGACTTATTTACTATTTTACTAAACTTCCGACTCTTTAAAGTTGCCATAACTGCCGATATTAAACAAATGTACTTACAAATTGCTGTTTCTGAACAACACCGCAAATATCAGAAAATTTTATACAGATTTAATACTTCTGAACCCATTCGCACCTTTATGTTTAATAGAGTAATTTTCGGTCTAACGTCTAGTCCATTCTTAGCCCTTCGCACTGTCCGTCAATTAATTGAAGACGAACGGGAAAAATTTCCTACTGCCGCATCAACAATCGAAAATCATTTTTACATGGATGATTTAGCCACGTCGACTTTAAATGAAAACGACGCGGTAAATTTAATTTCTAATCTTATCGCTCTTTTCAATTCAGGAAAATTTGAAATAGTTAAATGGGCGAGTAATTCAAAATTTGTATTGTCAAAATTACCAGAGTCAATCTGTTTAGTCAAGGAAGTAAATTTCAACAAGGATAATTCCTTAAAGGTTTTAGGCTTAAAATGGAATCACGTTGAGGACATTTTTACATTTGAAATAAGTAATACTACTGAGAATAATTGTACAAAGCGGGTTATACTTTCTACCGTGGCACGCCTATGGGATGTATTAGGATTAGTAGCACCCGTTATATTATATGCCAAGTTACTAATTAAAGAACTTTGGTTGCAACAAATTGAACGGGATGATACACCCCCCGCAGAAATAGTATTAGTATGTAACAAACAAAAGGCCGAACTATCACTTTTATCAGAATTGCGCATCCCTCGTCATCTCAAGGTAATTGAAGGCTGCACAGTTAATTTAGTCGCAATCGCAGATGCCAGTTTGAAAGCCTATGGCTGTGTAATCTATTTGCATGCCACAGACGCTGACAAAAATGTATCCGTTAATATTGTATGTGCCAAGTCAAAGGTAGCCCCCACAAAAATTATTTCGCTCGCACGGTTAGAATTATGTGCTGGTGTATTAATGGCTAAACTTTTAAAACTAGTATATGACACGTATCGTGTCCGCTACCCTATAGAAAACATTTACGCCTTTTTGGACTCCAGGATCGCTTTAGACTGGATTCATTCCTCTCCACATCGCTGGAACATTTTTGTAAGCAATCGCGTTGCACAGTGTCAAGAAAATCTTGATCCAAAACACTTTTATCACGTTGCTGGAATTGATAATCCCAGTGACTGTCTATCCCGAGGTTTACTACCCTCGCAATTAATGTCGCATCCTCAGTGGTGGCACGGGCCATTCTGGCTAAAGAGTTTAGTATCGTCTTGGCCTATAAAATCTTTTGAACCCTCCAACTATTCAGAGTTACCCGAATATAAAACAAAAACATTAACTACTACAACCGCAGAAGACTTAAATTCATCCGTGATCTGTTCACTAGCGCTACGCGTGTCATCATGGTCCAAGTTACTTAGGATAGTAACATACATTCTAAAATTTATTAAAAAATTACCTCGCTCATATGTCATTACTGCCGCGGACTTGAATGCGGCTGAAACAATAATAATCTCGCATCTTCAAAACGCCTATTTTAAGGACGATCTTTATAAAATCAAAAATAATAAAATTCCCTCTACACAAATCCGGAAATTAAATCCCTTTATTGATAGGGCTGGAATTTTAAGAGTAGGAGGAAGAATATCCCACGCAGAACTACCTTTTGAAGCTCGTCACCCGGCCATCCTTCCTAAAAGAGATCATATCGTAAATCTAATAATAGATTTTTATCATTTATCAAATTGTCACACCGGGCCTGACTTGCTAACTGCACTTATACGCCAAAAATTCTGGATTTTGGCCTCCAGAAGTATTATACGACAAAGAGTCCGATTATGTAACCGCTGCTTTAAGAATGCACCGAGGAATGCTGTAGCACAAATGGCAGATCTTCCTACATTTCGCGTACAAGAAGCTAAAGCTTTTGTACATACTGGCGTTGATTATGCTGGGCCTATAAATATAACACTTTGTCGCCGTCGTGGTCAACATCGTCAAAAGGCATATATTTGCCTATTTATTTGTCTAGTTACAAAGGCTGTCCATATTGAACTCACATCAAGTTTATCTACCGAGTCATTCTTATCCACCTTTAAAAGATTTATTTCACGACGTGGTCCAGTGTCGCACTTATATTCCGACAACGGAACCAATTTTGTAGGCGCTAAAGCTTATCTCGACGAATTACATAACTTTATTACATCACAGTCATATAATAGAACTCTATTAGAAGAACTAGCTAATCGTCGAATCGAATGGCACATGATACCTCCGAGGGGTCCGCATTTCGGAGGGGGTTGGGAGGCAAACATAAAGAGTCTTAAAACACATTTATATCGTGTTATAGGGTCTCAGTTGCTCACCTTTGAAGAACTTATGACAGTTTTAACCCAAATAGAGGCGCTATTAAATTCCCGTCCGCTCTCATTATTAACCGCAGATCCATATCCGGAAGCACTCACGCCCGCACACTTCCTCATGAGCACACCTATACAATATCTTCCTGCAGAAGGATTCTCAAAGGGGGATACTAACTTAATAAAACGCAAACATTTATTAGACAGCTTAGTTCTCGCTTACTGGAAAAAATGGCGCCTGGAATATCTTCATACTTTGCAAGTACGTCAAAAATGGTGCTAGTCTGAAGAACCGATAGAAATCGGTACTGTAGTTTTAATACACCTAGATAATATACCTCCGCTTCGATGGCCGCTCGGCGTTATCGAACAAGTTTTTCCGGGCTCAGATGGGGTGGCTAGAGTTGCTCTAGTTAAAAAAAAGTTGTGTCCATTGCCGACACAGTAAATTACGTCATTTACTTATGATATATAATTTTTTCTCTTTATTTTTTTTTGGGATTATTCACTTGGGAAATTTATGTAGTTAAATTAGTATACATCTATTATGAATAGTTAACCTATTTTAATTACCTTAATATTAGTATTTATTGAAAATACGGGTATTTTCAAGGGCGGGGAGCATGTTTCCGCCTTTTTTAATGTTGGGCACTCCCTTTATCCAAAAATTTCCGCACGCCCATGCTCACGCAACTCAGCAGAAGATTCGTATGAATTGTGTGTACGTTAGCGCCAAAAAATACACAAAATTGTATAGTTTTTATAAACTAAAGACATTTGTTATTACTTGCTTGCAAGTCAGTATTCGCAAGTAGCGAGACCGAGTCGCTTGTCTCTGTCAATCGCTCACAATCACGCAGCGCGTCGCTTTAAGTGTTAAAAGTGTCGCAGAAACCGCCATCCTGGAAGCGCTTCCAATTCGACTGCATCCAGGACTCGCTATATGTGTAACGAGAACAACGAATAGCCGATTACTTTGTGAGTATATCCTTTATTTTTCTTTCCTTTCTGGTCTAACTTTGGAAGGGTGGAAACGCACCGCTGAACTGCACCCTACAGTTCACAACAATTACCGAACAATTATGGTTATTATTATTATTATTATTATTATGGTTATTATTATTATTATTATTATTATGATTATTATTATTATTATTATTATGTTTATTATTATTATTATTATTATTATGGTTATTATTATTATTATTATCCCTCCTCCTTCCTACTGTCTTCCCAATATAAAGAACAGGTCTAATTTACATACGGTTGTGTAACAAATATGTAAATACTTATGTTTGTACAAAATAACAAATAAATATATTAGTATTAACAACGATTCATTTTTGGTTATTATAAACTTATCCTAATACCCTTCTTACAATATTGCAGGTCCCTAGGATTGTGGCCTTCGGTAGCAGTAAGTATAAATCTTCTCGAAGCTGTAGCGTCCGGCAGCCGTATATAGGTAAAAATTACAAATCGCTATCAATGAGGCGTCCTTATAAACTCTTAGCCGATATGGCGTCCGCAATATACAAATTTTGTATAAAATACCGACTACCGAGCGTCCAGCAACGTTGCCATATTTATGAGCACTTACTATAATAGCATCAAATAGAACGATTGCATATAAAAATTTTACTGAAACATTATGAACGAATGAAACGAGTTTAAAACCTGACATATAAACTAAATTTAAACAACTGTTACATGTTATTTGAAAGACATTAAAATTTTAATTTCATATTTCTTAAAATCACTCATGGCTAACCGTGCATAAAATCCACTTATTTAACAAATATAATGTTAAATTTGATTTTTTTCTTCGCTATAACTATATCTTATTTATTATTATTAATATTATTATTATTTCTACTGTTATTATTATTATTATTAATGTTATTACTATTATTATTGTTATTATTACATATTATTGTAATTATTATTATTATTATATTATTCGTAATGTTCTGAAGTTTTTGCGTGCGGTAAATATCCATGAAAACTTATAGACTTGATTTTCATTTTATTTAAATTTTCCATTATACGTATGCATAAGTATGCGTAAATACTTATTTTTTATATATTGAATTTTATGCATATGGATTTTTTTGATCTCATATACATATGTATATATGTTACTTTTTTCAAAATTATTATTATTCTTAATTTATACTTGCATATTAGTACATATCCCGTATATATATTTATATAATACTTTTTGAGTAGTATATAGGCTAATAACCTCAGCAGTTGATGCCCTATTCTAGTTAAAAAAATATTATTATAATTATTATTATTATTATTATTGTTATTGATATTATCATTATTATTATTATTCTTATTATTATTATTAATTAGGTGATAACAATTACTCGAAAGTTAAGTCATACAGCATTTATTCTTGCTCTAAAAAAAACAACCTCGTGGATGTGTGTATGCTCTTTGAATTTTTTGTACGATGTTTAATAAATTAAATGAATGTTTTCTATGAGTGTATTTTGTGTACTTGAACTTGAAGAATTTGTAAGATCTTACTACCCTGAATTAAGTGCAAGGGTGCACCGAAATGTTGGTATAGTAAGAATAAATGCTGTTTGACTGTACTTTCGAGTAATTGTTAACACCTAATCCACATCACAGTCGAGAAATTACCCACAATTATTACTAATATTAAAATTATTATTATTATTAATATTATTATTATTATAATTAATAAGTATTACTTTTATTATTATTATTAATTATTATTTCTTATATTATTATTAACATTATTATTATTATATTATTAATATTATTATTATTTACTATTATTTATTAATATAACTATTATTATTATTATTGTTATTAATATTATTATTACTATTATTATTATTTATAATAATTATTATTATTATTGCTATTATTATTATTATTATTATAATTAATATTACTTTTAATATTATTATTATTATTATTATTATAATTAATATTACTTTTAATATTATTATTATTATTACTTTTAATATTATTATTATTATTATTATTATTATTATTATTATTATTATTATTATCCCTCCTCCTTCCCACTGTCTTCCCAATATAAAGAACAGGTCTAATTTACATACGGTTGTGTAACAAATATGTAAGTACTTATGTTTGTACAAAATAACAAATAAATATATTAGTATTAACAACGATTCATTTTTGGTTATTATAAACTTATCCTAATACCCTTCTTACAATATTGCAGGTCCCTAGGATTGTGGCCTTCGGTAGCAGTAAGTATAAATCTTCTCGAAGCTGTAGTTTTTCTAAGTTTTTCCTTAATGTCTTAGGGATCTCTCCGGTTGCACCAATAACGATTGGGACAACAATGACCGACTCCATTTTCCACATTTTCTTCACCTCATCAGCAAGTGGTAAGTACTTATTAATTTTATCGGTGTGAGCTTTCTTTAGATTTGTAGCGTGAGGAACAGTAATATCAATGATGTAGGTTTTCTTTTCTGCTTTGTTGACTAAGACTATATCTGGGATATTGTGTTCTATTGTGTTGTCGGTTATAATTTTTCGGTTCCAGTAAATTCTTCCTTCATCCTTATCTTCTACCAGAGGTGGATTATATTTATAGTACGGCTGTGTATCCTGAAGTCCTAGATGTTTACTTCGCAGTTCTTGATGTATGATTTTTGCCACTTGATTATGCCGCTGTAGATATTGTTGTGGTGCTAATACAGAGCACTCCGATATGATGTGATCTATGTGTTCATCACTCTCGTTACACATGCGACATTTTACACTTACTATATCTTGTTTTAGTATATTAGCTGCATGCAGTCGTGTTGCGTTGATCTGGTCTTGTATGGCTAGGATGAATCCTTCTGTTTCTCTGAAGATATTACTTTTTCTAAGCCACATCTGTGATAGTTGCGCATCAATGTCCCTGTTTTCCATGAGTGCGGGGTATCTACCGTGCAGAGTTTTACTTTTCCATTGATCTTTTATTTCTTCTATACTTTTTATTTTTGCAAGCGGGTTATAAGTTTTATCTGCTAAGTATAGCGGAGTAAGGTTTATGTCCATTTTTACTATTTTTTTGTGTATGTTGCAGGTGGCGGCTTTCTCATGGAAGTAATCCCGAAGATTTTTTATTTGTTTGTAATGCCTGTGTAACCCGCCTTTATGAGGCGAATTTGCAAATAATAATTAAAGTGGGTTCTTACCAGGCTGGAGGTACAATTTGTAGCAAAACCAAATGATTTATAATAAATAAAGAGTTTACTTACTGTTGCTTCTTCCTGCTGATTTACTCGTGGTCTCTGCTTCAGGTTTTTGAGTGAACAGGATATTTTAGGAAGGATGTTTTCAGTAAAACGGATTATATATATATATATATATATATATATATATATATATATATATATATATATATATATAATAAATATATTCGTGGTAATTGATAAGTATACAAAAGGTATATGAGTGGATAGACTGTTCGATAGGACAAGCCCTGGACTTCACTGTCTTCCTATCGTACAGTCGGCCATTATATATCTATGTAAAGCTAAGTCAGCAAAAGAAATTGAGGTCTGATCTACTTATTAATTAATAATACTTATTCTGCACTTGCCTACTTATTGCGAATATTTATTCAACAATTGTATATTAGTTTGGAAACACAAGTGACCTCATTTATGTGCTGACTTTGGTTTACATACCTCCCCTCTTTAAAAATTTGCTTCCTTTGGGGCACAATTTTTCTTAACTATTGAGACCACGTTCCATGGAGTGCCCATTTTCTGGTGGAGGAGCTCTTGGTGACGTGATGGTGGATGCTCCTTTGGATGCCATCTGCTTCCTAGGACTGGTATGTTAGGTTTCCACCCTTGGCTTTCTGGCAGGCCCCTGTGGTTTCTCTTGTGTTGTGTCGATAGTATGTGGGCGGTTCTTCTGGTGGCGCACTAGGTGTTCTAAATTCATTGCTATTTATAATGATTTCCTGCATTTCTTGTTCATGGTATGGCTGTCGTGTTTGTCTATGGTGATTGTTGATGACCAACTGTGTCAGCGCATCCCATAAACAAGCTGCTACTCCAAGTGTACAACCTACAGACTTATATAAATTATATCCATTTAACAAAGAATCCAGAACATATTTCAAAATTTTTATGATCGTATAGATACCAATGAATCCTGACATGAACATCCCTAGGCTGGAAAACCATCCCCACATTTGCTTCAAGGTAGATGTAGCCAGTGTCTTTATATCCCCCTTTGTGAATAGGTCGAGAGTCGTTAGTCCTTGACTCTCTGTGTCTCTGCCTACTACCCTTCTCGTGATGATGTTCGAAATGGCTTGCCTCTCGATCCCGAAGAGTAGAGCATCTTGTGCTGTTTTCACTTCCCTTTCGGTGTAGATGCCGGCATTACCCATGTCGAACAATGGTTTGAAGTTGAAGTCTGGTTCCTGTTGGATGGTGAGGATCTCTGGTTCTACTCCATGAATGGGGTGTGGTCCGAAATCAATCCATTTTCCTTCCACTAGAAATACTGATGGGGAGATATTGCTACAATCTATTTGCATACCTTTGTCTTGAAGTATATGAGTAATTGGTGTTAAATACAGCTCTTCTTTTTCTGCATATACTGGGAGTTCGTTATAGCATGCGTCGGTCCTGCGCACCTTCACTACCTTGGGTGTGCACTGCATGATGTGGATGACTTCTCCCATAACTCTTCCTACGTATCCCAGTTTATTTCAGAGCAGGGCGCTAACTGCATTTGGGGCAAGTGGAGCTAATAATAATCGATTTCTCAACATGTCTCTTTCTATCAGGCATTGTCGATGGATAATATCTGCGTACATTGATCGCATCTCTCTCTTAAAGGCTTGCTCAACATATAAAAATTTTGTATTCAGGTATGACAAGAGATTGATATTCTTTGGATTTTGGATGCTTTTCTCGAAATATTTCATGCCAATCTCAGTTTTGAAAACTACTAATAATTTAGGGTGCTCAGTGAGCCACATTTCTAAATTACATTTGTTTTCTGAATTAATCTTAATGCAAATACTTTATCCCCTTGCTCTACTACAATGTATCGCTTTTCATGATGATATTTAGTTTTACCTGTGTCCACAATAGATACTTCTCCTTCATAAAGAACAGCCATGTTGGATTCGTCGCACTGCCCTGGCGATGTCCTTTCCCAAACTGACTCGCCAATTTCGGTGTCCATGCAGTAGCCCTCTAAGAAAGAACAAACTAAACCACTGTTTAGTATGATTTCATTTGATTCTAGCCTAACGCTAGCCGTGTAGTCCTTTAATGAAATTTTTACTGTGGCTAAAACTAGCACGCTTTCCCAGGTTATACCGTTCTCTGTATATGACCCTCCAGCACATTTTCCGTCAATGTCTACTGCTCCCGCCAGTGTCATGGATGTTGAAGTTGATGAGTTTCCCATAAGATGATTCACATACTGATTTCCGAATCCTCTGAAGACCTTGGTTCGGTGCATGAGTCTGCATTCCTCTGGGCCGACTTCGTGGATGTAAGTTAGTAATCCCTGCTGCACAGAAGACGTGTGACTGTGCATACCGCAGTGTTGTACAAGTCGTGTGACCTCGACTAAGCAGGCGTAAACTTGTACCGTTTGGAATTCATTCTCTTGAATGACCTGAATGATTTTTCTTGTTTCGGTGTATCCTTTATCGATGTCTGGACACTCCGCCACATCCTTGAGTGAAACTGTTGTTATATTTGTGGTCGGACCTCGGCAATCGAAACCGATGATGGCATGAGAAGTGGTGATGAGTGACATGAGAATGATGACGGCACTCTTCATCTGGAACAAAGAGAGTAAGGTGTGTTTTGAGGGAGTGGCTGTGTCAGGCCGGACACTACTGCAGTTTGGTCCAGCGCTGTCTCTCTGCCAAGTAGTACTCCTTTTTCTCTTTCTTTGTCATTTTATATCTATTTATAGGGAGGGGGCGAAGCACACGTAAACCCTCTGTAGCTAGTAGAGGATTGTATGTGGCTTCATTCAAATTGTTCCAATTCTTCTCTTCTCTGTTTGCCATTTTGTTTGAGGCCGATTTTTTCGTCACAGCTTCCCAATATATTTGCGGCATGGGACCCTGCTCATCACAAAGGTCTCAATTTTCTGGTTCACTGGGTCGTTGCGGTGTCGGATGTCTACTGGTGCGGTGGGTTGAACTGGTCCGCAAGCCTTCGAACTGCTGCTGCGGATTTGGTCCCATTTCCTCGCAATTGTCCCAGTTCTCGGCGCAGTGGACGACGTATTGAGCGGCCATCTTGAAACAAACCTTATTGTTTTCGTCTTGGGGAAATGATCCATGGATGCTGAGGTGCTGGGCCTTTACTACGGGTGTGGTATCTGGGTACAGAAGTAGTGGTAGTATCTGTTTGTCCCTGTCGTACCAGTGCATCTATTAATAGACTGTCCTGAGTTATCCTATGTATCCTCTCTGAGTCTATTTCATTTTTATTTCGCTCCTCTGTGCTGGCCATTTCTTCATCTTTTGATGTACTTGTTTCTTCGCTCTCATCTTCTTGATCCAAAAGGCTCTCATCTCTAAATGGTTTTAAACGGTTGACATGTACCGTTTGAATTTTTCCGGACTTCTGTTGTTTAATTTTATATGTCACGGGTCCCATTATTTCCGTTATGAAGTACGGTCCTATCCATGGCTTGTGTAGTTTTCGTGACGTACCTGCGTGTATTGCTGGGTTATGCAGTATACTGCGTCACCGATTTTGTAGACTGCTGACTTGGTGTGTTTGTTAAATTGTTTATGCGTTTTCTCTGTTGCCTTGTTGATGTTTTGCTTTACTGTATTGAAAGCAATTTGCAACCTTTGTTTTAATTCTGACGCATAATTGTCTGCATAATCATACCGTAGATCTTGAGGTCTTGTGATGTCGTCATACGGGAATTCCATATCACGACCGTGCATTAGGAAGAATGGTGTCTCGTTTGTACTATTATGCCTGCTACTTCTGTATGCCAGTAGCACGAATGGCAGCCATTCATCCCAGTCGGTTTGATCTCTATTCACAAAATGAGACAAGATGTCCTTGAAGACGCGATGACTTCGCTCTATCATCCCATTTGTTTGTGGTCGGTATGCAGTTGTTTGTAGTTTTTCGACGCCAAATATTTTACAAACTTCTCTAAAAATTTCAGAAGTGAAATTTGCGCCTTGGTCGGTCAGCAGTTGTCTTGGAGCCCCGTGTCTTGAGATGATTTCTTGTGACAATATTTTTGGAATTGTTGATGCCTTTTGGTCCGGTATAGCGAATGCTTCTGGATATTTCGTGAAGTGGTCCTGGAAGGTTAAGATGTATTTGTTCCCTCTCATGCTTGTTGTTAATGGACCGACAATATCCATTGAGACTCTTTCCATTGGTCTACTAACTTCATTGAACTTTTGAAGTGGCACAGGCATGTGATGCGGTGACGTTTTCCTCTCATTGCATGAATGACATTTCTTGCAATAGTTTTCAATGTCCTTAGCCATTGCTTTCCAAAAAAAATTTTCCTTGATTCGGCTGTATGTCTTCTCGAACCCCTGATGTCCCGCATATGGTAGGTTGTGGTAATCGTGCATTACCTTGAATTTCATGGATACTGGAACTACGAGTTGATGATGACGTTCATTATTTGATTTTTCTTTGAAGATTAATCCTTCGTCATCCGTGAAATACCCTTCTTTAGTGGAGAGCTGTTGCACTGCGGCATCCTGGCTTTGTTTATTTGCTATCATGTGTCTATCCCATATTGGTTCATATGTTCCATCAACTTCTACAGCATTAATTGGTATTCTTGAGAGTACGTCTGCGTTCACATGCTTCTTCCCCGCTCTATGTTCAATCTTGTACTCGTATTCTTGGAGAGTAAGCGTCCATCTTGCCAAACGTGATTGTGGATTGCTGATCGAAAATAGCCATTTCAGTGGTTGATGGTCAGTTATTATTGTGAATTTTCTTCCATATAGATAGCATCGATAGTATTTTACACCCCAGATTATCGCAAGACATTCTTGTTCGGTGGTAGTGTAATTTACTTCAGCTTTATTTAACTGACGACTTGCAAAAGCTATTGGCCTCTCGTATCCATTGCATTTTTGACTCAGTATGGTACTTATAGCTTTGCCGCTTGCATCGGTAGACAAGATGAATTCCTGGGTGAAATCTGGATGGGCTAAGACTGACTCGGAACAGAGGGCATTCCTTAGTGAGTTGAATGCCTTTTCGCAATCTTCGGTCCAGACGAACGGCTCACTTTTTTGTGTTAATTTTGTGAGAGGTTTTGATGTTTTTGCGAAATCCTGTACAAATCTTCTGTAAAATCCTACTAGGCCGCAGAATGCCCTGATCTCCTTGACTGATTTTGGTTTTGGATAATTTTGTATGACTGTAATTTTTCCTGGATCCGGTTTAACACCCTCACCATTTATGATGTGTCCTAAATACTTCGTTTCAGTCTTCAAAAAATTGCATTTACTGGGTTGCAATTTAAGGTTTGCCTGTCTTAGTCTCTTGAAAACCTCCGTGAGTCGTTTGAGATGTTCGTCTGCTCCATTCCCATTGAACACGATGACGTCATCCAGGTATATCAGGCATTTTTCTCCCCTTAACCCAGATAGCACACTATTCATGAGTCGTTGAAATGTGCTCGGTGCGTTTACAAGTCCAAACGCCATCTTCGTGAACTGATAATGCTCTCCATTTGTAGTGAATGCTGTCTTCTCCTTGTCTTGGTCTTCTAGTTGCACTTGCCAGTAGCCGGATGCCAAATCTAGGGTAGTGAATAGATTTGCATTTCCTAACTGATCCAGGGTTTCTTGCATGTTGGCCACAGGAAAGTAATCCTTCTTTGTTACTTTGTTCAGGCCCCTGAAGTCGATACACACCCTTATTTTTTCTTCCCAGTTTTCGGATTTCTTCGGTACGATAACTACTGGTGCTGACCATGGTGAATCGGAGGGTTCTATTACCCCTGCTTCTCGCATTTTCTTCAATTCTTTAGTTAACGGCTCTTGTTGGCTGTGAGGAACTCGATACGGTGCTGTAGCTATAGGCGGCACATCTTCAGTAATTATTCTGTGTTTTACTTTATGTGTACACCCTAGCTTCGTGTCCTCCCATTGGAAAATATCTTCATATTTCACCAGTAAATTCAGTAATTTACTTTTTACCTCTTCCGGTAAATAATTCAAGTTGAATTGCTCTTCAATGGCTTTCTTCACTTGAACCTCCACAGTGCACACTGCATGCTGGTTTTTGTTTACAGCTGGCGTGGCCTGTGAACTTCTTCCGGTGGACTTGGCTTGTCCCCGCTTCTTCTTCGGATTGTCAGCTGCCTCGACTTGCTGCCCTCTTCTTGAGATGGTCGACGTATGCTGTCCTTTATTGTTTCGAGCCTGTATGTTTCCAGCGCTCACCCCTTGAGAATTCTTCCTTTTTCCGACTACAGCTGTCCCGACTGGTCCTTTTGAAGTGGTCGGCGAATGCTGCTCGATTTGAGCCTGTTTATTTCCAGCGCTCACCCCTTGAGAATTCTTCCTTTTTCCGACTACAGCTGTCCCGACTGGTCCCTTTGACGTGGTCGGCGAATGCTGCTCGATTTGAGCCTGTTTATTTCCAGCGCTCACCCCTTGAGAATTCTTCCTTTTTCCGACTACAGCTGTCCCGACTGGTCCTTTTGACGTAGTCGGCGAATGCTGCTCGATTGGAGCCTGATGACTTCCAGCGCTCCCCTTCTCAAGTACGGCCGATTTTCCGATTACCATATTCTTCCTTAATAGAAGCTCTTGATTTGTGAAGTTCATCAACTTCACCGGTATTTTTTTTTCTACTTTTGTTATGACTCTTTCAGCCATAACCCCATGGGTCCTCAGCTCTACCGGCTCCACCACGATATCTTGCTCCGGATTGATCAGATCCTGGACTGCAGCACACACGAATTCAGAATTTGGAGGAATCTTCACGGCGCTCTTCAATCTAACCAATCCACTAATTTGTGTGACTGATTCTTCTCGATGAAGGGAGCCCATCGCCATATTTTGAATTCCCGCGGCCTTATCTCGACTTGTGATGGCTGCCCGCTGAATACGTGCCTGAGCGTTGTTTTGCTTATCAGACACTGTTGCTCGTCGCTCCGCCTTCTCGATGACGTCATTGGCTTGGATTGCGACATCACTCCCAATGACATTGACTGGCGCTATCGCGGCCATATTTTCCAGGTCAGTGTTGCTCAGCAATTTCAAACGTATGTTTTTAAATCGTACATCCTCTCTCGACACGAGCACGTCGAATTTACGAATGAAGTCTCTACCTAATAAGCCATCTGCATCTAAATCTAGCAAACTACCATCTTTTGTCGGAAACTAGAATTTTGGCAATTAAATTTAATTTCACTTGTGCCGTAGTACGACACTGTTGCACCTGTTATTGCTTTTAAACGCCCAATATCCCCATTTTGGATTCTATGCCCCTTTACAAAATTTTTCTTAATAATTGACACTCTTGACCCTGAATCTATTAATAATTTTACATGTGTGTCTTCAATTTGGACTAAAATAAAATTTGGGTCATTTGTATTTAATTCTAAAACTGAGCGAATTTGATTAATTTTGAATGTTCTTACTGAGACCTCCCGTGACGGGGCGAGCGCGAGAGGTGATGTCCGTTTAAATTTTGAGATCGGTGTCCTCCTTGCGTTTTGTTGGTGCCTCTGTTGTTTTCTTGACTGTCTCCAGGTGGTCCTTTGTACCTGCTATAATTTTGGCTCCTATTTTGATTAAAATTTGTTCTACAGTCTCTTGCATAATGCCCTAGTTTTCCACAATGTGCACAGGAATTTTTCCTCTTCAATCTCGTCGCATGTGTCCTATCTCACCACATTTGTAGCATTTTATAACTCGTTGGGATGTACGTGACCTTTTAGTTACCACCCCTACTTCTAGATAACCCTTTTTCTCTGCGGCTAGTTCTAATTCTTCTTCCTCAGCTAGTTCTACAGCTTCCTCAAATGTTAAATCAGAATTTTTCAAAGTTTGCTTAAGAATTTTTTTAATATCAGATCTAAGTCCATCTTTAAATCGAGATAAAATTTGATAATTTATATAACTTTCATTCGCACTTTCTACTTTTAATAATTCTATCTTTAGATCCCTTAAACGTTCTGCAAAATTTTGTATTGATTCCCCTACTTTTTGTGTGCAATTCCAAAATTCTTTGTTAGTTTGCTCTGTATATCTACGTTTAGAAAATCGTTTTATAATTTTTTGACTAAATTCTGCAAACTTTATTGTTGTAAGATGTAAATCTGTTTTTGCACAATAAAATTTTAACGCCTCCCCACATAATTTTGTACGAACAAGGTCTACTATATTTCTGTCTTCAAATTTTCCAATACTTGTTCTTACTAGTATTTTGCTAAAAAAATCTTCTACTTTGTCACCATTAAATTCCGGTATTTGTGTCATTATCGCATTTTTTAACGACAATGCTTCTGTTTCTGATTTAACTGCTGATATATTAGAACTACCCGCAGGGCTACTACCCGCTGGCATTTTTATTTATATATTTGAAAAACAAATTTTTGAAACAAATCGTACTCCGCGAGTGGTTCAGATATACTGGCCACCCTGGTCTGGCAAACTACCCCAAAACCGCTGCCACCAATTTGTAACCCGCCTTTATGAGGCGAATTTGCAAATAATAATTAAAGTGGGTTCTTACCAGGCTGGAGGTACAATTTGTAGCAAAACCAAATGATTTATAATAAATAAAGAGTTTACTTACTGTTGCTTCTTCCTGCTGATTTACTCGTGGTCTCTGCTTCAGGTTTTTGAGTGAACAGGATATTTTAGGAAGGATGTTTTCAGTAAAACGGATTATATATATATATATATATATATATATATATATATATATATATATATATATATATAATAAATATATTCGTGGTAATTGATAAGTATACAAAAGGTATATGAGTGGATAGACTGTTTGATAGGACAAGCCCTGGACTTCACTGTCTTCCTATCGTACAGTCGGCCATTATATATCTATGTAAAGCTAAGTCAGCAAAAGAAATTGAGGTCTGATCTACTTATTAATTAATAATACTTATTCTGCACTTGCCTACTTATTGCGAATATTTATTCAACAATTGTATATTAGTTTGGAAACACAAGTGACCTCATTTATGTGCTGACTTTGGTTTACACCTGTCTCGTATACTTGGTATACCTCTTCCACCATCTCGACGGGGTAAGTGAAACCTTTCTACTGCACTTTGTGGATGATGTGCTCGATGTTTCTTAAATGCCTTTCTTGTTTGACGATCTAGGGTATCCAGTTCTGTGTCCGTCCAATTGACAACTCCGAAACTGTAAGTAAGGACCGATGTTGCGTAAGTATTTATAGCCCTGCTGGTGTTAATTGCAGATAATTCTGTTTTCAAGACGGCTTCTACACGCTGGAGGTAAGTATTTGTTAAATCTTCTTTAACTTTTTTCTCAACAATGCCCAAAGTTTGTTCGTGGCCTAAATATTTATATTTTTCTTCCTCCATACCTGTTATTTCACCTTGATGTTCATTCACTACATATCCTGGTTGTTGTATCCATTTTCCCCTCTCCATGCTGTTGACTTTGCATTTATCCATTCCAAACTTCATGGATATGTCTGTACTATATTTCCCGACGCAGTCAATCAATTTGTGTAAGTTGTTCTGTGAGTTGACAAACAGTTTGAGATCGTCCATGTACCATAAGTGACTTAGATTGGTACCATAGAGATCAAATACTTTTTTCAGTTTATTCAGGGTGGCTGTCAGCGGCTGTAGCGCTAAGCAGAACCACAGCGGGCTGAGAGCATCCCCCTGGAATATTCCTCTGTTTATGTTAATTGTACCAATGTCCTTAGTGGCTGCGCCGTTCAATACAAGAGTTGTTTTCAATTCACACATAGCATGGCTTAGGAAGTTTTTAATATGTTCTTCTATTTTATATAAGTCGAGAACTTCTTTTAACCAGCTGTGTGGCACGCTATCAAACGCCTTTTGATAATCTATGTATGCAACATGCAATGGAGTCTTCGTTTTTTTGGCGTGGTTGGAGATAACCGAGTCAATTACCAATTGCTCTTTGCACCCTTTGGATCCCTTACGGCAACCTTTTTGTTCCTCAGGTAGTAATTTATTTGTTTCCATGTGCTTGTATATTTTATCTGTTATCACAGACGTAAGTATCGTTCGTGGCTTCTGCAGACTTTGGTAAAAGGTAAGTTACTCCTGTGCATATGAATGTTGGCATTGTTTCCGGCTCCTTTAGTATCTTTGTGTAGCACTTAGCAATTTGTGCATGTGTAGTTGTTAGTTTCTTATACCAAAAATTTTGTAATTTGTCTGGTCCCGGTGCCTTCCAATTTTGGTTCTTCTTTATTGCATGTTGTACTTCTTCTAGTGTTATTTCCCATGCAAGCATTGTACGTATATTTGTTGTTCTAGCTTTTTCCTCTCTTATCCACGTTCCTTTTTTATGTGTCTTTGGGTTACTCCATATGTTTTCCCAAAATGACTTAGTTTCAACATTGCTCGGCAGCGATCTGTTATTGTTTGCTGTATTTTGTTTCTCCATATCCTTATAAAAGCCACGTTGATTAGTCATAAACTTCGTGTTATCTATTCTACGCTTGTTACTTGCAATATATTTTTTAAGTCTTTTTGCTTTTGCTGCTAATGTCTGTTTTAGTAAATCTAATATTTCAACTATTGTGGGATTGTCTTTAGATTATTATTATTATTATTATTATTATTATTATTATTATTATTATTATTATTATTATTATTATTATTTTTATTATTATTATTATTATTATTTTTATTTTTATTTTTATTATTATTATTATTATTATTATTACATAGGACGCTTAATATATGCAAGGGTGTCATTTATTGTAAAGATCTATTAAATTATACAGTGGAGGAAATATGCAACGAGTTACGGGAGCAGGGTGTTATTGAAGTGCGACGCATTAAGACAAGATTCAATGGTCAATATAAAGACACACCGAATCATGTCTTGACCTTCAATACCCCGAAACTTCCACTTAAGTTGAAAGTAGCATATATGTCCCTCCCTGTACGCATGTATGTGCCTGCACCGATGCGCTGTTTCTATTGTCAAAAGTTCGGACACACAGCTGCACGATGCAAAAGTCCACAGATTTGCATATGTGGAAAGGCCTTACATGAAGGAACCCCTTGCATAGAACCCATTATCTGTATTAACTGCGAGGGAGACCACTTGCCTCTTTCCAAAAATTGCCCTATTTATAAGCAAGAGGTTGCCATACAAGAGATGAAAATAAAGGAGAATATTACATATCTTGAGGCAAGGAAGAAGGTCATTATTTCTACACCGGCCGGTATCTCTTATGCCAATAAAGCAACAGCCTCAGCAAAACCGGATACTACTTCCTTTGCCAAAGAAATAATTCCAAAAGAAGAAAACAAACACTATTTCTTTTTCTATTGTGTCTATTTCTCCTGGCCCTTCTCCTTCTTTCATTCCTACTAAGGAAAAGATAAGGGCAAATACTTCTTGTATTGTTTCTTCTTCTGACGAAGATCTTTCTCTTTGCTCTGCATCTTCGCAGCAGCAAAAGAAAAAGAAGGGTTGGCCTTTAGGCAAACCAAGAAAACCAGTTTAGTTCTTCTACATTATATTATAAGTCATGAACAATATTATTCAGTGGAATATTAGGGGATGCGTCTTTCATTATTGTGACTTGAAGATGCTACTATCGGAATTTAATCCGATATGTACGTGTCTTCAAGAAACACACTTTACACCAGGCCAGGTATACTCATTGAAGAATTATAGTATAGTTAGGTTCGATTCTGCACCCCATATCCGGGTCAATGGAGGTGTGGCGATCATCGTAAGACAAGATGCGAGTTTCAAGCAGGTTAATCTCAACACTAATATTCAAGCGATTGCTATACGAATGTCAGCCCCATTTAACGTTACTATCTGTAACATATATTTACCTGACGCCAACTGGGATTTGACTGACATTCAAGGTATTATTCGGCAACTTCCCACTCCCTTTATTCTTCTGGGAGATTTCAATGCCCACCATTTCATATGGGGATCTGGGCATATTGATCCAAGGGGTAGAATTGTTGAGAACCTGCTTGACGATCCAAATCTTGTTCTAGTAAATGATGGTTCGCCCACATACTTTAATGCCCGTTCAGGGGCATTTTCTTGTATCGACCTAACTATACTCTCATCAACATTATCAACTCGTTACTCTTGGCGGGCACTTGATGATCTACATGGGAGTGATCACTTTCCTATAGTGATCACTACTGACACTCCCATGTGTGAACAAGTGTTTGCGCCAAGTTGGTTAATGAGTAAAGCCGATTGGTCATGTTTCAAGGCATCCCTTAAAATTCCACCCATGACTAATAACACCAATGTAAATGTAGAAGAACTAACAGAAAATATTTTCTTAGCAGCAGAAACTGCAATCCCTCAGAGCAAGTCCAAAGCTCAAAGAAGGTCGGTTCCCTGGTGGAACCGCGAAATTCAAGAGTTGGTCCGGGATAAAAAAATGGCTTTCAACCGCTTCAAACGGATTCCCACTCAGGAGAACCTTATTCTTTTTAAAAAAGCCAGAGCACTAGCACGACGTTGTATATTGGAAAGCAAGCGAAAATCTTGGGACGAATATGTTTCTGGTATTTCGTCCAATACCACAACACAAGAATGTTGGTCAAGGGTTAAACGTATCGCTGGGCATGGTAATTCTACAGGCATAACCTGCCTAAAACTGGATGATGGAACTTATACGGATGATCCATCCGCTATCGCGGAAATAATGGCCGACCAGTTCCAAAGTCCTAGCAGCTCTTCTAATTACATACCTGAGTTTCAAAACTCGAAAGCGGACAGGGAAGTACCGCTAGATTTCAGTACTACTGAAATTCTTCATTATAATGCTGCATTCGTACTTATGGAACTGGAATATGCTCTCAGCCAATCGAAGTCGTCATCTCCAGGCTTAGATAGAATTACCAACGATATGCTCAAAAATTTAACCCTTGATTTTAAACTACACTTGCTTTCCGTATACAATATGCTCTGGCAAGAAGGAACATATCCTGAGAAGTGGAAGGAAGCCATTGTCATCCCTATCCCTAAGGTCGGAAAAGACCTATCGATACCGTCAAATCATAGGCCGATCAGTTTAACGTCTTGCATCGGAAAGATATTCGAGAGAATGATCAACAACCGTCTTATGTGGATTCTGGAAACCAATCATTTTCTGTCAGATCACCAGGCCGGATTTCGCAAATTCAGATCCACCGTTGATCATCTCGTATATCTAGAAGATGCAATTCTCACTGCTTTCAACAATAAAGAACACTTGGTAGCAGTGTTCTTTGATCTAGAGAAGGCCTATGATATGACGTGGCGGTATCACATTCTTAAGAAGCTACATGGCTGGGGTTTCCGTGGTACTTTGCCGGAACTTATTTCTTTTTTTTTGGCAGAACGCAAATTTAGAGTTCGGGTCGGTACTTCTCTATCATCCTCAAGGATATTAGAGAATGGAGTACCTCAAGGCTCTGTTTTGAGCGTCACACTTTTTGCCATTGCGGTAAATGAGCTTGTGTCCTTTGTCAGCTCCGTAGGTATGTGTCTGTATGTTGATGATCTCGCCATTTTCTGTTCTGGTAAGAAGATGGGAGACATCAACAGAACTTTGCAATCTGCAATTAACAGCATTACCCGGAGGGCTGACAAAATTGGATTCAGGTTCTCTCGCGAAAAAACCCAGTGCATGCACTTCTGTCGCCTAAACCGACCACACTATGGACCACTCCTTTTTATGAGGGATAATACTATTAAAATCGTCAATAGCGTCAGATTCCAGGGACTCTATTTCGATCCAAGGCTAACTTGGAAATTACATGTTGAAGAGCTAAGGACTGTTTGTCTTAAAGCTCTAAACATTATAAAAATGTTGGCGGGTACTAAATGGGGAGCAGAGCCCAAAACTCTTATACGGGTGTACCAATCTCTGGTTTTATCAAAGATTGATTACGGGTGTGTCGTCTATGCCTCGGCAAAACGTACAACCCTCAATAGACTAGACTCAATCCACAACCAGGCTCTACGGTACGCTCTTGGTGCGTTTCCCAGTACCCCCACATTAAATTTGTATTCAGAGTCAGGACTGACGCCTCTTGATGTAAGACGTAAAAAGTTTCTGCTGCTTTATGTGTCTAAAATCAAGTCCTTACCGCAACACAAGAACTTCAGTACTTTCTTTCGGAGTGATAATTGGTGCAATCCACGACAAATTCAAACCAGACCCGCTGGTATCCGCGCGAAAGAGCTTCTAGACCAAATAAACTTTGATATACCATTATCGATTCCTGTAGGGGAATCTGAAGTACCGCCGTGGTTGGTTCCATTAGCTAGGACTAACTACATACTAACTATGTACGACAAGTCCAACAGTCCCCCGATAATGATACAGTCAAGGTTTCTAGAGGTTCTGCACGGATACAAAAACACGATGGTAATTTATACGGATGGTTCTAAAACCCACCATGGTACTGGTTGCGCAATTGCTGTCGATAACACACAGCACTCATGGTCAATGTCTCTTCTAACTTCTATCTACACAGCAGAGTCCTATGCTATCTGGCAAGCTCTACGGTACTGCGAGTTCGTCAGAACTTCTAGGAAGTTCCTCGTAGTAAGCGATTCTTTGAGCGTCCTACAAGCCATTTCAAACCCTTTTACTGTTGACCCAATTATTCAACATATCTTGTCCCTCATGAAATATCTTCATGAGACAGGGAGAGATATTTATTTTCTTTGGGTGCCAAGTCACGTCGGCATTAGGGGTAACGAGTTGGCTGACGAGGCAGCACGATCTGCCGCTGATAGTAACTCTGTTGATGTGGTAATGTATAAATCTTCAGATATAAGTCTTCATCTGAAGAAAGAGGTATTGGCTTTGTGGCAGCGCACATGGGATGGGGTTCAGAACCATCTAAAAACCATTAAGCCGTTGGTTGCACCAGTTTTATTGCCGAATGATCTTACTAGAAGGGTTCAGGTCAAGATCCATCGTCTGAGAATGGGTCATACAAGTCTGACACATGGGTACCGTTTAAATCGGGATAATACCCCTATGTGCAACAGATGTGATACTGCTCTGACAGTTGAACACATTCTTGTTGCATGTCCACAGTATGATCTACTCAGGCGACTATATCATTTAGATCAAGACCTTTCCTTTATTTTAACAGACTCTGGTAAGATCCGTAATGTTCTGAAGTTTTTGCGTGCGGTAAATATATATAAAAAGTTATAGACTTGTCTTCTTTTTTTTTCATCTCATTTAAATTTTCTTTATGTAATTCTTGTGTTATTTTCTATTTTTCCCATTATACGTATACATAAGTATGTGTAAATACTTATATTTTTATATTGTATTTTATGCATGTGGGTTTTGTTGATGTCGTATACATATGTATATTTATTTTATATATTTAGTTACATGTTACCTTTTTCAAAATTATTATTATACTTCTATTTGTAATACTTACATAGTAGTATATGTCCCGTATATTTATTTATATTATATTTTTTGATTAGTATATGGGCTAATAACCTCAGCAGTTGATGCCCTCTCCTAGTTAAAAAAAATTATTATTATTATTATTATTATCTTTATTTTTCACTGTTTTTACAGGTAAAATTGTACAAACGGCCTTTGAAGGCAAGTATAATACAATAAATGATTTAAGTAAGTAGAGGTAAGTATGTATACAGTTGTTATTTTACATATCATTTCATTTCAGGGGTGGGGGTGACAGCATCGTCATTGTCCTTCATCCTCGGGTTGGCCAGGTATTCGTATAGCTTCCTCTACTTCGTTAGGGATGGAGTCGTCAGGCGTCGTTTTGTTTAGTACCTTGCGTACGATGTTGCATGTATCCAGAGCAACGCTTTTCTGCATAGTGTGGTAAGTATTTAAATCAATGTTTAGTTTTTGAAGTCCTGCGAATAGACTCAGGGGTATCTCACATGTTGCCCCTATAATTATGGGGATGATTTCAACTCGGTCCTGTTTCCAAAGTGTTTTAATTTCCTGAGCTAAATCCAGGTATTTCTCTATTTTTGTCGAGTATGTTCTCTCTATGTTCGTAGCGTTCGGGATGGCAATATCGATGAGGTAGGTTGTTTTCTCCTTTTTCTTGGTGTAAATGATGTCTGGTTTGTTGCTGGGTATGTAGTGGTCAGTTATAACACTACGGTTCCAATACACCTTAGCCTCATCGTTTTCTAGTACAGAGCAGGGTGTATATTTATAGTAGGGTTTGTCTGTGTCAACGAGCTTGTTTTGTATACATATTGTTTTGTGTATTGTTTTTCCTACATTATCATGTCGCCTTGTGTATTGTCTAGATGTCAATGTTTCACATGCGCTTATCAGATGGTCAATATTTTCGGGTTTCTTGTGGCACATTCTACATTTATCATCCTTTACTGTGCTGTCTTTGATGATGTACTTTCTATAGTTAAGTGTTGGGACGACTTGGTCCTGTATGCTTAGTAAAAACCCTTCTGTTTCCTTGAATAGTTTAGCGGTTTTAAGCCATGCAAATGAACTTTTTATATCTATGTTGTTTGTTTTGATTCTTGCAGGGTATCTTCCATGTATAGGTTTGCTGTTCCAGTCATTCAGTTTCTCCTCTTTTGTTACTCCTGTGGGTAGGACCGGGTCTTCTGGGTTATGTAGGTTTAGCGGCGTGTAAGCGCGATCGTTAATTACTGTCGCGTTGTGGAGTTGCGAGAGTTCCGCTTTTTTGTTGAAATGTGCTCGTAGTTTGGTAATCTGATTATGGTGTTGTTCGCGAAGGTCTAATATTCCTCTACCGCCATCTGTGCTTGGGAGGTGGAAGCGTTCTATTGACAATTTCGGATGGTGAGCTCTGTATTTTGTGAAGAGCACTCGGATTTTTCTATTTAGCTCATTCAGCTCTGTTGCCGTCCATTTTATTATCCCGAAAGTATATGTTAGGACTGGGATGGCGTATGTGTTAACAGCGTTTGCTATTTTCTCTCCAGATAGTTGTGTTTTTAGGAGCGTTTTAATTCTCTCGATCACTTTCTCAGTTATTAGTTCTTTGGATCGTTTCTGTTGTATTCCTATAGCTTGCATAAATCCTAGGTATTTGTAAGTATCATCTACTCCCATATTGCTAATCTCTCCTTGTATTTCTGTGCCTGTTACAATATAGCCTTTGATTTCTTTCCATTTTCCTTTTTCCATTGCATGTGTTTTGCATTTATCAAATCCGAATTTCATCTTAATATGGTTACTAAATGTTTCTGTTTTTCTAATGAGCATACGTAGATCTTGTTCGTTTTCGGCTATTAGTTTAATATCATCCATGTATATGAGATGGTTTATGACGGTGTTAGTGTCAG
The DNA here is from genome assembly GCA_951394225.1 of Harpalus rufipes. Lineage (NCBI taxonomy): Eukaryota > Metazoa > Arthropoda > Insecta > Coleoptera > Carabidae > Harpalus > Harpalus rufipes. The sequence continues at coordinate 34,058,684 of OX596278.1, read as the reverse complement.
GGAAAGTGTAGCCTTTATTCGCCTTTTTTAGCATGTTGGACAATGGGTTGATTGCTAGGCAAAACCACAATGCACTCAAGGAGTCACCTTGAAAAATGCCTCTATTTATTTTTATATTACATACGCTTGTTGAATTACTTATCGTTAGTGTTGTTGTCCACTGTCTCATTATTGTCGTTAGAAATTCTTGTATTCGGGCATCTATTTTGTAGATTTTGAGAACTTCTCGTAGCCAGGTGTGTGGTACGGAGTCGAATGCTTTTTGGTAGTCGATGTAACAATTGTATAAGTTCTTCTTCCTCTTTTTCGTTGCCTCCATTATTATGCTGTCAATTATAAGCTGTTCCTTGCAGCCTTTACTTCTCTTTCTGCATCCTTTCTGTTCTTCCGTCATGATATTTTGTTGTGTTAGGTGTTCATATATTTTGTTAGTAATGATGCTTGTTAGGAGCTTATATATGGTTGGTAGGCATGTGATAGGGCGATACTTGGATGGATCATTGCTGGTGGGTGTATTTTTAGGTATTAGGTAAGTTATACCTTGAGTGAAGAAGGTTGGAGTTGTTTCAGGGTTCGCAATCATGAGTGTGAAGAGGTTAGCCAGTTTGGAATGGGTTGAGGAGAATTTCTTAATCCAGAAGTTTTGTAGATTGTCAGCACCTGCTGCTTTCCAATTTTGGAGTTTCTTGATGGCTGCATTGATTTCTTCTACAGTTACTACATGTGACTGCATTACTTCGATTTTGCTGGCATTTCTTCTCTCTTCCTCAATCCACGTAGCTCTATTATTGTGTTCCACTGGCGTTGTCCATATTTTACCCCAAAATTCTTTGATTTGGTCTTTTTCGGGTGTTCTATTTTCTTGTGATGTTTGTCCTTCTTGCTCAAGTTTTCGGTAGAAGATTTTTTGGTTTGTGTGGAAGAGATTATTTTGGTATCTTCTTTTACTGCTCGTTTTGTATCTCTTAAGTCTGTTACTTGAAACCATCAGCTTCTGCTTGAGTTTGTCCATTATTTCATTGGTTGTTTTGTTTTCTGCATCTGAGTTGTTTTTGATTATATCTTTGCATGTTTCTTTAACCTTCTTGCTTGCCTTATTGTTCCTAAGCAAGGTCAGATGCGCGATTTGTTTTCTTATATCCTTGATCTTGTCCTCCAGTCTTCTCATCCATGGCGGCGTTTGGTTTATATTCTTCTCTTTTGTATCATCTTTTTTTATTGTTGATTGATTATTAAGCATTATGACTGTTATTGCTCCAGTGTATAAAAGATCGTGCAATTCATTTATTGTAGTTTCTTCGCCAATTTTTTGCTGAATAGCTTCATTGGTGTGTTTGATAAACTTCGATGTTTGTTTTGTGAATTTAATTTTTGGAATACGGGGTCTTTTAATGGGATCTATTTCATTGTATTTTATGAAGTTTTCTTCGAAGCAATCTTTAACTTTTCTTTCAGCTTCGCTTTCCGTTCCTATTTGGTGGTGTTCTTGTTCTCTGACTGGCGGGCCTCCTGTTGTTTGTGGGTCTATTGCCTGTGCTATATTTAGATCTAACTCGCCAGCTACTTCTCTTCGTATCCGATCTATTATATCGGTGTGTATTCTATTTGATGTAAAAAGTAATCTTCGTTGGTCTAAAATATTCTGAATAGTTTTATTTCGCAGATCTTCAAATTTTGCTGTTACTCTTCTATGTAGTTCGGTACTGTACGCAGTTTTTATGGTCTCCATTTTGGTGATTTCTAGGTAGCAACGGTATATGAATTCATTCATTTCATTGGTCCATTTGGTTCGTCGCTTAATTACTGGTCGTGCGATGGGCTGAGGCGGTTCCTCAGCAACATTTACACGAGATTGTGAGGCGGAGGTGGAGTTGTTGCTGCCTCTGTTTTCTCGTCGTCCTATGACATTGCTGGTTTCTGTTGCAGGTCTATCATCATGGCGGTTCCGATCCGGTTCCTGCTGTACCGGCCCACCGGAGTATCTCTTTTGTCGCGTTCTAACAGCGATTACTTGGTTACACATCTGTCGGGTTGCTATCACTAGGACGGTTGGACATCTCTTAGCTTCCCCCCCTGCTGGCTTGCAGGTAAGTACTGGCGCCCCTCACCACGTGAAGGTGGATGTCCATGGGGGGCTTATTATTACTAAGCCCGAATAGACTGCTGTAGGCCAGTCTACCCCTGCGGGGTTATTATTATTATTATTATTATTATTATTATTATTATTATTATTATTATTATTATTATTATTATTATTATTATTATTATTATTATTATTATTATTATTATTATTATTATTATTATTATTATTATTATTATTATTATTATTATTATTATTATTTCCGCTCTTTTGTTTCTCAGTACCTCAGGAATCCTGGGTACCATTGACCTGCCTCTCAGCAATTGCTGGAGAGGCTAGGCGCGGAAGATATGCCAAGATGGCCAGGGCAGCCACCCAGGTGGTCGGGGTGACTTTGTGTAGTACGCCTACAGACGAGTACTCAGGGTGAGGTAACGGTGTACACACCTGGTACGGGTTTTCACCAAGTAACCAGGTGGAGGATGGCGAGTGGTGAGAACAGAGGTACCAGAGGGTGCGGCGAAGCCAGGCTGTACCCCTCATAGTCGCGCTTCTGTCGCAGCCAGGACCAATGAGCTGGGCAGTGGGTGAGCAACAATGGCAACACAACACTGATACCAGTTTGTTTTGGTCATTCTGGAACGGGCCTCTAGAACCAGGTAGAAAAGACAGAGAGCCTGATGGGTTCGGCGAAGCCATGGTGTAGCCCCTAAATATCAGGTCTCTGCCATGCACTGGTGCTATCACCTCATGAGACTTACAACCTGCGGGTGGGCCTCCACACAACGGGAGGCAACACTTCGCAGACACTGCGCACCCATATGAGAGGTGACTAGTGCTTGGTTCAGCCACCTTTTTAGTTCGGGTACCCGAATAGACTGCTGTAGGCCAGTCTACAGTTATTATTATTATTATTATTATTATTGTTATTGTTATTGTTATTATTATTATTATTATTATTATTATTATTATTATTATTATTATTATTATTATTATTTTTATTATTATTATTATTATTATTATTATTATTATTATTATTATTATTATTATTATTATTATTATTATTATTATTATTATTATTATTATTATTATTATTATTATTATAATCTTGGGACGAATATGTTTCTGGCATTTCGTCCAGTACCACAACACAAGAGTGTTGGTCAAGGGTTAAACGTATCGCTGGGCATGGTAATTCTACAGGCATAACGTGCCTAAAACTGGATGATGGAACTTATACGGATGATCCATCCGCTATCGCGGAAATAATGGCAGACCAGTTCCAAAGTACTAGCAGCTCTTCTAATTACGTGCCTGAGTTTCAAAACTCAAAAGCGGACAGGGAGGTACCGCTAGATTTCAGCACTACTGAAATTCTTAATTATAACGCTGCATTCGTACTTATGGAACTGGAATATGCTCTCAGCCAATCGAAGTCGTCATCTCCAGGCTTAGATAGAATTACCAACGATATGCTCAAAAATTTAACCCTTGATTTTAAACTACACTTGCTTTCCGTATACAATATGCTCTGGCAAGAAGGTTCATATCCTGAGAAGTGGAAGGAAGCCATTGTCATCCCAATCCCTAAGGTCGGAAAAGACCTATCGATACCGTCAAATCATAGGCCGATCAGTTTAACGTCTTGCATCGGAAAGATATTCGAGAGAATGATCAACAACCGTCTTATGTGGATTCTAGAAACCAATCATTTTCTGTCAGATCACCAGGCCGGATTTCGCAAATTCAGATCCACCGTTGATCATCTCGTATATCTAGAAGATGCAATTCTCACTGCTTTCAATAATAAAGAACACTTGGTTGCAGTGTTCTTTGATCTGGAGAAGGCCTATGATATGACGTGGCGGTATCACATTCTTAACAAGCTACATGGCTGGGGTTTCCGTGGTAATTTGCCGCAACTTATTTCTTCTTTTCTGGCAGAACGCAAATTTAGAGTTCGAGTCGGTACCTCTCTATCATCCTCAAGGATATTAGAGAATGGAGTACCCCAAGGCTCTGTTTTGAGCGTCACACTTTTTTCCATTGCGGTAAATGAGCTTGTGTCCTTTGTTAGCTCTGTAGGTATGTGTCTGTATGTTGATGATCTCACCATTTTCTGTTCTGGTAAGAAGATGGGAGACATCAACAGAACTTTGCAATCAGCAATTAACAGCATTACCCGGAGGGCTGACAAACTTGGATTCAGGTTCTCTCGCGAAAAAACCCAGTGCATGCACTTCTGTCGCCTAAACCGACCACACTATGGACCAGTCCTTTTTATGAGGGATAATACTATTAAAATCGTCAATAGCGTCAGATTCCTGGGACTCTATTTCGATCCAAGGCTAACTTGGAAATTACATGTTGAAGAGCTAAGAGCTGTATTCCATTTGCCATCCGATAAGATCAGTTCACTTAAGTCGGATTAGATAATTCAGTTCATTTAGTTCAGATCACATGTCACGTGATGGTCAAATGGAACAGGATTTTTGAACTGACAGATGGTTAGCTAACCTCAAATAAAAGCTTGATACCTTGATAGTTCTAGTTCTTGTATTTCTTTCTTCGCAACTAACTGTAATACTGAAAGTTGTTATTAAGGACCTTTTATAAATTCTTATAAATAATTGTAATTTATAATGGATAATATTAAGAAGAAAATGGACGAGTTTATAACAGTAAGTATAATAATATAATAGAATACCATGAACAATTTTATAGATACTCGTAATAATATTAGTAGACATATAAGCAATCTACCTGTTATTTAATTTCAGGAAAGTTTACTTAAAGGAGGACCAACTGATATACTAAGTATTTTCGACACTTCAAGTTCTGAATCTGATGGCACAGAAGAAACAGATGAATCTGAAACCGATTCAGATGAAGAAACTCCTCAAAAATCTAAAAGAATTAGAATACAATCATTTGTTTCTAGTGTAGTTACTAACTACTCAGAAAAAGAATTTAAAAAACATTTCAGAATATCTAGGAACACAGCAAATTTTCTAAAAGGTTTGTATACCTTACACAAATTGATATTTGGTTTTGTATTTATGCAGAATTGTTACAGATTTAATAACTCCAGGTTATGAAAGAAATGCTAACCACGGACGGGAGCAGATTTCTTCATACACGAGCATTTTAATTTTTGTATGGTACATGGCGAATCAAGAAACGTTTCGAACTATTTCAGATAGATTCAATGTGACTGAAAGTTCTGCGTACAGAATTATAAACAAAGTTGTCGAAATATTGTTTGACAAACGAAATGAGTTTATAAAATGGCCAGAATATGGAGAATATAGGCGTATTTCTGAAGAATTTAGAAGTAAAAAAGGATTAAAGGGAGTTTTAGGAGCTATTGACGGATCGCATATTCCCATAAAACGTCCTCAACAGGATAGTCACGATTACATTAATCGGAAAGGGTGGCACAGCATTCTTCTTCAAGGAACAGTGGATCACAGAAAAAAATTTATTGATGTTTCGTGCGGAGAGCCAGGATCTCTTCATGATGCTCGAGTACTCCGAAAATCATCATTATATGCAAAGGCAAATAGTGATAATAATGTCTTTAGAAATTACTTTTTACTAGGAGATTCTGCATACCCATCCATGCGATGGCTTGTACCACCGTACAGAGTAATGGGCATTTAACTAATAACCAGATAAGATTTAATTATTTACATTCTTCCACAAGAATTGTAGTGGAAAATGCATTTGGTTTATTAAAAGGCCGATTTAGACGTCTCAGAAAATTTGATAATAATAATATATATTTTATAGTTAAATGTACTATTGTTGCCTGTATGTTGCATAATATATGTATTTTGCAAGATGATTTGGTTGAAGATGCTATATATGTGGATGATGATGAAATTGACGTGATGGAGAATGAAGATGATACAGAAAACACCAGAGAATTACTTTTTAACTCTTTATTTTAGATGTATAATATATTGTGAAAAATATCTATTTTTTGTACTTTTATTCTCACATTTTTTTGTCAGTCTTATGTTCTTATTAATACTTATGAATAAAACAACAAACAAAATAAAAATCAGTCTTATCGAATAAAAAAATAAAATCTTCTGAAATACTGGATATATATAAAATTAAGAATTTTTTTCTAAAGATAAATATTTTTCCAGGGTCCTTACTTTTCTCTCTTCTATTTCTAAATATCTTTCAAATAAACGTAACTTCCTTTCAGCACGATCTTCCTTTTTCTTTGTTTCTTCTTCAAGATATTTTTTTCTTTTTTCCCGTTCTTCGCATTTTTCTAATAACACTTGTTTTTTTAGTTTTATGAAGTCTTCATAATGACTCAATCTTTTCCTTTTTGGAGTGCTGGTTTCTGTGGTTTCTGGAACATTTGGTTGGGCACTATCTTTACTGCAGTGAGGCTGCGGACTGTTATACGTGTCATTTTCATTTATATTTACGTTTACTGATGGATTATTTTTTCCATCAGAGGTTCTATTCAAATTTTCTTCCTCCATTTCATTATTATTTTTCTTTCCTACACTAGGTGTTGAAACACAAGATTCGTAGGTATGCGAACAACTTGCTGAAGGTTTGTCGCCCAGCACTTCGTCCATTTCTTCAAAGAAGGCAAATTTACTAACACCTCTTCCAGTTTTTCTAGAATTGTCTTTAACTGATTTATACGTTCTCACTAAGTTCTTCCACTTTACTTCACATGATTTTGCACTTTTGTTACAATTTACACTTAATAAGTCGTTTGAAATATTATCCCATACATGCTTTCTTTTTTTTACATTATAAAATTCTTCTATTCTTGTTTTGTAGCTCTCTATTAAAGCTAATGCCTCGTTTCTAGTCCACGTATCCCTTTCTTGATTATTTGCTGCATCCTTTTCTTGAATATTAGTATCCTTATCTTGTTTATTTATATTATGTTCTTCATTACTACTTATCAATTCTTTTTGGTAGTTTTGCAGCAGTTTCTGTGCGTATAACATATCTGAAAATAGGTTATATTTTTAACTTAAAATTTAATTTCATTAATTATTTATAATCATCATACCTGATCTTGCTCTTTTCACAACATCTTCTGGTAATTCGAGCACGTAGGTAATGTTACTTTCTGGGTTAAATAACTCCAGTTTATCCATTTTATTTTAAACTTCAACACTCACAAATCACGTGACAAAATGATCTGAACTAACTGATTTACCTGCCGAGATGGATTACTTCGTTCAGATGGTTCAGAGCCGTAATGTGGAGGGGGTGAAATGATCCAGTCAAATGGAATGACAAACAAGTAATCTCATACAGTTAGTGTAAGTTAGATCTGATCCAGATGGCAAATGGAATACGCCTCATGACTGTTTGTCTTAAAGCTCTCAACATTATAAAAATGTTGGCGGGTACTAAATGGGGAGCAGAGCCCAAAACCCTTATACGGGTGTACCAATCTCTGGTTTTATCAAAGATTGATTACGGGTGTGTCGTCTATGCCTCGGCAAAACGTACAACCCTCAATAGACTAGACTCAATCCACAACCAGGCTCTACGGTACGCTCTTGGTGCATTTCCCAGTACCCCCACATTAAATTTGTATTCAGAGTCAGGACTGACGCCACTTGATGTAAGACGTAAAAAGTTTCTGCTGCTTTATGTGTCTAAAATCAAGTCCTTACCGCAACACAAGAACTTCAGTATTTTCTTTCGGAGTGATAATTGGTGCAATCCACGACAAATTCAAACCAGACCCGCTGGTATCCGCGCGAAAGAGCTTCTAGACCAAATAAATTTTCATATACCATTATCGATTCCTGTAGGGGAATCTGAAGTACCGCCGTGGTTGGTTCCATTAGCTAGGACTAACTACATATTAACTATGTACGACAAGTCCAACAGTCCCCCGATAATGATACAGTCAAGGTTTCTAGAGGTTCTGCACGGATACAAAAACACGATGGTAATTTATACGGATGGTTCTAAAACCCACCATGGTACTGGTTGCGCAATTGCTGTCGATAACACACAGCACTCATGGTCAATGCCTCTGCTAACTTCTATCTACACAGCAGAGTCCTATGCTATCTGGCAAGCCCTACGCTACTGCGAGTTCGTCGGAACTTCTAGGAAGTTCCTCGTAGTAAGCGATTCTTTGAGCGTCCTACAAGCAATTTCAAACCCTTTTACTGTTGACCCAATTATTCAACATATCTTGTCCCTCATGAAACATCTTCATGAGACAGGGAGAGATATTTATTTTCTTTGGGTGCCAAGTCACGTCGGCATTAGGGGTAACGAATTGGCTGATGAGGCAGCACGATCTGCCGCTGATAGTAATTCTGTTGATGTCGTAATGTATAAATCTTCAGATATAAGACTTCATCTGAAGAAAGAGGTATTGGCTTTGTGGCAGCGCACATGGGATGGGGTTCAGAACCATCTAAAAACCATTAAGCCATTGGTTGCGCCAGTATTATTGCCGAATGATCTTACCAGAAGGGATCAAGTCAAGATCCATCGTCTGAGAATGGGTCATACAAGTCTGACACATGGGTATCGTTTAAATCGGGAAAATGCCCCTATGTGCAACAAATGTGATACTGCTCTGACAGTTGAACACATTCTTGTCGCATGTCCACAGTATGATCTACTCAGGCGACTATATCATTTAGATCAAGACCTTTCCTTTATTCTAACAGACTCTGATAAGATCCGCAATGTTCTGAAGTTTTTGCGTGCGGTAAATATATATGAAAAGTTATAGACTTGTCTTTTTTTTTTCATCCCATTAACATTTTCTTTATGTAATTCTTGTATTCTTTTCTATTTTTCTCATTATACGTATACATAAGCATGCGTAAATACTTATATTTATATATTGTATTTTATGCATGTGGGTTTTGTTGATCTCGTATATATATGTATATTTATTTTATATATTTATTTACATGTTACCTTTTTCAAAATTATTATTATACTTCTATTTGTAATACTTATATAAAGTATATGTCCCGTATATTTATTTATATTATACTTTTTGATTAGTATATGGGCTAATAACCTCAGCAGTTGATGCCCTCTTCTAGTTAAAAAAAATAATTATTATTATTATTATTATTATTATTATTATTATTATTATTATTATTATTATTATTATTATTATTATTATTATTATTATTATTATTATTATTATTATTATTATTATTATTATTATTATTATTATTATTATTATTATTATTATTATTCCCCCCCGCGGGCCCACCTTGTCGTGGTGGGGGGGCTCAGTAGCCTTTGTTGCCAGCAAAGGTGAAACTAACGGGACCTGAAGATTTCTATTAACCGGTCGATTAGTAGGTGATCGTCCGTGCACAGATTTTTTTCATACCTACCTGCATGTTGACCGTGTGCGGTGACCCGTGTCGGTGGAGGAGGGGATCCTGGTAGTTGAGGAAGCCCCAACACACTACTTTGGCCCTGAATTCACCTAAACGGGAGGTCGCAGGCTAACCCACCTGAGGCCAATCGGTTCCCATCCCGTTACGAGGCTGGGGGGTGAGTAGTCTTGGGGATGTGGCGGGATCACCGGGAAGCGGGCGTGCACGAGGACTTAGCGGCCCCATCGTGATCTCTCCCGTGGACTGGCCCTGCTGCTCTCCGGGATTGCTATAGTCTTTGGGAAGCCCTGGCACTATACCGGTTTGCGGTATTAGTGTCCCTTTTGAGACTCCATGGAGGGTGGGGATACCAAAGGCCGAAAGTTCATTACAAATGAACATGAATTTTTCTAAGCCGCTGTCTGGTTCGCCGTCCTCCAAAAACGGTGCGCTTGGAGCCGTGTCAAAAGCTCCCGGGGAGAAAACCCCGTCAAAAAACAAAATTTCTTGTGAGGGTGCGCCTAGTAACCTCACTATTAATATGAACCAAGAAAAGGAGGTAGTACCCCGGTTCTTGGTCATTCAAAGGCTTAGTGGTACTTTTGAAAAAGTTAGTCCTTTTCTTCTACAAAAATTACTTTTTGGATTGGTAGGGGACTTAAAAACCATTAAGAAAATTAAAGATGGACTACTTGTGGAGACAGTTTCAGCTCCTCAAGCAAAAAAATTATTAAAAGTAATAAAAATGGGAGATATGGGAATTGAAGTGGTCCCTCACAGAACACTTAATGTATGTAGGGGTGTCATTTATTGCAAAGACCTCTTGAATTGTACAATGGAGGAGATATGCTCTGAGCTACGGGAACAGGGTGTAATTCAAGTAAGGCGAATTAAGTCTCGAATTAATGGTGAATTCAAAGACACACCAAATCACATCTTAACCTTCAATACCCCGAAACTTCCAGCTAAGTTAAAAGTAGCGTATATGTCCCTCCCTGTACGCATGTATGTCCCTGCACCGATGCGCTGCTTCCGATGTCAAAAGTTCGGACACACAGCTGCACGGTGCAATAGTCCACACATTTGTATATGTGGAAAGGTCTTGCATGAAGGAACCCCTTGCATGGAACCCATTAAATGTATTAACTGTGAAGGAGACCACTCTGCTCGTTCCAAAATTTGCCCACTTTATAGGCAAGAGGTTGCCATCCAAGAGCTCAAAGTAAAGGAGAATATTACTTATTTTGAAGCAAAGAAGAAAGTTGTTATTCCTACACCGGCCGGTATGTCTTATGCTAACAAAGCATCAGCTTTAGTAACACCGGATCCTACTTCTTTTGCGCAGCAAGTAATTCCTCATCTTGTTCAAGCATTAAAAAGTGTCTTTGTTACAAAAGAAATTTTTAATGCCAAACAAAGTGCACCTCTTATCTCCTGTAATCCTATTTCGACTCCATCTAAAATTCCTACACAAGAGAAGAAAAAAGCAAATTCTACTAATTCTTCTTTTGTGCCTATTTCTCCTGGCCCTGCTCCTTCTTTCATTCCTACCAAGGAAAAGATAAGGGCAAATACTTCTTGTATTGTTTCTTCTTCTGACGAAGATCTTTCTCTTTGCTCTATATCTTCGCAGCAGCAAAAGAAAAAGAAGGGTTGGCCTCTTGGCAAACCAAGAAAGCCTGTATAGTTCTTCTACATTATATTATAAGTCATGAATAATATTATTCAGTGGAATATTAGGGGATGCGTCTTTCATTATTGTGACTTGAAGATGCTACTATCGGAATTTAATCCGATATGTACGTGCCTGCAAGAAACACACTTTACACCAGGCCAGGCTTACTCATTGAAGAATTACAGTATAGTTAGGTTCGATTCTGCACCCCATATCCGGGTCAATGGAGGTGTGGCGATTATTATAAAACAAGATGCGAATTTCAAACAGGTTAATCTCAACACTAATATTCAAGCGATTGCTATACGAATGTCAGCCCCATTTAACGTTACTATCTGTAACATCTATTTACCTGACGCCAACTGGGATTTGACTGACATTCAAGCTATTATTCAGCAACTTCCCACTCCCTTTATTCTTCTGGGAGATTCAATGCCCACCATTTCATATGGGGATCTGGGCATATTGATCCAAGGGGTAGAATTGTTGAGAACCTGCTTGATGATCCAAATCTTGTTCTGATAAATGATGGTTCACCTACATATTTTAATGCCCGTTCAGGGACCTTTTCTTGTATCGACCTAACTATACTCTCATCAACATTATCAACTCGTTACTCTTGGCGGGCACTTGATGATCTACATGGGAGTGATCACTTTCCTATAGTGATCACTACAGACACTCCCATGTGTGAACAAGTGTTTGCGCCAAGTTGGTTAATGAGTAAAGCCGATTGGTCATGTTTCAAGGCATCCCTTAAAATTCCACTCATGACTAATAACACCAATATAAATGTAGAAGAACTAACACAAAATATTTTCTTAGCAGCAGAAACTGCAATCCCTCAGAGCAAGTCCAAAGCTCAAAGAAAGTCGGTTCCCTGGTGGAACCGCGAAATTCAAGAGTTGGTCCGGGATAAAAAAAATGGCTTTCAACCGCTTCAAACGGATTCCCACTCAGGAGAACCTTATTCTTTTTAAAAAAGCCAGAGCACTAGCACGACGTTGTATATTGGAAAGCAAGCGAAAATCTTGGGACGAATATGTTTCTGGCATTTCGTCCAGTACCACAACACAAGAGTGTTGGTCAAGGGTTAAACCTATCGCTGGGCATGGTAATTCTACAGGCATAACGTGCCTAAAACTGGATGATGGAACTTATACGGATGATCCATCCGCTATCGCGGAAATAATGGCAGACCAGTTCCAAAGTACTAGCAGCTCTTCTAATTACGTGCCTGAGTTTCAAAACTCAAAAGCGGACAGGGAGGTACCGCTAGATTTCAGCACTACTGAAATTCTTAATTATAACGCTGCATTCGTACTTATGGAACTGGAATATGCTCTCAGCCAATCGAAGTCGTCATCTCCAGGCTTAGATAGAATTACCAACGATATGCTCAAAAATTTAACCCTTGATTTTAAACTACACTTGCTTTCCGTATACAATATGCTCTGGCAAGAAGGTTCATATCCTGAGAAGTGGAAGGAAGCCATTGTCATCCCAATCCCTAAGGTCGGAAAAGACCTATCGATACCGTCAAATCATAGGCCGATCAGTTTAACGTCTTGCATCGGAAAGATATTCGAGAGAATGATCAACAACCGTCTTATGTGGATTCTGGAAACCAATCATTTTCTGTCAGATCACCAGGCCGGATTTCGCAAATTCAGATCCACCGTTGATCATCTCGTATATCTAGAAGATGCAATTCTCACTGCTTTCAATAATAAAGAACACTTGGTTGCAGTGTTCTTTGATCTGGAGAAGGCCTATGATATGACGTGGCGGTATCACATTCTTAACAAGCTACATGGCTGGGGTTTCCGTGGTAATTTGCCGCAACTTATTTCTTCTTTTCTGGCAGAACGCAAATTTAGAGTTCGAGTCGGTACCTCTCTATCATCCTCAAGGATATTAGAGAATGGAGTACCCCAAGGCTCTGTTTTGAGCGTCACACTTTTTGCCATTGCGGTAAATGAGCTTGTGTCCTTTGTTAGCTCTGTAGGTATGTGTCTGTATGTTGATGATCTCACCATTTTCTGTTCTGGTAAGAAGATGGGAGACATCAACAGAACTTTGCAATCAGCAATTAACAGCATTACCCGGAGGGCTGACAAACTTGGATTCAGGTCCTCTCGCGAAAAAACCCAGTGCATGCACTTCTGTCGCTTAAACCGACCACACTATGGACCACTTCTTTTTATGAGGGATAATACTATTAAAATCGTCAATAGCGTCAGATTCCTGGGACTCTATTTCGATCCAAGGCTAACTTGGAAATTACATGTTGAAGAGCTAAGGACTGTTTGTCTTAAAGCTCTCAACATTATAAAAATGTTGGCGGGTACTAAATGGGGAGCAGAGCCCAAAACCCTTATACGGGTGTACCAATCTCTGGTTTTATCAAAGATTGATTACGGGTGTGTCGTCTATGCCTCGGCAAAACGTACAACCCTCAATAGACTAGACTCAATCCACAACCAGGCTCTACGATACGCTCTTGGTGCATTTCCCAGTACCCCCACATTAAATTTGTATTCAGAGTCAGGACTGACGCCACTTGATGTAAGACGTAAAAAGTTTCTGCTGCTTTATGTGTCTAAAATCAAATCCTTACCGCAACACAAGAACTTCAGTATTTTCTTTCGGAGTGATAATTGGTGCAATCCACGACAAATTCAAACCAGACCCGCTGGTATCCGCGCGAAAGAGCTTCTAGACCAAATAAATTTTCATATACCATTATCGATTCCTGTAGGGGAATCTGAAGTACCGCCGTGGTTGGTTCCATTAGCTAGGACTAACTACATATTAACTATGTACGACAAGTCCAACAGTCCCCCGATAATGATACAGTCAAGGTTTCTAGAGGTTCTGCACGGATACAAAAACACGATGGTAATTTATACGGATGGTTCTAAAACCCACCATGGTACTGGTTGCGCAATTGCTGTCGATAACACACAGCACTCATGGTCAATGCCTCTTCTAACTTCTATCTACACAGCAGAGTCCTATGCTATCTGGCAAGCCCTACGCTACTGCGAGTTCGTCGGAAGTTCTAGGAAGTTCCTCGTAGTAAGCGATTCTTTGAGCGTCCTACAAGCAATTTCAAACCCTTTTACTGTTGACCCAATTATTCAACATATCTTGTCCCTCATGAAACATCTTCATGAGACAGGGAGAGATATTTATTTTCTTTGGGTGCCAAGTCACGTCGGCATTAGGGGTAACGAATTGGCTGATGAGGCAGCACGATCTGCCGCTGATAGTAACTCTGTTGATGTCGTAATGTATAAATCTTCAGATATAAGACTTCATCTGAAGAAAGAGGTATTGGCTTTGTGGCAGCGCACATGGGATGGGGTTCAGAACCATCTAAAAACCATTAAGCCATTGGTTGCGCCAGTATTATTGCCGAATGATCTTACCAGAAGGGATCAAGTCAAGATCCATCGTCTGAGAATGGGTCATACAAGTCTGACACATGGGTACCGTTTAAATCGGGAAAATGCCCCTATGTGCAACAGATGTGATACTGCTCTGACAGTTGAACACATTCTTGTCGCATGTCCACAGTATGATCTACTCAGGCGACTATATCATTTAGATCAAGACCTTTCCTTTATTCTAACAGACTCTGATAAGATCCGTAATGTTCTGAAGTTTTTGCGTGCGGTAAATATATATGAAAAGTTATAGACTTGTCTTTTTTTTTTCATCCCATTAACATTTTCTTTATGTAATTCTTGTATTCTTTTCTATTTTTCTCATTATACGTATACATAAGTATGCGTAAATACTTATATTTATATATTGTATTTTATGCATGTGGGTTTTGTTGATCTCGTATACATATGTATATTTATTTTATATATTTATTTACATGTTACTTTTTTTTCAAAATTATTATTATACATCTATTTGTAATACTTATATAGTAGTATATGTCCCGTATATTTATTTATATTATACTTTTTGATTAGTATATGGGCTAATAACCCCAGCAGTTGATGCCCTCTTCTAGTTAAAAAAAAAAAATTATTATTATTATTATTATTATTATTATTATTATTATTATTATTATTATTATTATTATTATTATTATTATTATTATTATTATTATTATTATTATTATTATTATTATTATTATTATTATTATTATTATTATTATTATTATTATTATTATTATTATTATTATTATTATATCTTCATCCTTTAATTCAGTGGATTTAAAGTGTGAAAAGTGTAAACGTAAAGTTAAAAAAGGAGTTCAGTGTAGTTCTTGTGAGGCTAATTATCATTTTAAGTGTGGTAACGTTAGCGGATCAGTGGACGATCACAAATGGGAATGCCCAAGTTGCAGTGACAAAAGTGCACCGATTCCTATTTTACAAGTCTACTACGCTGATATTGAAAGAGCATATTTCCTTCTACAAGGAGAATGTGCTGCATATCGTAATATGTGCAAAGAAATGGAGCAAAAATGCTGTACGCTGATGAAAGAAAATGAAGCATTGAAGTCTCAATGTCAAAAGTCAGCTAAAAATAGCAAGGTTACAAACCAAAATAAGAAATCAACGACTCCAATGCAAGAGTTAAACTTAAGTAAAGACTGTCAGGTACCAGCACCTACTCAGTCAGATAAAATACAAGGTCTAGGTCAAGGCCCGTCACATACACCTTCGGATTCAATTACCGCTGATAAGACAAGTTCTGGCAAAGCTTCCTATTCAGAGTTAGCCAAAACAAAATGTAAATAAACAAAAATCAGATGATTCAAATAGTGGCCGACAGCCACGTATAGCAAAAAACCACTTATTGGAAAAAACAGCGAAAATAAATTTTTAAATATTGCACCGAAAAAAGGCTGGTTACACGTTTGTAGGCTTGCCAAGGACACGACTGTGGATGATGTTTTACAATTCCTTCAAAACTCAAAACCAAATGAAAAATTCTGCTGTGAACAGTTAAAATCCCGCGGTGACTACGCTTCGTTTAAAATAGGTTACCCTTTCGCTCTTCACGAAGAAATTTATAATGCTGCATTCTGGCCGGATGGCACTGCTGTACAACGTTTTTTCTTCAAGCGCAACAAACCACCCACGCAACATTAGCAGTTATACCCCTAGTGTTGATAGTGAAAGTGCTAGTGAAAGTCCCAAATGTGATAGCTTTGTAATTGCTCATCAAAATATGCAGTGCGTTAGAAATAAAATAGAAAATCTAGAAGTTACAATGTCAGATATAAATTGTGACATTTTATGTTTATCAGAACACTGGTTATTTGATGGTGAAACCATAAACATTTATAATTATTATATAAGGTCTATTTACTACAGGACAGTTAAAATACATGAAGGTGTTGCGATTCTTTGTAAAAAAGGAATACGTACTGAATCACTTAAAATATGTAACGATTTGTCACTTGACGTACATTTCGAATGTGTTGGTATAAAAACTTTTCTAAACACAAGTTCTAAAGAACTTGTCATAATATTAACATTATATAGATCTGATAAAGAACATTTTGATATTTTTATTGATAAATTAGATGAATGTCTAAATTATATTTGCGATCATTACAAAAACTGTAATATAATACTGTGTGGTGGATTTCAATGTTAATTTTCAACTGCAAAGTAATAATTTACGAAAATTAGAAACAGTATTACAATCCTATAATTGCAAAGTTCTTATAAATCAACCAACGAGAGTAACATTAAATTCAAAAAGCTGTATTGATAACATATGTACAAATATTTCAACAGATAGATTTGTAACATCGGTTCAAAACTTATCAATATCAGACCATTTCGCTCAGATTATGATTATTAATAATACTCAGAAATGTAAGGATAGCACAGAATACCTTTATAAACGAAAATTTTCCGATTCAAATATAACATATTTTAATCATGTGTTATGCAAAGAAAAATGGAATTTTGTATACGAAAAATTTAGTTTTAATGACAAATTTAAAATATTCATGGATATAATATTACATTATTTTAATGTGGCTTTTCCAAAAGTAAAAGTTAAAAAATGCAGTAATGAAAATAAAGCCCCATGGTTAACAAAGGGTATTCTAGTATCATCAATTAAATTAAAAGAACTAGATAGGCTTATAATATCTGGTCGCACTACACTCATAGAGTACTATAAAAAATATAAATACACTTATAGACAAGTCATAAAAACAGCGAAACAATTACATTATAATAATTATATAATTCATTCCGAAAATAAGAATAAAGCAGTTTGGAAAGTAATACAGCATGAATCAGGCAAAATAAATGATACTTCTTGCGATATTAAATTGTCAATAAATGATGTTACCGTTTGTGAAGCTAAAGAAGTAGCAGATGTGTTTAATAATCATTTCTTCCACTCAATAGTTGAACTATATAATAGTAATTATAATTCAACAAACCATTATAATTATTCAAAAATAACTTACAATCCATCTAGCATGTTCTTAACACCTGTTGATGAATCTGAAATTATAGGCATTGTAATGAGTTTAAAAACATCATATTCTACCGGAGTTGATGAATTTAGTACTTTCTTATTAAAAAAATGTATTACTCACATTGCTACTCCACTATTATATTTAATAAATGAGTCATTCGCAGAAGGTATTTTTCCAGAAGTTCTGAAAATTTGTAAAATATATCCTTTACACAAGAAGGGTAGCAAAGAAAATGTAACTAATTACAGACCAATAACATTGCTTTCACCCTTTTCTAAATTAATGGAGAAACTATTTATTAATCGGCTGCTTAAATTCTTAAACACACATAATACTTTATCATCAGTTCAACATGGTTTCAGAGAAAATCGCTCCACATCTACAGCTTTATACAGTTTTTTAAATTACATACATGAGTGTCTTGATAAAAGTGAGTATGTTATTGGTCTGTTCTTAGATTTAAGTAAAGCCTTTGACACTATCAACCATAATGCTTTACTCCACAAAATGGAAGCATATGGTCTGAGGGGAAATGTTTTAAATTGGCTGAAGTCATATTTAACAAATAGAAAGCAAACAGTGGTAATTAATAATGTACAGTCTGATTATCATACCTCCTTGTACGGTATTCCACAGGGCTCAAATTTGGGACCAATACTGTTCATTTTGTTCGTAAACGATTTTGTACTAAACACAGATTTTACAAAAATAATTATGTATGCCGATGATACATCAATAGTAAATAATAACGCTAACTACGCCTATTTAGTACAAGATACGAATGCGAAACTACTTCAAATATCTAAATGGTTCCGAGATAATTTTCTCATATTAAACAGAGAAAAATCTGAATATCTTTCATTTTCGTATATAAATAAAAACAAAGACACTAGTGTGTTACTAAAAATTAATGAAAAATCAATTAAAGAAGTTTTCGATACTAATTTACTGGGTATGCAAATCAATAAATGTTTGAATTGGGAATCCAAGATAGACACTATTTGTAAAAAACTTGCCACTGTCTGCTTCGCCCTTCGGAAACTAAGGAGCTTAGTACATATCTCTGTTCTAAAAACCTACTACTTTGCACATGGTCATTCAGTTTTAAATTATGGCATTCTGTGTTGGGGAAACAGTGCACATTGGGAACGAGTTTTTAAAATACAAAAGAAAATTGTTAGCATTATGTTAAATGCGCCCCACACTGCGCACTGCAAACCAATATTTGAAGAATTAGGAATATTACCTCTTCCTTGTTTGTATATCTTTCATGCTTGTTGCTTAATACGACAATTTAATTTAAACATAACAACACAAGGTGATATTCATAATTATAGTACCAGGCAAAATTCTCTTATCCGACCGCCATCACACAGACATGCCAAATTTAAAACTAATCCATACTACATAGCCATTATTTTGCATAACAAGTTACCAGAAAATATAAAAAACGCAACAGATTTTAAATTGTTTAAAAAAAAAATTAAAATTATTTTTAATGGAAAATATGTTTTACACTGTAAATGAATATCTTAACATCTGATATTGCTTATCTTATTGTATCATTTCTTGTAATGACGTTTCCTATACTGTATAGTCCAGAGGAACAATAAAGTATTATTATTATTATTATTATAAATATATCATCACGGCATATTACCCATTGCTGGGTGTGCCAATCTGTTTTGTACAAAGATATGGGTAATGACGAAATATTTGTACCGTATGGGCGCTATAATTTATAATTTATAATTTATAATTTATAATTTATAATTTATAATTTATAATTTATAATTTATAATTTATAATTTATAATTTATAATTTATAATTTATAATTTATAATTTATAATTTATAATTTATAATTTATAATTTATAATTTATAATTTATAATTTATAATTTATAATTTATAATTTATAATTTATAATTTATAATTTATAATTTATAATTTATAATTTATAATTTATAATTTATAATTTATAATTTATAATTTATAATTTATAATTTATAATTTATAATTTATAATTTATAATTTATAATTTATAATTTATAATTTATAATTTATAATTTATAATTTATAATTTATAATTTATAATTTATAATTTATAATTTATAATTTATAATTTATAATTTATAATTTATAATTTATAATTTATAATTTATAATTTATAATTTATAATTTATAATTTATAATTTATAATTTATAATTTATAATTTATAATTTATAATTTATAATTTATAATTTATAATTTATAATTTATAATTTATAATTTATAATTTATAATTTATAATTTATAATTTATAATTTATAATTTATAATTTATAATTTATAATTTATAATTTATAATTTATAATTTATAATTTATAATTTATAATTTATAATTTATAATTTATAATTTATAATTTATAATTTATAATTTATAATTTATAATTTATAATTTATAATTTATAATTTATAATTTATAATTTATAATTTATAATTTATAATTTATAATTTATAATTTATAATTTATAATTTATAATTTATAATTTATAATTTATAATTTATAATTTATAATTTATAATTTATAATTTATAATTTATAATTTATAATTTATAATTTATAATTTATAATTTATAATTTATAATTTATAATTTATAATTTATAATTTATAATTTATAATTTATAATTTATAATTTATAATTTATAATTTATAATTTATAATTTATAATTTATAATTTATAATTTATAATTTATAATTTATAATTTATAATTTATAATTTATAATTTATAATTTATAATTTATAATTTATAATTTATAATTTATAATTTATAATTTATAATTTATAATTTATAATTTATAATTTATAATTTATAATTTATAATTTATAATTTATAATTTATAATTTATAATTTATAATTTATAATTTATAATTTATAATTTATAATTTATAATTTATAATTTATAATTTATAATTTATAATTTATAATTTATAATTTATAATTTATAATTTATAATTTATAATTTATAATTTATAATTTATAATTTATAATTTATAATTTATAATTTATAATTTATAATTTATAATTTATAATTTATAATTTATAATTTATAATTTATAATTTATAATTTATAATTTATAATTTATAATTTATAATTTATAATTTATAATTTATAATTTATAATTTATAATTTATAATTTATAATTTATAATTTATAATTTATAATTTATAATTTATAATTTATAATTTATAATTTATAATTTATAATTTATAATTTATAATTTATAATTTATAATTTATAATTTATAATTTATAATTTATAATTTATAATTTATAATTTATAATTTATAATTTATAATTTATAATTTATAATTTATAATTTATAATTTATAATTTATAATTTATAATTTATAATTTATAATTTATAATTTATAATTTATAATTTATAATTTATAATTTATAATTTATAATTTATTATTTATTATTTATTATTTATTATTTATAATTTATAATTTATAATTTATTATTTATTATTTATTATTTATTATTTATTATTTATTATTTATTATTAATTTTATTGTTATTAATAATAATTTTTTATGATTGTTAATTATTATTATTACTGTTATTATTATTATTGTTATTATTGTTATTATTATTATTAATGATTATTATTATTAATTGTTAAATTCCACTGCTTTATAATATATTTATTTAAATTGGTAGGGGTCCTAGATCCCATCCCTGAGAAATGAAATTACTGATCAGTCTGTAGGAGAGTTGTAATTCACTTTTACATTTATATAGGTAAAGAAACATATTCTTGATAGAAGAAATTATTTTTTATTAGAAATTGTTAAAATGTATTTGTTTAAAAAAACAGAGATCCTAATGACGATCCCTAAGTAATGAAATTGCTGACCATTCTGTAGGAGAGTTGTAATTTACTATTATATTCAAAGACATATTTTCGGCAAACAACGTTTTAAGTCGTTTTAGGCCCTTAGACAAATTTTCAAGGGGTGTTCCATATATGGACGCTCTATTGGAGGTGGACGCCCGGATGATGGTAAATGGTAAATGTATGGACGCTCTATTGATAGCAGTTATATATATATATATATATATATATATATATATATATATATATATATATATATATATATATATATATATATATATGTATATATGTACATATACATATATATATGTATATATACATATACAGGCTGGAAACGAACTTAATGTCATAAATTTAAGGGTGAGTAGTATGACATATGTAGATTACGAAACAGAAAGAATTTTTTAAAAATTCGCATATTTAAGGGTAGTTTTCATGAAACCAACATTTTGGGTACCACTGGACCACTGGCAACTCATTTGCATTATTTTATCTATTACACAATTATTTTCGTTAAAAATGCTATTTAATTTAATTATTAAGAATAATACCTTATACAACTAATTTTGAATGTATTTTTGATAACCATATTTCTAATGAAATATGAATTAAAACAGCAGTAAAAAAAAGTTTCCTTAAGAAAAGTCGAATTTTCGTTTTTCGAATTTAAAAAAAAAACTTTCAGTTTCGTAATCTACACATGTCATACTACTCACCCTTAAATTTATGACATAAAGTTCGTTTCCATCCTGTATATGTATATATGTATATATACATATATATATATATATATATATATATATATATATATATATATATATACAGGGTGGAAACAAACTTAATGTCATAAATTTAAGGGTGAGTAGTATGACATGTGCAGATTACGAAAGTGAAAGAATTTTTTTAAAATTCGAAAAACGAAATTTGGACTTTTATTAAGGAAACATTTTTTTACTGCTGTTTTAATTAATATTTCATTAAAAATATGGTTATCAAAAATACATTCAAAATTAGTTGTATAAGATATTATTCTTAATAATTAAATTAAACAGCATTTTTGGCGAAAATAATTGTGTAATAGATAAAATAATGCAAATGCGTTGCCAGTAGTCCAGTGGTACCAAAAATATTAGTTTAATAAAAACTACCCTTAAATATGCGAATTTTAAAAAAATTCTTTCTGTTTCATAATCTACACATGTCATACTGCTTACCCTTAAATTTATGACATTAAGTTCGTTTCCACCCTGTATATATATATATATATATATATATATATATATATATATATATATATATATATATATATATATATATAATATACATATATATGTATATATGTATGTATGTATGTTTGACTTACCTGTGTAATATAAAACCATGATACGAAGCGTGTACATTGTTGTATATTATTGTTATGCTGTTAATTGGTTGTAGATAGGATTTGTTATACATTCATTTGATCGCTAGAACTGTCATTGTCTGCGAGGTTATGTCAACGACGTGAATTGAGTGGCATTGCTTAATTCTTATTATTATTGTAAAATATTATTTTAATATTTGTAATAATGTTTTTATTATGTTTTACGACAAACTGTGACTGCCTGAAATTATTACAATTTTTATTAAATTAGTTTTTGTTGAAGTAGCGTTCGCAAGCGCCATTAGTCAGTCATATGTTAAAGTAAAGTTTATCCCCTCCCAATATTACGCGAGAATTTTCTTGTTATATCAAATGCCGGGTATAAAAGATCGCGCACCGTCCAGAGAAGTCAGTTCTTGGGTTCATCCGAACGACTTCCCCTGGAGTCCTTGGATTAGAGCTGCGATTCAGACCGCCTAGGCCGATTCTGCAAGAACGCTTGAGTCGTCGTGGCGTTGTATCGCCGTCCGTGTCTTTCGTAGAGAAAGACTCCGCCGTAATTTTTCTAAGTCGAGTTTGGGTGATTGAAATTCACCACTCGCAGAGATAAACCGCCGTCCGTTTTGTGCTTTATCTTTTATTAGATAATTGCATTTTTACTTACCGTCGTAAGAGATTGTGCTATTACCGTTTCGCGGGAGCACAGTCCCCCTGTAGTTTAAATTCAGTCCGTCACAGTTTTCACAAAGGGTTTTCATTCTTTATTTATTTGTTTATGTGTTACATTTTAATTTTACATTACGTTGGGAATAATAAAGTAGTTGGTTAAGTTAACTACGTGCTTTTTCTGACACAAACCCTAACCCACCTTCACAGATAGCTGTCCGGCAAACCATCCTCTCTTTCAGCATCCGCCGACGGCGCCCGAGCAACTCGAACCTTGCTGGCAGAGAGGACAAGATGGCGCCTCATCCCATAGGACCGGCGCCACAAATGACGCCCAAACAGGGGCAAGCGTCACAAATGGCGCCCGAACAGGGACTGGCGTCACAGTATGTATGTATAGTCTCGTCATCTGATGTTATTGTAATTTTGTATAACCCTTGATTGGGTACTGTGGGAAATAGTAGGGGCTTGTCAAAAATTGGTATTCCTACAGTAATTTGATTTTCTCTATTTGTACAGATATTTCGTCATCTGACGTTATCGTAATTTTGTATAACCCCTGATTGGATGCTGTGAGAAATGGTAGGGGCATGTCAAAAATTGGTATTCCTACAATAATTGAATTGTTTCTATTTGTATAGATATTTTCGTCATCTGATGTTATCATAATTTTGTATAATCCCCGACTAGGTACTACTAGAAATAGTAGGAGTTTGTCAAAAATTGGTATTTCTACAATAATTGAAATTTTTCTATTTGTATGAATAGTTTCGTCATCTCATGTTATTGTAATTTTGTATAACCCCTGATTACGGTTCTGTGGGAAATAGTATGGGCAAATTAAAAACAATAAATATAGTAAAAAATTTATTATAAAAAATTGGCTAACTTAAATTAAACTTATAATTTTATATAATATTGAAATATATCGGTTTCATTTTAAATTCTTGTTTATCCAGGGCAGGAAATGTGTGATCCTGGTGTACACTCCTGGATATTGTCCTTTTCCGCATCCGATGCCCCAAGAAACAATTCCCACTTGAGTCCATTTGCCTGCATTGACCATTAATGGTCCACCGCTGTCACCCTGGAAAGAATTAATTTTTGTTGTAAGTTTCATTTTGAGGAGTAAATTTTGAAATGTGGAAAGTAGGCAGTTTTAATCTAATAACTTTCCGACATCAAAAGAGATTTGTTCATATTATACACAAATTTTACAAAAAAATTGTAGGATTTGTAATTTCGGTAAATTTAAAATAAGTTTCTATAGTAACAGCCTCTATTTTCGTTTATTTGAAATGACTTAGGCCAACTATTCAACATTCGTAAATACGAGTTTTTTTTCCCATTTCCTCATTTGAAGTTTTTATATTTTCCTTGTAGTTTTTAAAGATTTATATAACAAATATTTGTATCTTCGTCGTTATAATTTAACTGTTGCTTTCCTAAAATCTCTAACAAATATTGTAATTGAATTTGTTATTTAATATTAATTTTGTTCCATATTTAACCAAAACAAACAAATTTTTCACTTGGTGCAGCTAGTTTCTTTCATAATAGTAAATATCGAGTGGTGAGCACTAATTCTTCAGAATCCAGAGGAATTTTGAGGATTATTTTTCTAATAAAATGGAGATTAGTACTCAAAGTTGATGAATTATTTATATCTTTCATCCTCTTTTAAATACAGGTTTAATTATATGCCTTTAACGAATATTATGGAACTCTCATTTAATATTAATTTTGTAAAACCTTTATTATTTTTTCTACTTACGCTGCAAGAATCTTTTCCTAGTTGTCCAGCGCATAACATATGGTCCACAATTCCTCCTGGGGCTGCGTGTCCATATTTGACCCTACATTGTCCATTATCCCAAATCAATATGTCGACTTCTTGTAAAACAGCTGGTTGTGGGCCAGCTTCTCTGAGACTTCCCCACCCTATAACTGTGGCGGTTTGGCCTGTGTAGGCACTTCGACTGCTTGGAAGGCAAATTGGACGAATACGTTGGTTGAAAGACACTGCGGAGTCCATTGTGATGATGGCAATATCGTTATACTAAAAACAAAAATAATTATGAATTTATTTATAATATGAAGAAATTTTTGATTCAAAAATATTACATTTTATATCAAGGGATGGTAGTTAGCTTACTCCTAATTTTAAATTATGATTTACAAAATGACTAAAATAGCTATAACAATATGGTAGTATACGATATTAAAAAAATTACAATCTTAGCTAAGAAAGTGAAAATATGATAAATTAATGAATATTTTGAAAAAAAAAATTTTAAATATTAATTCGTTTGCAAACTACAAGCGATTAAAAGTTTGAGTAACGTTACATGACCTAAGCAATTTGATAGGTTGCCTAACCATTGTTAGAACATGACAGGTCTAACCCAAATTCTGAATTTTATATATTTACTTTGATAAACTTTTAATTAATTTTTCAAAAAATTATTATATTTGAGGTTTTTTAGTTGTTTATTCGAAAAACTGTTTTATATTTTTACATAATTTTTATATGACATACCAAACATATTAAAGTATTATAATACTGCTAGGCTTAGTGCCTTTAGTGGATTTATTTGAATTTTAGGAAAATTAAAAATTAATGTATCATACTTAATTTTGTTTCTGGTTTTTGAATCGCCATTATTTTTTATTATTATATTTCAGTATGTATTTTAACAATCTCTTTTTGTTAAATGTGCATATGACTCAATATATAACTCACCAATGTTCGTGAATCGAAGTCTCGGTGTCTGACTACCCGTTTGACTTTCTTTTCGATGTGGCGGACTTCAGAGCTTGTTTTGATGTTGTAATCTCCCAGGCGAACAGTTAGGCGTGCAACATCCCATGAGGACATGCTACAAAAAAAAAATATATAAATTAACAGAAAATTATTTGCATTATTCATTAATAATATGAAATAAAAATTATTCATTTTATATTAAAATATATCATCTAGTTTGCATTCAATGAAAACTTATCTTGTTATTATCAATCTGAGAGTAAGAACAATTTCGTACACCGAGATATGGATAATACGGTGTGATGTATATTTCATTTTATATTTTGGAGGATTGTTTCGATTAGTATTAACCAGATTGGCATACCCAGCGGTTGATAAACTGGGATAATACTCAACGTTTGTTGCCTTTAAGTTTGAGAGTATTTTTTTTATGCATTTAAAGAAAAAAAATATCTCGTTTAATAATCAAAATCTGAAAATAAAAGCAAATTCTCACGCCGGGATATGGGTTTGTGATGAATATATTATTTATGTTTTGCAAAATAGTTTCAATTAGTGTTAACTATGAAATATGTAAAAATTAAGACAAGGTATGTAGCAACCTTCAGATGGAGATCTAGGTAAATATTTCGGATAATGATATTGTTTCTTTCGAAGTTTATTAAACGCCAACTGTCTTTGTAATTATTATCGGATCTTTGTATAAAATTACTATAAGCTTTAACTTTAGTTTCTTTTCTTTCAGATTTGTAACTCTTAAGTTTTGCTTTGTATAGTCTTTGAAATTAATTACTTTTTGCACTATTGAAACAAATACTTATGGCTTCTAACTTTTCTCTTGATTTTTTAAGAGATGTATTGTACCAATTAACAGGTGGACAGTTTATTTTCACCGAACGTTTTCTCGCTAAAAAATAAATATCAATGAGATAAGATAAGCAATACATTAGATACTCAGAGTGCTCTTCAGAAAGTAAACAGCACTCAACGAAAATATTGTGGAAAATATTAATATATAAAGCGTATTTAAAATGTTGAATATTTTTTTGAGAAAAAATTCTAATATTTTTAAATTGTTTCCCGTCAGTAAGACACATGTTGAAAAAAAAAATATTCACCATTATGATCAGAGAGGCTAGAATTTGAAACTCCTACTTCAAAACTAGTAATAATATTATCTGTACAACAGGATGAATTCTTAATAACTCTGGTCGGCGACGCAATAGTAGTTTCAGCCCGAAAGAATTTAGTAAATTTTTAATATCGATAGATTCCTTTTTCTATACTGAAGTCTCCTACAATAATTATCTTCTTATAATGATAGCTAAGTTTATAACACTTGTTCAAATTTAATCAGAAATAGACTGAAGTTACCTTTACCGATTCTATATATCGCAATAATAATAGTATGATGATCGGTCAACTCAATTTCACAAACTTCAAAATGATGTACCAAATTAAATTACTCTAAAACAATTGCTTTATAATTTTAAAATTGCAACACCACCATGTTCAAGTAAATCTCTGCAAAAAAGGTAGTTAAATTATAAAAAGTTATGTTGACAGTTTTTAAAGATTCTTCATCGAGCCAGTGTTTTGTCACACAAACAATATCAAAGGGATAATCATTTAAATATAAATTTAATTTATCTATTTTATTACTCAATGATTGAATGTTGATATGAAATATACGTATGTTAATTTTTTTACAAATTATATTACTGAAAAAGCTTTGAGCTACATTGGTCATACAAAGTCTTCAGTATCAGGTACATTTTTCTGAACTATGGAGTTTTCTTTGGGGCCCTTATCTGAAAAAACTTGTTGATATGGGTACCACTAGGCCAAAGAGACGTATCTATAGCTCTTTCTTGCTTAATTTGCGAGACCTTGAAAGAAGCATAATAAGCAGGGTATTTTGAAATCAATTTCTCGCACGTAATTTCCTGAAAAAGTGGCACTAAAAGTTTTTTATATCTTCCTTTGTATCAAGATGTAATTTATATACTTGTAACACTACTGGTTTTGTTTGTGCAGCCATCAAAGTAATCGAGTTGGTAGGATCAAGATTACATTTCACGAGTGGCGTTTTTAGATTTCTCAGCCGAATATTTTTTTATTTGTATCCCTATTTTTAACCGGTTTATCAATATCATTGTTAGTCACTTCGTTTTGTTTAGTCATTTGTTTACTGTCAATGACAGATTTTTGTTAAGTTGATTCGCCGATACAGTCGGAGCAATAATTGTTTTATTAATCACTGGTTTTGTCTTAATGTTATTAAATTTTGAGTTAGATAGCATAGATGTTTTATTATTAGAATTTAATAATAATAATAAGTATTTATATTTAATAAATTTATTTGATTAAAGATATTGTCATTTTGATTTTTAATAATTATATCTTTATTTACCACGATTTCTTTTAGATATTTGATTTCTATTTTGAGCGCACTATTAAGAGTTTTCTGTAACACTGATGAAAGAAAAGGTCGTCGGTGTCATTTGTTAAACAACATTTTTTTGTTGTGTCGTTATTTTAATATTTTTATAAGAATTTAACATAACTATTATACGATATTGTACTATATGTCACACACTTTGCATCACTTAACGCGGTTTGTTTACATTTTTTGCATTTATTAACAGAAGCATTAGTATTTTACACATCATTCGACGCCATTTTTTCAGATTATATTCATAGAAAGTACATGTGGTAAATGCCCTTAACATCCATATGCCATTATCTAAATTTACGGATAAAGCAGATTGTCACATCCAGTATATGAATTAAAAATAAAACTGGATATAATTTCAAACATACTTCCTGACAATATGATAATATTGTGACGTGCGCCCCTGACTTAAGAGTATACGAGCGCCGCTACTGGTAGAATGTTCCCGAGCGATGACGCAATCCTCGGCGACGGAATAACCCATACGCGTTGAGACGTGTTAATTACGTCCGGCGGTGTGATCCTTTGTGTTCGATGATGGTCGCGTCGGAAAGTTCCAGAAGGACACTGGGCTGTATAAATACCGTCCGTAGGACAGCGGAGACATAGTCTGATATATAGAAGCAACGAGCAATTAACAGGCGGTGATATAAATAAACAGTATACGAGTTGTTATCATAAATAAATGTAGTTATATAAATAAATATAGTGATATACAATTGTTTAAATAAATAATCTTAGTGTTTAAGCATTTAATAATATTCTTAGTCTTAAATTCGTGTTTATAATTATTTAATCATAGTGTTAGTTATGTTTACTATATTTTTAATATTTATCCTAATTATTTATCGTTTAATAAACGTATTATTTTAACTAATAATAATTCTCTTATTTTTACACTTCACCCATATAAATAAAACGTTACAATATGAAATGTTATATGTAATCATATTTTTCTACGTTTGTGCAGATTATTCCTACTTCTAAATAATAATTTTGTGGCTAGTATTTATTTTCATATTTATATTCAGTCAATTTTGAGCAATTTTAATACAAAAGGAAAAAGAAAATATTTTTATCATGATGCCTATAAGCTTAAGAATTTTATTTTATGCATTCGGTGAATGCAATTAATACAAAATATATGTGGTAAGCGTCCTGAACAGCAGATATAGACAAAAAGTAAAAATGGATATAATTTCAATGCAATTTTCTTAAAAATTCTAAATCATATGATAATATGAAATGTTAGATTTAATCACTCATTTAATAAAAGTAACAGTGATTATACACAAAATATAATAACATTATTTATTAAAATTTATTTAATATTATGAAATCTATATTAAAAATAAAATAAAGTTTATTAAAATTTGTTAAAAAAATATTTTGACCAGTGCATGTCACTTAAAAAAGAAAAGTTATTACTTTTATATCAATATTTCAACATATGCATATGTGTTGGAGTTCATCCAACCCTCAAAAATTGTTTCATTCCACAGGCAGACATGCTAACCACTCAGCTACAATGACAGTGTTAAATATTTTTATATTACATAATAAAATATTGAAACAAATATTTATTGACAATTATTCATAATTTTCTTTGATTTATGTAATGATAATAAAACAATTAATATTAAATAACATACAGGAGGTAATGTACTATTATCATATTAAATAGCATGGCTTAATTTTCTGCCGGACACTTTTTATTTACAAAAAACTGTTTTCCCATATTAAACGCCTATGTCAAGGTAGATATATATATATATATATATATATATATATATATATATATATATATATATATATATATATATAATTTAATACGATCCTCCAAACTACCCGGAAAGGATCAAAATAAGTTAAGTAATTTAAGAAAGTTAAACAATAACTTGAATAATAACCTTTGAACGAAGAACATCTGATCTTAATATTTTGGAATATTGGAGGTTTCAGCAACATTTTCAATAATTATTCAGAGATACAAGAATGTTTACTCCAAGCAGATGTTTTTTGTGTCATTGAAACTTGGTGCTATAATGAAATCTCTGTTCTCCCCGAATTCTTAAAAAACATAAACTATCACGTTATTTGTAGCAACGCTATACAAGAAAAAATTAGAGGTAGAGCTAGTGCTGGGTTGGCAATATTTATTAAACTCCTCAAAGTATATTCTAATATTTTTGTATTTAAAACCAACTCTAAACAACAAAACGTGCATAAATTTGTTAGATGATTTACTTCAAAACATCGCAGAAATCTATAATGATTACAGGATTCTGGTATGCGGAGACTACATCGGTGTACTCAACCAGATAGAGAATGTCGAATCCAGCTTCTTTAACCACAGCTTCTTATCAACTAATAGAACTCCACTACACAAGTCACACAACGAGAGAGGAAAACTATTAGTGCAGATGATGGAATCTCACGGAATGACAGTATTAAATGGCCGCACGGACGGAGACATAACTGGTAAATTTACCTATATAAGCAAAATTGGCAAAAGTACTATTGATCAAGCCTGGGGCTCTTTAAATTTTGTAGAAAATGTGTCTAAATTTGAAATATTTCACCCAATTGATAACTCAAACCACGGCATATGCAAGATTACTATTGGTACTACATCAACAACAGCCTTAGATAATACAAAATTAAATAATTCTGTACTCCACAATTACTAGTGTAGTTTTAAGTATAATGCAAACAATATTGTACCCTACAACATTTTTTTGGAAAACTCTGAAAAAATCTATTTCAACAGTAATAATACAAACGAACTTAACCATAACTTAATTATCACAATTAAAGAAGCGGCTTGTAAATCCAACATGTTTAAAATTTCAAAAATACATTAATCTCAAAAGAGCTCAAAACTCAAAACCGTGGCTCACAACAAACTGTTTTACTCTCAGAAAACATTGCAAACGAAGTTTGAGAGCTTATCACAAAAATTATTCCCAAATTCATCTAGAAGAATACTTAAAGTACAAGAAATTATATTGCAAAGAGATTAAATTGAGTAAAATTGCATTCATTAAAGATATCCAAAATTAACTTTCCAACATAAACAACAGTAGCACATTTTGGAATACAACAAAAAAAATATTGAGTACTAAATTTACATCTGAAAATAGAATAACATTAAATGAATGGGAAAATTCCTATATTAATCAGTATACTAAATCAGTAACTTCAAACCGAGAAACATTATTCTACGACTGTAATCACCCATTTCTAGACAAAGAAATTACTCATGATGAACTACAACGCAGCATAGCAATAAGTAAAAACAATAAAGCACCAGGTGTAGATGAATTAGCTAATGAATTCTACAAAAATCTACCTGCAAACTGGGTTGATTATATCCGTAATTTCTACAATAAGATTCTCGAGACGGAAAAATTTCCTACATCGTGGTCAACAACAAAACTATTCTTACTATATAAAAAAGGCGACAGGACTGATCCACTAAATTATAGGGGAATAGCCCTTATTAACAATGTCGGTAAACTTTTTACACGAATACGAGAGACTGCAAGAATGGTTTGAAAGGGACAATATTTTAGCTGAATTCCAGGCGGGTTTCAGACGAGGAAGGGAAACCAGAGACAATATATTTTCCTTGATGGCAATAACACAAATTAATTTAAGATTAAAGAAAAATTCAATATTCGCATTATTTGTAGATTTCCGAAAGGCGTTTGACACCATCAACCATAATTTATTGTGGGAAAAGCTGTACAAAGCAGGAATCTCCTGCAAAATAATAAGAATAGTTCACGCCCTGTACAGAAATGCTACACTGGACATAAAAATCAATAACGAATCATCAAATTCAATAAACATAACCGAAGGTCTCTTACAGGGAGAAATCCTTAGTCCCATCCTTTTTTCGGTCTTCATAAATGACCTTGATGAAGTTTTTCGTAACGCAGGGGTGAGAGGCTTAAATATAGACGGACACAACGATGTAATCTTATTAGCATATACAGATGACATCGTAATTCTTTGTGACTCACCTGTAGATATGAAAAGAAAGCTATCAATCCTGCAACAATACTGTGAGAAGAACTGTCTAACTATCAACATAGAGAAATCGAAAATACTTCAACTCCACCGCGGACGTCCAAGAAAGTATAACTTCACATATAATAATGCCTCAATTGAAAGAGTGCGGTCATTTACATATCTAGGTATTACCTTTTCATCATCTGGAAAATTCGCCCACGCAGCCGAACACAACTACAATAAAGGAGTAATTGCCAGTAATAGAGTTCTAAATCTATTAAGTATATAATAGATTATAATCAATGCCACTACTCTTTACGGGTCAGAAATCTGGGCACTTGCAAGAACAGAAATATTAGAAAAATGTCAATTACGATACTTAAAACTAGTCCTGCAATGCCCAAGATCAACTCCAAATTTTATGGTACGAATTGAATCAGGCGTAAATCATATACAATTAAGAGTATGGAGAAGAATTATAAAATGGTGGCAAAAACTATTAAGCATGGAAGTCGACCGCATACCAAAAATCATGTATAATCGTCTACGACAGCTGGATTCGTCAGGAAATAATAATATAGACTACAATTGATGTAGCCATTTAAAACTTTTTTTAAATAACTGTGGTTATTCAGAAGTATGGCAAAATCAATCCATAAATAACAACTAATAAACGAAATAATTGATAAATTTCAAATAACTTTAATTAATAAAGATAAAGTAAATTGCAAAAATTCTAATTACAGTTCTTACTTCAAACTGATAAAAGAAGAATACATAACTTCAAAATACTTAACATTAAACATCTCAATAAACAAAATGCGCTTGATTACTCAGTTAAGGGTAGCTAACAAAAATTAATAATACTTTACTTTAATAAAATAAAATACACAATAGACACATCTTTACTTTGTACATTGTGTAATTTACATCAACATGAAAATTTGTATCATATTCTTATTGCATGCCCTATCTACTCCCTTTACGGAATTGTTTCCTTCAAGAGTACAATGTGTCAAATTCAAAAACCTCACAAAAGATAAAATCAACAAATTATTCTACTTTGTAATTGGAACATTATAACTCAGAAGCTTTTGTATTAATGAATGACTAAAGTACGGAACTGATTATCAGTTTATACTACATTTTCTGTATATAATAAAACAATATTATCTGTACATTTTCTAATAACCGTGAAGGCTTTTTCTTAATTTAAAGTTATTAGTTCATATTCCATTTTTCTCCTTTTTTTATGTATGTCATAAAACAATACTACATTTCCTAAACCCCATAAATTCTTTTTCTTAATTTATGTATATATGTATTAGGCAACCATATTTATATATGTATATTCTTGATATATAATAACATTTATAGATGTATATTCTAGATTTTTTTTTACTTTTGTTGTCAATCTATTTGTATAAGATTGTAATACGGTCTAGAAACAAATAAAATTTATTATTATTATAATTTAATACTATTATACTCAACAACATTTAAAGAATTCACGGATCAATAACATCTGAACCATATGTATATTATTTGGATTTTTTCGCATTAGTTAATATTTTATCTCATGTGTAGGATTTATTTTTATTTATTTATAATTATTTGATGTGTATTTTTGGTATATATTTAAAAGTAATGCATTTTAACGACGAAAAAGTTGTTATATTAATGAGTTTAGAATAAAATGCATTATTTTAGCATTTTATAATACATATTTTCTATTCAAGATATGTTTTTATTTCTCTGTTTCTTTGTAACTTAAATTTATTCAAATCAAAAATACTATGAATACTTATCTTGTCAATTATTACTGACTATGTCACTTATGCGCTTTTTGCAAAATATGTTTTCTTATTCAATTGTTATAAAAAAATGTTCCAAATTTTTCTTTTTATAATAGACTTCGCGTTCAATTTGGAGCGTTTCTACCATGCGTACATTTAAGCCTGGATTATAATCTTAATCTCAAAGTGAGTTTTATATTTCTTTAAAAAAACACTTTTAGAAATTTGCTATGTATCTAACTTGTTAATAACGAGTTAACATTTCAAATCGATAATTTTAAATATAATCTAACAATTTTTTATATTGTATGAAATAATACTTACTGCGCTACGCAATGTGCAGCTGTCAAAATATGAATATTATCAATAAGCGAGCCACCGCAAAACTGTCTTCCTCCGTTGAATAACGCTGCAATCCAAGGCCACTCATCTTTTTCTGCGTTATGCCCCCCTACAATTCTTTCTTGATCTTGCGAGTATCCATTCTTCGCTCCACAACTAGCCCCGGGTAAAACCGCTGGTTGTGCTGTCGTCGTACTGGTCTGCCATGGATTTGACGCAGTTGTTGGTCTCTGGGTTGCTGGTCGCTCGGTAGAAGGACTCTGTGTTGCTGGAGGATGTGTTGCAATAGGATAACCAGGGCTGGGCGGATGAGTTGGCAAGGGGGGTATGGTATGGTCTGGGGGATGAGTTGGAATAGGTGGAGGCCAGTTTGATAAAGAAGGGATATATACAGGAATTTGTTTGTTTTCATTGCTAGCCATTACTTCTTCGTGAGTTTCAGTTGGTTCGGTTGCTTCAGTTGGTTTTTCTGGTGGATTCGTGCAGCATACACCAAACATCTGAAAAGAATAATATTATTTGAAAACATTATTATTGGGGTGAGGACAAATGAATTTTTGTATTTCATGTCCCATAATCTACAGATCTTATTTCGTTATTTCACAAATTAACACATATCGTCACTGATAAATTTTTAACTTTGTTGAATAAACATGTGATCATCCATTTGTAATCGTTTGCACGCATTATTTTTGGGATTTTATTCTCTTATTTTTATCTATCTTACTCGGCTAACAAGTGAATTTTTAATTTTGTTTATGATGGTTTTTAAATATTTGTAATATTATAATTCGTACTCTTTAGTAGAAAATGAAAACTCTGTCTGATATTATTTGTGTCATATTCATTAATTTTTAGTTCTGGCCAATTTCAAGTTAATCTTGATTTACTAAAAATAATTTTATTTTTGTGGCGATACTATATAGGGGGTTTTGTAGCTCAAGCAAGCGGTTGTAAATAATAATATTTTTTATTCGCCTTACTACTATTTATGTAAACATGAAAATATAATATATATATAATTTATTAAAAGTTAGCAAATTTCAATTTTGCGTTTAAAATAAAATAAAAGAACATGATGTAGTTTTATTACAAATTGTAAATGAATCAGATTCATTCACAGAAATAAGGATATTATTGTTTGTATAGATGTGTTCCGTTGAGAATGGATTATTTAATAAAATGTAATACTAGAGAAAAAAATAATAAGTTCCTATACAATTTTCTGCAAAACTGTTGGTGTTTTCGATTTTGTATACATGAAACAGCAGAAATCTATTGTATACCTAATTAATGTGCATTGTTTATTAATGCTATATAAAAAGTTATGCAGTTCAGTTGTAAGAATGTAATACACAAATATTAAAAAAAAATATTTGTCCAAAGAGTCATTTAAAACATTTACAAATTATTTGCCATTTTTATAGTGCAGTTTTTTACACAAAAATATTAAATTATTTGACCCAGGAGTGATTTAAAACATTTATGTATACTTTAACATATATCTTTATTAATAGAAGTTTAACTTTGTTGAATAAACATATGATTCGTCCATTGGATAATTGTATACACTCATTATTTTTGGGACTTTATGCCGTATTCAACCACTGTGTGGATCTTCAGACCTTTGCGAATTATATATTTTTATTGGCAAAAGCATAGTATATATACATGATGATTGATCCATCTAAATCATTTACATATATTTTTTTTGAGATTTTATTCCTTATATTCATTTTATCTGTTATTATTTGCATATTGAAGACAATTATTATTTATTTAAAACTTTAATATTGATAAAAACAAATAAATAAATTATACATGGGAAAAACATATTTTTTTGGTAAAAACACTATGAACAAAATGATGAATAATAGAATTGAGAAATAACTATTTTCATTGTTTTCTATTATCCTAAGGTGAAAAAAAATAATCAAAATGAAACATGTTTTCATTTTTATTAATCATCAAACAAAACAAATGTCCGTAATAATTTTTTGATTATGTTCTGTGCAGTTTCAAATTTCAAAAAAGGTTTCAACGTATAAATTTGGAACAACATATTAAAGGCTATAAGAATTATATGTAATACACATTATTTCGTATACAAATACTCAAAATATTATTGTAATTATCTTTAATCTTGATTAAAAAAAATTTCATCCATATTTTCGGTTTTTTTAAAAACTAATAATATGCAAGAAAAATATCAATAATTTGGTTAATTTTTTTTGTTACTTTTAAATTTCTTATCAAACTTTTAAATTTCTCTGTTTGAGGATGTATTTTATCTTGTCTCTAAGGGAAAGAAATCGTTTCTAAGAAAAAAACTGTCTTATTAAATTCATTTTTAAAGTTGTGAAGAGATAAGCTAAGCCTTTTATTTATTTCAGTTTGGATGATAGTATTTTATTCATTGTGCTATTATTGTCTCCAAGAAATATTTGGAATAACATTCATATTCTTCATACATTTTTTACATTTTTTTTTTCTTTTGCCTCGTGAAGCTTTAAGTTCATTTTTCTTATACATATTTAATTATTATTTTTTGGTCCTACCTGTATTCCTTGCGGTGTGAAGTAACTACACGTATCATAGTTTCCTAAAACCCATGTATCCCAATTGCTTAATTCAGGTAGCTTGAAATAGGGGTAACATTTTCTGAATGGAGTACATTGTCCGAGAGAACCTTTGCTTGTGAAACAAGGTCCTAAAGTACTCATTCGGCCCAAAAGGTTTGGGACGAAAAGGGGACCAACTATCAATGGCAGATTAGGGCTGTAGTAGGCTTCTCGTTTTGGCCGAATTTGAGAACTAGATGGTGCTGCTGAAAAAAGAAACGAATTATTAAAATGATTAGTATTTTATATTCATATACCTTACATAAAAGTATTTTATATTAAATTTAAAAGTGAAACGTAAATGTTTTACGCATTGTGGGGATTCCTCATCTATCTTTGATACAGTGACACCAGAATGATTTTTTTTTTTGATCTAATTTTGAATGTTGTGTCATTAGTTAATATGATTATAATAATATAAAATTATACATTTAATGAAAAAACTAAAAACACATCCTCAAATGTATTTGGGACTTTCGTTTTCCGGGGAAGACAAGACAGTATATCCTTCGACTTTCCAAAAAGTTTAATGTTCCATATAAAAAAAATTACATTCTCAAATGTGTTTGGAATTTTTGTTTTGCGGGGAGGGCAGTATGTCCATCTACTTTCTACAATGTTGGTCTTAGCTAGATACAACAATATTGAAAATTGTTTGAATATTGGTTTAATTTCCTTGTGATTTGAACGATTAGCAGCACATCTTATAAATGTGATTGCAATATGCGTCTTCATGATTTTATTTAAGCTTTTATGATTTCTGATTTTATACTAATATTTTCTTACAACATACGTATTACATTTTTTAACAGTATTTTGAAATATTTTTGAATTACCTGCTCATAGTGTTGAGCAATCTTTAACAATTATATATTTATATATTCATATTTTATTTAATAACACGTAAACCTTCGTTTACGTCCAAGTATATTCATATATGTTTATGCATATTTTGTTTATTTTTATGAGCAATATTTTTGTTTTTGGAATATATAGTTGGTAACATTGTAAGTGGGGAGAAGCAAGATGGCGAGCAGTGTGTAAATTGTGTAAGCGTCGTGTAAAATGAAATACGTATTAAAATACATTAAAAAACAATAAAAGTATCATTTATCAACGGGTCAATTCCCAACATATGGTTCTTCGAGCGGGATACAGGTGATTCCAGAGCAAACATTGAAAACATCGAGAAATCGTCAAAGAACGTGGCGTGGTAGACACAGTCGGTCAGTCAAATACATCATCAACACAAAAAAAACGGCAAGCAGCAACAAGCAGCGCCATCTACGCAAGATAGGTTGGCAGCTCTGACACTCATCTGGCAGCAACAGTCATATACAAACGTCAAATCAAGATAACCTATAATTCTTATCCTTTATTAAACATATTTCCAGTATCGCATTGAGTATGGCTACTGTTAGGAAATTGTGAGCACAGCGAGACAAAGTAGTAGCAACTTTTAAAAGATTTGAACAGTTTTTTAAGCAGGTAACACCAAATCAAGTATTCAAATTAGAATATAGATTATCACATTCAAATAATTTACTAAAGGAATTTAATGGTACTCATGATGAGATAGTCTAAAAAACAAAATGAAGAAACCATACAAGAACGAGTTGACTTTGAAAACATGTTTTATAGGGTTGTTAGTGAAGCTAAAAGATATATTGTCATTTGTTCATAATCTCAGGCTAGCACCAGCAATAATAACTCGGTTACTGCTGAAGTTAATAATAAGCAGTTACGAGTCAAATCCTTTTGGTGTCAAATTGCCTACTACTAATTTACCAAGTTTTAGTGATTCATATGAGCACTGGTTAGACTTTCATGACACATTTACTTCTCTAATACACAATAATAATCAAATTAGTCCAATCCATAAATTTCATTATTTGAAATCATGCTTAAACGGTGAGGCCGCACATATTATTCAATCTTTTGAAGTTTCAGCATTAAATTACCAATCTGCTTGGGATAGTGCTAGGGAAAGGTATGAAAACAAAAATTTTATAATGGAAAACCACATGAAGGCTTTAGTGAACATAGAAACAATGACAAAGGAATCTCATGCTCATTTAAGAAACATGCTAGACACATTTACTACACATTTGAAACCATTAGAGTCACTGCAGTGTAACACATGGGAAAACATTATAATTTATTTGATGACTTCAAAATTAGATCCTTTAACACAGCGTGAATGGGAGCCTCAAAAACATGAAGGTAAGCTAGCCTCTATACAGGAGTTTACAAATTTTATAAAAAATAAATGCAACGTTTTCGAAACTTTACAAGTTAGTCAGGCAGAAAATAAATTCAGTCACAATTACCAAAGGAAAAATAATTTGCATAAAAGTAGTACTCATGTAGCTATTAATACGAAAATATGTCAAATATTCAAAGAGGTAAATTATCATCCAATTTACAGTTGTTCAGAGTTTCTAAAGCTAACTGTATCAGAAAGAATCAATCAAGTGAAAAAACTAAAACTTTGCATTAATTGTTTAAGAGCTAATCATACAACTCATGACTGTAAATCAACAACCAGTTGTAGAACGTGTACTAAACGTCATAATACGCTGTTGAATTTAGACACAACTAAACAGACCGCAGAAAAGGCCGATAACAGTTCACAAAAATCGGAAGAATCTTCAAATCATGCTCTAGCAAATAGCAACAGTCAAGTATTTATAGCAATTTATAACTATTTTTGATAGAAATAATCAACCTCAATTATGTAGAGTATTACTTGATAGTGGCTCACAGTCAAATTTTATTACTGAAGATTTGTGTAAAAAATTAAATGTAACAATGATCGAAAGTGATTCCATTGTATCAGGAATTAATCAAAGTAAATCGAATATTGCTCACAGAGTTAATGTCAAAATAAAATCGCGTTGTACTCAGTTCACAACAGATTTAAATTGTTTGGTATTAAAAAATATCACAAACAAATTACCTACGATGCCATGTGATATAAATTTGTTTAAAATTCCACAAAATCTCACATTAGTTGATCCTACATTATTATGTATTGGACAAATTAGTTTACGAAAAAATAAACCAGTGATGCAAAAAACATTACTATGTTGGATTGTTTCCGGGAGAATAAATAACACAGAGAATGAAAATCAAATTGAAAAATATCAAAACGTAGCATATTTAAGCACTATTGACAATTCTACATTACACGAACAAATAATAAAATTTTGGCAACTAGCAGAATTTAATAATTGTTAAGTAATGTCCAAAGATGAACACGAATGCGAAAGATTATTTAAACAAAATACAACTAGAGCAGACGACGGTCAATTTATTGTAAAAATTCCGTTAAAAGAAGATACGTCGGTTCTTGGTGAATCACAAAGTACAGCTGTCAAAAGATTTCATTCCCTAGAAAAGAAATTTAATTCTAATCCGTCTTTAAAACAACAGTACGTTACATTTATGCGCAAATATAAATATTTACAGCATATGAGTAAGGTAGATGAAAGTGTTGAATCAGAATTTCCTCAATACTATTTGCCACATCATCCGGTAATTAGAACAGATAGTTCAACTACTAAGTTGCGCGTTGTATTTGATGGTTCGTGTGTTACAAATTCTGGTACATCATTTAATCAAATTCAGCATGCCGGTCCAACAATCCAACAAGATTTATTTTCAACTATAATTAGATTTAGAACACATTTAATTGCTATAACTGCCGATATCAAACACATGTGTAGGCAAATTTTAGTTCATGAAAGTCAAAGAGACTTACAAAGAATTGTGTGGCGCGAAAATTCGAATGATACGTTAGAACATTATCATCTAAATACAGTAACGTATGGTACATCAGCACCATTCTTAGCGATAAGGTGTTTATATCAATTAGGTTTAGATTGTAGAAAAGAGAATCCATTAGCAAGCAAAATAATTTGTAATGATTTTTATGTCGAGGATTTGTTGACAGGCGTCGAATCAGTCGAAGATGCAATAAAACTACATAGTGAAGTGATATTACAGAAATATTAAATTCGGCTAATTTTCAGCTACATAGATGGGCATCAAATACTGCAGAATTGCTACAAGTAATATCAAGTCAGAATAATGAAGATAATTTAGTTTTTGTATGCAGAGACGATGAATCAAAGGCGTTGGAATAGAAAAGCTGACACATTTCAGTATTCATTAGATATAAAATTTAATTCGATACATACTGCAACAAAACGTGAAGAATTGTCAGTAATAGCAAGTATTTACGATCCTTTAGGATTCTTAGGCCCAGTAACGGTAACGGCTAAACTATTGATGCAACAATTATGGATTACTGGAATTTCATGGGATGAATCTATTCAAGGTACGTTACACAGTCAGTGGTCACAATTTAAAAGAAATTTTGAATCCTTAAACGATATACAAATTCCTCGGCATATGTTGATTAAAAACGCAGTTCACATAGAACTGCATGGATTCTGCGACTCCTCTGAAGTGGCATACGGCGCATGCGTGTACATTCTGTCAAAAAATGAGAGAGGGGAAACTGATACAAACATAATTTGTGCTAAGTCAAGAATAGCTCCCGCGAAGCAAAATGTCACATTACTGAGACTTGAGTTGTGCGGTGCAATTTTACTAACTCAATTAATGAAAAAGGTATCTGGTATACTTGAATTAGAATTTCATAAAATAAAATATTGGTGCGATTCAACTATAGTTTTAAGTTGGTTTAATTCTTCACCTAGTAAATGGCATACTTTTGTCGCAAACAGAATATCAGTTATACAAAATTTATTCGATTCGTCACAGTGGAACCACGTTCGAAAACCCAGCAGATCTGTTAACTAGGGGTATAACTGCTTCTCAGTTAAAAGGTTCTTGTTTATGGTGGTCTGGTCTAGTGCTGTGAGGATCCGACAAAACTTGGATCCGAGAACCCGGATCTCAAAATATCCGGATCCCGGATATCCGACGTTCGGATATTGAAGCGGATATCCGAAAATTTAATTCGAATATGGATCGGGTCCTAATTTGGATCCGGATCCTACTTTGGATCCGGATCCTACTTTGGATCCGGATCCTGATTTAGATCCGGATCCTGATATGGATCCGGATCCTGATTTGGAACCGGATCCTGATCCTGATTTGGATCCGGATCCGGATTCGAAATTTTGTTTACGGATCCGGATCCGAATTCGATGTTTTGTTTGCGGGTCCGGATCCATTCTTCATTTTGAATGTGAAGTCTAACATCTGGAATTGTGTTCAAATTCAAACCGTTAAAGTGGGCCTGTTTATCTTTACAGCGGTCTGTGGTCCGACTTGGTTACGTTCACGCGATGTCGAATATGAAGACAAAGATATTTTACCGATAAACTTATTACCTGAAGCTAGATCAAACCAGAAAGAAATAGCATTAGTTGCGACGGAAAATACTTTCGTTTTATTTTCAAAATATACGACATTAGTAAGAGTTACAGTTTACATTTTGCGTTTTATTAATAATTTAAGAACTACCCACGAAAACAGAAATTTAAATTATCTTACAACTAACGAATTAAATAAAGCAGAATATCTTTTGGTTAAACTCTGCCAAAAGGAATATTTCTCAAATGATATAAATAATTTAAACAAAAATGGCTCGGTCAGTTCAAAAAGTAATATAATAAAATTAACACCATTTCTGGATGAAAACAAATTGATTAGGATTGGTGGTCGTTTAAACAAATCTTCATTTAATTT
The DNA here is from genome assembly GCA_951394225.1 of Harpalus rufipes. Lineage (NCBI taxonomy): Eukaryota > Metazoa > Arthropoda > Insecta > Coleoptera > Carabidae > Harpalus > Harpalus rufipes. Next base: position 34,015,455 of record OX596278.1, on the reverse strand, counting down.
TGATAAACAGCACTCTTTATTACTACCTCCTAATCATACATTTACAAAATTATTACTGACATATGAGTATGAGAGACTTTTTCATTGCGGTCCACATCTACTAGCTTCTATTAGGCAAAAATTGTGGCCAGTAAATGGCAGATGTACTGTAAGAAAAATAGTGCATAACTGTTTAATATGTGCGAAGGCCAAGCCTCGTTTACTTAATAATATTATGGGAAATTTACCAGAAACTCGAGTCACATCAGCACCTCCGTTTCATAATTGCGGGGTGGACTACGCTGGTCCTTTTTTGCTAAAAGAAAAAAGGTCAAGGAACACTAAATTTATAAAAGCATACATCTATATTTTTATATGTTTTGCCACTAAAGCAACACACCTAAAAGTAGTAGGGGATTTGACAGCAGAGTGTTTTATTGCAGCTTTTAGGCGTTTTTGCTCTAGAAGAGGTAAACCTCTTAATGTCTATTCAGATAATGCAACAAATTTTGTAAAAGCTAACAAAGAATTACAGAAATTAACAAACATTTTAAACGACAAAATTATACGTAGTCAGATAAATAGAACCTTTAGTAACGAAGGAATAAACTGGAATTTTATTCCTCCTGCTTCTCCGCATATGGGGGGATTGTGGGAAGCCGCAGTCAAGAGTATTAAACTTCATTTATTAAAAGTTTTGAAATCGCTAGCTTCGTTTATGAGGATTTTCTTACTATAATAGCCCAAATAGAAGCAATACTTAATTCGAGACCTTTATCTCCTATTTCATCCGATCCCCATGACCTAAATCCAATAACTCCTGCACATTTCTTGGTTGGGTGACCTTTAACAGTTACACCAGATCCAGATGTTATGCATATAAAAGAAAATCGAATGTCACATTATCAGCGACTTTAGAGCTTATTCCAACAATTTTCCCTAGAAAAGAAATTTAATTCTAATCCGTCTTTAAAACAACAGTACGTTACATTTATGCGCAAATATAAATATTTACAGCATATGAGTAAGGTAGATGAAAGTGTTGAATCAGAATTTCCTCAATACTATTTGCCACATCATCCGGTAATTAGAACAGATAGTTCAACTACTAAGTTGCGCGTTGTATTTGATGGTTCGTGTGTTACAAATTCTGGTACATCATTTAATCAAATTCAGCATGCCGGTCCAACAATCCAACAAGATTTATTTTCAATTATAATTAGATTTAGAACACATTTAATTGCTATAACTGCCGATATCAAACACATGTGTAGGCAAATTTTAGTTCATGAAAGTCAAAGAGACTTACAAAGAATTGTGTGGCGCGAAAATTCGAATGATACGTTAGAACATTATCATCTAAATACAGTAACGTATGGTACATCAGCACCATTCTTAGCGATAAGGTGTTTATATCAATTAGGTTTAGATTGTAGAAAAGAGAATCCATTAGCAAGCAAAATAATTTGTAATGATTTTTATGTCGAGGATTTGTTGACAGGCGTCGAATCAGTCGAAGATGCAATAAAACTACATAGTGAAGTGATATTACAGAAATATTAAATTCGGCTAATTTTCAGCTACATAGATGGGCATCAAATACTGCAGAATTGCTACAAGTAATATCAAGTCAGAATAATGAAGATAATTTAGTTTTTGTATGCAGAGACGATGAATCAAAGGCGTTGGAATAGAAAAGCTGACACATTTCAGTATTCATTAGATATAAAATTTAATTCGATACATACTGCAACAAAACGTGAAGAATTGTCAGTAATAGCAAGTATTTACGATCCTTTAGGATTCTTAGGCCCAGTAACGGTAACGGCTAAACTATTGATGCAACAATTATGGATTACTGGAATTTCATGGGATGAATCTATTCAAGGTACGTTACACAGTCAGTGGTCACAATTTAAAAGAAATTTTGAATCCTTAAACGATATACAAATTCCTCGGCATATGTTGATTAAAAACGCAGTTCACATAGAACTGCATGGATTCTGCGACTCCTCTGAAGTGGCATACGGCGCATGCGTGTACATTCTGTCAAAAAATGAGAGAGGGGAAACTGATACAAACATAATTTGTGCTAAGTCAAGAATAGCTCCCTCGAAGCAAAATGTCACATTACTGAGACTTGAGTTGTGCGGTGCAATTTTACTAACTCAATTAATGAAAAAGGTATCTGGTATACTTGAATTAGAATTTCATAAAATAAAATATTGGTGCGATTCAACTATAGTTTTAAGTTGGTTTAATTCTTCACCTAGTAAATGGCATACTTTTGTCGCAAACAGAATATCAGTTATACAAAATTTATTCGATTCGTCACAGTGGAACCACGTTCGAAAACCCAGCAGATCTGTTAACTAGGGGTATAACTGCTTCTCAGTTAAAAGGTTCTTGTTTATGGTGGTCTGGTCTAGTGCTGTGAGGATCCGACAAAACTTGGATCCGAGAACCCGGATCTCAAAATATCCGGATCCCGGATATCCGACGTTCGGATATTGAAGCGGATATCCGAAAATTTAATTCGAATATGGATCGGGTCCTAATTTGGATCCGGATCCTACTTTGGATCCGGATCCTACTTTGGATCCGGATCCTGATTTAGATCCGGATCCTGATATGGATCCGGATCCTGATTTGGAACCGGATCCTGATCCTGATTTGGATCCGGATCCGGATTCGAAATTTTGTTTACGGATCCGGATCCGAATTCGATGTTTTGTTTGCGGGTCCGGATCCATTCTTCATTTTGAATGTGAAGTCTAACATCTGGAATTGTGTTCAAATTCAAACCGTTAAAGTGGGCCTGTTTATCTTTACAGCGGTCTGTGGTCCGACTTGGTTACGTTCACGCGATGTCGAATATGAAGACAAAGATATTTTACCGATAAACTTATTACCTGAAGCTAGATCAAACCAGAAAGAAATAGCATTAGTTGCGACGGAAAATACTTTCGTTTTATTTTCAAAATATACGACATTAGTAAGAGTTACAGTTTACATTTTGCGTTTTATTAATAATTTAAGAACTACCCACGAAAACAGAAATTTAAATTATCTTACAACTAACGAATTAAATAAAGCAGAATATCTTTTGGTTAAACTCTGTCAAAAGGAATATTTCTCAAATGATATAAATAATTTAAACAAAAATGGCTCGGTCAGTTCAAAAAGTAATATAATAAAATTAACACCATTTCTGGATGAAAACAAATTGATTAGGATTGGTGGTCGTTTAAACAAATCTTCATTTAATTTTGATAAACAGCACTCTTTATTACTACCTCCTAATCATACATTTACAAAATTATTACTGACATATGAGTATGAGAGACTTTTTCATTGCGGTCCACATCTACTAGCTTCTATTAGGCAAAAATTGTGGCCAGTAAATGGCAGATGTACTGTAAGAAAAATAGTGCATAACTGTTTAATATGTGCGAAGGCCAAGCCTCGTTTACTTAATAATATTATGGGAAATTTACCAGAAACTCGAGTCACATCAGCACCTCCGTTTCATAATTGCGGGGTGGACTACGCTGGTCCTTTTTTGCTAAAAGAAAAAAGGTCAAGGAACACTAAATTTATAAAAGCATACATCTATATTTTTATATGTTTTGCCACTAAAGCAACACACCTAAAAGTAGTAGGGGATTTGACAGCAGAGTGTTTTATTGCAGCTTTTAGGCGTTTTTGCTCTAGAAGAGGTAAACCTCTTAATGTCTATTCAGATAATGCAACAAATTTTGTAAAAGCTAACAAAGAATTACAGAAATTAACAAACATTTTAAACGACAAAATTATACGTAGTCAGATAAATAGAACCTTTAGTAACGAAGGAATAAACTGGAATTTTATTCCTCCTGCTTCTCCGCATATGGGGGGATTGTGGGAAGCCGCAGTCAAGAGTATTAAACTTCATTTATTAAAAGTTTTGAAATCGCTAGCTTCGTTTATGAGGATTTTCTTACTATAATAGCCCAAATAGAAGCAATACTTAATTCGAGACCTTTATCTCCTATTTCATCCGATCCCCATGACCTAAATCCAATAACTCCTGCACATTTCTTGGTTGGGTGACCTTTAACAGTTACACCAGATCCAGATGTTATGCATATAAAAGAAAATCGAATGTCACATTATCAGCGACTTTAGAGCTTATTCCAACAATTTTCCCTAGAAAAGAAATTTAATTCTAATCCGTCTTTAAAACAACAGTACGTTACATTTATGCGCAAATATAAATATTTACAGCATATGAGTAAGGTAGATGAAAGTGTTGAATCAGAATTTCCTCAATACTATTTGCCACATTATCCGGTAATTAGAACAGATAGTTCAACTACTAAGTTGCGCGTTGTATTTGATGGTTCGTGTGTTACAAATTCTGGTACATCATTTAATCAAATTCAGCATGCCGGTCCAACAATCCAACAAGATTTATTTTCAATTATAATTAGATTTAGAACACATTTAATTGCTATAACTGCCGATATCAAACACATGTGTAGGCAAATTTTAGTTCATGAAAGTCAAAGAGACTTACAAAGAATTGTGTGGCGCGAAAATTCGAATGATACGTTAGAACATTATCATCTAAATACAGTAACGTATGGTACATCAGCACCATTCTTAGCGATAAGGTGTTTATATCAATTAGGTTTAGATTGTAGAAAAGAGAATCCATTAGCAAGCAAAATAATTTGTAATGATTTTTATGTCGAGGATTTGTTGACAGGCGTCGAATCAGTCGAAGATGCAATAAAACTACATAGTGAAGTGATATTACAGAAATATTAAATTCGGCTAATTTTCAGCTACATAGATGGGCATCAAATACTGCAGAATTGCTACAAGTAATATCAAGTCAGAATAATGAAGATAATTTAGTTTTTGTATGCAGAGACGATGAATCAAAGGCGTTGGAATAGAAAAGCTGACACATTTCAGTATTCATTAGATATAAAATTTAATTCGATACATACTGCAACAAAACGTGAAGAATTGTCAGTAATAGCAAGTATTTACGATCCTTTAGGATTCTTAGGCCCAGTAACGGTAACGGCTAAACTATTGATGCAACAATTATGGATTACTGGAATTTCATGGGATGAATCTATTCAAGGTACGTTACACAGTCAGTGGTCACAATTTAAAAGAAATTTTGAATCCTTAAACGATATACAAATTCCTCGGCATATGTTGATTAAAAACGCAGTTCACATAGAACTGCATGGATTCTGCGACTCCTCTGAAGTGGCATACGGCGCATGCGTGTACATTCTGTCAAAAAATGAGAGAGGGGAAACTGATACAAACATAATTTGTGCTAAGTCAAGAATAGCTCCCGCGAAGCAAAATGTCACATTACTGAGACTTGAGTTGTGCGGTGCAATTTTACTAACTCAATTAATGAAAAAGGTATCTGGTATACTTGAATTAGAATTTCATAAAATAAAATATTGGTGCGATTCAACTATAGTTTTAAGTTGGTTTAATTCTTCACCTAGTAAATGGCATACTTTTGTCGCAAACAGAATATCAGTTATACAAAATTTATTCGATTCGTCACAGTGGAACCACGTTCGAAAACCCAGCAGATCTGTTAACTAGGGGTATAACTGCTTCTCAGTTAAAAGGTTCTTGTTTATGGTGGTCTGGTCTAGTGCTGTGAGGATCCGACAAAACTTGGATCCGAGAACCCGGATCTCAAAATATCCGGATCCCGGATATCCGACGTTCGGATATTGAAGCGGATATCCGAAAATTTAATTCGAATATGGATCGGGTCCTAATTTGGATCCGGATCCTACTTTGGATCCGGATCCTACTTTGGATCCGGATCCTGATTTAGATCCGGATCCTGATATGGATCCGGATCCTGATCCTGATTTGGATCCGGATCCGGATTCGAAATTTTGTTTACGGATCCGGATCCGAATTCGATGTTTTGTTTGCGGGTCCGGATCCATTCTTCATTTTGAATGTGAAGTCTAACATCTGGAATTGTGTTCAAATTCAAACCGTTAAAGTGGGCCTGTTTATCTTTACAGCGGTCTGTGGTCCGACTTGGTTACGTTCACGCGATGTCGAATATGAAGACAAAGATATTTTACCGATAAACTTATTACCTGAAGCTAGATCAAACCAGAAAGAAATAGCATTAGTTGCGACGGAAAATACTTTCGTTTTATTTTCAAAATATACGACATTAGTAAGAGTTACAGTTTACATTTTGCGTTTTATTAATAATTTAAGAACTACCCACGAAAACAGAAATTTAAATTATCTTACAACTAACGAATTAAATAAAGCAGAATATCTTTTGGTTAAACTCTGTCAAAAGGAATATTTCTCAAATGATATAAATAATTTAAACAAAAATGGCTCGGTCAGTTCAAAAAGTAATATAATAAAATTAACACCATTTCTGGATGAAAACAAATTGATTAGGATTGGTGGTCGTTTAAACAAATCTTCATTTAATTTTGATAAACAGCACTCTTTATTACTACCTCCTAATCATACATTTACAAAATTATTACTGACATATGAGTATGAGAGACTTTTTCATTGCGGTCCACATCTACTAGCTTCTATTAGGCAAAAATTGTGGCCAGTAAATGGCAGATGTACTGTAAGAAAAATAGTGCATAACTGTTTAATATGTGCGAAGGCCAAGCCTCGTTTACTTAATAATATTATGGGAAATTTACCAGAAACTCGAGTCACATCAGCACCTCCGTTTCATAATTGCGGGGTGGACTACGCTGGTCCTTTTTTGCTAAAAGAAAAAAGGTCAAGGAACACTAAATTTATAAAAGCATACATCTATATTTTTATATGTTTTGCCACTAAAGCAACACACCTAAAAGTAGTAGGGGATTTGACAGCAGAGTGTTTTATTGCAGCTTTTAGGCGTTTTTGCTCTAGAAGAGGTAAACCTCTTAATGTCTATTCAGATAATGCAACAAATTTTGTAAAAGCTAACAAAGAATTACAGAAATTAACAAACATTTTAAACGACAAAATTATACGTAGTCAGATAAATAGAACCTTTAGTAACGAAGGAATAAACTGGAATTTTATTCCTCCTGCTTCTCCGCATATGGGGGGATTGTGGGAAGCCGCAGTCAAGAGTATTAAACTTCATTTATTAAAAGTTTTGAAATCGCTAGCTTCGTTTATGAGGATTTTCTTACTATAATAGCCCAAATAGAAGCAATACTTAATTCGAGACCTTTATCTCCTATTTCATCCGATCCCCATGACCTAAATCCAATAACTCCTGCACATTTCTTGGTTGGGTGACCTTTAACAGTTACACCAGATCCAGATGTTATGCATATAAAAGAAAATCGAATGTCACATTATCAGCGACTTTAGAGCTTATTCCAACAATTTTCCCTAGAAAAGAAATTTAATTCTAATCCGTCTTTAAAACAACAGTACGTTACATTTATGCGCAAATATAAATATTTACAGCATATGAGTAAGGTAGATGAAAGTGTTGAATCAGAATTTCCTCAATACTATTTGCCACATCATCCGGTAATTAGAACAGATAGTTCAACTACTAAGTTGCGCGTTGTATTTGATGGTTCGTGTGTTACAAATTCTGGTACATCATTTAATCAAATTCAGCATGCCGGTCCAACAATCCAACAAGATTTATTTTCAATTATAATTAGATTTAGAACACATTTAATTGCTATAACTGCCGATATCAAACACATGTGTAGGCAAATTTTAGTTCATGAAAGTCAAAGAGACTTACAAAGAATTGTGTGGCGCGAAAATTTGAATGATACGTTAGAACATTATCATCTAAATACAGTAACGTATGGTACATCAGCACCATTCTTAGCGATAAGGTGTTTATATCAATTAGGTTTAGATTGTAGAAAAGAGAATCCATTAGCAAGCAAAATAATTTGTAATGATTTTTATGTCGAGGATTTGTTGACAGGCGTCGAATCAGTCGAAGATGCAATAAAACTACATAGTGAAGTGATATTACAGAAATATTAAATTCGGCTAATTTTCAGCTACATAGATGGGCATCAAATACTGCAGAATTGCTACAAGTAATATCAAGTCAGAATAATGAAGATAATTTAGTTTTTGTATGCAGAGACGATGAATCAAAGGCGTTGGAATAGAAAAGCTGACACATTTCAGTATTCATTAGATATAAAATTTAATTCGATACATACTGCAACAAAACGTGAAGAATTGTCAGTAATAGCAAGTATTTACGATCCTTTAGGATTCTTAGGCCCAGTAACGGTAACGGCTAAACTATTGATGCAACAATTATGGATTACTGGAATTTCATGGGATGAATCTATTCAAGGTACGTTACACAGTCAGTGGTCACAATTTAAAAGAAATTTTGAATCCTTAAACGATATACAAATTCCTCGGCATATGTTGATTAAAAACGCAGTTCACATAGAACTGCATGGATTCTGCGACTCCTCTGAAGTGGCATACGGCGCATGCGTGTACATTCTGTCAAAAAATGAGAGAGGGGAAACTGATACAAACATAATTTGTGCTAAGTCAAGAATAGCTCCCGCGAAGCAAAATGTCACATTACTGAGACTTGAGTTGTGCGGTGCAATTTTACTAACTCAATTAATGAAAAAGGTATCTGGTATACTTGAATTAGAATTTCATAAAATAAAATATTGGTGCGATTCAACTATAGTTTTAAGTTGGTTTAATTCTTCACCTAGTAAATGGCATACTTTTGTCGCAAACAGAATATCAGTTATACAAAATTTATTCGATTCGTCACAGTGGAACCACGTTCGAAAACCCAGCAGATCTGTTAACTAGGGGTATAACTGCTTCTCAGTTAAAAGGTTCTTGTTTATGGTGGTCTGGTCTAGTGCTGTGAGGATCCGACAAAACTTGGATCCGAGAACCCGGATCTCAAAATATCCGGATCCCGGATATCCGACGTTCGGATATTGAAGCGGATATCCGAAAATTTAATTCGAATATGGATCGGGTCCTAATTTGGATCCGGATCCTACTTTGGATCCGGATCCTACTTTGGATCCGGATCCTACTTTGGATCCGGATCCTGATTTAGATCCGGATCCTGATATGGATCCGGATCCTGATTTGGAACCGGATCCTGATCCTGATTTGGATCCGGATCCGGAATTTTGTTTACGGATCCGGATCCGAATTCGATGTTTTGTTTGCGGGTCCGGATCCATTCTTCATTTTGAATGTGAAGTCTAACATCTGGAATTGTGTTCAAATTCAAACCGTTAAAATGGGCCTGTTTATCTTTACAGCGGTCTGTGGTCCGACTTGGTTACGTTCACGCGATGTCGAATATGAAGACAAAGATATTTTACCGATAAACTTATTACCTGAAGCTAGATCAAACCAGAAAGAAATAGCATTAGTTGCGACGGAAAATACTTTCGTTTTATTTTCAAAATATACGACATTAGTAAGAGTTACAGTTTACATTTTGCGTTTTATTAATAATTTAAGAACTACCCACGAAAACAGAAATTTAAATTATCTTACAACTAACGAATTAAATAAAGCAGAATATCTTTTGGTTAAACTCTGCCAAAAGGAATATTTCTCAAATGATATAAATAATTTAAACAAAAATGGCTCGGTCAGTTCAAAAAGTAATATAATAAAATTAACACCATTTCTGGATGAAAACAAATTGATTAGGATTGGTGGTCGTTTAAACAAATCTTCATTTAATTTTGATAAACAGCACTCTTTATTACTACCTCCTAATCATACATTTACAAAATTAGTACTGACATATGAGTATGAGAGACTTTTTCATTGCGGTCCACATCTACTAGCTTCTATTAGGCAAAAATTGTGGCCAGTAAATGGCAGATGTACTGTAAGAAAAATAGTGCATAACTGTTTAATATGTGCGAAGGCCAAGCCTCGTTTACTTAATAATATTATGGGAAATTTACCAGAAACTCGAGTCACATCAGCACCTCCGTTTCATAATTGCGGGGTGGACTACGCTGGTCCTTTTTTGCTAAAAGAAAAAAGGTCAAGGAACACTAAATTTATAAAAGCATACATCTATATTTTTATATGTTTTGCCACTAAAGCAACACACCTAAAAGTAGTAGGGGATTTGACAGCAGAGTGTTTTATTGCAGCTTTTAGGCGTTTTTGCTTTCTTTAAAACAACAGTACGTTACATTTATGCGCAAATATAAATATTTACAGCTTATGAGTAAGGTAGATGAAAGTGTTGAATCAGAATTTCCTCAATACTATTTGCCACATCATCCGGTAATTAGAACAGATAGTTCAACTACTAAGTTGCGCGTTGTATTTGATGGTTCGTGTGTTACAAATTCTGGTACATCATTTAATCAAATTCAGCATGCCGGTCCAACAATCCAACAAGATTTATTTTCAATTATAATTAGATTTAGAACACATTTAATTGCTATAACTGCCGATATCAAACACATGTGTAGGCAAATTTTAGTTCATGAAAGTCAAAGAGACTTACAAAGAATTGTGTGGCGCGAAAATTCGAATGATACGTTAGAACATTATCATCTAAATACAGTAACGTATGGTACATCAGCACCATTCTTAGCGATAAGGTGTTTATATCAATTAGGTTTAGATTGTAGAAAAGAGAATCCATTAGCAAGCAAAATAATTTGTAATGATTTTTATGTCGAGGATTTGTTGACAGGCGTCGAATCAGTCGAAGATGCAATAAAACTACATAGTGAAGTGATATTACAGAAATATTAAATTCGGCTAATTTTCAGCTACATAGATGGGCATCAAATACTGCAGAATTGCTACAAGTAATATCAAGTCAGAATAATGAAGATAATTTAGTTTTTGTATGCAGAGACGATGAATCAAAGGCGTTGGAATAGAAAAGCTGACACATTTCAGTATTCATTAGATATAAAATTTAATTCGATACATACTGCAACAAAACGTGAAGAATTGTCAGTAATAGCAAGTATTTACGATCCTTTAGGATTCTTAGGCCCAGTAACGGTAACGGCTAAACTATTGATGCAACAATTATGGATTACTGGAATTTCATGGGATGAATCTATTCAAGGTACGTTACACAGTCAGTGGTCACAATTTAAAAGAAATTTTGAATCCTTAAACGATATACAAATTCCTCGGCATATGTTGATTAAAAACGCAGTTCACATAGAACTGCATGGATTCTGCGACTCCTCTGAAGTGGCATACGGCGCATGCGTGTACATTCTGTCAAAAAATGAGAGAGGGGAAACTGATACAAACATAATTTGTGCTAAGTCAAGAATAGCTCCCGCGAAGCAAAATGTCACATTACTGAGACTTGAGTTGTGCGGTGCAATTTTACTAACTCAATTAATGAAAAAGGTATCTGGTATACTTGAATTAGAATTTCATAAAATAAAATATTGGTGCGATTCAACTATAGTTTTAAGTTGGTTTAATTCTTCACCTAGTAAATGGCATACTTTTGTCGCAAACAGAATATCAGTTATACAAAATTTATTCGATTCATCACAGTGGAACCACGTTCGAAAACCCAGCAGATCTGTTAACTAGGGGTATAACTGCTTCTCAGTTAAAAGGTTCTTGTTTATGGTGGTCTGGTCTAGTGCTGTGAGGAGCCGACAAAACTTGGATCCGAGAACCCGGATCTCAAAATATCCGGATCCCGGATATCCGACGTTCGGATATTGAAGCGGATATCCGAAAATTTAATTCGAATATGGATCGGGTCCTAATTTGGATCCGGATCCTACTTTGGATCCGGATCCTACTTTGGATCCGGATCCTACTTTGGATCCGGATCCTACTTTGGATCCGGATCCTGATTTAGATCCGGATCCTGATATGGATCCGGATCCTGATTTGGAACCGGATCCTGATCCTGATTTGGATCCGGATCCGGATTCGAAATTTTGTTTACGGATCCGGATCCGAATTCGATGTTTTGTTTGCGGGTCCGGATCCATTCTTCATTTTGAATGTGAAGTCTAACATCTGGAATTGTGTTCAAATTCAAACCGTTAAAGTGGGCCTGTTTATCTTTACAGCGGTCTGTGGTCCGACTTGGTTACGTTCACGCGATGTCGAATATGAAGACAAAGATATTTTACCGATAAACTTATTACCTGAAGCTAGATCAAACCAGAAAGAAATAGCATTAGTTGCGACGGAAAATACTTTCGTTTTATTTTCAAAATATACGACATTAGTAAGAGTTACAGTTTACATTTTGCGTTTTATTAATAATTTAAGAACTACCCACGAAAACAGAAATTTAAATTATCTTACAACTAACGAATTAAATAAAGCAGAATATCTTTTGGTTAAACTCTGCCAAAAGGAATATTTCTCAAATGATATAAATAATTTAAACAAAAATGGCTCGGTCAGTTCAAAAAGTAATATAATAAAATTAACACCATTTCTGGATGAAAACAAATTGATTAGGATTGGTGGTCGTTTAAACAAATCTTCATTTAATTTTGATAAACAGCACTCTTTATTACTACCTCCTAATCATACATTTACAAAATTATTACTGACATATGAGTATGAGAGACTTTTTCATTGCGGTCCACATCTACTAGCTTCTATTAGGCAAAAATTGTGGCCAGTAAATGGCAGATGTACTGTAAGAAAAATAGTGCATAACTGTTTAATATGTGCGAAGGCCAAGCCTCGTTTACTTAATAATATTATGGGAAATTTACCAGAAACTCGAGTCACATCAGCACCTCCGTTTCATAATTGCGGGGTGGACTACGCTGGTCCTTTTTTGCTAAAAGAAAAAAGGTCAAGGAACACTAAATTTATAAAAGCATACATCTATATTTTTATATGTTTTGCCACTAAAGCAACACACCTAAAAGTAGTAGGGGATTTGACAGCAGAGTGTTTTATTGCAGCTTTTAGGCGTTTTTGCTCTAGAAGAGGTAAACCTCTTAATGTCTATTCAGATAATGCAACAAATTTTGTAAAAGCTAACAAAGAATTACAGAAATTAACAAACATTTTAAACGACAAAATTATACGTAGTCAGATAAATAGAACCTTTAGTAACGAAGGAATAAACTGGAATTTTATTCCTCCTGCTTCTCCGCATATGGGGGGATTGTGGGAAGCCGCAGTCAAGAGTATTAAACTTCATTTATTAAAAGTTTTGAAATCGCTAGCTTCGTTTATGAGGATTTTCTTACTATAATAGCCCAAATAGAAGCAATACTTAATTCGAGACCTTTATCTCCTATTTCATCCGATCCCCATGACCTAAATCCAATAACTCCTGCACATTTCTTGGTTGGGTGACCTTTAACAGTTACACCAGATCCAGATGTTATGCATATAAAAGAAAATCGAATGTCACATTATCAGCGACTTTAGAGCTTATTCCAACAATTTTCCCTAGAAAAGAAATTTAATTCTAATCCGTCTTTAAAACAACAGTACGTTACATTTATGCGCAAATATAAATATTTACAGCATATGAGTAAGGTAGATGAAAGTGTTGAATCAGAATTTCCTCAATACTATTTGCCACATCATCCGGTAATTAGAACAGATAGTTCAACTACTAAGTTGCGCGTTGTATTTGATGGTTCGTGTGTTACAAATTCTGGTACATCATTTAATCAAATTCAGCATGCCGGTCCAACAATCCAACAAGATTTATTTTCAATTATAATTAGATTTAGAACACATTTAATTGCTATAACTGCCGATATCAAACACATGTGTAGGCAAATTTTAGTTCATGAAAGTCAAAGAGACTTACAAAGAATTGTGTGGCGCGAAAATTCGAATGATACGTTAGAACATTATCATCTAAATACAGTAACGTATGGTACATCAGCACCATTCTTAGCGATAAGGTGTTTATATCAATTAGGTTTAGATTGTAGAAAAGAGAATCCATTAGCAAGCAAAATAATTTGTAATGATTTTTATGTCGAGGATTTGTTGACAGGCGTCGAATCAGTCGAAGATGCAATAAAACTACATAGTGAAGTGATATTACAGAAATATTAAATTCGGCTAATTTTCAGCTACATAGATGGGCATCAAATACTGCAGAATTGCTACAAGTAATATCAAGTCAGAATAATGAAGATAATTTAGTTTTTGTATGCAGAGACGATGAATCAAAGGCGTTGGAATAGAAAAGCTGACACATTTCAGTATTCATTAGATATAAAATTTAATTCGATACATACTGCAACAAAACGTGAAGAATTGTCAGTAATAGCAAGTATTTACGATCCTTTAGGATTCTTAGGCCCAGTAACGGTAACGGCTAAACTATTGATGCAACAATTATGGATTACTGGAATTTCATGGGATGAATCTATTCAAGGTACGTTACACAGTCAGTGGTCACAATTTAAAAGAAATTTTGAATCCTTAAACGATATACAAATTCCTCGGCATATGTTGATTAAAAACGCAGTTCACATAGAACTGCATGGATTCTGCGACTCCTCTGAAGTGGCATACGGCGCATGCGTGTACATTCTGTCAAAAAATGAGAGAGGGGAAACTGATACAAACATAATTTGTGCTAAGTCAAGAATAGCTCCCGCGAAGCAAAATGTCACATTACTGAGACTTGAGTTGTGCGGTGCAATTTTACTAACTCAATTAATGAAAAAGGTATCTGGTATACTTGAATTAGAATTTCATAAAATAAAATATTGGTGCGATTCAACTATAGTTTTAAGTTGGTTTAATTCTTCACCTAGTAAATGGCATACTTTTGTCGCAAACAGAATATCAGTTATACAAAATTTATTCGATTCGTCACAGTGGAACCACGTTCGAAAACCCAGCAGATCTGTTAACTAGGGGTATAACTGCTTCTCAGTTAAAAGGTTCTTGTTTATGGTGGTCTGGTCTAGTGCTGTGAGGATCCGACAAAACTTGGATCCGAGAACCCGGATCTCAAAATATCCGGATCCCGAATATCCGACGTTCGGATATTGAAGCGGATATCCGAAAATTTAATTCGAATATGGATCGGGTCCTAATTTGGATCCGGATCCTACTTTGGATCCGGATCCTACTTTGGATCCGGATCCTACTTTGGATCCGGATCCTGATTTAGATCCGGATCCTGATATGGATCCGGATCCTGATTTGGAACCGGATCCTGATCCTGATTTGGATCCGGATCCGGATTCGAAATTTTGTTTACGGATCCGGATCCGAATTCGATGTTTTGTTTGCGGGTCCGGATCCATTCTTCATTTTGAATGTGAAGTCTAACATCTGGAATTGTGTTCAAATTCAAACCGTTAAAGTGGGCCTGTTTATCTTTACAGCGGTCTGTGGTCCGACTTGGTTACGTTCACGCGATGTCGAATATGAAGACAAAGATATTTTACCGATAAACTTATTACCTGAAGCTAGATCAAACCAGAAAGAAATAGCATTAGTTGCGACGGAAAATACTTTCGTTTTATTTTCAAAATATACGACATTAGTAAGAGTTACAGTTTACATTTTGCGTTTTATTAATAATTTAAGAACTACCCACGAAAACAGAAATTTAAATTATCTTACAACTAACGAATTAAATAAAGCAGAATATCTTTTGGTTAAACTCTGCCAAAAGGAATATTTCTCAAATGATATAAATAATTTAAACAAAAATGGCTCGGTCAGTTCAAAAAGTAATATAATAAAATTAACACCATTTCTGGATGAAAACAAATTGATTAGGATTGGTGGTCGTTTAAACAAATCTTCATTTAATTTTGATAAACAGCACTCTTTATTACTACCTCCTAATCATACATTTACAAAATTATTACTGACATATGAGTATGAGAGACTTTTTCATTGCGGTCCACATCTACTAGCTTCTATTAGGCAAAAATTGTGGCCAGTAAATGGCAGATGTACTGTAAGAAAAATAGTGCATAACTGTTTAATATGTGCGAAGGCCAAGCCTCGTTTACTTAATAATATTATGGGAAATTTACCAGAAACTCGAGTCACATCAGCACCTCCGTTTCATAATTGCGGGGTGGACTACGCTGGTCCTTTTTTGCTAAAAGAAAAAAGGTCAAGAAACACTAAATTTATAAAAGCATACATCTATATTTTTATATGTTTTGCCACTAAAGCAACACACCTAAAAGTAGTAGGGGATTTGACAGCAGAGTGTTTTATTGCAGCTTTTAGGCGTTTTTGCTCTAGAAGAGGTAAACCTCTTAATGTCTATTCAGATAATGCAACAAATTTTGTAAAAGCTAACAAAGAATTACAGAAATTAACAAACATTTTAAACGACAAAATTATACGTAGTCAGATAAATAGAACCTTTAGTAACGAAGGAATAAACTGGAATTTTATTCCTCCTGCTTCTCCGCATATGGGGGGATTGTGGGAAGCCGCAGTCAAGAGTATTAAACTTCATTTATTAAAAGTTTTGAAATCGCTAGCTTCGTTTATGAGGATTTTCTTACTATAATAGCCCAAATAGAAGCAATACTTAATTCGAGACCTTTATCTCCTATTTCATCCGATCCCCATGACCTAAATCCAATAACTCCTGCACATTTCTTGGTTGGGTGACCTTTAACAGTTACACCAGATCCAGATGTTATGCATATAAAAGAAAATCGAATGTCACATTATCAGCGACTTTAGAGCTTATTCCAACAATTTTGGAAACGCTGGGCTACTGAATACGTCACACAGCTGCAACAAAGAACAAAATGGTTCCGCACAGCATCATCGACATTGAAGATTGGTGGCTTCGTAATAATCAAGGATGATATCCTGCCTCCTCTTACATGGAAACTTGGTCGAGTTGTGCAGCTGCATCCCGGAGAAGATCAAGTGGTTCGTGTTGTGAGTGTTTTAACAACCAGTGGTGTGATAAAAAGAGCAATCACTAAATTATGTACTTTACCAGTCCAAAAGAATGACAATTAATATTAATACTTAGATATAAATTCGCTTTGTATTTGTTGAAAGATCAGCCTTTCTAGAGGGGCGGCATGTTTATGCATATTTTTTTTATTTTTATGAGCAATATTTTTCGTTTTTGGAATATATATAGTTGGTAACATTGTAAGTGGGGAGAAGCAAGATGGCGAGCAGTGTGTAAAGTGTGTAAGCGTCGTGTAAAATGAAATACGTATTAAAATACATTAAAAATCAATTCCCAACAATATATTATATCTGCAATATTCGAAATGTAATATTTTATACATTGAAAAAAAAAGGTTTTTATTTCTCGTTTGCCTCTCCGTTAATGCAAATATTAAAAAATGATTGACTGACCATTCGAGTGTACAAAATGGAAAATTTTTATTCTCCTGTCATTGGAGTACCTATTTTTATAAAGTATTTTATCGTAATTTCTATGAAAATAAAATTCATTTTTAATATATATTTTGAAAATCGTTATGTGAAATATTGTGAGTAAAACTCATTGAGAATCAAATTCATTGAAATTTGTTTTGTTCATGGAATAACACATCAACTGTCCTTAATAATTTTTCGTTTCTTCTGCGCCATTGGAAATTAAAAAAAAAGGATTCAACGGTTTTTCGATTTAGTATAACTAAACATTATATATTTGTACAAATACTCAAATATATTCAATTGTTAATATCTTTATATTTGATTAAAAAATTATAAACCCATATTTTTATTTTCATACCAAATGATAATAATACACGAGAAAGAACAATATTTTTTTTTTTTTGAAAACTACTGTGGTCATCTACCCGGAAGAGATGCTAATAAAATAGAATAAATAATAAGGGAAGAAGAACTATTTGCAATTAGTTTTCTTTTTTTCCAAGGTCACGTCGAAAAAAATATATGAAATCAATCATGTTTCCTACATTCATATTATTCCAAAAGAGATATATCTTGATAACAATATATGTATATGAGAAATAATGAAGTACAATAAATTGTTTAAACAAATCAAAGAAATAAATAACTGGCCAAATTAAATCAACATGAGCACTATTCAAGCGTATGTAGGATTATATCATTTTATATAAAATACTTCAGTACATTTGATGATATTGACATCACATTTTTCGATTTAGATAATTCATTATTATGTTAGTGAGAGGTATGACTTGCTTCTAATAAATATTTAGTTTAAATTATTTATGCAGAATATTTTGGACTATCCTGGTTTGATTCCGTGTTATTGCAAATTTCAAGGTCTAAATATTTTTTTTATACTTATTAAAGCATATTTATGTCTATAAAAGTGCTAACAACAAACATTTTTTAAAAAGGGGTTGACCTGGAACTCGCCCTTATTTCATAAAATTGTATATTTTCTACAAATATAAAAAATGTCATTGTAACTATCATATTGAACAGTCATTCGTAAACCTTTGCTGTAGCAATAAGAAATATTTGCCTATATTCTGGTAGTGAATCATATGTCATTTTCTTGTTAAGCCAAGCAAGTTGTACAATACATTCAGTTATGAATAAATCAAATGTTTTTAAATATATAATTCCTCATTTTTTTTTTAATATCGTAAATGTCTTTTATTCATAAATTTAAATGAATCGTTAAATAGAGGGTAATTCTCGATTTAAAAAGGCGCCTTGATAACACCTGTTATATCATAAAATTAAGTGTTTTCAATAAATACTTTAAATTTCATTGGAATTATCATGTAAAACATACATTCATATTCGTATAAGGTCATAGAGGCAAATAAGGCCCACCTTAATTAAAAATGAAGTATTTTGAATAATTAGTAATCTTTATTGTAAAAGCTTTGTTCGTGTAAAATTTCGTTTCATTCTAAATGTAAAAAGTTAAAAAAAAAATAGCAGTTTTTAAACCAATAAAAATAAATTATTAAAAAAATGAATTTTGGCTTTATTAAACTGTGTTATTATAATAAGGCCACTGAAGAAAATTAAACATTTTGAGAAAAATCCTTAAGTAATAATTTTTGACAAACTTTTGGCATAATTTTAACCTAAACTGAGCCATCTGGGCACGCATTTTTTTTTTAAGTAAGTCCAAGCACACACTCTTCATGGTCCCATTTAAGGCACATTGTGCACTATATTACAGCTATGGCAAAACAATGTCTCCGATGTTCTTTTCAGATTTTTTTTTAGCTTGATTCATATTTTTTGGCGTTAAATTTACTGAGCCTTATTTGCCGTAACAGAAAATTGTGGGCAGTTTTCATAAAATGGAATATCCGCTACAACTTCCCACAACAAACTCGAAGCAAATGAGATAGCACCTCTGATATACCAATCCGGTGCAACAAATATAAATATGATTTTCGGTACATTTGCCTTAATACACGCTGGGCCTTATATGCCTCAGGTATCTTAATATGAGTTTTAGAGTGCTTTTTTTGAATATTAGACTGGACTCCTTATTAATTTTAAGTGAATCATTAAATAGAGGGTAATACTCGATAATTATTTTTTAACGAAGAAAAAATATATTATTCGTCTGGTGAAAAAAAATAATGACATTGTCATAATACAATACAAAATGAATAAATTTTTAGCTTTGGGAATATATTCAGCTAAGTCGACTTAATGTTTATTTAATTTTGGTTGATGAAGAAAACTATATTTTAATTTTCCTGTATATGGAGTATCTGTTATTGTAAAATTATGTGAGAAAAGTTATATTAAACAACGAAAGTGAACTAATAATAATTGTTTGAATTTATGATGCCACGCCAGATGAAAAATACGAGCGTTTGTAATGAAAGTGAATGATTTGTTGAATAATATGCTGTCAGTGACAATCAAAACTTGGACTATAATATGTACGTAGTTTTTTATTATTTTATTAAATTGCCTTTTATCCATGCATATTTCTATTTATTGACAACGGAAGTTATTTTAAACATGTGTATATATTTTTATAAGTGTTGTAATAGTTCAGTGTGTTACTGCAATATTACTAGCGAACTCCGCTGTTTGAGAACAATATGAAATTGACATGTCGCAGAATATTTAAAAAAATTGATTACGTTTTGGGTTTAACGAATAACAATTAACATTTTCCTGAATTACAGATTGCTTTCAATTTAGATGGTTTCTTAAAAAAATAATGAAGGACTCCACTGTATCCAAATAATAGTTGTTGAGCAATACGTTACATGGATGTAGTTTACACAAAAAACAAAATGTTTCTTGTGATAAAATTTGATTGTCATAGTTTTAAATTAGACCCTTGAAAAATAACAATTTTTCTTGACAGTATTTTATTTTTTGGTATCTCCACGAGAAGGGTTTTACATAATTCTATGCGAAGGATGCATATATTAATTTATAATTCATTTTCAATGATTGATTTGTATCTTGTTGATGCATTTGTTTGAGAATGTCCGGCGCATAATTCGGCGACTACTGATTGAATTACCTTCTTCGACAAGGTGGGGTCATCGTCTTGAGACGACCTTGTCAACAGCCACAAGATAATAATTACTTCGAGTACTGCATATAGACTCCCACATACGCGTGCATACAAACATTGTAGGAAAAAATCTTAAGGTGAAGGATACGATTTTTGAAACTGGAAATTTGTGCTTTTAACTAAATTATAACATCTGTTGTATGTATGTTGGCTTACCATAATTATTGTCATGTAAACCATTTTTATGTATATTGTCCAACAATTTATATTTGTGTGTTATGCATAATTTAAATTTTTCTAAGAAAATTTACACGCTGTTCAAATCAAAATATATTTTTGAATGACTTGTTCACAGAGTTGAGGAAAATTTATGTAATTAATTATTCGAATGTTATTTAAAAATAAATTTTTCATGGACTTATAAAACCTAATTTAAAATAGTTTTCTAATATATTTATATATATATATATATATATATATATATATATATATATATATATATATATATATATATATATATATATATACGTTTTTTCTCTAAAAAAGACCGAATACACGCATTGCTTTATAAAGGCTTACTGAAGTTATTTTAATAGCAAAAATTAATAATTTTCTTTTCTGCATAACTGTAATTATACTCTATCTTCTGACATATTTTTTTTTAAATGTAATTATACAGAGTGTTTAATAAATCGTATCAAATGTGCTCAATTTCAAATGACTATAACTCGTCATTTTCAAATGGAACACCGTATATTTTATTATTCAGTTGTGTGTATTTTTGTATTATCTTCATATGCTATTAAGGATATCCTACGCCTAAAATCAATAATTTCGGAGATTTTCACCATTTTTCTCTAAATTTATATATTCAATTAAAAATTAAATCTAGTATACCATGGATATTGTTTTTTGAATAAGAGACAATTGCAGTAATGACAGTAGTTTCATTAGCCAGGTTATTATTGGCATCAAAAATTTATGCACAACGGTTTCCGGGAAGATGACATCCAAATTCGCGTTCTTTTGAAAAACTAAGGGAAAGGTTTGAAAGAACTGGTCCATGTTCAGTACGAAAAAAGAGGGTTCCTTTCCGCTTCTCCAAGTGCGTACACCATATTCGTAAGTTCTTCTTGCGAGAGATTCATATTAATAAATTAATTTACTTAATCCCACTGTTATCGCATTGATACCACGTGGTCCGCAAAAGCAAAAATTGTCGTACAAACGGGGAGGCATATATGTGATGCCACAAAAAAAATTGTAAAAAAAACACATTTAAAAAGCCACATTGTTAAGAAAACAAGTCAGTTGGACATATAATGTTAAAATAAAGCTAATAATACAAAAAAAAATATTTGGTCCAGATGAACCGAATTTTCGTTTCTCATACCGGGGCTCAACGTGTTAATAAATTTGTATGTGGAACTAATACCGTAACTTGGGAGAATATTTATTCCTGTTTGAGCATGTTTTTTTATATAGCTTTCAAGGTCATTTAATTGGATTGCAAAAATAATTGGGCTTAAAATCTTCCCTTGGAGGACTTTCTCCTTAATTGAAATGGTGCGAACGAGATGGCACTTATGATTTACCATTATATTACCGTTATCTATGAGTGTGCAGAAAACTACACCGGTGCGACTAATATAAATGTGATTGTCGATTCATAGGCCTTAATACACGCCGGGCATTATTTGCCTGAGGTACCTTAGTCAAATTTATTCTTGTATGACCATGTTTTTTCATATAGCTTTCAAGGTAAATTATATTGCAAAAAGTATTAGATTTAAAATCGTCCATTGGAGTACTCTATCTTTCATTAAAATAGGATTCATAAAAATTTCGTAATTTGATTTTTTATAAGAATATTTGCATTCCTTTTTAAGTTTCCTAATAAACGTATATATTTGGAACTAATATCGTGGGAGTATATTTATTCCTGTTTCACCATGTTTCTTCATATAGCTTTCAAGGTAAATTATATTGCAAAAAGTATTAGATTTAAATCGTCCATTGGAGTTCTCTCTCTTTAATTGAAATAGGATTCATAAAAATTACGTAATTTGATTTTTTATAAGAATATTTGCATTCCTTTAT
Source organism: Harpalus rufipes (assembly GCA_951394225.1). NCBI lineage: Eukaryota > Metazoa > Arthropoda > Insecta > Coleoptera > Carabidae > Harpalus > Harpalus rufipes. Next base: position 33,992,933 of record OX596278.1, on the reverse strand, counting down.
AAGTTTCTTATTAAACGTATATATTTGGAACTAATATCGTGGGAGTATATTTATTCCTCTATCATCATGTTTTTTCATATAGCTGTCAACGTAAATTATATTGCAAAAAGAATTAGAATTAAAATCGTCCATTGCACGACTCTCTCTTTAATTGAAATAGGATTCATAAAAATTTCGTAATTTGATTTTTTATAAGAATATTTGCATTCCTTTTTAAGTTTCTTAATAAACGTATATATTTGGAACCAATATCGTGGGAGTATATTTATTCCTGTTTCACCATGTTTTTTCATATAGCTGTCAAGGTAAATTATTTTGTTAAAAGTATAGGACTTAAATCGTCCATTGGAGTACTCTCTCTTTAATTGAAGTATGATTCATAAAAATTTTGTAATTTGATTTTTTATAAGAATATTTGCATTCCTTTTTAAGTTTCTTAATAAACGTATACAGGTGCCCACTATGTATGGAATATAGTATATATCTCGCTTATTCATTAAGTTAGTAATTTCTTTCATATAACATGATTTATACAGCAACATGTCTGCTACTTGATGACGGACATACATTCATGATACCACTTCCGGTTTATTAGTAATTAATATCTACTTTGAAATTTCAAATGGAACATACTATATTTTTTTACAAATTTGAAAAGTACATCAAATTTGCTTTACAATTATGTAAAATAATCCATATGTTACATTATTAAAAAGTAAAATGGCGGGCACTTTTTTATACACCTAGTCGAAAAGAGCCATGACTATGGCTTGAAATAAAACAATTAACTAAAACAATTGTAACACGGTAAATTATTACTGAGTATTTACAGATTACGCTTTTGTTCGTCTCTTGTTTCTAATTCCATGGCAAATACTATTAAATTGTAATTCCGTTATGCAGTTATGAAGTAGCCAAAATGAATTTTTTTTATTGATTCGGATGTAGAAGTTTTTACTTTACAACATCCATTTGAAACTTTTTGTCTAAAATACCTAGGGGAGCAATGCGGACGGAAAAACTGATTTCCCATGTTAAACGCCTATGTTTTACTTTCCGTGATACACACTGTATATATTTGGAACTACTATCGTAGGAGTATATTTATTCCTGTTTGACCATGTTTTTTCATATAGCTTTCAAGGACATTTATTATAGATAGCAAACAAATAGGGCTTAAAATCTTCCTTAGGACCCTTGGAGGACTACCTTTTTAATTATTGATATGGGATTAGTAGAAATTTCATCATTTGATTTTTTTATGAGAATACGAGCCAAGTCGCATATGTATTGGATGAAAGATTTTTGTGCATAAAATTCATTAAATACAAATTATTTATAGAAAAACAAACAAGTATATTAAACACACTATAGTTAAAATAATTAATTACCAATATTTAATATATATATATATATATATATATATATATATATATATATATATATATATATATATATATATTACAATTACAATAATTATAAAAAAGAAAATAAATAAATTTGTCGGGGAAATATCAATTGGACCATAACTAGAACGCAGAGTTAAATGTTTATATTTCGATCAAAACAGTGATGCGTAATTTTTTTGTTCAAATATATTATCGAGTTTGCATTAAGAAACCAATTAAAAGTTATTGTAAACATGCCAATCAGGGCCCTGACAGTCCAATCAGCGCGTGCTTTCCTCAATATTAGTACGTCCGAGTGCTGCGTACGACATTTTTTCATTTTGGGAGCAAAGCGGGCTTTGAATTTGTGTTTTTTTTTGCGTTCTTATGTTTAAAAATCACGCATTGCTTGTCGTCCATTTTATTTGGAGTTGGAGTAAATAATTATAATCTGCGAGAATAATCATCATCTTGTCTTTTTCCACGGGCAAACTCTTATTTTCGTCGTTAAGTGAATATATATTTCATTTAAATATTATACAAACGGTAAGCAAAAATACTTATATATCTTATAACCTACAATAATAGATAACTCGTAACTAATTCAATTAAATAAACTTCATTAATTTTACGGAAATTCTTCATAAAAGGCAGTTTTGTTTCCCGAACAACTAAGACAAACGGTTATTAACTGCAGTTGCAAACGGCATAAAAAAGGAACTAAATTTTAGTCAAATACCGCAATTTGTACTTCCCAATCATTTGTGGAGTGACTTCTGATCTCTGAGGAATGTATGTAATTATAAGTTAAATTTCATGTATGTTTTAAATATTAAGTTCCAAATACAATTTCTAGAACCTACATGTACAAGTAGTACATATATTGCTCAACTAGAACTTCAACTTGATATAAAGAAAAAAAAACGCATCAAGGTAAATTTTGCAACCTTTGCATTACTGTCAATAATATCTTAAAGTTTAGTACAATAGTACAAATCACGAGTACTTACAACAATTATTCATCTTGTTCATTTCTATTACTTAAATAATTTAGCACCAACAATACTAATTAGAATTATTATAGCACCATGAGAATGAAAGAATTAGAACTAATTACATGACTATTAGAAAATGCAGTTTCAAAATTAATTTCTTGCTTAGTGATTTTTATACTTTTTTGATATATTGTAAAATTTACAACACTTCGAATATGCAATCAAACAATTTAACATTTTCTTTGTTGTAATCAAAGAAATTCTTTGTAGTAGCTTTGTATTTTTTTTCGTAATTAAGTATGTTTTATTGAAATTAAATATTTTCATGATTTACGTACAATCTCATTAAAATATATATAAACATGTAGAAGTTTAAACTATCATTCGTTTTACCAGTATCATGAAAAATTGAAAGTTAATTAGGTTTGCAGATATTCTTTAATGCTTCTCTATTAAAAAAACGTTTAAATAAAGAAAACGTTTTAGAATTGATTACAATAAAAATTGTTTGATTAATTCAAAGAAAATGATTGATAACAACAATGTAGTTGATTAATTTTAAACACACTCGGTAAAAATGTAGGTTTTTGTACTTTTAACATTCTTTAAGGGTTATTTTTTGTAATAAATAAAATTTTAAAACATTTTGTTTCTAGTATTAACCATATGATTACATCTGAAGAAACTTGCTGTTATGAGAGAAAACTATCGCCAAGAAAAATGATTATTGTCCAAAATGTCATCATTGTATTATTAAATACATATTGTAATATTTATATACATAATAACAATAATCGCGATAAATGTTGTCTTCATTTATAAAATAAGAAATATATAATTATAAAACAAAATAAAGGAATATAATTGGATCAAATAGGCACTGTAAATTTAGTTCGTCCGAGCACCGCTAGATGTCGCTAGTAACTTGGGTTACCGGAAATAACCCATAGTGTCCCGTCTGGAGAGGGGTGGTCCGTGATGCCAATGTAGTACGATTGTTAAAAAATTGTTTATCCTCCAATATACAAAATTCTATTATTGTTGCGCTTAAAACTGAGCTTTCTGGGCAAAAAAATTGCAAAAAAAACTTCGCGGGTTTTTTACTCAGATTTGCCTGTCAAATGGACATATATGATTGGTAGACCCATCTCCAAAGACACTTGCCTGAGAAATATGAAAAAAAAAACTGAGATATGGGTTCTACAAGGTAAAATGAATCATCATAAAAGAATTCAAATTGGTATTTTTTTCATCTAGGCGATGGAAAAGTTTCTTCTCACACGAAAACAAAAGCAAGTACGATTTGTAGTCCCGCGACTCAATCTTAGTGTTCTTTTGCCCAAAAAAATGTTGACTACTATTTATATAGCAAGTTTTCAACAAAATTTCTTGTACTGTACTGTTAATTTTAAAAACTCAAGTAGAAATGAATAAACAGTTCGTTTTATAAGAATGGAGGGTTGGCATAGATTATCTCTAAAATTTTTATGACCACTTGTATTCAAATGTATGTATTAGACACCAGTAGTAGCTTTCATGTAATTATGTTGAGTACTTTGGCCCTAAAATTTAAAAATAATTAATATGTTGAATCAATTCTTTTGATTTGAGAAAATAGGAAATATGTACCTAGATTTTATATAACGAACAATTATTCTATATACTCGTATATATAAAGTTAAGCATCAATCAAGTGCTATTTTAGCAATAAAAAATAAGGAAATAATAAAGATTTTGTATCTTTGGCTTGATAGAAAGCATATCATTTAATAATAATTTTATACCATGGGTGCCCAAAATAGGGCCAATTGTGACATATTAATATGGCAATATTTATTAATGTTTTACTTTTATTATATTTATTAAACTTTATTAAAAATAATACAAATTTGTATTTGCTTAATAATTAATCTTTATACAGGTGTTTATAGAACAAAAATATTTTTTTTTGAAAATCGCAAAAATACGGGTAGTTCATTCCTAGCGAACATTTTAGTGCCACTGGTTTCATAGTACATTTAATTATATACATAATAACTAATTTATTAAATGATTGTTTGTAGGCATAGTGTTTATACTTTTATTTCATTAATAACATAATTGTAAATAATTAAATGTACTATGAAACCAGTGGCACTAAAAATATTCGCTAGAAATGAACTACCCTTATTTTTGCGAATTTCAAAAAAAAATCTTTTTGTTCTATAACCAGTATATCTAATTATATCTTTCATTAAAGTTTCCTGCAGAGGTATAGAAACACACTGTATTACGAGAAAACATAAAAAATATGAAACCAAATATAGAATTCTTCTTAATTTAAATAAACAAGATCTTAAATAATTATAATGCAATCAAGCAAACAATATATATTTCAAAATTTACTCTCCATCTTCATCTTGATCAATATAAACAAATTATTTCCTTTATTACTTTATTTTACTATGGTTATTAAATCATAACATGGAATACCAAAAGCGGATCATCGTAAACCCAAATAGAAAGATATGTTAAAATGTTTAAACTTCTATTAACAAACATTATATATAACAAAATATTAACATATTTTAGGAGAAATTGTAATATTTCTATTATGAGAGTTATGAACAAAAAACCTAAAATCGGGTCAATTTTGTCCTTATTTTGGGAAGACAAGGGTGAAATATAAAAAAGCTAAATATCTATGAAGTATGAAGTGCTTTGGCACTAAAACTAAAATAAAAAGTGATATTAATTCCTATGGCCTGTTTGAAGGTGTAGCTTTTACATACCGAAAATATATTTTAAACATAAATAGTTAAGCATCAATGAAGTGTTTAGGCAATGAAAATAGAAAGACAATAAAAAAGTGGAATTAATCGCTTTTGCCTGCGAATATATATGTATTTCTTATCTTGATGTCAAAGATCGCTTTATTTTGTTTATAGCGTAGCTATAATTTTCTATAGCGTGTTTCATTCAGATGTTAACTGTATATTTTCACTTAATGCTGTCCACGAAAACAACGTGCAAATTTTGTTTGTTTTGAAGTGTAATGTATTCATCGCCAAAAATTCGCGCTCTTAACCTGTTTGAATAATAAAGGAGGCCCGTGACTCGGGCAGAACTACTTGTGATTTATCAAAACGCAGGTCAATAATCTAAAATTTGCTGACAAAAACACTTTTGAATATAAATTAGTGACTCACTATCTAACTATCTATTGCAAGAAAATCGATCGTAAATATTTTGCGCAGCAGTAAATAAAATAAATACCTTCCAAATCGGATCTAATTAAAACAAATTTTTTTGTAGATTATGTTTACTAGGGTTAAATACTTGATTAGTTGTTTACTGTACTACTAGATGATAAAAAATTGTTTTCGTTTTGCTGTACAACTATTATATTTTTGGTATACCAGAATATATTTAACTTTATTTTTATTGAAATCATTATCTCATCACTATGAATAGTAGTTTTATATATTTTTTTCTTTTCTGTACATGTTTGGGATCATGGAATATAGTCTTATTAAAAAATAGTTTTCCGCATTATTCGTAATTTTCATAACTATTATTTTAATTTTATACTGGAAATGTTCATATTTTATAACTCTTTGAAGACACACTTTCAAATTGTTAGAACACTATTTTGTACTCTATACTCTAATGAATAGCAATGCTTATTTTTTTCTCGGATTTCGATTTTTTGATGGTTGATAGTGTCATTATACGAGTATATATATTGTTTCCAAAATATCTAATATCTTTAATCTGAAGGTATGCAGATATTTTTTAGTGGTTCGGTTTTTTTGCTCGCCAGTGCAGAATCCAAAAATGCAAAAAAATACATTTTTTTATTAATTTCTACAGTAGTATAAGTATAATTTCAGCACTTAATAAATCGGTTTTACACTACAAAAATTGTTTAGGAGTGTATATTTTTAATAAATTGCTTTATCAATACAGTAACATCTGTTTTTTAAGGAAGCAGTACAAAATTTATTTAACTAAAGTATAAATTTCAAATAATATCACACACAAACTTTTGGGGTTCAAATGTAGCCCACCTCCTCGGGGTGCATATAATATATTAATTGTATTGTTCACTTTTTAATTTTATTGAAAGCCCAATTACTTGATAATTTTATTAATTTATCTTAAATTTCATTTCAGTAATTACCCATTGGTAATTCTTCTTTTTTAATTTGATTTAATATTTAATATACATATACAACGTTTAGTTATTTAATTAAATACTTAGATATAAGGGATTCTGCCTATTGAGTTTTCGGATTTCTACTTCATTGTTAAAAAGGTTTATTTGTCAGTTCGTTGGGATGGTTGAATCGTTTTTCATATTTTTCTGAACATATTTTTATTTTTTCCTAAAACCTTTATATTGATATATTTCATATTTAACTATAGTATGCTCTAGCTTTTACTTGAGTTATATTTAATTTGGGAAGTCGAAAGACTGTTCAACCGTTGTACATTTCTCAATTCGTAAATTTCGTTTTAATTTTGATGGATTAAGATATTTCATTCTATATGCTTCGTTTTGATTTAGTTGGTTTTGTCGATGCATGTAGATGAGTTTGTTTTGATTTTTTTCTTGCCTATTGTTTGAAGTGGATTTCTTGTTTTGGGTGATCAGTTTCGCCAGATTTAGAAGTCATTTAAGAATGGAATGGATCATAGTATATTTCATTTGCAATGCAATCATTTTTAATTTTAAATATATCTATTAATATCACAATATAGAAGTATATGTAACTATTTCATAAAAATATTGTTGTGTACTCAAGTTTTACTTGAATTACTTTTCATTTGGAATTTGAAATTTGACTACACAGGTTGTGATTTCTATATATTCGATTATATCCTTTAATATACTTCATTTTGATTTGGATGGATTTTCGACGTATATAGATGAATTTATGTTTATAATCTTGTTCTTCTATTGTTTGAACTGCATTTCTTGTTTACGGCGATCAGTTTTAGTAAATTTAGAACACAAAAATTTGTAATAGAATCATTCGCTATAATATTATTTAGATAAGCCCTATTATATTTAATATAATGTGGTTGCACAATTGTACGTTAAAACAAATAATAATATAAATCATATTTGATGCTCAAGTACAATGGCTCACCTTAGTGCATCATTGGTAAACAAGCTTATGAGTGGAAGTATAATTTTGCACTTCATTTTGTGGAGTGAACGATATATTATTTGAGTTGGATTTCTTATTTACAGCGATCAGTTTCAGCAAATTTAGAAGACAACAATAAAACAACATTTTTTAGAACGCAATAATTTCTTTTGGAACAATAAAAGATTGGGATGGGTTATCTTCAAATATTGTACTTCATTGTCGATTGAGCTTATGAGTTATGCATAGACATTTTAAAAAATGTGGGATTTAAGCAAATAATATATTTCATGCATAATTTTAAACTTAGTTTTGTGGTTGGTACGAGATGGAATATGTAAAAAATATTTAGGATTTTTTTAATGAATAGGTACTGAAAATTTATTACTTATTTTACTTTTGGGAAGTCGAAATATGATTGCACAGAGTACGACTCCTCACTTGATGTTTTCCAATTTAATTTTGATGGATTGTCTTAATATCATTGGCACATATACGGGATTTATGTTTATAAACTTCTTTATAATACTATTTGAATTGGATATCTTATATTCTGCGATCAGGTTTACTGCCATTTCATTGAGATGATTTAATCGTTTTTCATATTTTTTGAATATGTATATTTTTATTTGTTTCTAAAACCTTTATGTTGATATACTTGATAGTTAACTATAGTACGCTCTAGTTTTTACTTGTTATTTTTCTTTTGGGAAGTCGAAAAACTGTTCACCCGTTGTATATTTCTCAATTCGTAAATTTTATTTTAATTTTGACGGATTGAAATGTATCATTTTATTTATGTACTTTGTATGTAGATGACTTTGTTCAGAATCTTTTTTGACATAGTATTTGAACTGGATTTCTTGTTTTCGGCGATCAGTTTCGCCAAATTTATAAGAGATTTAAAAATGGAATGGATCATAATATATTTCATTTTTGGAATGCAACCATTTTAAATTTTAAATATGTCTACTAATATCACAATATAGAATTATATGTAACCATTTCATAAATTTATTGTTGTGTACTCAAGTTTTACTTGAATTATTTTCCTTTTGGAATTTGAAATTTGACAGCACAGATTGTGATTTTAACATATTCAAATATATCCTTTAATACACTTCGTTTTGAGTGGATGGATTTTCGACGTATATATGTAGATGGATGTTTATAATCTTTGTTCTCTTATTGTTTGAACTGCAGTTCTTGTTTACGGCGATCAGTTTTGATAAATTTAGAACACATAATAATCTGTTTTCGGTATAACATTATTTAGATAAGCTATATTATATATAATATAATGTAGTTGCGCAATTGCACGTTAAAACAAATAATAATAAAAATCATATTTGATGCTCAAGTACGATGGCTCACCTTAGTGCATCATTGACAAACATGCTTATAAGGGAGCAATAAACATACTACTTATCCCTTGGCATTATCGTCAAAAATGTAGGTTTTTAAGTATAATTTTACACTTCATTTTGTGGGGTGAACGAAATCATATTATTTGAGGTAGATTTCTTATTTTCTGTGACCAGTTTCAGAATATTTAGAAGACAAAAATAAAACATTTCTTAGAATTCAATAATTTCTTTTGGAACAATACTATGATTGGGATTGGTTATCTTCAAATATTTGATGCTCAAATTCGATGGCTTGGCTTCGTGCTTCATTGGCGATTGAGCTTATGATTTATGCATACATATTTTCAAAAATATGGGATTTAATAATATATTTCATGCATAATTTACACATACTTTTGTGACTTGGAACAAAATGGAATATATAAATATTTATAAATTTTTCATTGAATAGGTACTCAAATTTTTGCATGAGTTATTGTACTTTTAAAAAGTTGAAATATGATTACACAAGGTACGAAGTCCTCACTTGATGATTTCCATTTTAACTTTGATGACTGTTTATAAACTTGTTTATAATACAATTTGAATTGGATATCTTATTTCTGCGGTCAGGTTTATTACCAGTTCGTTGGGATGATTTAATCGTTTTCATTTTTTTTGAATATTTATTCGTTCCTACATATTTGACATTTAACAAATTTATTATAGTATGCTCTAATTTTTACTTTTATTTTTGTTGGGAAGTTATGATGTGAATTTATCAATTCGGAAACTTCGAAATTTCAACACAAGTTTCTGCATTGCATTACTTTTTTTCTGGACTGTCATTATTAGAATTGATTTCTTAATTGTTATTGAAAAGTCCCATTTTATGGCATATCAATTTATTTATTATTCTTTAACACAATATTAATTTAAATTAAACGTTTCAGTTTTTAATTTTTACATACTTAGATCATAATTATATTAAAGTAGAAGTAACTATTTCTTAAGTTACAAATTTATTATTGTGTAACTATCCAAATTTTACTTCAATTTTTTTTTTTGTTTTTGCAGTTGAAATTTACTGCATAGTTTGTGAATTCAATATGTTCCAAAATTTCTTCACTATATTTCGTTTTGATTAGGATGGTTTTTATATACATAATCATTCTCATATTTGTTGAACTGGATTTCTTCTTTTCGACGACCAATTTCGACAAATTTAGAAGACAATAATAATTTGTAATACAAGTTATATTATATATATATATATATATATATATATATATATATATATATATATATACATATATATATATATATATATACATATATATATATATATATATATATATATATATATATATATATATATATAATATAATATAACTTGTATTTAGTATTGTACAAATGAATATGATCACATTCTAAATAATGTTATATCGAATGATTCAATTTCAAATTATTATTGTCTTCTAAATTTGTCGAAACTGGTCGTCGAAAACAAGAAATCCAGTTCAATAAATAATTATATAAATCATATTTGATGCTTAAGTACGATGGCTCACCTTAATGGATCAAATGAAATCGTATTTGTTGCTTTATGGCTCATGTATTTATGAGTGCTCTAGTTTTTTCTTGTTATTTTTCTTTTGGGAAGTCGATATAAGACTGCACTTATGTAATATGTTTTAGATTTATTGCCATATCGTTGGGATGATTTAATCGTTTTTCATATTCTGAATATTTTTTATTTGTTCCTAAAACAACAATATTGATATATTTGATATTTAACAAATTTATTAAAGTATGCTCTTGTTAATACTTGAGTTATATTTCTTATGAGAAGTCGGAAGTTGGCTGTACGTCCGTTTTTGATGTGAATTTATCTTTCGTAAAGTTCAAATTTTCTATACATGTTTTTGTATTCCTTTTTTTCTGCACTTTCATAAAATAATTAGAATTAGTTTCTTTCTTGTCATTGAAAAGTCTCATTTTATTGCATATCAATTTATTAGGTCTTCTTTAACACAATATTCATTTAAATTATACCGAGTTTCAGTTTTTAATTTTCACATACTAAGATCATATTTATTTTATTGAAGTAGAAGTAACTATTTCATGAGTTATAAATTTGTCATTGTGTACTCAAGTTTTAGTTGAAGTAATTTTCTTTTGGTAGTTAAAATTTGATTGCACAAGTCGAGAATTCAACATTTCTTTCATTATATTTCGTTTTGATTTGGATGGTTTTTATAAATATATCGACATCTTTATTTTCAAATTTTTCTAATAATTATATAATGTAACTTTTTGGAGTAAAAATCTTTATTTTTGGCATTTAGATGTCAATTCTTAAATCTTAACAAGTGCTGTTAGAGTTTTTCAAAGATAGCAACCATAAGTCCATTTGTGCATACGTTTTGAATTTAATTACTAATTTTCAGTAAATTGAGTAATATTTATAGAATTTCAAGAGTACCAATTGAATAACGTAATATTTATTGAAAATATGTTTCGTTTAATTTTTATTTGCAAGCTGTGTTTAGTCTTATGAATTTTTCTAAATACAAAATTGGTTTAAATAAATATTAATATTTAAATGTTACCCTTGTACATTTTATACCAATAAATTGTCTTTAAATCTCCTACATAATTGTAATAATTCTGAATTTATTTATTATTATTAATGAGTTATAAGCAGAATATCTAAATTAGAGGATTTCTTATTATCATTTAAACCGGACAGAAAAACAAAAGAATTTTCATGTAGTTTGATTTAGTCAACTAACAAGGGCTGTAAGAGGAACACAATATTTTTTTTTTAATATAATTTTATGAATGCTTGGATTTTAAATATATGTATTATAAATGAAGAATGTCAAGACTACTAATGGCATTGTTCTATAAGTAATATTCGATATAACATTACTTACAATGTGATCATATTTATTTGTACAATACTAAATACAAGTTCTATTATATATATATATATATATATATATATATATATATATATATATATATATATATATATATATATATATATATATATATATATATATACACACACACACAGGGGTGTTCATTTTTAAGTGGCTACCATTGCGATCTCGAGAACTAGAAGAGATACGAAGTTGGTTAAATTAGCAAAGAATCTCTATTTCACATAGGTATTTCAATGATAAACTGAAAAAAGAAATTCAACCAGTGGTTCTCACAATATGGATACCAACTTTTTTATTTTAAATAGAAACATATATTTTTTATTTGCTCATTCAATAGAGCTCTTTATTCTGAATCCAACGATATAAAATTTTCATACCCCTACATAACAAAATTTTCGAAAAAAATATTAATGAAGTTTTGAATTAATTTTTCCTAAATATGATATTAATTAGAGTGCCATGAATGAAAACAGTGAACATTTTTAAAAAAGAACTTTATTTTCAATTAAATTATTTATTGTTTATAAAAACTGCTCAAAATTATCTCCATTTTTATTAATACATAACTGAATTCTCCAGAAGTAGCAATAAACAAAATATTCACTTTTTTCATTCATGGCACTCTAATTAATATCATATTTAAGGGGAAGTAATTCAAAACTTTATTGTTTTTTTTTTCAAAAATTTTGCTATGAAAATTTTATATCTTTGGATTCAGAATAAAGAGCTCTATTGAATGCACAAATAAAAAATATATTTAAAATAAAAAAGTTGGTATCCATATTTTGAGAACCACTGGTTGAATTTTTTTTTCAGTATATCTTTGAAATACCTATGTGAAATAGAGATTCTTTGCTAATTTAACCAACTTCGTATCTCTTCTAGTTTTTGAGATCGCAATGGTAGCCACTTAAAAATGAACATTATATATATATATATATATATATATATATATATATATATATATATATATATATATATATATAATAGAACGTATTACAAATTATTGTCTTCTAAATTTGTCGAAATTGGTCGTCGAAAACAAGAAATCCAGTTCAACAAATATGAGAATGATTATGTATATAAAAACCATCCTAAGCAAAATGAAATATAGTGAAGAAATTTTGGAACATATTGAATTCACAAACTATGCAGTAAATTTCAACTGCAAAAATAAAAAAAATTGAAGTAAAATTTGGATAGGTACACAATAATAAATTTGTAACTTAAGAAATAGTTACTTCTACTTTAATATAATTATGATCTTAGTATGTAAAAATTAAAAACTGAAACGTTTAATTTAAATGAATATTGTGTTAAAGAATAATAAATAAATTGATATGCCATAAAATGGGACTTTTCAATAACAATTAAGAAATCAATTCTAATAATGACAGTCCAGAAAAAAAAGTAATGCAGAAACTTGTGTTGAAATTTCGAAGTTTCCGAATTGATAAATTCACATCATAACTTCCCAACAAAAATAAAAGTAAAAATTCAGTATTCATTTATACGAATAAATTGTCTTTAAATCTCCTACATAATTGTAATAATTCTGAATTTATTTATTATTATATAATGAGTTATAAGCAGAATATCTAAATTAGAGGATTGTTTATTATCATTTAGTCAACTAACAAGGGCTGTAAGAGGAACACAATATTTTTTTTTTTAATATAATTTTATGAATGCTTGGATTTTAAATATATGTATTATAAATGAAGAATGTCAAGACTACTAATGGCATTGTTCTTACAAGTAATTTTAATAGGTTATAAAATAGTACATAGGCATTAGGTGTTATAGTTAGCCTGTTGCGAAATATCCTTAAATTGAGTGAAAATATTATTTTCATTTAGGTGGTATGTTATTTTATCAAACATCTATATAATACTTTATTGAAGGTTAATTGCAAACAGAAAAAGAAAATTACCATAACGTTTTATACGATATATTGAAAAGATATTGTGGAAAATCCCGACAACGGCTGTAAGGGTTTTCCAAAGGAAATGTAAATAAACCCATCTATGCATGTTTTGTATTTAATGTTATGGGTGTCTGGATATACAGAATTTCTAGTAAATTCAAGATTGCAGTTGTTACTAATGGAATAAAATGATCTTTACTGAAAAGAGTTTTCGTTTCATTTTAATTTTCATGTGACTTAAGATTATGTCTCGGATTATGCTTAACCTTTTTATGTAAACATCAAAATCAATTTTGTTGCATGTTTACCTTAAAATAACCTAACTTTGAAGTCATAAAAGAATACCTAAATTATAAGATTTTTTATTATAATTTAAATTTGAATAAAAAAAGATTTTCTTGTAATTTAGAAAACATTCACACTTTAAGCAAAATAACGCTCTGCCGAATGTTTTGCCAGTAATACATTTAGAAACATTCTTAGAGCATTGTTCATAAAGTAATTGTCAATAAGTTTCAAAATTGTGACTCTAAACTCGTTGGGTAGGTACTCTAGTTAGCCTATTATTAAATTTCATCATGTATTTCAATATTTATTACATATATAGCTGATTAAGTGGTAATAAACTTTTTTTCCAAAAAAAAGAAAAAACTTAAAATATAGATTGCTATTGATTTCTTGAGATTTCGACATAAGTTTAATTTATTTTCATTGAAAACTCTACGTAGAAATACGAATTGACATTAATTTCCATTTTAAGTTAGGTTTACATTTTGCGATAGTGGTATATAAATAGTTTCATTTTTCCAAAAAGAAATACATTATCTTAATTCTTGCGAATAAAATCAATTTTGTATATTCTTAAATAGTAGAATTTAGAAACATTCTTTGAACATTGTTCTAAAAGTTGCAAAAATATGGATTTAAATTCATTAGGTACTGTAGTTGCCTTTTGGAAAATTTCCTTAATTTTGAATGTTTTTTTTTACATTTTGAAAAACATAGTATTTAATGCTTCTTTGCACTTTAATTGCAAATAGGGAAAGAAAATTACTATAATGTTTTATATCAAATATTGAAAATATTAATCCTACGAGGACTCTAAGGGTTTTCCAAAGGGGACAAATAAAAATCCATCTGTGCATATTTTGTTTTTAAAATTATAGATGTCTGGATTTTCAGAATTTCTAGTAATTTTACAGATGTAGAATTTCAAACCTAATGGAATATACGTGATATTTTGTTATTATACGTGATATTATTTAAAAGTTGTTTAGTTTCATTTTCAAGTTAGAAGCTTTATTTTTGTCTTTGAATTTTATTAATTTTCAGGGAAAAATATATATTTTGTTTACCCATTTTCGTAAGAAAAATAAATTAAATAATTTTGATATATGCATTTTTTTTTCGTATTATATACTTATCTTATAACCGTTCGTTCAAAAATCTTTATATTTGACACTAATATTTGCGAATAAAACTTCTATATTTATTATATTTTTATGCCGTTTAACAGTAAAATATTTTTTATCTTAAATTTATATTTGAATATGCTAAAAACGAAAGATTTTGTATTTTCAAATATTCTAATTATTTAGAAGATATCCACGCTTTAAGCATTAAAAAAAAATACTGACATTACAATTTGAATCAAAGATAAAATTAATTTCTACTTTTCAGTTACGTTAACATTATTTGATGTGTATCATGAACAAAAATCTGATATATTTTGAACTTCGTTTAACTTTAACAGTTAAGTCATCAACTATCTTCAAGAATTATTGTAAAATCTGTTTATGAATTAGATCAATGATCAATGTCTGAATTATATAAAAGAAATAAAAGCTTCCACTTACCTTCAATTATAACTGTGTCACCCTCGACAATAACCCTGGGGTCCTTTTCCGCGGTGGCGAATGTGAGAAGGAAGCAAAGGCCTATCACTGCGGAGGTCCCCATCTTCGGGGACGAGACACACACTTGTGGCTGCAGAGTTAGAGTGTGCAGAAATGGCAACGTGTTCTTTATAAACACTGAGTCCTGCAGCACCTGTTCCTACAACTTCTCCCACCACGACCGCTTCTTAGGAGTCTTACAATGGTATTCATAGTCGTTCGCCAGCGGTTCGCCATCGTCTCGCCACTGGATATTCTCTGTTTTAAGTTTCATAGGTACGCGCTCGCCAGTGCGGGCATGCGTATCTAGTGATTCGCCGGCGATACGCCACAGAAACACTGGAACAGGTATATAGGTTCTCCAGCCAATAATATTTTGCAGTAAAATAAAAAAAAAATGAACGAAATTAATGATATTCGTTTTGAATATCAATTATTGAGGCAGATGATGAAATCAATATGCCTGCTGTTCGACCACAAATACGAAGAACATTATGCAACAACATTGTCAATAAATATTGTTTTATTTTAATTCTTCAAATTTTATTTCATAAACAAAATATTGTTTGTTTATATTACATCACAATATTAAATATAATGTACCTATCTATGTACTTAAGAAACTATAAAGCAAATAAAATTCTACTAATACAAATAACTTTAACTTTTACTACAAATCTAAATGACGGTTCTGTTCGATATGGATTATTTATATTTGAAGTTTTTAAAGTACTTAGTAACTTTAAAATTCTTTTATCTTCCGTTGTATATGACACTGCCATATTTTTGGCTTTATTGACACTTAATGTTTTTATAAACAGTAGTAGGTTTAATATCTGTATCTGCCGCCCGCTGGCGATCCGCTGGCTATTTACTATGAAAGTAAATTTGTCGGCGTACTGCAACTTCGGTTATTTTTCTTTTGGGAGACGAAATTTGACTGTACCGCAGGTAGCGAATTCATCAAGTTATTGTTTGTCGTTTGGATACAACAGAGGTTTTGCATAGCGTTTGATAATATTCCGTCAATGTTAACGTTACGTCTTTAATAACGGACGTACAAAATAATGGGTTTTCAAAATTTCAAATTTTGCATAATATTTTAGTCAAACGTTGATTTTGACGTTCAAATAACAGTTAAATAGCTAGCATTGTCATGGAATTTTGGTAAATAAATCAAAAAGTATTGGAACTATTTGTTTGTTTGCTAAATAGCTTTAAGGGGTGTTACCGGACGTGCGTTCTATCAGAAAAAAATGAACTATATCTGCTGTCCGTAGTCGATGACATCCGTAATATGTATACACTATTATATCTATATTCGTATGACTAATTTTCACATTCAAAGGTGATCATTTCATTGATCAACATACATAATGATGATATCCGTAATATGTATTCACTATTATATCTATTCGTATGACTAATTTTCACATTCAAAGGTGATCATTTCATTGATCAACATACATAATTGGTTTTTCATAGTGTCGCAGGAATAATTAATTTCTCTTAAAAAGCCGACAAAGTTTCCCCTAACCCCGTAAGTTATACATAGTAAAAAGATATATTTTTGTCATACACTACAAGCAACATGTCGGAACTCAACTGCAACGGAAGTAGCAAGCGTGACGTAACAATGGCGGGAATAGGGATATCCCGTGTTTTATATTATTTTTGTCTCCTTTGAAAACAAAAAATGTACAAAATTAAAAATTAGAGAAGATTTAAATTTAAAAAATACTTTCATGTATTAAAAAATCAAAATAGGTGATAACTACCCCATTTTAAACATTCTGACCGCAAAAAAAAGGTTTTGACTGTTTACATTTTTTCATTCCTCA
The DNA here is from genome assembly GCA_951394225.1 of Harpalus rufipes. Classification (NCBI taxonomy): domain Eukaryota; kingdom Metazoa; phylum Arthropoda; class Insecta; order Coleoptera; family Carabidae; genus Harpalus; species Harpalus rufipes. The sequence continues at coordinate 33,975,455 of OX596278.1, read as the reverse complement.
AATACCTATTAATAGATTACATAACCTGAATTTCCATGATACTAAAGTTAATCTATATTTAGTGTACAAGATTTAACAAAATATTTTACATTAAAAATAATAGTATATAACTTTCTTTACAATTTGAATCAAAAATGAAATTAATTACTACTTTAACTTTATTATACTTAATGTGATTATGTGTCTTATGTTAACAAATAATGTAGAGAAAATTCATGCTATAAGGATTATGAAAATATTTATGGACATTTTAAATTGAATCAAAAATGAAAATAATTACCACTTTAAGTTATGTTAACATTTTTTGATTTTGATTGTGTGTCTTATGAATAAAAATTAATATACTTTGTACTTCTTGTACCTTTAACAGTTAAGTACCTTCAACTACCTTCATGAATTATTGTTAAATATGTGTTTGAATTATATGTTAACAAATAATGTAGATAATAATCACGCTTTATGGTTTTTGACAATATTTACTTATATTACAATTTAAATTAAAAATGAAATTAATTTCCACTTTAAGTTACGTTACCATATTGTGATTGTATGTCGTACAAATAAAAGTATGATGTTTTTTTGTACGTCGTTTAACATTAATAGTTAAGTATCTTGAATTATCTTCATGAATTTTTGTGAAGATCAATGTTTCAATTATATAAAAGAAATAAAATCCGGCACTTACCTTCAATAATAAAATATTTGATATTCGTGACGCCACACTACAACAGAAGCCCTTTATTTCCCAAGTATTTTAATTCTATCATTGTACATATTTCTTTATTAATATTTATTATTAAGCATACACTTTAGCTTATTTTACTAATTTCTCTTAATTCGATTATAACACCTGAATTTTCCATGACACTAAAATTAATTTATATTTATTGTATATGTTTTAACAAACTATTTTACATTAAAAAAAAAATAATGTATAACATTATTTTTTAGGTATGTCTATTTAATAATTTAATATATCTAAAATAAATCTAAATCAATAGTTAAAATTTTCTGGGAGTTTGCTTCAGATATTTTTGGGATATTTATTTCTTTTGTAACTAATCTTGTAATATGTTATAATTTATTGCATAAATCTTGGCATAGGAATATATATATATATATATATATATATATATATATATATATATATATATATATATATATATATATATATATATATATATATATATATATATATATATATATATATGTGTGTGTATTTCAAAAATAGTACATTGATATAATATAATAGTCACACATTTTAAACAAAATGAATATATTTTGACCGTCTTTTAACATATTTGGAGTGTAAAGCTAGTTTATCCTGTCACAATAACACGCGTTTCTGCAAATCATAGCTGGCTTTATATTGAGCAACGTGGTGACGCTGAAATTCGCCAACTTATTCAAGATTCCGAAGAAGGGCGTCTCGATTCAACTCGATACGTGGTCAAGAATGGAATTCTATATTACAAAAGTGTTGCCCCAGAAGGAGAAGTTAGCAAGCCTTTTGTGCCGCGCCAAAGTCGACTTGGGCTACTAAGAATTTTTCACGATGAGCAATGTCACGTCGGTATCGATAAAACCATTAGCTCAATACAAATATATATATATATATATATATATATATATATATATATATATATATATATATAGGATGTCTTGGTCACTACATTCGTCAAAATTAACAATGGTTCAAGAACTATGGTTGCGATATTATTGATCATATTACAGAAAGCATCTTATTTAATTCCTGCTCGTTGCTGCCGATCTAAAATTATATTGTTAGAAACACTAATAAACCAGGGCAAAAAAAAGTATGCGATTGATAACGTTTATTAAGGAAACAAAACCTGCGAACAGCTGTTCACTCTGCAAGCGTGATATATACCAGGGAATACCGGGAACCGCCACTCAATGCTATAACTAACAAACCGTGTAAACGTCCTTGGTAGTTAGTGTTGACCAAGTCCGCTAGGCTGGCGCTAGTATCAATTTTTATATTCTGCGCGCCTGTAAAAATATTTGAAATAAATACACAAAAGTTTTTATTGATATATGTTTATATTAACAAAAATTGTACAAAGTTGTAATATAAAAATACAAAGAATATACATGTATAAATGAAATTATATGCGAATTTCACAAATACACATTAATAATAAACTTATTTCTCACATTGGAAAAATCCAGTTACTGTTATTAGTTTGTTACAGTAATATTTCCTTAATTTACCATATTCAACATTTTCTATACAATTGTACAGAGTTGTGATAAAAAGTACAAATAATATACATGTATAAATAAAAATATATGTGAATTTTACAGAAATACATTAATAATGCACTTATTTATCACATTGAAAATTTACAGTTACTGTTATTAGTTTATTAAATTAATATTTCCTTAATTTACCATATTTAAAAATTTCTATACAATTGTACAAAGTTGTGATACAAAAATACAAAGAATATACATGTATAAATATAATTATATGTGAGTTTTACAAAAAATACATTAATAATGCACTTACTTATCACATTGAAAATTTTCAGTTACTGTTATTAGTTTGTTACATTAATATTTCCTTAATTTACCATATTCAACAATTTCTATACTTATTCATTTCATTACAATTGGGTTATTAATATGTGTACATTAATTTACTGTAGATGAATAATGAGGATTTGTTTTTCCACGTGTAATATGGAAATAAATAAATTTTCAAGGAATATCATACCCTTGACCACTTTTCTTATTTATGTATAACATATGCATATATAATTTTCATATAGAAAACAGATTTCCAAATATTATTGAATAAATGCTGATTATTCTTATGAATCTGATAGTAAATGAGCAATTCATATTTTCAATGTAGTGATTAATATAGTATTGTGTAGGTCAGTCGTTAAGTCAATAATTTCGTTTATTATTAACTACTATTTACTGCAATTTTTACAAAACAGAATATTTTTAACAATAGTAAAAGTAAATAATTCGCATATTACATCTGTTTCTTTGCATTGTAATAAAGTACACGAACAAGGATGAATTGTTTGGGTTACTGCCCCGTGTGATGAATTCTGTAGTCGGTATGGAGAAAACGTAACTAAGTTGGTCGCAGGAAGAGCAGAAGTGATGACTTTTGGAGCCAATATAATGTAGATGTCCTACAATATTTACAAATATTTATGTCTTGTAACACATCATATTGAAAATACTTACGTACTGTTTACTTGCGTTGTGTATACTTCTAACGACTTTCAGTAGCGATCAGCAACTAATTGTTGTATGGGATACAAAGAAGCATGAGTACGTGTCTGTTTTGTCCTTTCTGGGTCTCGTTTCGTCCAAGCCAAAGTTTCTGAATGCCAACGTCAAACTCAAATATTCCTAATTCAAATAGAAGTCGAAAATGAGAAGCGAAGTCAAATATTCCAAGAAACACTATATAAATGCACTCAAACTCACGAAAAACAGAATTAGAAATGAAACAATATTATTTTATCACAATATTTCATGTTTTATTCAGCTCTTTAGAATTTCCTGGCATTTCTCGTTTCAAACTAATTTAATTAATTAGGTAATAACAACGCAAATTACCTTGAAAAAATATAATTTTTAAATTTGGGACTTGTGTGCCATCTAGCAGGCATAAAAACATTTATAGCAGTGATGACCAAGTCCGATAGTTGTCGCTAGGTGAGTACCAAAACCGTACATCTAAGTGAAACTTCCCGGTATTCCCTGATATATACTGACTTGATAGTCATAATATCCCGACTGCCAGCGGTTCGTAATAGCTAAACGTAATACATAGAAAAGTAATTAATGAAATATAAAAATTATTGATAAACAGTTACTTCGTTTCGTAATCCAAACTCTCATTAACAAGACTAATATTTAGGAAATTACACAAATAATTTTGTATTCAACAAATTTATCATTGATTTCTACTAACACGGCCAATCCTGACGTTAGCTTCGATCTCGAAGCTCTACGGAAGGTCCAGGAGATGGTTCTTTTTCCGATGACGGACGCTCTTCCTCGTTCCTGTAAGTATCGTAAAACAGATAAATGCCAAACTGGACATAAGCGTCTCTTTAATATGTTCAAAAGTATTTAAATTCTGAAAAGTAAACTTTAGTGAAATCGTTAAGTTAGATGCAAAGCGTTAATGGCTTTCAACATCTCTGACGCAAAGCGTTAGTGGCTTTCAACGTCAACAGCGTTAATCGGCTTTCAACATGTTAGATGCAAAGCGTTAGTGGCGTTTAACATCAACAACTCTACCACTAAAGGGCGAGAGCTTCCACACAGTACAAATACAGGGTTCTAAATAAAATAAAATACATGCAAAGCGTTATCGGCTTTCAACATGTAACTACTGTCACATGCAAAAGATTACATACCCTGATTCGCATTCTATGTGATCTAGCAGATCAGGTAGGTTCATCGAAGGAGACCAGTCACTAGGTCAACGCCTCAATTGCTCCTTAACAGCTTTGGTAATTAGTGTCTTACCAATTGTTTTAAGTTCAAATCGGCCATGTGGAGTAATTCCAACGATTTCAAAGGGGGCTTGAAACTCGTATTTGAGTTTGCTTTGATGCATTTTCTCATCCTTATGCATCAATACGAAATCGCGCACATTAAATTTCATGTTATCTCTTCGTTTTTTATTGACATCTGGTTGTTTATCGTTTACCTGTCCCAATTTCTCTCTAATGCGCTCGCGATCTAGCTCTAAATTGCGTAGTGGTTGCAAGTCACAGTTCACATTTTTCAATAAACTCTGAATAAGGGGGGTGGCCCCTTCAATTCCAATTAATGCTCGAAGTGGTGAAATTTGAGTAGCTTTGTGAGTCGTGGAGTTTAGTACGAGCTGTATCTTCCAGAGACCGCTCGACCATTCTGACTGTACAGTAGTTTCAATTCTTAAGAGGTTCATAACGGTACGCATATACCGTTCTACCTGACCATTTGAACGATGTACACCAGGTGTTATGTAATGATAACTGATACCAAATAAGTCGAGATATTCTGGCATACTCAGATTTTTAAAATTTGTTCCATCATCCATTACGATGCATTTCGGTGTTCCAAATAGTGATATGAACATTTGGAATGCGAGTTTCGTTTCATCCGCTTTAACGGTTTTCAGTTGCTGTAATACACAATATTTTGTGAACACGTCAATCAAAATAAGTACATGCTTGCTCCCATCAGACGTAACAGGAAGTGGACCTAGACAGTCGGCGTGGAGAACTTGCATCGGTTTATTCGGTTTCTCAATGTTTGTTATGAATCCTTGTAGTGGTCCCGATCGAGTTTTCTTTACCACACAAATTAAACAGTGCTTGATGTAATTTTTGACATATTTACGAAGGTGAGGAACCCAAAAATGTTTTTGTATTGAGCTAATGGTTTTATCGATACCGACGTGACATTGCTCATCGTGAAAAATTCTTAGTAGCCCAAGTCGACTTTGGCGCGGCACAAAAGGCTTGCGGCAACACTTTTGTAATATAGAACTCCATTCTTGACCACGTATCGAGTTCAATCGAGACGCCCTTCTTCGGAATCTTGAATAAGTTGGCGAATTTCAGCGTCACCACGTTGCTCAATATAAAGCCAGCTATGATTTGCAGAAACGCGTGTTATTGTGACAGGATTTCGGCTTAAGTAATCTACGTGAGGAAATGAGCTTCCTTTGCGGCACAGAATCGTAAAATCGAAATCCTGCATGTAGTACCACCAGCGTGCTATACGGGGTAATATGTCTTTTTTCGTTGCGGTCGATTTTATAGCATTGCAATCGGTAATCAGTCTAAAATGAATGCCTAGTAAATAAACACGGAAATGTTTTAAAGCATTTATAACGGCCAAGGTCTCTAATTCATAAGAGTGGTAACGGGCCTCAGTTGGACTAGTTCTTTTGCTGAATTAACCAATTATTCTCTTATTCCCGTAACATTTTTGCAGCAATATTGCTCCGTACCCCATTGAGCTTGCATCTGTGTGTAATTCTGTGGGTAGTGCCGGGTCAAATACAGACAGCAATGGTTTCGAAGCCAAGCATTCGATCACGTATTTCTTAGCAGTCTCTTGTTCCTCAGAGCAGATGAATGGTTCTTTGGCTTTTACAAATTTAGTAATGGGAGCTCTACGAGTCGCGAAATTCGGAATGAATTTCCTGAAATACCCTGCAAGCCCCATAAACTGTAGAACTTGCTTTATTGTAGAAGGGGAAGGAACTTTCAGCAAAGCTCCTACTTTTCTGGTTCCTGGTCGAATACCATCGGCTGATATTTCCCTGCCTAAGTATTCCAACTTGTTCTGTAAGGAGTAACACTTCTGTAGGTTTAGTGAAAATCGTGCTTCCTGGAGAGCTAAAAGAACTTGTTCGAGGGATTCTAATCCTTCTACGACGGTTTTAGAGAGGATGAGGATATCGTCCAAATAAACTAATGCAATTGTATCCTTAAGTATTCGTAGTGCCCATCAGGCGTTACAACAGCAGTCTTCTGAATAGAATCCGTAACAATTGGAATCTGGTGAAATCCTGACGACATGTCTAAAGATGTAAAGAGCTTTCCTTTGCCCAAACGATCAAGCTGATCTTCTATGAGTGGTAAGGGGTACCGGTCTTTAATTATATGAGAGTTTAGTTCTCTATAGTCGACACACATTCTGTATGTGCCTTCTTTTTTGCGGACTAGAATAATCGGACTTGCAAATGACGACTCACTTTCACGGATTATTTGGTTAGTTAGTAAATCATCCACAATATTGCGGACGGCTTCTCGTTCGCTTACTGATAAGCGATAAGGATTGCGGTGAACTATAACATCTTCGCGTAGGCGAATTTGCAGCGCGGTGTTCTTGACTGGAGGAACTGCATTACCCGTCGCAAAAATGTTGGGGAAACGAGAAAGTACTTCCAAAACGGGGGCGCGAAATTCTTCGGTAACATTGATGCGCAATTCCTCTGTAGAAACAGGCATAATACGTCGGATAAACGCCGATTGGGTTCCTTTATAATCCGTAATGGAATCCAAACTTGTATCATTATATAAGTTCCTGCGGATTATTACGTCGTAGTCTAAAAAGTGATCTGGCACTACAACAAATTGGAGTTCCGTGATTACACCACAGATTTCGACAGTAGCCCAGAATTGTCGATTTACTAAAACACTCCCTGGTAAAATTGCCGACAAAGTGAGATGACATGGTTTGAGTCTGTGTACGAAATGGAGTGTAAAACGTTTTGATATAAGCGAAATGTCTGCTCCCGTATCGATAATACCCATGTAATTTCTACCGTCAATTTTAATTTTATTTGGTGGCGGGAGATTCCCAGTGCTGCAAATGTTTACAGACTTTCTTTGCTCAATTGCTTTACGAGTGAAGCAATTTGCTGCGATGTGCCCTGTTTTTGCGCAGAAATCGCAGACGGGTGTAGATTTGTTACTGGTCGCAGAACTTTGTTGCTTTGATGTACTCGCTCCCTGTTGAGATGCTAATTGATTTTTACAGTTTCTAGATAAATGTCCTAGTTTTCCACATCTAAAACACTTGTAATTGGGACTTGAATGTGTACTTACGTGATTTTCTCGAAATCGTTTACGAGAGGGTTGAACGGCATCATCTCTATTACAATCTACCCTAACGGACTTTGATTGTTTAGAAATAGAACTTAGAAAAGAAATTAACTCTGGTATCTTTTTAAAGTTGTGATTACTTGCGTTGGTTCGAATATCTTGCTCTTGTATGCCATGGATTACCAGTTCAATCAGATCAGCTTCTTCCCAAGAAACGCGTAAATTTCTCAATAATGCGAGCTTTTCAAACACGTATGCATCATACGTGTTGCAGTGGTTACTTCCGAATAAGGGGGCATCGGATAGCAGCTGCCCTAAATTTTTCTTTGGCGGAAAAGCTTCCAAGAAATATCGCCGGACTAATTCCCAGTTCCTAATATCCGGATTCCAGGTATTGAACCAGATTTTCGCTACGGCGGTTAGGGATCGACCTACTCTTAGCAATAACTGCTGGTCGGTCCATTCGAATTCATCTTTTATCTGTTCTAACTGGGATATCCACTTTTTCGCATCAGTATAACTAGGCCGAAATGTTGGTAGGTCGATATGCTCGGGTGTTGACTTAGTTGTTTTAATGGCTTTAACAAGTTCGACAAGAAGGGATTCCATTATGGGTTTCCTTCTTTATTTCAACACAACACCACTAACACCTTAACACTGCACTGCTCTTTTACCAGGGCAATTAGGCTTATCCCACTTCTGGTGTTAGAAACACTAATAAACCAGGGCAATAAAAAACACAGTATGCGATTGATAATGTTTATTAAGGAAACAAAACCGGCGAACGGCTGTTCACTCTGCAAGCGTGATATATACTGACTTGATAGTCATAATATTCCGACTGTCAGCGGTTCGTAATAGCCAAACGTAATACATAGAACTGTAATTAATTAAATATAAAAATTATTGATAAACAGTTACTTCGTTTCGTAATCCAAACTCTCATTAACAAGACTAATATTTAGGAAATTACACAACTAATTTTGTATTCAACAAATTTATCATTGATTTCTAACAATTGAATTCTAACAATTGATTTCTAGCAATTGATTTCTACCAATATTATAAATTGATTCTGTAAATGATAGTAGTATCATACAAACCAGTCTAAACGCTATCAGTACATGGTGTGAGTCAAATGCATTATATTTAAACATATCCAAATACAACGCCATAAATTTCTGTAGAGGGCAAAATCATGTAATCATGTAACTTTCAGATAACATTAATGGAGGTCCATAAAGTTGGCTCCTTGAAGTAAATATGCATCAAAATATTGTACTTATTATGTACAATAAAAAATAAATTTTGTACGTTTTTAATTAGCGTTTGATTAATTTATGTCAAAATGGAGGGCCAACTTCACGTAGCCCTTCATTAACAAATGAGATCAATTTTATGCAGCCAATAATATTCTTCATATTATGTACAATTATGTATGCGTTAAACGAAATTTTGTACTACATTCCTAATCCTATAATTAAAAATAAAATATATGGAGGGTCAATTTCACGTTGCCTTTCATTATGGAATGAAATAAATATTATATAGCGCATAATATGGTACATATTATGGTCAATTATGTACGCATTACACGCATAATATTGTACATATTATGTACAATAATGTACACATTAAACAAAATTTTGTACTACATTCATAACCCACTAATTAAATATTAATATATTATTAAGTATAAATTATATAATAGGGTACGGCAGTGTGGTTAGAATTTCAGCTTTGTGATCGGCATGCCCGAGCAAGGTCCGTGAAGTAGGCACGTCATTAAGAATACAAATAATATCATTGGTACCATTCATTAGTACTCTGTTTGTATTGTTTTGTAACATAGGTTTCTTTTTATCTCCCCCTAGCATTAAAAAGTTATGAATTTTTTAAAATGGCGAGCCCACTTCACACCTATCTCGCCATTTTGGAGTACAAATAAAAACAAAGGTACCATTAGTTAGTACTCTGTTTGCATTGTTTTGTGATGTAGTTATTTTTTTATCTCCTCCAACCCTTCGGAAGTTATGAATTTTTTAAAATGGCGAGCCCACTTCACACCTATCTCGCCATTTCGGAGTACAAATAAGAACAAAGATACCATTAGTTAGTACTCTGTTTGCATTGTTTTGTGATGTAGTTATTTTTTTATCTCCTCCAACCCTTCGGAAGTTACGAATTTTTTAAAATGGCGAGCCCACTTCACACCTATTTCGCCATTTTGAAGTACGAATAAAAACAAAGTTACCCTGTATTAGTACTCTATCTGTTTGCATTGTTTTGTGATGTAGTTATTTTTTTATCTCCTCCAACCCTTCGGAAGTTATGAATTTTTTAAAATGGCGAGCCCACTTCACACCTATCTCGCCAATTTAGAGTACAAATAAGAACAAAGATACCATTAGTTAGTACTCTGTGTGCATTGTTTTGTGATGTAGTTATTTTTTTATCTCCTCCAACCCTTCGGAAGTTATGAATTTTTTAAAATGGCGAGCCCACTTCACACCTATCTCGCCAATTTGGAGTACAAATAAGAACAAAGATACCATTAGTTAGTACTCTGTGTGCATTGTTTTGTGATGTAGTTATTTTTTTATCTCCTCCAACCCTTCGCAAGTTATGAATTTTTTAAAATGGCGAGCCCACTTCACACCTGTCTCGCCATTTTGGAGTACAAATAAGAACAATGATACCATTAGTTAGTACTCTGTTTGCATTGTTTTGTGATGTAGTTATTTTTTTATCTCCTCCAACCCTTCGGAAGTTATGAATTTTTTAAAATGGCGAGCCCACTTCACACCTATCTCGCCATTTCGGAGTACAAATAAGAACAAAGATACCATTAGTTAGTACTCTGTTTGCATTGTTTTGTGATGTAGTTATTTTTTTATCTCCTCCAACCCTTCGGAAGTTACGAATTTTTTAAAATGGCGAGCCCACTTCACACCTATTTCGCCATTTTGAAGTACGAATAAAAACAAAGTTACCCTGTATTAGTACTCTATCTGTTTGCATTGTTTTGTGATGTAGTTATTTTTTTATCTCCTCCAACCCTTCGGAAGTTATGAATTTTTTAAAATGGCGAGCCCACTTCACACCTATCTCGCCAATTTAGAGTACAAATAAGAACAAAGATACCATTAGTTAGTACTCTGTGTGCATTGTTTTGTGATGTAGTTATTTTTTTATCTCCTCCAACCCTTCGGAAGTTATGAATTTTTTAAAATGGCGAGCCCACTTCACACCTATCTCGCCAATTTGGAGTACAAATAAGAACAAAGATACCATTAGTTAGTACTCTGTGTGCATTGTTTTGTGATGTAGTTATTTTTTTATCTCCTCCAACCCTTCGCAAGTTATGAATTTTTTAAAATGGCGAGCCCACTTCACACCTGTCTCGCCATTTTGGAGTACAAATAAGAACAATGATACCATTAGTTAGTACTCTGTTTGCATTGTTTTGTGATGTAGTTATTTTTTTATCTCCTCCAACCCTTCGGAAGTTATGAATTTTTTAAAATGGCAAGCCCATTTCACACCTCTCGCCATTTTGGAGTACAAATAAAAACAAGGCTACACAGCAGCGATATGTTGGATGGGTGAACGCTCAGCAACAAAACTATTTATCACACTGCGGCTCGGTGCGCCCGAAAGGTACAAAAAGGGTTACAGATTATGTATGGCATGTATGTATATATTATCATTTTGATATTTATAGAAGTATATACCTACTGTTATGAAAATAGTTTTATCAAGTTATCTAATTCATTTGTTTATCATATACATTGTTTGTGTCAAAATAATTTGTCAATCTGTATGTCAATGTTTTAACTTAATAAAGCCTATTGTACGTTTATTCGCAGGCTTTCATTACAATGTATTAAGTTAATACATAATGGATAAATACCTGAACCCCGATCGTTTTGAACTCGATCCCTCAATCTCGGAGGACTCGAAACATACTGAATGGATACATTGGAAGAAACCTTTGTAAACTTTATATCATCAGCAGAAGAAACACAACAACCTACAGATGAGAATAAACTACATCTTCTAATAAATCATCTATCATCTCTTACTGTTTACAGCTACATTAGTGAATGTAAGACTTATAAAGAAGCGATAGAAGCTCTGGATAAAATCTACTCGAAACCTACTAACGAAATATATGCTAGACATTGCCTTGCAACTAAACGACAGCAATCTGGTGAGAGTATTGATCTTTATTTGCAATCATTAAAACTGCTTTCTAAAAACTGTGACTTTAAAAGTGTAACTGCTGAACAACATCGTGATTATTTTTTTAGAAATGCTTTTATTGCTGGTTTAAGTTCCCCTCTTATCAGACTTTTAGAAAACTCATCCCTTGATTCAAACGAAGCTTTTAATACTGCTCGATCTTTGGAGTTAGCGCAAGTACACTCAGGTACTTTTACGAATCAAGGAATATATATCTTGGTGAAGTTGAGGGTTTTCGATTGCGTGGCCGACCAGTGTGTAAGTGGATGGATGTGATTGGTAGGGTGCTTAAAGAGAGAGAGTTTCCAAGTGTGAAGAGAAGAAGAGCATGTATGAATTCGATTATGAGTGTGGCCGAGGCGAAAGAAGTCTGCTTAGATTGGAATGTGTGGCGAAGGATGATTGTTTCCTAACTATTATTGTGATCCGGATGCGGTATTTCGCTACCGAAAATCGGTCACTTTAATATGTTAAGAGTAAGGATTTGTTGTATGATTGATGTTGTTCTTATTGTTATCGGGTTTGTGCGAACCCACTAAGTGGGACACGCGTGATTTTATGTATGTATGTATGTATGAATTAGTTTGAACGCTACTTCTTCTGGCAATATAGATAACAATAAACCTAATGCTGCTAATGCAATTTTAAAGAAATCAAATAAAAAATCTCCTTGTTACTTCTACGGAAATTCCCGCCACATTCGACAAAACTGCCCAGCTCGAGAATGTACCTGTCTTTTATGTGGTAAACGTGGACATTTTGCAAAGGTATGTCGCAGTTCAACTAACAAGGCGAGCCCGTCTATATTTGAAGAACATTCAGCTATGATTACAATTTCTGCTGCTACAGCTTGTCTCAAAAATACTACTATACCTATTACTGTCAATGGACACGCCGCTGATGCTCTTATCGATAATGGTAGTTCTTCTTGCTTTATAAATAGTTCTCTTGTGGATCGATATTGCTTTTCATCAACAAATAACTATGAGACGGTAACTCTAGCATTTCGCAGTCAACTAGCTCGTGTAAAAAGATTATGCTATGCCACTCTTGAAGTGAATGGTCACACACATAATGATGTTTCGTTACTCATAATGCCGGATCTTTGCGCTGACGTTTTACTAGGCGATAATTTTCTTATGAAACATTCATCATTAGAAGTAACCTACGGGGGACTTAACCCGACACTGAAAATAATATGTTCAAGCGTTGCCTCGGTACAACCCGTCAGACTCTTTGAACATCTGGATAACGACTGTAAACCTATTACTGTAAAATCACGAAAATATACCGAAGAAGACACTATTTTTATTCAAAACGAACTTCGAAAACTCTTGGCAGATGAAGTTATAGAAAAGAGTTCGTCTCCGTGGCACGCTCAAGTATACTCGTAATTTCTGGAACTCACAAGAAAAGAATGGTTATTGATTATTCGGGAACTATAGACCTATATATCCAACAAGATGCATATCCACTTCCAAATATAGAAATATTAATTAGCAAAATCGCTAAATACAAAGCTTTTAGTCAATTAGATCTCAAGTCCGCATATCATCACATTCCTATTGCAAAAGAAGATAAGAAATACACTGCGTTTGAAGCGGCTGGAAATCTTTACCAATTTACTCGCATACCTTTCGGTGTAACCAACGGAGTAGCTGGTTTCCAAAGAGTAATTAACAATATTATTGAATCGGAACAACTTGATGGAGTCTTCGCATATCTTGGTGACCTTACTATGTGTGGTATGGACGAAGAAAATCATGACCATAAACTATCGAAACTTATGAATGCTCTAAATAAATATAATTTGCAACTAAATTTAGATAAAATTGTCTTCAAGAAGAGAGCTATAAATTTACTGGGGTATAATATATCTGAAAAAGGAATAACACCTGATGCAGAACGCCTTCGACCACTTCTCGATCTTCCTTTTCCTGTAGACTCTGCTTCTCGTGTTGTTGGAATGTTTGCTCACTTTTCAAAATGGATTCGTAACTTTTCAGAAAAGGTTCGATCAATAATTCAAGCAGAAACCTTTCCCTTACCTGAAGAAGCTAAACAGGCTTTCATGAAATCGCAGACACTGCTGTACAAGCTATAGATGATAAAATTCCCCTTTCTGTAGAAACAGACGCTTCTGGTCATTCGATAGCTGCTACTCTTACTTTCGGTAGGCCTGTTGCATTCTTTTCTAGAACTTTATCTGATTATGAAAGAAAACATTCAGCTATTGAAAATGAAGCATATGGTTGTGTTGAATCACTCCGCAAATGGCGACACTATCTCATTGGACGACATTTTCAACTAATAACTGATCAAAAGTCTGTTGCATTCATGTTTAATCAAAGACATAAGAGTAAAATAAAGAATGAGAAAATCGAAAGATGGCGATTTGAACTTTCCTAATATAATTTCGACATAATATACCGACCGGGTTCACAGAACAATGCAGCTGATGCATTATCTAGAGGATGTTCTAATATTATGAATACAAATCTAAATAAACTCAACGAATTACATCTAGATCTATGTCATCCTGGAATAACACGCATGTTGGATTGGGTACGGTCTAAAAACTTGCCTTACTCTGTAAACGATATTCGGAGGCTTACTAGAGAATGTACCACATGTAACCAAATTAAACCTCGTTTCTACAAAGGAAATGAAGCTAATATGATAAGTGCAACATGTTCGTTTGAAAGATTATCATTTGATTACAAAGGTCTTATACCACCAGCAACGAAAAACAAATATATACTAACTGTGGTGAACGAGTTTTCAAGATTTCCTTGGGCTTTTCTTTGTTCAGATCTTTCAGCTACTTCTCTTTTCCATGTATTTGGGACACCCGCATATATCCATAGTGACAGAGGATCTAATTTCATGTCTAATGAGCTAAAGGAATACCTGAGCAAGAGAGTCGTAGCTACTAGCAGAACAACTGCATACAATCCTCAATGCAACGGTCAGGTGGAGAGGTAATGGAATAATCTGGAAAACAATTCAATTAGCTCTAAAATCTCGAAACCTACCAATAACTATGCGGGAACAAGTGTTACCGAAAACACTGCATTCAGTTCGCTCTTTGCTATGTACCTCTACCAACGAGACATCGCATGAGAGAATGTTCCTCCACAAACGTAGATCCTCTGGAGAGTCTCTTCTTTCATGACTTAGCCCTGGTGCGACCGTTTAGCAAAAGAAATTTCAGAGAACTAGCAAATATGACCCTCTTGTAGAAGAAGTAGAACTGGTACAGGTGAATCCTAAATACTCTTATGTTCGTAGGTCTAATGGTATAGAAGAAACCGTTTCTAATTGTCATCTGGCTCCTAGTGGTGTATTGACTGATATAATTTTTCCAGAATCTGTTGAATCTGTCAAATCTCTAGATGAAAGAAATGTTTCAGATAATGCCCTGCCAACCCAAGTAGATCCATCAATTCTAAATGAACTACCTATCGATTCATTTGTTCCTGAGCCCTCATCACAATCGTCAAGATCTCTACAACGTTCGACTAGAGAACGCAGACCACCTGAATATTTCCAGGCAATTTAGCTCACGGTGAATGTTATGAAAATAGTTTTATCAAGTTATCTAATTCATTTGTTTATCATATACATTGTTTGTGTCAAAATAATTTGTCAATCTGTATGTCAATGTTTTAACTTAATAAAGCCTATTATACGTTTATTCGCAGGCTTTCATTGCACCTACATTGATATTTCGGGGTACGTATTACTCGTATTTTGTATTGTAATCTAAATCTATATCAAGTTTCCAGCTATTTTCAAGTTCCATGGGAAACCTGATACGCTGCGCTGGAAACTCGGTTTTGATAAAAAGTCAAGGAAATGTAAACGAAGTCATATTTATTCTAATTTTTAAACCAAGTTTTGGATTCATTTATGTATTCACTCATTCACGGAATGTATATCAATTGTTTTACTGGCGTAATAGTTAGCATTTCGATTTTACTATTTTTTTCAAACTAATTTCTGCCCCTATTAACTTTTTATGGTTTAAGGTCATATTTCTTGTAGTTTTAAATTTTATTTAGCATAGATTATAATGCTGTGTATACTTGATCAATTTTTCATTTCAATTTGTTACTTATTATTATTTAATGAATGAATTCTCAAAAATATAAATTGTTGCTATATTTTCTCGTTCTATTGAAACTATTGTAGCAGTGGCGTGCGGTAAGTTTCTCTGTTGGGTGTGCATAATTTAAAAAAAATGATATCGCCAGCCCATGACTTCCTGTCACTTCCAGTTAATCATTTGTATCCAAAATATGATTCCCATACATATGTAAAAGCCCTTAATATATAGTTTAGAAACTTTTGGATTGTATTTTATTATATTTTTTATGAAAATCTATTTAGAGCTTCATGTAAAGTATCACTTTCGGTTAATGAATTTTACCTAAAATTTAATACGTTTTTTCCGTTATTATAGAAGTCTTAATTACTAAATTTAAAAAAAAATTGGGATTATATTTAAATATACTTTTTTCATTAAAAACTGTTATGGACTTCAAGTGAAGTACAACTTCCGTTTTAGTATTTGCAGCCGAAATTTAATAAATTATTCTCATTGTTATAAGTCTTAAACACCAAATTTGAGAAAAATTCGATTATATTTATACATCTTTTTTTCACCAAAATCTGTTTGGGGCTTCAAGCAATGTACCACTGTAAGACTAGGCAGGGCCGCGCTGCCCAGGGCCCGACGGCGCAACGTTGCCAAGGGCGCCATAATTGTAATACTTTTTTTTTACTTTTTACCTTCCGTCACCTTTAGGTAAGGAAGGTATTGTCTTTGGTCAAAAAATTCAATGATGAATTTTTAGTGAATAAGAATGTTTTAGGGTTCCCTATAATACGATTTTACCATTTTTACGATGATGTCTGTATGTACAGGCTGTAACACGAAAAGCGGGCCATAGGCGTTTAACATGGAAAACCAGTTTTTCCTTTGCCAAAAGTGGCCTATTAATTTTAGACAAAAATACTTCAAATAAATGTTATAGAGAATTAAATTCCTGCGTCCAACTCAATATTCATATTTTATTTTGCATGTTTAATAACGGAGCAAATCGAATTTAAATTTTTACAAAAGTTTCTTCTTTATAGTGTTAGCCGTGACATTGAAACGAAATCAAACAAATGTAATGACATTTTACCTGTCAGAAACGCTGTGGTTAAGTCTAATTATTGAAAATGGAAAATTAATCACTCAAAATAAACTAAATAAACAACAATAGAAATAAAGTTTTTGAACTCATATTTATTGAACATTCATTTTTATTACATTATTTTATTTATAAATATTATAAAAGGTGCTCAAAAAGCTGTCCGTTTTGCGCTAAACAATAGCCTAATCGTTTATAAAAACTTTGCCTAACATTACTTAATTGTCTACGATTTATTTTATTACATTCATTTTCTTAGCATTTTTCAAATATTCAATACAATTGTATCGTTTCTTATAGACACAAGACATTAAGTGCCCCCATAAAAATAAGTCACACGGATTTAAATCCGGTGACCTAGCTGGCCAGTTTACTGGTTCTCCTCGCCCTAGCTAGCTTTCTGGAAAAGCATCATCCTGAAAATTTATAACCTCCCTCGTACAATGTGCAGGACAACCATCGTGCTGGAACCACACATGATCGTTATTTAAGTTTGTTATTTCTGGCCCAACTGTTTCCCTTAATAAGTCCAAATATGTATGTGTGCACTCATCGGTGAATTATATATTTTTTAAAAACCTCCTATCCTGATTAGCCTTTTCCATAATTATTTTTCGCAGAATATTGTGCGTCGTTCAAAATCTTGTTCAAAAATTTCCTGGTGGTTTTTTTAATATTCTAAAAACGGTCATAAAACTGATTCATTTGAAATTTCTCTGACACTGAGATTTGGATCCATTTCAATTAACGCTAGAACATCTTCGTTGTTGTAATTTCTATTATGGTTTCCTCGCAAAAGTTCCGGTTTTAACTTATTAAATGTGTCGATCGTCTCAAATTTTGAAATAAATCTTTGAATTGTTATTTTACTAGGAATATTATGATGATGCCAAAAAATACTAATTAAATCCCGGATTTTCCGAAAACTTTCCCCATAATAATGCTACTTAATAATTTGTAACTTTTCTTCATGGGAATAATTTCCATTTCCATTTTCAATAATTAGGTATATTTCTTGACTTAAACAGAGCGTTTCTGACAGGTAAAACGTCATTACTTTTGTTCGATTTTGTTTCAGTGCCATGGCTAACACTATAAAGAAGTAACATTTGTAAAAATTTAAATTCGATTTGCTCGATTACTAAACATTCAAAATAAAATGTGAATACTGAACTGTATGCAGAATTTAATTCTCTACAACATTTATTTGAAGTATTTTTATCTAAAATTAATAGGCCACTTTTGGCCAAGGAAAAACTGTTTTCCCATGTTAAACGCCTATGGCCCGCTTTTCGTGTTACGCCCTGTATATGTGTCTGTGTCCGTGTGTATGTGTGTGTGTGTGTGTGACGAAAGTTTCGGATCGCATAACTTCAATACTACGATTCCAGAAATTATAATTTTTTCGTATTGCTCAAGTTTACATCCAGAAGAACAAGTGATTAGATTTTGATTATAATTGGTGAACCGGAAGTACCCTCATTTGAAGATTTAAACAGTTAAATATCATTTACTGAGACTTAACATTATAACTTGAAGAATATATTATTTTCTATACGATTTGATTGCATTTTATACTTCATATTCAATAGATATAGAGTTAAAGAATTATAAAGATATTAAATTTCATAAATCAGCCAGCTATGCTAACCATGAATTTTTTTTAATATATTCAGATAATTTAAATTGACAGATGTCAGTATCAATAAAAAGTAAATGAATATGGCAGAGATAAGGATGTTGTAGTATATGTTGGGGAAGACACGGAAAGATACGGTAAGACAATAACTCTAGTGTTACAAGTTTCTAGAAAGATACAAGAGAGACGTTTACATTGATTTGAACATGTCATGAGGAGAAATGAAGAATATATTGGAAGAAGAATAAATAGTTATTTTTAAATTTATAAGATAATGTTTCACTTTGCTTTAAAACGAATTTATTTTGAACTTGCATTATCTTTATTTTATAACACACACTTATATAAAAACTTATAAAAATTCACAACGTTTCGACAGCGAAAAAATCTGCTGTCGTCATCAGGTGATCTGATACTACTGACAATTCCTTAACATACCAGCTTTATATCTAGTGTTGTGGGGGTGAACATTAGTGATGGATGGTTGATCAGGTCCAATGGGTGAGTCAGGCGTCCTGGGTGGCTGGTCAGGTCCAATGGGTGGGTCGGGCGTCCTGGGTGCCTGGGTCTCGATGGCTAGGCTGGAGTCTGCTGTGATGTGTTTCCTCCAGATTGGTCGGATTTCTACACTCGGCTGGCTGAACACTGTTTTTCTGTTCTTCTGTATTATGGCGGCTTCTTTGAATTTCCTCTTGTACCAGTGCTCTTCTTTCTTGAGGATCCTTGCTCCGTCCCATTGGATACGGTGATGGTGTTCCCACGCGTGGTCTGCAATACCGGATTTTGATGTCTCTCCTCTCTCAGTGTGTCGTCTGTGTTCTTTAATTCTGATATCCAACGGTCGTTTTGTTTCTCCTATATATGTTTTTCCGCATTCACAATCCACCTGGTAGATGCCTGTTTGTAGTTTTGGTGACCGTTCTGGTTTTGTTGTTGATAGGATGTTCTTGATTGTGGTTGTTGTTTGAAACCTGGTTAATATGTTGAACTTGCTGGCAATCCTTTTAATTTTGTCGGAGACTCCATTCATGTAAGGAATGTATAACTCATTTCTCTTTACTTCGTCTTTGTTTACCTGCTTCGCCTTTGTTGTTTGGTTCTTCTGTACTATTTTCTTGATAGTCCCCTCCGCGTATCCGTTTCTTTGTAGTGTGTTAATGATCTCCTTGACTTCTGATTTATAACTTTGTTCTGTGTTGCAGTGTGATTTTGCTCTGTCAAGTAGCGTGTTAGCTACCCCAATTTTGGTGGTTTCGGCATGGTTTGATTCATAGTTCAAATAGCGTCCTGTGTGCGTTGGCTTGCGATAAACAGATGTTTGTATAGTGTTGTTAACTCTCTCCACAAGAACATCTAAAAATGGTATTCTGTTGTTGTCTTCTTTCTCCATGGTGAATTTGATGCTCGGTTTTAGAGAGTTTATATGGGAGAGAAATGCTTCCAACTCTGCGTCACTGTGGTTCCAGATAATGAAGGTGTCATCCACGTACCTTATCCATTTCTTCGGCTTGATTAGAGCTGTGCTTATAGCGGTGTTCTCGAAGTATTCCATGTAGATGTTGGCGATGACTGGTGACAGTGGAGATCCCATTGGTAGTCCATCGGTTTGTTGAAAGAAGTCGGTTTGAGCATGGAAATACGTAGTTTTTAGACAGCACTCCAACAGTTCCAGTATTGCGTTGATTGTTAATTTTGTTCTGCTGTGCAATTCTGTATCCTCTTCCAGTTTCTTTTCCACCACTTGTAATGCTTCATCGACGGGTACATTTGTAAAAAGGCTCTCCACATCAAAACTGACGAAACGGTCTTCTGGTTCCAATTGTGTTGCAGTCGTAATGTCTATGAAATGTTTGGAGTCTTTAACAAATGTGTTGCTCTTCCCTGCCAGCGGGGCTATAATTGGTAGCAGAAATTTAGCCAGGTTGTAGCAGGGCGATCCTCTTGAACTGATGATGTGTCTGAGTGGCACGTCCTTTTTGTGTATCTTTGGTAATCCATAAAGATGTGGTGGTTTGCTGTGATGTGGTGTCAGTCTGGATCTAGTAGAATCGTCAAGGTGCTGCTTGTGTTTCTTCAATACCTGATACACCTTTCTTTCAATGCTTGATGTTGGGTCCTTATTCAGCTTGGCGTAGGAGCCTTTTTTCAGTACTTCTTCTATCTTCTTGTTGTAGTCATCTGTGTTCAGGATAACTGTGGCGTTCCCCTTGTCTGCTGGTAAGATTTTTACTGTACTGTCTTTCTTCAGAGCTTTGATGGCCATCGATTCTTCTTTTGACAAGTTGTGTGCTGGTTTCTTTATTTTGTCCAGAACTGTCCACTGCTGCTATTATGTCGATGCTTGGAACTGCTTTGGGTGTGATGGCAAAATTGAGACCCTTTTCCAGTACTGATTTCTCTTGTGTCGTGAGAACCTTACCGGATAAATTTATCACCGTCTCCTTTCTCTGCTTCTTTAGATTGTTGTCTTCTAATCCTTGTCTTCCTGCGAGCGCTTCTATCTTTTTCTGGTGCTGTTGTGTCTGTTTTTCTACTGTATTTTTGTATTTGTAGAAAATTTTTTGATATATAGGTTTATAATCCTCGGCTGCTACCGTTGTTGTTAGATCCATGTAGATAGACTTCGCTTGTTGGATCAATTGTGTTTTCCTCCATCTGTGGTGATTGATGAAAGAAGAGCACTGGTACAAGAGGAAATTCAAAGAAGCCGCCATAATACAGAAGAACAGAAAAACAGTGTTCAGCCAGCCGAGTGTAGAAATCCGACCAATCTGGAGGAAACACATCACAGCAGACTCCAGCCTAGCCATCGAGACCCAGGCACCTAGGACGCCCGATCCACCCATTGGACCTGACCAGCCACCCAGGACGCCTGACTCACCCATTGGACCTGATCAACCATCCATCACTAATGTTCACCCCCACAACACCAGATATAAAGCTCGTATGTTAAGGAATTGTCAGTAGTATCAGATCACCTGATGACGACAGCAGATTTTTTCGCTGTCGAAACGTTGTGAATTTTTATAAGTTTTTATATAAGTGTGTGTTATAAAATAAAGATAATGCAAGTTCAAAATAAATTCGTTTTAAATCAAAGTGAAACATTATCTTATAAATTTAAAAATAAGTTGAACGACCGGTATGGACCCGGAATCAACCTGAAATTCCGAAAGTACGAGAAAATCCAGATCAAAATAGCCAAGGAGGAGAGCCACGTAAGTTTTCTACGCACAGCCAGGGACAAGAACGTCATGCCCAAAGGTTTAAAATTGAAAACCTCAATAACTGGAAGAAGAGCATCAAAAATAATTGAGGAAGCCAACAAGAAAATCGTAAGGGAACGAATCAATCACCACAGATGGAGGAAAACACAATTGATCCAACAAGCGAAGTCTATCTACATGGATCTAACAACAACGGTAGCAGCCGAGGATTATAAACCTATATTTCAAAAAATTTTCTACAAATACAAAAATACAGTAGAAAAACAGACACAACAGCACCAGAAAAAGATAGAAGCGCTCGCAGGAAGACAAGGATTAGAAGACAACAATCTAAAGAAGCAGAGAAAGGAGACGGTGATAAATTTATCCGGTAAGGTTCTCACGACACAAGAGAAATCAGTACTGGAAAAGGGTCTCAATTTTGCCATCACACCCAAAGCAGTTCCAAGCATCGACATAATAGCAGCAGTGGAAACAACCGCACTCAAATTAAACCAAGAAGAAGCCGAAGAATTCAGATGGAATGTGAGGACAGTTCTGGACAAAATAAAGAAACCAGCACACAACTTGTCAAAAGAAGAATCGATGGCCATCAAAGCTCTGAAGAAAGACAGTACAGTAAAAATCTTACCAGCAGACAAGGGGAACGCCACAGTTATCCTGAACACAGATGACTACAACAAGAAGATAGAAGAAGTACTGAAAAAAGGCTCCTACGCCAAGCTGAATAAGGACCCAACATCAAGCATTGAAAGAAAGGTGTATCAGGTATTGAAGAAACACAAGCAGCACCTTGACGATTCTACTAGATCCAGACTGACACCACATCACAGCAAACCACCACATCTTTATGGATTACCAAAGATACACAAAAAGGACGTGCCACTCAGACACATCATCAGTTCAAGAGGATCGCCCTGCTACAACCTGGCTAAATTTCTGCTACCAATTATAGCCCCGCTGGCAGGGAAGAGCAACACATTTGTTAAAGACTCCAAACATTTCATAGACATTACGACTGCAACACAATTGGAACCAGAAGACCGTTTCGTCAGTTTTGATGTGGAGAGCCTTTTTACAAATGTACCCGTCGATGAAGCATTACAAGTGGTGGAAAAGAAACTGGAAGAGGATACAGAATTGCACAGCAGAACAAAATTAACAATCAACGCAATACTGGAACTGTTGGAGTGCTGTCTAAAAACTACGTATTTCCATGCTCAAACCGACTTCTTTCAACAAACCGATGGACTACCAATGGGATCTCCACTGTCACCAGTCATCGCCAACATCTACATGGAATACTTCGAGAACACCGCTATAAGCACAGCTCTAATCAAGCCGAAGAAATGGATAAGGTACGTGGATGACACCTTCATTATCTGGAACCACAGTGACGCAGAGTTGGAAGCATTTCTCTCCCATATAAACTCTCTAAAACCGAGCATCAAATTCACCATGGAGAAAGAAGACAACAACAGAATACCATTTTTAGATGTTCTTGTGGAGAGAGTTAACAACACTATACAAACATCTGTTTATCGCAAGCCAACGCACACAGGACGCTATTTGAACTATGAATCAAACCATGCCGAAACCACCAAAATTGGGGTAGCTAACACGCTACTTGACAGAGCAAAATCACACTGCAACACAGAACAAAGTTATAAATCAGAAGTCAAGGAGATCATTAACACACTACAAAGAAACGGATACGCGGAGGGGACTATCAAGAAAATAGTACAGAAGAACCAAACAACAAAGGCGAAGCAGGTAAACAAAGACGAAGTAAAGAGAAATGAGTTAAACATTCCTTACATGAAGGGAGTCTCCGACAAAATTAAAAGGATTGCCAGCAAGTTCAACATATTAACCAGGTTTCAAACAACAACCACAATCAAGAACATCCTATCAACAACAAAACCAGAACGGTCACCAAAACTACAAACAGGCATCTACCAGGTGGATTGTGAATGCGGAAAAACATATATAGGAGAAACAAAACGACCGTTGGATATCAGAATTAAAGAACACAGACGACACACTGAGAGAGGAGAGACATCAAAATCCGGTATTGCAGACCACGCGTGGGAACACCATCACCGTATCCAATGGGACGGAGCAAGGATCCTCAAGAAAGAAGAGCACTGGTACAAGAGGAAATTCAAAGAAGCCGCCATAATACAGAAGAACAGAAAAACAGTGTTCAGCCAGCCGAGTGTAGAAATCCGACCAATCTGGAGGAAACACATCACAGCAGACTCCAGCCTAGCCATCGAGACCCAGGCACCCAGGACGCCCGACCCACCCATTGGACCTGACCAGCCACCCAGGACGCGTGACTCACCCATTGGACCTGATCAACCATCCATCACTAATGTTCACCCCCACAACACTAGATATAAAGCTCGTATGTTAAGGAATTGTCAGTAGTATCAGATCACCTGATGACGACAGCAGATTTTTTCGCTGTCGAAACGTTGTGAATTTTTATAAGTTTTTATATAAGTGTGTGTTATAAAATAAAGATAATGCAAGTTCAAAATAAATTCGTTTTAAAGCAAAGTGAAACATTATCTTATAAATTTAAAAATAACTATTTATTCTTCTTCCAATATATTCTTCATTTCTCCTCATGACATGTTCAAATCAATGTAAACGTCTCTCTTGTATCTTTCTAGAAACTTGTAACACTAGAGTTATTGTCTTACCGTATCTTTCCGTGTCTTCCCCAACATATACTACAACATCCTTATCTCTGCCATATTCATTTACTTTTTATTGATACTGACATCTGTCAATTTAAATTATCTGAATATATTAAAAAAAATTCATGGTTAGCATAGCTGGCTGATTTATGAAATTTAATATCTTTATAATTCTTTAACTCTATAATGCAAGTTCAAAATAAATTCGTTTTAAATCAAAGAATAAATAGCTTAGTAATAGAAGGTTGAAGAAACAGAGGAAGGCCAAAGATAAAATGGAAGGACTGTATTGCGGAAGACTTGAGAGAAAAGGAACTGAATGAGAACGACACGCAAAACAGAAATGAGTGGAAGAAGAAAATAAAAAAATAGCGACCCCTAACAAATGGGAAAAGTTAAAGAAGAAGAAGATGTCAGTGTCAAGGGCAATTTGCATAGTTTGTTTATGGAATAATTTTACTGGAAATTTAGAATCTTTTGCAAGAAAATTTATGTATGGAATTTATACATAATTATACAGGATTGACGGAAGGTTTTGTGCTGGCCACAACAGATTTTTTGTATATAATAAAACTTGTTCGATGTAAAGTGCAGCGACTGCTTTCTCGCAAATCGTTTTTCCCCCATAATTTTACTACAAAATATTTTATTTTGGTGACCTGTTATTTGTTTATTATAATATATTAATTAATAATGACAGGGACATAAGAATGATAATTTATAAATTATAAATTCCGCCTAAAAAACTCCCGATTAAACAAAACTCGTACACTATACTTGTAAATTCCTTTTAAAATACCTTGTATAAATCAAAGATAAAATAAACAGCGTTTAATACTGATTTTTACGATTACATTAGTTGCTCAATGTACGTAAAAGTACATATAAAAGTAAACATTACAATTTTTCAGTATTCCATTCAATTTTTTATTTAAAAAAAAAAACATTTATAATTCTAAGCAAAATGTTTATATTTTTTCAACTAACCACTTCATTTCAAACTCTAATAAGATTTGGTTTTAAACCTAAAATTAATTCCGTAATTTTTAAATAGAAACATTTTTTTAAGCTGCATACTACTACAAGAAAATGAGAACGCGAAACAGGTATGTACGCAGCACGTGTATTAATTCCTATGCGAGCTAGTTTCATCTAGCGGTAGGCGATCTAAGCATTCTCTGTTAAATTTGGAAAAATAATAATATTTACTTTGGTTTTGAAAATTTCTTGGGGGGGGGGTTATGGCGGGGGCGCATAAGAATCACTTGCCCGAGGGCGCCAGAAACGCTTGGCACGGCCCTGAGACTAGGTCACCACACAATTGAGGTCATCATAACTCAGTAGTAGTAACCACTAATATTGCAGAATAAGCAATATGGAGTAATTATAATATTGTTTCTTTATTTGGTAATTAGGTGATACCGCAATTGTTTGTTGACTTAGCATTACAGTGATATAAAAGACTGTATGGACGATGGAGAGGTGAAGTCCGGTGAGAGTCCATTGGGGGTCCATTAAGAGAGAAACCAGAAGAAGACCATTCCTCCATTCAGTCGGGTCCATCAATTGTAAATATCAACTCATCATTTTTTATACTAGTCAATAAACCAATTTATAATAAACATTATTATTATTTCGAACCTTTATTCTTCTACGACCAACGTCACAACGGTAAGTACCTTTATTATTTATTATTATACTGTTTTGGCAATTACTAATTTGTACCTCCAGTCTGGCAAGAACCCATCTTAAATATTATTTGTTAATTCGCCTCATAAAGGCGGGTTACACCACTTCCGGATGGACAATTATAACCAAAACCTAATCACCTCATCACATCAAGGAAATAAATTTAAATACAAAATTTCACGTCGTTTGGTTAATTAGTATTTGAGCTATAGTGTACAAGACATCCATACACGCGCTTAGCTTAAGTGGATGTGCAACCCCCTGTCCAATGCGGACAAAAAGATAGTTTCGAAAATACGAAATATTTTCTGAACTATATGTTTAAATGTAAAATTTTAAAAACTATTGGTAAGTAAAATGTTCATTATAGAGCTTTAAATTATTATTTTTGAAAATTTAATATTATTATATATTTTTTTACTTGTTGAAAATGACAGTATTTTGATGCAATTTTTTTGGTAATATATAATCAAGTTTTCAAATTCTAATAATTTGCAGCTCTAGATACACTCTTTATCTTTATAATGGTGTATAATTTATCAAAATGCATACAAAAATAGAGAAAAATCTATGCAATATATGACAGCGTGTTTTCCTTATTTTTCTACAAGGAATTACTCCAGGAGCTAACAACCCTAGTGATAGACTCTTGCACTATCATTTAGCTACACCCTTATATAGTCTTAATCAAAATTTACTTTCAATATTGTTAAGGGGTTCTATAACAAAATTTCGATTCCAGAATATGCGTAACTGTAGTGTGGCGGTATGAGGGGAATTATACCACCGACGGTCTGATCTTGTGTGCTTGTAGCGTAGACTTAGACAACTGTACAACATTTCGTTGTGCATATTGAGAATTACGGTAATAAAAGGTGTCTCAATAAGAGCATCGGATTTAAATTTCGCGCCATTGTTTTCTATTTGTTTGGTCTGAAACATTGGCATTTGTAATCAGCAATTGTTCTGAATAGTAAAGATGGAACGCTTTACGACAGAACAACGCATTGTTATTATTATTATTATTATTATTATTATTATTATTATTATTATTATTATTATTATTATTATTATTATTATTATTATTATTATTATTATTATTATTATTATTATTATTATTATTATTATTATTATTATTATTATTATTATTATTATTATTATTATTATTATTATTATTATTATTATTTTTGCCTATTTCTCTGTTTTTATCCAGGTAATAATCATACATACGGCCAGCGGCAAGTATGTACAATGGTTTAGTAAGTAAAATGTATTAAGTTACTGGTATATTATCCTAATTAAATTTTTCTTTTTCAGGTTCAATTCAGGACTCTCCCAGGACCCTTCTAACGATGCTGCTGGTATGGAGTAAAACAGCTCTCTGCATGGGTATGTACAGTGACTTTTGAAGTTGTAATGTTTCCAGACTTTTATGTAATTTTAGTGGGATTTCGCCGGTGCATCCCATGACTACTGGTACTATTTGGACTCGATCCATCTTCCACATCTTGCGGATCTCATCAGCTAATGGTAAATATTTATTAATTTTTCCCGCATAGCCTGTATTGACATTGGCACATAGTGGGACAGTTATATCGATTATGTATGTAATTTTCTCGTTCTTCAGCGTCAGTACAATGTCAGGGATGTTGCACTCGATTGTTTTATCGGTAATTATTTTCCTATTCCAATAAAGCCTAGTTTTGTTATCTTCACAGATGTTAGGTGGATAGTATTTATAACAGGGGACGATCTCATTGTATTCCATATATTTCTTTCTTAGTTCTTGATGGACTATACCTGCTACCTTGTTATGTCTATCTAGGTATTGTTTCGGAGCTAAGACTGTGCACCCTGACATTATGTGGTCCAGGGTTTCCTCATAATCCCCACACATACGGCACTTTATGTTGGGTATTGCTTCTTTTATAATCCTTTTCCGGTAGCTGCGCGTTGGTATTACTTGATCTTGGATCGCAGTAATGAAGCCCTCAGTTTCATTAAAAAGTGCGCCAGTTCTAAGCCACGTTTCCGATGCTCTGGTGTCTATATGCTCTTGATGTATTTGTGCAATGTACTTGCCATGCAATGGTTTTGATTTCCATATAGCTTTTAATTCTTGCACAGTGAGGCATTTCTTAGAGCTTTGAAGTTGTTCTTCTGCTAGGCGTAAAGGTGTTAATCGCTTGTCTGCTTCTACTATTACCTTGTGCATCTTGGAGTCTTCTGCTTTTTCATGGAAATATTTTCTGAGGTTTTGGACCTGTGTCATATTTCGCAGTGGTATGCTAGGAATTCCTCTTCCTCCTTGATGCCGCGGTAAGTGAAACCGTTCAATGGCGCTGTGGGGATGGTGTCCACGATTGTTACGGTACTCTTTCCTAGTTTTCCGATTCATCTCTTCCAGTTCTGTTTCGGTCCAGTTTAGTATACCAAAACTATAGGTGAGTACCGATGTAGCATATGTATTAATGGCTTTAGTAAGATTTCTGGCTGATAGACTAGATTTTAGTAATGCCTGGATTCTAGTAAGGTAGGTGTCTCGTAACATTTTTTTACAGGTCTTATCTTCAATCCCTTGAGCCTGAGCATAACCAAGGTAAGTATAGCTCTCATTTTCTAACATTCCTGTTATCTTTCCTTGGTTTTGAATATCAAATCCTGCACTTTCCTGCCATTTTCCATGTATCATTGTGCTTGTTTTACATTTGTTCAACCCAAATGTCATCTTTATGTCTGTGCTGAATGTTCCTACATTTTTTAACATTTTCCAGATATCCTTCCAGTACTTTCTGGTTTCATTGGATGTAGGTGGTGATCCTTCTTCAATATCCATTTTCTTCTGCAGGCTTCTGTAGAAATTTTTCTCGTTCGCAGCAAACATATGGTTGTGTTGTCTGCGGGTGTTACTTTGTTTGTGCCTTTTTAGTCTGGCACTCATTGCAGCTAACTTCTGTTTTAATAGGTCTAATACTTCTATTGATGTAGGGTTTTCTTGAGATTTGTGTTTATTAGCAATTTCAGTGGCAGCTTTGTTGACTTTCGCAGAAGCTTGTGGTTTAGTGCTTTGGCATAAAATGCCAATTTCTTTTCTAAGTCCACTGATTTTGTTAACCATTCTTCTCTCCCATGCGGGTGTGTTACATTTCTTCTTTTCCTTTGTAGGCCTCTTGTTGGTACTTCCTATTTTCTGTCCATGCAGTTCTAATGTTGTTACCGCACCAACATAAATCAGTGTGTGTAGTTCTGTGAGTGATATCTCTTCACTTAGTCTTTTGCCTATTACTGCATCTACGCTCTTTATTACTTCGCTTGTTTCACCATTGTTCTTTAGTTTAGGAAGCCGAGGTCTAAAATTTGGGTCCATCCCTTCGTATTTTAGCAACTGACGGAGAAATTCTTCTTCAACCGGGTTGTCTTCAACTGTAATTTGTTCTTCAGGAGTTGGTGTTTCGTCTTCTACATAAGTCTGGATTCCCAGCTCTATCGCCACTTCATTCTTAATTCTCTTTATTGTTTCAGCAGGTAACCGGCTGTTGCAGAATATGGAACGTCTCTGGTCTATAATATTCTGCACTGTTTTTCCTCTTAATTCTGGATACTTTGTCGTCACTAGTCTATGAAGTTCTTTAGTGAATGGCCCTTTGTATGTCTCTAAATTTGTAATTTTATAGTAGCATCGGACCACGTACTCATTGATTTCATCATTCCAGATGGTCCTCTGTCTACTGCGGGAAGAACTAGTGGGCTGAACAACTGGTTCAGCAACACTAAACTCCTCTACAGGCGTCTGGGGTTGTTGTGAGCGCCTGGTTCGTTGTCCGGGGACATTGCGTGGGGGGTCGTTTGCAGGTATGGCATCACGACGGTTCCGACCCGGGTCCTGCTGTCCCGGCCCGCCAGAGTATCTGTTCCTTCTTGTATTGACAGGAGCGTTTAGAAAGGTCACACTGTTTCGGGGTGCTAGCCCTAGCAGCGGTATGTGTGGGGCTTTATGTATTACAATACATTGTATCTCATTTCGGGGGGGGGGGCTGTTGTGGGCTGTTTGGGTTCATCTGGTCCCTCTCTGTCATCGGGTTGATCTGCATCCCTATCTTTCTCCGGTGGAAATCATCTGGGTTGCTAGGCAAGCCTCCTTTTCTCCCTTGGCGGTTCTTAGAGATATGGTCGTTTCAGGTTGGTAAGTATTACTCTGGTTCTGTTATTTGGTCATTCTGTATATTAAGGACTTTTCGAACTATGTTGCAGGTGGATAGTACTGCAGCTTTTTGGAGTTCTAGGTAAGTATTTTTAGGTAGGTTTAATTTCTTAATACTTTCGTGTAGTGTATGGGGTATTTCACCCATGGCGCCAACTATAATTGGTACTATAATAATTTTATTTTGGTTCCAGAGTTGGTGAATTTCCGTAGCAAGTTGAAGATATTTTTGAATTTTTTCACCATGTCTCGCGTCGAT
Organism: Harpalus rufipes; assembly: GCA_951394225.1. Taxonomy (NCBI): domain Eukaryota; kingdom Metazoa; phylum Arthropoda; class Insecta; order Coleoptera; family Carabidae; genus Harpalus; species Harpalus rufipes. The sequence continues at coordinate 33,944,679 of OX596278.1, read as the reverse complement.
GTTTTTATGTATGGGGATCGCAATATCTATTAGGTATGTTACTTTATCCTTCTTATTGGTGTATACAATATCGCGTCTGTTATGTTCAATGGGATGGTCAGTTTGTATTGTTCGATCCCAATAAAGTTTAATTTCGGAGTTCTCTATGATGGCTTTTGGCAGATATTTGTATTTTGCTACGTGTGTTGTAATGAGGTTATTTTCTTCACATATCTTCCGGTGAATTATACGCGCAATATCATTATGTCTGTTCGTATACTCTTTGGATGTTATTACCGAGCATCCACTGATAATATGTTCTACTGTTTCTGGGGCTTTCCCACATAACCTGCATCTATCATTCTTGATGGTATTGTCTTTAATAATATGTTTGCGGTGGCTTAATGTGGGAACTACACGATCTTGGATGGCCATTATGAAACCTTCCGTTTCCTTAAATATGTTGTTCTTAAGCCATCCATTGTTGGCTTTCCAGTCTATGTGGTTTTTCCCGATACTGGTGGGATATTTCCCATGTAATTCCATGCCACTCCATTCATGGATCTTTACCTCGTCTGTTTTTATTTGTTGTTGTGGGTCGTATTCATGGTCTAGTAGATTGAGAGGCGTGTAATTATTGTCTGTCCATATAATAATTTTGTGAAGGCTACTTATGTCTTTTTTATGGTAGAAGTAGTTCCTCAGGTTGTGTATTTGCCTTAGATGAAGATTTATTAGGTCCGTTATTCCTGTTCCTCCTTTCGACCTGTGCAAATGGAACCTAATAGTACTACTTCTAGGGTGGTGAGCTTTATATTTCGTGAAGAGTGTTCTGATATTTCGCTGTATTTCTTCCAGGTCTGTTTTGCTCCATTTAACTACTCCGAAACTGTATGTAATCACCGGTAGGGCATACGTGTTGATTGCCTTGGTTGTATTGTATCCCGAGAGGTTTGTACTAAGGATTCTTTCGGTTCTTATTAATGTTCTTTGTTTAAGGTTTCTTTTTACAGTTCCGTGGGCAATTCCTCTATTTTGTTGCATTCCGAGGTAAGTATAGGTTTCTTCTTTAGCCATTCCTTCTATTGTTTCCTCTTGGTCCTGTGTATTGACACTGTATCCTTCATGTTCTTCCCATTGGCCTCTCTTCATTATGTTGGTCTTGCATTTTTCTATGCCGAAATGCATCTTGATGTCTTTGGAGAAAATCTCTGTTTGCTTTACTAGTATGTCCATGTTTTCTTTACTATTGGAAATGAGTTTAATATCATCCATATAGAGGAGATGGCTAATATCTCTATGGTTATCTTCGATGACATATCCTGCATGGTGGCGGTTTAGTATCGATGTGAGGGGATTTAATGCTAGGCAGAACCATAGCGCACTCATAGCATCGCCCTGGAATATGCCTCTTTTAATATGTATTTTACCTATTTCAGTGTCTTCTGTTTGTTTAGTTTTCATTGTTAGTTTCGTTTCCCATCTTTTCATCAGTTGTTGAAGGGTTTGCTGTATGATTGGGTTTATTTTATATATGTCTAATGTTTCTATAAGCCATGTGTGTGGGACACTATCAAATGCCTTTCTGTAGTCTATATATGTGGTGTATAGCGGTTTCTTATTAGTTTTTGCATGCTCTGTAATTGTGGTGTCTATAATGAGTTGCTCCCTGCAGCCTTGACTTTTCTTTTTACACGCTTTCTGTTCTTCAGCTATAACTTTGTTTTCTTCAAGGTGCTTATATATTTTCTCGGTTATTATTGAGGTGAAAAGTTTATATAGAGTAGGAAGGAACGTGATAGGTCTATATTTAGAGGGGTCTTTGGATGGTTTTTCGGTTTTTGGCAATAGGTACGTTATTCCTGTAGTTAGGAAATCAGGTATGGTGTCTGGGTCTTGTAACATTTTGTTATATAGTGTGGTGAGTGGGTTATGGATACTAATAAATTTTTTGATCCAGAAGTTTTGGATCATATCGATACCTGGCGCTTTCCAATTTTGTAGTCTTTTTATTTGTTGTTCTGTTTCTGAGATTTCTATAGTATGATCTAGCATGTAAGGGATATCAGTTGATTTGCTCCTTTCTTCTCTTATCCATTTAGCTTGGGATTTGTGTGATTGTGGGTTTTCCCATATATCTTGCCAGAATGCTTTAAGTTCTTGTTTGTCCGGCATGGTGTTATTAATTTCTTCAGTTGTATCTTTTTTTCCTAAGCTTCTATAGAATGTCTTTTGGTTATTTAGGAACAATTGGTTGTCTCTTTTTCTTTTGTTACTTTTCTTGTACTTTCTAAGCCTATGTGCTGTTATATTTAGTTTCTGTTTTAGAAAGTCTAGTATTTTTTCAGGCGTGTTATGTTCGTGTGTTTTATATACCTCTATTGTCTCTTGCGCCTGCTTGTTTACTTTTTGTGTTATATTGTTGTTTCTTAGTTTTTGTGTAAGTCGTCCTATGTCTGCTCTCAGATTTTTAATTTTGTTCTGAATTCTTCTTTCCCATGGTGGTGTTTTCACGTCTGTTTTGTCTTTCTTGTCTTTTGAGATGGGTTTAATGCTATGGTATTGAAGGACTGTTGAGGCTCCTATATATATAAGATCATGTAATTCATGGAATGTTAATTCATCTTTTATTTTGAGGCTAATTATGCCATTCACTCGAGATATGGTGTTTCTTGTGTTCTTAGTGAATTTTAATTTCTGGAGTCTTGGTCTTGCTGTTGGTTCTGTTCCTTCATAGAGTATGTAGTTAGTGGTAAATATTTTTTCAACCTCATCTGTTTCTGTAGACGTTTCTGTTTCTCCTTGATTTTCTTTGTTTTCTGGCTCTTGTTGGTTATTTTCCGGTTCTATTTCTAATTGCATCATAACTTCTCTTCTGATTTTGTTTAAACTGTTTTTCGTTATTCCCTTGTACTTTAGTAGGTTGTTTTTCTTATCCACAACATTTTGCACTTTCAGGTGACTTAATTCAGGGAATTTATTCTTGCAGTTTATATCCAAATATTGTTGGTTCTGTGTCTAATTTGTTTAATTCATAGTAGCTCCTGATAATGAATTCATTCATTACAGTTGTGAACTTAGTTCTCAGGGGCTTCCTATTTGCCTCTGCATTGGGCTGAGCTCGGGGGTTCTCAGCAACAATTGCAGTGGTTGGAGATCTTTGAATTTGTAATCCTTCCTCCGTAGCGTGTCTTGTGGTTCCAGGTCGTTGGGAGGCGCCACTCGCTTCACCTGCTTCAACGCCAGACTGTAAATCTTCACGACGGTTCCGAACAGGACCAGCCTGGTGTCCTGCCCCGCCAGAGTATCTCTGTCTTCTTGTATTGACAGCTTTTGATACGAATCTCGTCTGCTGAGTTGCTAGCACAGCAGACGGTCGGGCACCCTTGGCTTCCCCTCCTGCTGGCTTGCAGGCTAGGTACTAACGTCCCCCACCATGTGAAGGTGGGTGCCCAGGGGCATTATTATTATTATTATTATGATTATGATTATTATTATTATTATTATTATTATTATTATTATTATTATTATTATTATTATTATTATTATTATTATTATTATTATTATTATTATTATTATTATTATTATTATTATTATTATTATTATTATTATTATTATTATTATTATTATTATTATTATTATTATTATTATTATTATTATTATTATTATTATTATTATTATTAATGTATGTTATTTAATATAATTAATTTGTAAATAAATAATTATTCAATTTTTTACTACGTAATATGAAATGATCATCAAATGCCTCTGTGGTCTACTGGATGAAGTACTGGACAACTGGTTAGCATGGCTGCTTTTGAATTTGAAGATTGGGGTTCGATTCTCCATTAATAATAACCTACTTATAATTATTTTTTTTAACCCTTAAGTAGTATGGCTTATATCTCACACAGTTACGGTATGGCAGGGTTAAAATTGACCCAATTTTTTTTGCATGGTTATCTTTTTGCTAAACAATTATTAACCTATGGCTATATAAATATGTACTCTTGTACAGCTTTTAAGACCACAAAAAAAGCATTTGTAATTCTAGATACTTTTATTGACAAACATAAGGCAAAATATGCAAAATTGTAAAATCAAAAATATATTGTAAAAAAACATTTTTTTTCAAATTCTTTGCGGATTTCGTCTTGGAGGTAACTCAGCTTGAGAATTCTGAAAAAAAAATTATATAAGTACACAAAGAAAAAAAACTATCAACCACCTTTTTTACCTTACGCTTCTTCACAATTTTGACATGTAGTGATTGTCCCGCTATGATTTTTGCAGATGTGGTGACTGCAATTACCACACAAAAGGCTTTCTTTTTTTTTTGGCTATATGGACAAATATAACATCTTCCTCTTTTGACACCACGTGCTCCCCTAGCTTCATCAGGTTGGGGTTCTGCCACATTAGCAATTCTACAAATAACACTGCGTAGTTCTCTTGGTATAAATTTAGCATAAACACGGCGCATCAGCTGCTCCTGAATAAGATCACGCCCTAGAGTGGTCAGAAATTGTCTTCTCTCCATAGTTTGGTTTTGAACGGTGCCATTGAAAATTATAGTGGAATTTACTCCTGCGATATCCATTATCCGGAATCAAATCACCTGTGGCCAACGTCTTGTTCGTCTTCCAACTTTATAATTTGAACACTTTTGATCAAGTGAGTCGACGCCCCCTTTTGTTGAATTATAGCAATGTATAATTTCGGGCTTGTCATTATCACAAATGGTGTCAGTGTGGTGCATGGAAGATAAAAGTATAACGCCCCGATTTTTTTTGGGGACATACGAAGCAAGAGTCAAACTTTTAGTAAACCCAAATACAGACGACTTCACAGCTCGTTGTTTGTGTGGCAAAAATTCAGACTGAATTTCACGTTTGTTCTTTCTCATAGTGCCAACAAATGTGAGTGTGTTTTTGCAGTTCGGTGACTAACTCCAAAGACGTGTACCAATTATCCGCTGTAATATTTCTATTGGAATTGGCTACCGGCGGAATAAGAGAAAGAATATCTAATGTGGGAACAGCAAGTTTTCTAGGATTACTTCTATTTGTATTTTTACCCGTGTAGATAAAACCATTGAACAGATAGTGAGTTCTTGCATCACACAGGCATTGCATCTTTATGCCATATTTATCTGGCTTGTCTTTCAAATACATCCTGAAGCTGCATCTTCCACGAAATGCTATTAACATTTCGTCAATAGTTAAATATTCACCACAACTATAATTCGACTGGCAATTGATTATAAAGAGGTTGTAAACCTCAGATATGGCTGCAAGTTTGTCGCCTTGACTAATTCTTTCTAATCTACTTGTTTTGTCATCAAAGCGTAGGGTGCAAAGTAAAAAATTAAAACGTTGCATAGTCATAGTTGCCCGAAAAATATCTCGTCCCGTTCCGTCTCTGGCAAATAGAGATTTTAGGTCTTCGTGATTCGATTTGAAAACCCCCGCCAAATATAGGAGTCCCAAAAATGACTTCATCTCAATCATGTCAACATGGTTCGTAAACTGACAAGAAAGATTATGAAAATTAAATTTTGCTGACACTTCCGTGATTTGTGCGTTAGTATTTTCTATTAGTATTTTCAGAATATCTTCATCAATTAGACATTCCCAAGATTGCACTGACGTAGATGGTTTTTTTACACGAGCTTCACCTATAACGCCTGGTAAATGAGTCACAATGTTGCTTGCACGTGTTTTACTGGGTGCAGGTGGTGTCACTGCCCACTTGTATTTGTTTTTCCCATAAAAATATTTTTGGTTTATTCCACTCTTATCACTTTGATTCACTTCGTCATCACTTTCATTGTCAGATTCGGTAGTTTCGTCATCAGTCGCAACCTCTGAATTAGTATCATGGTCGCTATGTTCACTAGGACAGTCAGAGAACTCAGTGTCACTGCCTAATCCATTATTCATTATGTCTTCAGCAATTTCAAGTTCAGCGGGTGTTAAAATTTTTCCGCTTCCGCTAGGACCAGCCATTTTGAAACCTTCACAATACACTGTTTGTGACACTTGCAGTATGGCAGGGTCAAAAATGACCCTAAGCTATTGTTTAGATCTCTTAAGCTTGACAAAGACGATTCAAATTTCGGTCATAGGTAGATGCCTACCTAACTAGAGAATACACGAAAGCGCGGCGACTGCCATCTATGTTAAGTTAGTGTAATCACACAATCAAATTCTGTAGGGTCAAAATTGACCCCGCCATACTACAAACAAAAATTATTGAAATTTAAAAACCTCTTCTATTTCCAATTACAATCATTTAAATATAATAATAACATTGTAATAAAGAAAAATAATTGGTTATAATAATAAAAACATTGATATATGTTACAAAAACCTAATGTGGTCAGCACATTATCTCCCGTCAAGCAATTTTTATTTATTTTAGTAAATAAATATTTGCCAATAATGCAAATGTATTAATTTTTTTTATAATCCGAGTAATATAGCTATTGTTCTTACTTTCTACTCGAAAATCTTACCGTTATATTAATTCAAATTTATATTGTAACATTTTTGATAATAACATAAATCGCGAAAAAATGGCATGTATAGGTATTTATCGAAGAAAAACTATTTTGAGCTTCGAGGAAAGTGCCACTTCCGTTTATCCGATTTGCACCAAAATCTAATGGATTTCCATTTTAGAATAAAGCAGGAATACATAATTTTAAATTTTTCAGAATGATAATATTTGAATTAAGATCGTGAGGATCCACACCCACAGACATCACCGTGAAAATGTTAAAATTTGATTCTAGGGACATTAAAACGTGCTTATTTACCAAAATATCGATATGCGATTTTTAGCACGACCCCTATATCTCCCTTACCAAGGGTAGCGGGACAAAAAAGCATTACATTTTTAGATATTAATAAAAAAATAAATTATATATACAGTAAAAACATAATACCAACCTACACATATTCATTATATCTCAGTTATTTTTTTATGAATACCAAAAGAAAGTATAATGCAATGTTGTTATATCAATATTTTGATTATTGTAATCAATTATTGTCAATAATTTTACTATTTATTACAATGTTATTATTATTTCTAAATGATTGGAATATGAAATAGAAAATACATTTTTAATAGCTCAACAATTTTTGTGCATAAAAAATAATGTATTATTTGCATTTTTATATATTTTTTATTTAGTAGATACGTATATAAGGTACAAATATTTAACAAAATATACTTTTTACTGTAATAGTTATTTATAATATGTGTTAAAAGTGATATTTTATTATGTGAGAAGGAACTTTCGAACAAAATGAAATCACTTGTAACATGAATATCATATACTATTTTTTCATTTAAATTTGTATTTTTAATAATTTAAGACAAATACCAAAACTATTGATTTGTTGTTCCATTCGTCATTACCAAGGTAACTTATTTGCTTTTAACACTACTGTTAAAATGATATATTTAACCCTAAAAACAAACATTAAAAAGCCTACTTTTAATAGATTTGTACAGAAAAAACTTTTTTTCACAAAAAATATATCTAAAAATAACAAAACATTAAACATTTTTTTTCTCTAAAGTACGTATAAGATATTAGACAACAGGACAGTATCTATGAACGACAGTTTTGCTCTAGGTAGATTAGACACAATGTAAAGTGTTAAATCTTGTGTGATGGAAATGCTATTTATGGTAAAATGGATAATTTTTCAATGGGCTGTACTCAAAGAGGAGTGGCTAAAGTTATACGTCACAGTTTAAGCCCCGTCTTTCGTATTACCCTTGGTACCCTTTGCACATCCTTATAATTATTATTATTAGATTATTATTTCTTTGCATTGGTTGAATACCCCATTAATTAAAAATTAATTAATATACAGGTGTAACAGAGCGAAACCAACCACCGCAATTATTTTCTTTGTTATTATATTTATATAGAATTAAACTATGTACTAGTCATATCCGTAGACAATGCAAATATTGAATAAAATGCGATTGAATAATTTACAGGTTATGTGCTATGTGACATAATGATCATAGAACAAAAGGATTTTTTAAAAAATTCGCAAATTTATGGGTAGTTTACTTGAAGGGAACATTTTAATACTACTGGTTTATAGATATTCTTAATAATTATATTTAAATCTATAACAATACAAATATATCGCGCGCAGCAGAAAAAAGCTTGTAAAGGAATGTAATAGAAGTCCACTATGTCATGAGAGCGTATGAAATGATATGCATTATTTGCAGTATATTTGGCCATATTAACATAGTTTCGGTCCTATTACACAGTTGCACAAGTATGTATTTTAAATATTAGATATGACATTTGACAGTATATATTTAATATTTTTGCGAATATGTATATTCTTATCCCACAAGAAGTTTAATTTACGCTCCGTAATATGGTTATTTTGGCAACCCAACTCTCGTTCCCGATACCCCTAAACTTTTCTTTCGGTGCGTGTATTATACTATAATAATTAATTTGAGCATTATTTAATGTAATTTTGATCATTTATTTTACTATGAAGCTATTCCACCGGTACTCGAATAGTGAGTATTACCCCATGTTGCGAGACAGCATAGTAATTAAAAACTCATTAAAAAAACATAAACTGGCGCCAGTTCAGACTGCCCTGAAGCAATTTGTTATTGTGGAATTTTGTTTATTAATATAAATGTTATTTATAGTCAAAAATGTGAATTCTCAAGGTCATCCGTTAATAAGGTCATGTGAGGTTATTTTTAATTTCATGGAAAAAATAGGTTATTGTATTTCTGGGTTTTTTTTTGTTTTGATTGTTGTGTAATTAAATTATTTTATATTAATTTTAATTTGGAAGATATTTGTTTGATTTGATATATGCTTGTAATTAAACTGAGAAGATGTTTATTACTAAATTTAATTATGTCGCGGGCATCCGTAACGACACGCAGAGGGACCGCCGAAACGACGCACCGCTGGACCGCGAGCATGACATAGATTATTCTAAATCTAAATTTTTAACGACATTATTACTGCTCATCAAAAAGCAATAAATAAATTTCATCATAATTGGCGGAAAACGAGAAATTGGCATAGCTTATTTTACAAATAAAAACAGGCGTAGAAGCGAAGTTAGGACGAAGTTTATATCCATGGAATATACCCAAAGATAAATATTTTTTTTAAATAATGTTTATACTATTAGTTTTATTAATAATAATATTTTCAATGTTGTAACAGAATTACTAAGTTACGTACAGTATAATAATAAAAATATATAATAAATATATTAGTATAATTTATCAACAAAGTGCTCCTGAAATAAATTAAACAAATGTGAAAAGCAAACTCACCCAAATTTTCAATTTTAAAATGAATCCGAGTATACATACGAAGTTTCAGCAATTTCTACTGTAAATCATTGCGACTATATTTTTCTGTTCCCGGAATTCAAATTTTGGAACTCAATAAGAAATGTGTATGTTATGTTAACGAGTAAGTACAAAAATAAGTGTATGTGAAAATATAATAAACATGAAAAATTTTGATCATTAATAACCAATTGGGTATGTATAGCTATAGTGTTATTGATTTGATACTTGCTCGTAATTAAACTGAGATGTTTATTACTAAATTTAATTTTCTCGTGTAATTAGGTCAACAATTGTTCATAGTTTTTACCAATAGCAACACGTCGGTTTGGCGCACTTCTCTGTACCCCAAATGCATGTCGGTGTATTCTTGGTTAGTGAAAGTGACAGGCATTTCGAAATATCAAATTACTACGCCGCTGATTAGAAATTCAACGTCGATATGACAACTGACAAATATTGCTTTTGGAACACCTTGATTTTTAGATTGTAACTTAATAAGAAGCTGGTTTGTAATTGGGCGACTTTGCAGTTCCATAACTTTTATAACTATTTCACGATCTAACTGTGACAAAGCGTCAGGTTAGATATGTTGGAAGTTTTGAAAAATAATCCATGTTTTAGTTTTCTAATGTTTCAGAAATTAAAATTTAATATATTTTTTTTAAAATGAGTGCGATTATATCTAATCATTGCTTTTGTTCCTCGAATCCGGATTTTGTGAGTTCGTTAACTATACGACGTTGGAGATACGGTTCTAATATGAATTAAATTATTTTTAATTTATTTTTGGGGATTGACAAATACAATAAACAATAACCACAAACGCAAAATTTAAAAATATTTGAGAAGTGTTATGGCTATTGCAACGAACAAATAGAAATTTTGAATTGTTGCAATAAATAAATTTCGTCATGAATGGTGGAAAACGAGAAATTGACACAGCTTAGTAGCTACATATGTTAACAAATAAAAAAACGCGTAGAAGCGAAGTTAGGACGAAGTTTATATCCATGGAATATACCAAAAGATAAATAAATATTTTTAAATAATATTTATTAGTTTATTAATAATTTGCAACAGAATTACTAAATTACGTGCAGTTTAATAATAAAAATGTATATAAAAATAATTACATTAGTATACTTTATCAACATACTGTTCCTGAAATAAATTAAACAAATATGAAAAGCAAACACCCAAAATTTTCAATTTTAAAATGAATCCGAGTATACATTCGTGGATTCATCAATTTCTACTTTAAAATGAACCGACTATATTCATATAGTTTTCGCCTGAAATTACAAATATTAAGACACAATTTTTGATTTATAACTCGAATATAATTATAATACACGTAATATTTTTTCTAGCTGCTCCTGAAATAAATTAAACAAATGTGAAAAGCAAACTCACCCAAAATTTTCAATTTTAAAGTGAATCCGAGTATACATTCGAGGATTCATCAATTTCTACTTTAAAATGATCCGGCTATATTGGTCGTTAAGAATGTATGACGCCTAAGTCTGCAAAGTAACAGACTCAGTTTTCTCCAAGTATTCATATTCTTGTTTCGTCTGAAATTACAAATATTAAGATACAATTTTTTTTTATAACTCGAATATAATTATAATACACGTAATATTCTTTCTTGGCAGTATTTTCTGGAATATTAAACAAATAACAAATCTCAAAAAAACTTAAGTATTTCGAAAATATACTTTTAGAAGATTATTACTTTTTCATAATTTTTCTGAAATACTTGACAGTCGTTTAGAAATTTATAAACATATTTGTAGATGAATATTAAATTTTAATTTCTGATGAAGTTTACTGTATCCCTGCACAATTCTTGGAAATTTACGTAGGATTAGTTCTCGGGGAGTACGACCAGGTATATTTGGATATTATTTTCTCTAGTCATAATGTCATGGTCATCAAAATTTCCACAAAACGTACTTTGTATTATTTTTTTGTAAATGTGTAACTTTCTACTTGTAATAAATAAATATTTGTTTTAAAAATAGATCGGGAAATATGCCCATAATATAATGTTTATACCATCAGTCTTTATCAAAAACTAGCAGACCGATATATACAAGGAGAAACAATTTGTGACAACTACTTAAATAATAAAATTAATATTATAGAGTTTCTTATGAAAATAAAAACTATTCAACTATAAATTGGTTAGCGAAGCTAATAAATTCTTCGAAGAAGATATTCAAATTTTTTTTTGACTTCTTGGTGTTTCAATACTTAAATTGTTACAAGATATAAGGTCGTGATAGAAGCCAAATATTTGAAGATATAAGAAGCTGACAACTATAAATAACTGAAATTTTATCAATAATATAAATTTTAAATATAAATATTTATAAATTTTATTTAATTATTATAAGTTTTGATTATAGTTTATTTATAAGATTAAATTATCAAGTATTATTAAAATAATAGATTCTAATTTAATGTCTACAACGTGAATTTTGTTAAATATTAATGTTTTACACAATATGCTATGTGAAAACAAAGTAATTTTATGAATAGTATTTTGTTTAAATTATAAAGTTTTATATATTATGCTTTATGAAAAAATATCAAGTTTTATTAAAATAATAAATTCTAGGGTCATGGCTACAATGTGTTTATCATAAAACAAAATAATTTTATAAGTCATGTTTTTAGTTTCTTCACAACTACAGTGGATATTCGACTTGAATAGATATCTAAAAAAATAATATTCAATCAATCATATATAAAGAAATGTTAATATTTTATCCTTTTATTTAATTAAGAATGATTTAATATCAAATATGTATTACGTACCTAGTAATGGGGTCATTTCACATTTTCTAATTTATTTTTTCTTGAAAGAATAGGTCAAATGAAATATGTAGGTGTATGTTTTACACTTTACAAGTCTTTAGAATCAGAGATATGATTTTTTAAAAGTTGTCTAATTTCAAATATTTGGACGCTGACGTCACGGCTATACGTCACGGTTTATCAGATACGGCAACAGCTCTCTACCGGTTGTGTTTGGAACTATGATTGTTTGAGTTATCACGTGTCAGTTTGATTTTGTGACAGCACCATATTGTTAACAAAAAACATATTTCATACAACTTTTGCTATTTATTTTAATAAATATTTTCTTTACATACCTTTACTCTTAACATTCAATCAATCATAATAAATGTTAATATTTTATCCTAATTTAATTAAGAATGATTTAATATCAAATATGTATTATGTAACTAGTAATGGGGTCATTTCACATTTTCTAATTTATTTTTTCTTGAAAGAATAGGTCATATTAAATATGTAGGTGTATGTTTTACACTTTACAAGTCTTTAGAATCAGAGACATGATTTTTTAAAAGTTATCTTTAATTTCAAATATTTGGACGGTGACGTCACGGCTATACGTCACGGTTTATCAGATACGGCAACAGCTCTCTACCGGTTGTGTTTGGAACTATGATTGTTTGAGTTATCACGTGTCAGTTTGATTTTGTGACAGCAACACACTGTTAACAAAAAACATACTTCATGCAACTTTTGCTATTTATTTTAATAAATATTTTCTTTACATACCTTTACTCTTAACATTCAATCAATCATAATAAATGTTAATATTTTATCCTAATTTAATTAAGAATGATTTAATATCAAATATGTATTATGTACCTAGTAATGGGGCCATTTCACATTTTCTAATTTATTTTTTCTTGAAAGAATAGGTCAAATGAAATATGTAGGTGTATGTTTTACACTTTACAAGTCTTTAGAATCAGAGATATGATTTTTTAAAAGTTGTCTTTAATTTCAAATATTTGGACGCTGACGTCACGGCTATACGTCACGGTTTATCAGATACGGCAACAGCTCTCTACCGGTTGTGTTTGGAACTATGATTGTTTGAGTTATCACGTGTCAGTTTGATTTTGTGACAGCACCATATTGTTAACAAAAAACATATTTCATACAACTTTTGCTATTTATTTTAATAAATATTTTCTTTACATACCTTTACTCTTAACATTCAATCAATCATAATAAATGTTAATATTTTATCCTAATTTAATTAAGAATGATTTAATATCAAATATGTATTATGTAACTAGTAATGGGGTCATTTCACATTTTCTAATTTATTTTTTCTTGAAAGAATAGGTCATATTAAATATGTAGGTGTATGTTTTACACTTTACAAGTCTTTAGAATCAGAGATATGATTTTTTAAAAGTTATCTTTAATTTCAAATATTTGGACGGTGACGTCACGGCTATACGTCACGGTTTATCAGATACGGCAACAGCTCTCTACCGGTTGTGTTTGGAACTATGATTGTTTGAGTTATCACGTGTCAGTTTGATTTTGTGACAGCAACACACTGTTAACAAAAAACATACTTCATGCAACTTTTGCTATTTATTTTAATAAATATTTTCTTTACATACCTTTACTCTTAACATTCAATCAATCATAATAAATGTTAATATTTTATCCTAATTTAATTAAGAATGATTTAATATCAAATATGTATTATGTACCTAGTAATGGGGCCATTTCACATTTTCTAATTTATTTTTTCTTGAAAGAATAGGTCAAATGAAATATGTAGGTGTATGTTTTACACTTTACAAGTCTTTAGAATCAGAGATATGATTTTTTAAAAGTTGTCTTTAATTTCAAATATTTGGACGCTGACGTCACGGCTATACGTCACGGTTTATCAGATACGGCAACAGCTCTCTACCGGTTGTGTTTGGAACTATGATTGTTTGAGTTATCACGTGTCAGTTTGATTTTGTGACAGCACCATATTGTTAACAAAAAACATATTTCATACAACTTTTGCTATTTATTTTAATAAATATTTTCTTTACATACCTTTACTCTTAACATTCAATCAATCATAATAAATGTTAATATTTTATCCTAATTTAATTAAGAATGATTTAATATCAAATATGTATTATGTAACTAGTAATGGGGTCATTTCACATTTTCTAATTTATTTTTTCTTGAAAGAATAGGTCATATTAAATATGTAGGTGTATGTTTTACACTTTACAAGTCTTTAGAATCAGAGATATGATTTTTTAAAACTTGTCTTTAATTTCAAATATTTGGACGGTGACGTCACGGCTATACGTCACGGTTTATCAGATACGGCAACAGCTCTCTACCGGTTGTGTTTGGAACTATGATTGTTTGAGTTATCACGTGTCAGTTTGATTTTGTGACAGCAACACACTGTTAACAAAAAACATACTTCATGCAACTTTTGCTATTTATTTTAATAAATATTTTCTTTACATACCTTTACTCTTAACATTCAATCAATCATAATAAATGTTAATATTTTATCCTAATTTAATTAAGAATGATTTAATATCAAATATGTATTATGTACCTAGTAATGGGGCCATTTCACATTTTCTAATTTATTTTTTCTTGAAAGAATAGGTCATATTAAATATGTAGGTGTATGTTTTACACTTTACAAGTCTTTAGAATCAGAGATATGATTTTTTAAAAGTTGTCTTTAATTTCAAATATTTGGACGCTGACGTCACGGCTATACGTCACGGTTTATCAGATACGGCAACAGCTCTCTACCGGTTGTGTTTGGAACTATGATTGTTTGAGTTATCACGTGTCAGTTTGATTTTGTGACAGCAACACACTGTTAACAAAAAACATACTTCATGCAACTTTTGCTATTTATTTTAATAAATATTTTATTTACATACCTTTACTCTTAACTCTGCTGTCACCTGTCACAATTTTAGGGTAGCTTGTTTACAGCAGCAAACGGATATCACGTGGACCGTTGTGTGTGTGTGAGAGAGAGGAATGCTAGATAGTTACGTATAGCTTCCTAATGTCATTTTTGTTAAAATATATCTAGATTGCTACTGTATAATTTTTGTAATCAAGAATGATATGTTTGTATTTATGATATATAAAAAACAAGCAGTTGACAAATAAAAATCATATTGAATAGTCTTATACTTTCTTCTTGTCTTTATCCTTTAAAACCATTATAAATTAAAAGGTTATGGGCCCAGGTATCGCCAGATATCGATAGCTGCATATAATTTACTTAGTTGTTTATAGAATAATTGGAAAAATGAATAATATTCAGTAACCCCAGCTGACAGGTGGAAATTTTTCAAACTGGAAATTTCGAGTATACGCAATCCTTGAAGAAAAAGGACACAAGCAAGTACTAGAAAATGCAGCGGATACATCGACAGAACGTTTTAAGAAAAATGATTTGATAGCTAAGTCAATGAAGGGCTACGTGAAGTTGGCCCTCCATTTTGATATAAATTAATTATACGCTAACTAAAAACTTACAAAATTTAATTTTTATTGCACATAATTGTACATAATAAGTACAATATTTTGATGCATATTTACTTCAAAAATAATTATTTTGAGGGGCCAACTTCACGGACCTCATTAATGGTGTTCCTTTAGAAAATCTTGATGTTTACAAAGATCTAGTAGTACTTTTCGACAAAAAAACCTTTGAACCTCATATTAGAGAAATAACTACCCAGGATTTCAGAACTTATGGTTTCATTTATAGAAATTGTCGTGAATTTTCAAATATGTCTACTTTATATATATATATATATATATATATATATATATATATATATATTATATATATATATATATATTATGTAACCCTATTAGATGACGACATAATAAATATGTGATGAATCCCTAACGGAATCTCTCACGCTGTAACAAGAATCTTCATGATAAGAAAACACTATAAATACGTGTAAAACAATGAAATATTATTCTTTCTTACTGTGTAACTTCAAAGTAATAACTGCTAAATAAAGTCTGTGTTTTAAAATCAAAAATTAGTTTTTTTTATTATATATCGGTCACGATCATATAATTGGCGCAGTCACGGTAGGATCACAAATAAAGAAGTCAGTGTGCTTGAAAATTCGCCGTAAATCTGTACAACGCTTTATTCAACAATTTTAATTGTTGCTTAGTGTGATCGAACCAAATAAATAATACCGCGAAGAAACTCGAAGCCTAACAAGCAAGAAGTCTTCGTAAAAGCAAAGCTATACCAATAAGCCTTCGCTTTAATCGACAATCAACCTAAACAGTGGTTGCATCAGAGGTCTATTCATACGACCCATCGAGATCAGCAATCAACCTAAACAGTGGTTGCATCAGAGGTCTATTCATACGACCCATCGAGTTCACCAGGCCAAGCAGTTCGCAGAAAGAGATATCCGTCAACTGAACGTCATCAGCCCCTCGCAACAAAGGAGATGTCAACAATACAGGCACTCATAATAAGTCTGTAAGTCTCATTGTTTCTCTTTAATTTATCAAACACATGTCAGAAAACGAATCACTGTCATCTGATATAAATCGAGAACTTGAATTACTAAGCACCTTATTAAACAATATTACTTTGCAACCAAACAGGTTGAATAATTCTGAAACCCATAATATAAATAATACAAACAAGTCAGAAAACAAAATGACTACTTACGCAGAGATTAAAAATCTTGCCAGTGTCATTCCTGAATACAACGGTGATGTAAATAGATTACCAAATTTTATAGTTCAAGTAGATTTGTTCTACGAAATTTTGCAATCAACAACTATCGATGCATTGCAAACAAAGTACGCTTTTTCACTAGTTTTAAGTAAATTAACAGATAAAGCTGTAAGTCTGATTAATGAAAACACTTTCAAAGACTGGACAGATTTGAAAAAACATTTATCTGAAAATTTCGAAGATAAACTCACTAAAGAAACTATTTTATTAAAAATTTTAAGTACCAAAAGTACGAATAAAATATATGACACTCTAATACAATTTAAAAATGATTTTTCAAAATATAAATCAAAAGTCCACTTATTAAATTATAATACAGCCCAGAAAACTATATTAATAAATGAAATACAGGAACTAGTCGTAAGACATTTCATTACGCTATTACCAATCCACGTTCGAGGATCTTTTATTACTAATAACCCCACTACATTAGAAATGTGTGAAAATTTATTAACAAACGATTATAATTATGCACTTCAAACTTTTAAAAGTCCATTGTTAAGATCAGATAATCCTCAATAACCGCAAAAAACATTCCACAATAATATTCCTCCACAAAAATTCCCAGGGCAACAATTCCCTTCAAAACCTGTAAATGTTCAACAAAATTATAATAAACCAAATACGCCTTTTGCCCCTAGACAAAATGCTTATAATGCCGTTAGAACCAGACAACAACATAAACCTCAACCTATGTCTGGAATAACAAAAAGTACAATTCCTATGAGTACACAAACAATAAAGCAAAACTATCTACAAGAAAATATCGAATATGAACCCGAAAATTTTGAAACACATTTTCAAAAACATCAAAATCTTGACGAAAATCCAGACTCTGAAAATCACTCAGACGATAATAATTTTTTAGAGTCCATAGAACCCCCAAACCAAGAAACATAGTTATGACTTCAGTCACAAACAAAATTCCTATTATTAAATTATCAAATTATAAAGTACTAATAGATTCAGGATCAGATGTAAATCTTATTAGCGAAAATATGTCAAAATTGTATAAACCAAAAATTGTAAGTGAGAATTTAACCTTTAAAACAGCCAATTCAAAAGTACATTGCAAAAATTCTATAACTTTAAAAATTTTTAATCAACCTCATAAATTTTTCATTCATACTTTTAACAAAGATTGTGACTTATTATTTGGTATAAATATATTAAAAGACTTGAAATGTGAAATAAATTTTGCTAATGAAAAAATTAAAATAAAAAATATAGAATTTCCATTTATTCCAATATCAGAATCAAATTTTTGCAAAGTAAATTTTCGATCAGAACATTTAAACAACAATCAAAAACAAAAGATTAACAAATTATTAGAACAATATCCTAAACTCTTCCCAAAAGATGGAAAAAAATTATCATGTACTACCCACACTAAACACAAAATTTTGACTAAAGACAATACTCCTATATATACGAAAAACTATAGACTTCCACAGATATTTGAGAATGACATCGAAGACCACGTACAAAATTTATTAAAAACCGGTGTAATTAGAAAATCAAACAGCCCTTATAATTCCCCTATTTGGATTGTCCCCAAAAAGCCAGACGCATCAGGAAAGCGAAAACACGCCTTGTAATAGACTATAGAAAATTAAACGCAAATACTAGAGAAGATAAATACCCCCTTCCAAATATCGATACACTGTTAGACAAAATTGGCAAACCAAAATTTTTTACTGCCCTTGATTTACATTCAGGTTTCCATCAAATTCCGGTAGAAAAAGATGATATAGAAAAAACTGCCTTTAGTACCCCATCAGGTCACTACGAATTTATCAGAATGCCGTTCGGACTTATTAATGCACCAGCGACATTCCAAAGAATGATGAATGAAATTTTAGGAGATCTAATTAACAAAATTTGTCTTGTTTATATGGACGACATCATAATTCTTAGCAAAACAGAAGAAGAACATTTAGAAAACTTAAAACTTGTTCTCGAAAAACTAAAAAACGCAAATTTACAAATACAAATTGACAAGAGTGAATTCATGAAAACAGAAATAGAATATTTAGGATTTGTCATATCAGAACAAGGTCTTAAACCTAATCTCAAAAAAATAGAAGCAATTGATAAAATTACAATTCCGAAAACACAAAAAGATATCAAATCATTCTTAGGAAAGTTATCATGGTACCATCGTTTTATACCTAACTTTTCAAAATTAACGAAACCCTTTTCCGAATGCCTAAAGAAAAATAAAATAATTGATATAACTAATAAAGACTATCAAGAAGCATTTCAAAATTCCAAAGAATTAATTAGTAACCCCCCTATACTAAGTTTCCCCGACTTTTCTAAACCATTTATCTTAACAATAACAACTGACGCATCAAATTACGCCATGGGTTCAGTACTCTCACAAGTTCAAGATAACGTAGAAAAACCTTTAGCATACGCTTCAAAAACTTTTAATAACCAGGAACAAAATTATTCTACAGTAGAAAAAGAGTTAAAATCTATCGTTTGGTCAGTGCAAAACTTTAGATCCTACTTATACGGTAGAAAATTTATCATTCGAACAGACCATAGACCGTTAATTTGGCTATTTAATATGAGAAATGGAAATCAAAAACTAATGCGATTGAAAATTGAATTAAGTGAATATAATTTCGAAATCGAATATTTACCAGGTAAAACAAACAAAATTGCTGATTATCTATCACGAATAAGAGAACCTTTCAAAATTAAATATGTAACCGGAGATGTAACTGAAACAAATATATTTTGTCATTGCGTTTCTAACGATAATCGTTTCGGTAAAGGATAAGCCTTACAAATAGACAAACAATTTGATAGTAAAAAGTACTGTGAGAATAACTACAAAAACCAAAATATGATTATTCAAAATTTTGAAAATAAAACAATTTTACATTTGTATACAAAAGACACCTATAAAGAAAACGCTAACTTGAAACAATTAAAATCTTGTCTTATTACCTTGAGGGATTATTTAATCAAAAACGATTTATTTGAAATCAACATGCCATACTTATCATGTGGATTAGACAAATTAGAAAAATCTAAATTAATTCAATTATTAAATAATATTTTCAAAGGCACTAATATCCAAATTAATATCTACGAATTACCCCATAATTTCGCAAACTCACAAGAAATCGATAATTTTCTAAAAAATCATTCTAGCGAATCGGTAGATAGTTTATTAAATAATGTCGAAGATATAGAGAGAGAATTAGAAAGTTCAACAACCGACACTGTCCATTCCTCACCAGAAGAACCTATAAACGGTTTAAATTTTTTAGAAAATCGAATTAATGTAGCTGACAATCAAATAATAATACAGGAAGATAAAGAGAACAATGTAGAAATAAAAAGATTATTTAATCATAAAAAACAAATAACAACATTCATAAATAAATGCGAAACTTGTAAGAAATGTAAATATGACAGGCAACCCCCAAAATTAGAAGATCACCGTACACCAACCCCCCAACGACCTTTTGAAATTATAAATTTAGATATATTAACTCTCGATTCAAAATACTATTTAACAATATTTGACCAATTCTCAAAACATGCTCAAATATATTTTGTGAAAAATAAAACCTGTAATAATATCATAAATACAGTTTCAAATTTCATTAGAGAAAGACTACAACCACAAACAATCATTTGCGACTCAGGTAAAGAATTCGATAACTTAGCGTTTAAAACTTTCTGTCATAATAATCAAATAAATTTACATATCACATCTGTTGGTAATCCAAAATCAAATGCAATAGAAAGACTACACTCCACCCTAATAGAACATTTGCGAATTTTATTCCAAAAATATTCAAATAATGATGAAATATTGACGATAACTATACTAGCATACAACGACACCATACATTCTATTACGAAATTATCACCGAATGAAATACTATACGGTAGAGATTACTCACACATCCGACCGAGAATGACCTTAACAGACGAACAACAAATAGAAACATTTCAAAAAAATAAACAAAACGAACACGATAAACTACGAAATAAAATTGTGAACGAAAAATTAAAACGTTATAAACCAAATAAAACCCATACAAAATTCCAAAACGCCTCTCAAGCCTTCCTTAAACAGAATCCTAGACTGATAACGAAATTTAAAAAACCATTGTTCGAAAAGGTAAAAATTGATAATTTTAATGACAAGAACCACACCATTGAAGTAAAAGTTCATAAAAGAAAAGTAAAAATTGACAAATTAAAATTATAATTTCTTTTCTAAATCATATTCAAATGATCATTTCCCAAATAAACGAAAGTATAAATTTCTGTTCTCTGCACACTTTCGATGTAAGTCTAATATCTTTCGAAAATTTAAAACAAATGTTACCTATGTATGATATAGTTGAAATTTCAAAATTATTAACCGTCAATTGTAATCATGATAAAAATAAAATATATTTCATAATAACTATTCCTATTATGTCAGAGAAGACTTATGATTTGTATCAAATGACAATGATCCCCTTTAAACAAAACGACATGTACTATTTATATGACCAAGAGACAACAATGTATATTGACAATAATGTTAAGGTTGATGATTGTTTAATTAATAATAAACAATATTATTGTAGGACTAATAATATAGAAATAAGTAAATGTACTAACCAATTGTTGTACAGCAATAATAGTAAATGTGAAACTAAACAAATAACATCCCATAATAATATAATTCGTATACCAAATTCTAATGAATTAATTATATTTAGCCCTGATAAACAGAATGTCGAAATTGATTGCAAAAATATTAAAGAAATAAAAAGCATACAAGGAATATTTCAGATATCTAGTACAAGTCAATGTAAAATTAATGACTATGTTTTTAAACCTTTTGTAAACGAATACAAAGAAATAAAACTTCAGTTTTCACAACCAATGATGTTAGAAATAAAACCAAATAAAAATACTTTACAGAATATAGAAGAATTTACAAAAGCTATTCCTACTATAAGACCACTGAAAGAATTAGATACTAAACATGAAACACATTTCACTATATTGTATGTACTACTAATTATTATTGTTTTAACTTTAGTATGTTATAAATTAGTAAATAAATATAAGAATAAAATATGTAAAGGAAAGACATCTGAGGAAACAAAAACTATTCAAATACCACTTTCAACTAATAAAGTAGAACATCAGATTTCTTTTCCATCCACTATTTCTTAGCCATCATCTAGAAGGGGAGGTATTATGTAACCCTATTAGATGACGACATAATAAATATGTGATGAATCCCTAACGGAATCTCTCACGCTGTAACAAGAATCTTCATGATAAGAAAACACTATAAATACGTGTAAAACAATGAAATATTATTCTTTCTTACTGTGTAACTTCAAAGTAATAACTGCTAAATAAAGTCTGTGTTTTAAAATCAAAAATTAGTTTTTTTTATTATATATCGGTCACGATCATATATATATCGTGTGTCCCAAACAAACCTTGACATAGACGATTAACATGAGAAAACAGTTTTTTGCAAATAAAAAGTGTCCGGCAGAAAATTAAGCCATGAAATTGAACATGATAATAGTACATTACCTCCTGTACGTTATTTAATACTAATTACAGCATTATTAGTGCATAAATTAAAGAAAATTGTAAATAACTGGCAATAAATATTTATTATGTAATAAAAAATATTTAGAATTGTCATTGTGGCTGAACGGTTAGCGTGTCTGCCTGTGGAATGAAAGAATTTTTGCAGGTTGGGGTTCAAGTCTCCGTCAAGCTAAACTTTTCATTATTTATTTTTTATTTATGAATTAATTACGAATTGTAATACATTTTTATAATATTCACTCGATCGTTAGCATTTAAGAAATTCATTTTGACACGAATATTTGATATAAACAAGACAAAAAACTAAACAATGAACACACGAAAAGAAAAATACTTTAAACATTTTTTTTATAGAAAAAGCTTATTTCTAAATTATTGTAATTGGAAGTAGAAGATAGATATTGAAATGGATAGCAATATTTTATAAATAAAAATAATTGGTTTTAACAATAACAAATATTGATTACAACAATCAAAATATGGATTTAATAAAAATGCATAATTCTTTCTTTTGATCTTAATAATACATGATAATAACACAATGAATATGTGTGTTTTGTATTTTTATTGTATTTATAAAGGAAAACTATGTGGTATAGTTTAAAATCTTGCTTTTGACGGTTACTACTTCCATTGAAATTACTATTATATCGTGTATTGTAAACAATGTTCTAAATACCATGCATAATGACTCGACAATAAGTCCCCAGAGAATATCTCGCCTTACAGGAATTCAGCATTCTACTGTCTGGAGGATTTTGAGGGAAAACAATTATCGGCTATTTCATTTTCAAAGGGTTCAAGTTCTTCTGCGACCTGATCATCATTTACGGCTAAATTTCTGCGAAAGGCTTTTGGAGCAACATGCCATAGAACCAGAACACAATTTTTGCTCGAAAGTAATATTTACCGACAAAGCGATTTTTACCAGAGATGGTGTACGAAATATGCATAATTCTCATTACTGGTCCGAACATAATGCTCATCTTACAGTCCAAAATAATTTCCAACATCGGTTTTCGTTAAATGTTTGGGCTGGTATTATTGATGGCATATTACTTGGGCCACACATTTTACCAAACCGGATGAATGGCAACGATTATTTAATGTTTCTGCAAAATAATTTGCCAGATTTATTAAAGAACGTTCCGCTAAATGTACGTCAGCGTTCGTGGTTCTTACATGACGGTGCTTTACCTCATTTCACTCGCAATGTAAGACAACATTTAAACAACGTTTTCGAAGATAGGTGGATTGGCCGGGGTGGTCCTATTCCATGGCCTCCTAGGTTCCCTGACGTGAATCCACTAGATTTTTTTTTTGGGGTCATTTAAAATCTTTAGTGTACGACAACCAAACTGCTCCCGAAAATTTGGAAGAACTAAGAGAGCGAATTTTTAATAGTGCGGAGATAATTCGACAGCAAAATGGACTATTCGGGGCCTCTAACATTTCCGTAGTGCAGAGAGCAGCATTGTGTGTAGCTGTGGGAGGTGATAATTTCGAACAATATTTGTAATTTTTTTGAACGCATTAGTTAAGGGTAGCTATAGGAACGACTTTTGAAAATCAAGTCTTATTTCTTACTAATATTATGTTTCGCTTTGGCTTCAAATAATTCCTTCCTTTTAATCAATTTGTTTAATGGGTATATCTTCCAATTTAATTGTTTTTAAGTTTATTGTTAAATTTGACGTTTGACTGGTATTTAAATGAAATTTAAATTTTTCGAACAATATCGGTTTTCCGATTGATTTGTCTTTGTATCTCAGTTTTTGATTTTTAAAGAATATTTCACAACCGTTTTCACTGATTAAATATACGCCACTTAACACTTTCACTTGAGCACTTTGGTCACATTTAATCTTTAGTTTTTCTTCTTCAGGGAAGATTGCTAAGTATTTGTTTATTTCGGGGATTATCTCGATGTGGTTTTTCTCGATCTTCAACTTAGTATATGTACACTGGCTGGTGTTGTCATCTAGGAGGATGTGACGTTCGCAAGCGGGGTTGTAATGGGGGTTGAAGTTGTTGGGACACTGATAAGACTTACTTTTCGTACATATATCGTTTAAAGGTTTTATTTCATTGTCTTCGGATTTCAGCAAAAAATTTACTTCGGGAATTATTGTTACGAACTCTGATTCCAATTTTGTAGGAATAGGGTGTAGATAATAAAGTTTGAATTTCTTATTAAAATTTATTGGTAGTGATATAAAGTAATTTATAGTAGTAGGCATTATTTTACAATTAATTGTTACTATTGATTCGAAATCTAAAATGTTTTCATATTTTACCTCGAATGGCAATTGATCACTATAGTAATTTGAAATTTTTTGTAATTCCAAAAATAATTCTTCTGGTCTAATGCTCGGATGCATTGCTCTTAATTTACAGAATGTCACGGAGTTCTCGATCTCTTGAAATATGTATAATAATGCATTGTACAATATTATCAGTTGATTATAAAGATCTTTGGCGGTCAAGATATTATCGAGATCGATTTTGTTCTTTATCATTTGTTCCAAATGTTCTATTTTTGATTTTAGTAATAATTCATTATATTGAATATCGCTAATAGTGTTATTGAATTTTTGTATAATTTGGTGGTTCACGCTATATGCCATATTTATTTGGTTTTGTAAATTTTGTTGATTATCCTGTACGTGCTCTAATATTTCATTATATCTTTTCCCATCTTCCGCATCTAAATTGCCAGTAATAGACTTAAATATCGACCCTAGGCCGTCGATTAGTCCTCTTTTATTTCTATTATTATTATATGAGTGTACTTTAATGTTGTTCATTTTGTCATTTATTCTTAGTTGAAGATATTGTATAATTTTACTATAAAAACTCAGTTTATGTTTATAACTAATATTGTCTGAAATTGTCCGGTTAATATTATTATACTGAATGTTTATGTGGTCGTATTGTTTGTATAATGGAGTCAAGTCATAATAATGTACAAAGGTATGTTTTGTCCGTTCTAATTTTGCTGGTCCCAAATTTATTGGTAAGATTCCTATATTTCCGGTTATGTTTTCGACGTCCGCTCCGTATGTGAATGCGAACAACCTGCAATGTTTTTAAAGGTGTAAGTTTTCTTTTTAGGACGTTTAATATTAGACAAGTGAATATTTTCAGAAGTATTACCATGTTGGGTAATTATTTTAGCTGTTTTTAGTTTCTTATTTAGTCATTTTATTTTTTCTACTTTATATTTGTTTTTAGTTTTTTGTTGCTTCTGTTTATTTTTGACAAATACTTGTACAGGTATGCTAGGTAGTTCTTCTCGAGACTCGTTACATTTGCCAATTACTTTATCTTTATTTTGCTAATTTTTTTTTATTAATTACTTCCTTGTACGTAAGTAAAGGAAGTATTGTAATCGCGAAAAAAATCGGTTTTCAGATTTCAGCGGAAATATCCATTTTGATCATCCCTGAATCCATTTTGACTAATTTCGTCGTGACGTCTGTACGTACGTACGTTCGTACGTTCGTATCTCGCATAACTCAAAAGCGGTAAGCCGTAGAACGTTGAAATTTTGTATTTAGGACTCCTATAACATCTAGTTGTGCACCTCCCTTTCTGGTTATTACACAATTTCCAGAAGTGGCACTTTACATGAAGCCTATAATAGATTTTAATGAAAAACTGTTTTAAAATATAATCCAAAACTTTTAAAATTTGGTATACAAGACTTTTATGTCAATCGAAATAACATAATAGATTTTGGTTAAAGTAGGCTAACCGGAAGTGGTACATTACTTGAAGTTGTTAACAGTTTTTCTTGAATAAAATGATTTTATTTTGATTTTAGAAATAAATGCTTCAAATAAAAGTTTTAGAGAATTAATTTCTGCGTCTAGCACATCAAGTATTATTAAATTAGCCCTTTGTATAAGCGAGATATGTAAATTTAAAAATTATATACTTTTTTGTTTTTGTAATAAAAATTGCTATAGATTAGGACAAAAACATAAAAAAATGTTCATGTCAAATTACGTTAAATACGTGCAATTTTATGATGCGTACAATAACAAATATTATATTTTTATTGTGAAATTAGTCATATTCGTTATTGTAATCAAATATTTCTTTGTTGTAATCAAAACTCTCTTTAAAAAGAACCGGGTTAGATTATGGTCGGTATATATCTTACTGTTTTGAAGTTAAAATTAATATTTTGTAATTTATTTATTAAAAAAATATGTATAGTTTAACAATCGTACAAGGAAGTCGTGTGGTGTCCACATCAGATTTTTTTTTGATATAGTATTGTCATTTTATTTTTATGTTCCGTGATATAATTGTTTATTAATTGTTTGTCTATTTCTATATTAAACGGGGATTTAGAATCTATGTGTCCAGAAATTATTTCAGTGGGTTTTAATTTGGTTACAGAATGAATAGTATTATTGTATGCTAGCAATGCGTAATTTACTTTAATTTCAATGGGTTCTTGCTTGTACAGGTCCTGATTATTGAATAATCTGATGTGTTCAATTAAGGTGGAGTGGAAACGCTCCGCAATTGCATTAGAATCGGGGTGTTGTGAATTAATGAAGTGAATTTTTATTTTGTGAACATCTAATAGTTCTTGCAATACCGAATTTTTAAATTCTAATCCGTTGTCGGATATGATTTGTTCCGGAATGGGGTGATGCGTGAAAAATTTAATTAATTTATTTACAACTTCAATGCCTTGTCCAGAATTCAGTTTGTAAGCCTGGGTGTACTTTGAGAAAGAATCTACAATTGTTAAGAATTTCGTCTTTTCTAGTGTGATACTGTCAATATGCATAATTTGGAAAGGTTTCACTGCTGTAGGGGTAATATTAAATTTTAATTTCAGAGGATTTCTATCGTACTTTGTTACTTGGCAAATCTCACATTGGTTGATATATGTCTGTATGGATTTCCTTTGTCTAGGCCAATAATATTGTTGTTTAATGCGAGTTTCTGTTTCGTCTATGCCTCTGTGGTTCGTTTTACTTTCATGGTAATTTTGTATGATTTGAGTAATTTCGTCTTCGTCCGTAACGTCTAAAAGTTTTTTAGTACATTTTACCATTTCTATTTCTGAATTTTAAAAATATTTTTGTAATATAGTGCTAAATTTTTCATAAAAGGGATTTTCAAAATAAAGATAATATTTAACTCGGGGGACTATGAATTCTTTAATAAATTGTAATGCATCATTTTCAAAATAATTTTTTGAAAATTGTACTAGAAATCTTTGTTTGTTATTATGGAGTTTTATAATAGTAGGAGTTGCAGGGTTGTACTCAACTTCGGATATTATTATTTGATTTTTCCCATAGTTTACGGGACATTCAACTACAGGAAAGCCAGTCACGGGGTGTTCTGCATTTGAGTGTATTGTTGCGTCAGTGTCAGATAGTTTGTCGTCTTCATTTTCATTGTCATTGCCTGTTTCTACTATTAAGGATTGAGAATCGTCAGGAGCTTTATTAGTTTTAGAATTTTGAAGTTCTTTATTAAAATTATCCATGAAATTTTGAAATGCGTTCATATTATCTGTTTCATTAATATTTAATTCTACTTGTGATAATGAGGAGTCCTGTCCTGTATATACGGTTATTGTCATTTCTATGCCCTTGAAAATGTACTGAATCATCGGTTTTATATCAGTTCACTCTTTATCGTCTTTACCGCATGCAAGTCTCGGAATACTCAAGTTTGTAATATTATGTTTTAAACAGAAACTCTTAAGATTGAGCAGGGTGTAAAATATATCTTGAAGGGATGGTTTATCAAAATATCGGTTTTTTGTTATAAGGTAGAGGATGAATCTATTTTTATCTTTTAAATAAACTATATTATGTAATTTAGGTTTTTGTTTGTGTAGCTTATCAACGTTTTTGAATATATCTTTAAATTTCCGTGCTATTCCTTGGTACAGGCAAGATCTTTACTTACACAATGTGCGAGACTATTATTAACGGGTGCGTTAAACAAATTATATTTAATTTCAATTATGTTTGTTATTAATTTTGTGTTTAATTGTTTAAAATTTAAATAATTTTGATATTCTGCCAAATATTCATCTTCTATAGATTCTAAATTTTGATTGTCACAAGGAATTCGACTAAATGCGTCTGCGTTGGTATTTAGTTTTTTATAAACAATTTCGTAATCGAATTCTTCAAGCTTTAAACGCCATCTTATAAGGTTTGGCTGCATTGTTTCAATGAAAAGAGCCATTGGAGAGGTCTATGGTCAGTAATTATAGTAAATTTGCGTCCAAAAATATATGGTCTGAAGTACTGTGTTGCCCAGATGATGGCTAGCAGTTCCTTCTCTATAGTGGAATAGTTTGTCTTGGACGAATTCAAGGTCCTGCTCGCGTAAGCTACAGGCTTATCGCTACCGATAGGACTGCACCTATCGCTACGTTACTTGTGTCACATGTTAAATTAAACGGTTTTGAGTAATCAGGATACTGAAGTAATGGTTCATTAATTAGCAAGTTTTTACAAAATTCAAAACATTCTACATATTCAGGGTCGTTAATATTAATTTCGGCATCTTTCTTTAAACATTTTGTTAGTGGTTTGGTAATTTTTGCAAGATCCTTTACGAATTTTCTGTAATAGGCGAGTAAGCCTAAAAATCCTTTTATTTGTTTAGTATTTTTTGGAATCGGGTAATTTTGAATGGCGGTTATCTTATCTGAGTTTGGTTTAACACCGTCGGGTGTCACGATATGCCCAAGGTACGCGACTTCCTTTTTCAGGAATTCAGATTTGTCTAGTTGAATTTTGAAATTTGATTTTCTCAGTCTGTCAAATATTAGTTGCAAGTTTTGTATATATTCTTGTAAGCTGATGCTAAAGACGATGATGTCGTCTAGGTACACAAGACATTTGTCGTTAGTTAGTCCTCTAAGTATATTGTCCGTGACGCGCTGAAAGGTAGCCGGGGCGTTTTTCAACCTGAACGGCATACGTAGGAATTCGTAATGACCGTTTTCGGTATTGAACGCTGTTTTGGGTATGTCATCGGTTTGCATCTCTATCTGATGAAATCCGGAGGCTAGGTCGAGGGTGGTGAAATAATGACAGCGGCCTAATTTATCTAATAAGTCTGTGATATTCGGTAGTGGGTATTTGTCATCGATAGTTTTCTCATTTAGTTTACCGTAATCTACGACAATTCTCCATTTACGTTTACCTGAAGCGTCGGGCTTCTTAGGCACGATCCAAATGGGTGATGACCATGGGGAATTTGAGGGTCTAATAATATTTTGTTCTAGCATTTTGTTTATTTGATTGTTTACTTCTTGTTTATGGATTTCGGGATACCTATAGGTTTTCGTGTAAACATGTAACTCGTCTTTTGTTTTGATGTTATGTTTAATTTCGTTTGTGAATGTTAAATTTGAATCATCTGAATGAAAAATATCTGAATAATCTTTTATCAATTTTGTTATCCCAATCTTCTCGTCGGAGTTCATGTGATCTTGTCTAATTTTGGAAATATCAAACTTAGTATTGTCTACTTGAAAAGAATTTAGGTTAGAATTGGGGCTAGAAAATGAATCATAGTTATTATCGAATTGTTCAACGTTAAGAGGTTTGGCTATATTTAATGTGACTTTCAAATCTGTTGGATTTATTACTGTACACAGTGCGTTGTTATTATCAGCTCCAGTAACACATTCTGGGATTATTAAGTTGGCCGTTTTTTTTTCTGGGATAATAATATTTCCTGATTTTACATTAACTTTTACATTTATAACTTTTTCAGATTGCGGTTCTAAGACAATTTTGTTTACAGAAATATTATTTGAACTAGCATTACTATTTTCTTGCAGGTAGTGAAGTTTAATTTTGGAATTCGGAGTTATTAAAAGGTTATTATGTATGTCGATATTAATTTTTAATAATTTTATATTATCTATGCCCAATAGTAGGTCAAACTTATCGTGGAAATTAAATAAGTGATACTTTAGATAAGGATTATTTTTTTGTTTTAATTTGAATACATTTGATATTGGGATTAATGTGCTGTACTGTTCTATAGAAGTGCCATGAGCTGTAGAAATTTGGAATGGATCTTTGAATATAGAATTATTATAGAATTGTTGTGCAATTTCGAGTTTTAAAAATGATTTGGTGCTACCTGTATAAGACTTTTAAGTTATTTTCAGGTAAAATTATGAAGGGTAATGTGTTACTTTGATATGTTAGATTTAATAGTTCTATAGTTGGAATGTTTCCGAGGCTGTTTCGAATAAAAAATCGTCTGTCTCATCGTTTGTTTCTACCGGGAACTCTATGTTTTGTTCTTCCGTGTTGTCGTTATCTACGTTGGTGTCAGGTTCATATTCATTGTCAATTTGTTCACCGCTTATATTAAATAAATTTTGATGACCGTGGGATGGTCCAGGTCGTGGTTGATATGTTCGAAATACTCATCGGGGTAGGTTTGGAGTAACCGTGAGATGGTCCAGGTCGTGGTTGAAAGGTATTATTAGTTGAAATGCTCATTGGTGTTTGTTTTGAATATTTAGTATTTTGATTATACGCCGTTATTTTAGTTTTGTTAAATTGCGGATTTTGAGTGTAATTTTTTGAAATTGATTTATTTACAACGGGCGGCGTGTAATTAGTTAAATACAATGGTTTAGTTGGCACAAATTTTTGCGGTTGAGTTATTTGTCTAGGAATGGGTTTGTTATAAGTGTTATGCATTGATGGTTTAACATTTTTATTTGGGTTGTCGAATTGAAAATCGTTGGTTAACATACTCATTGCGGAATTTAAGTCTTGCGGATTTTTAGTTCTCATCAATTGACCAATAGGTTCTTTTAGGCCTCTTAATAATATGCGTAACGCACTAGCGGTTTTGTGCGTTTTAATATAACTGATTTGAAGATTTAATAAATTTTGTATTTTGTTATAAAAATCGAAAGGAGTTTCATTATACGACTGTTTTAATTCAGTCATTTCTATGGCTAGAGTATAAGAATCACGATTGTCCGAATATGTGTTTAATAAAGCGTCTTTTAAATCTTTCCAGACAGTAATAGTACAGCTCGCGATGTTTACCGCGGCGTCGCCTTTGATTTTGGATAATATTGTTGACATGAGATATTCATTTTGGAAGTCTATTACGTCTATTGTATTATAAAATTTACTTACTAATTTACCACATATTTCAATAAATCGTGGAAGAAGTTCACGTTCTCCATGAAATTCTGGTACCATGTCAAGGTACTCTTTCTTTAATACGGGGAAAGTCATGTTTTTATTTGAAGTTTTAAATTCTGGCTTTGTTAATACCAATTTGTTATTAAAATTTACTAACAGTTCGGAATCAGAATTTGAACTGGAGTCAGAGTCGGAGCTCGTTTCAGTTTTATAACCTCTAAGCGACATAAAGTACTCACAGTAAGATCAGTGTCTTCATATCCGTTGAAGGCCCGTCTACGTGGAGGGTGTCTTTCAGGGGTTGGTTGCTGCTCGTTGCCGATGTCCTCTCGGTCACGATGCTGGCTGCTGCAGTGCTGATGTTCTCTCAGTTGTAGGCGATGAAGTAGGCGTCCTGATGTGCTCTCAGGGAACTTGATTGTAGTGATCGATTTGATTCTTGATTGCCGTTAAATCACTGATGTGAACCAGAACTATATTCGTTAGATCTGTTTGGCAATCCTACCGACTGCGCCATTTAGTATCGATCAATCGAAATTAACTTTTTAAAAATTTATTTATTTCGTTTAAACTACAATACAAGATGTTGCTACTTTCAAGCTTAACTACTGACTAACTTATTCTAACTCTACAGAGTACAGCATACAAAACTGTCTACTAAGTTTTATAGGTACTGTTACATCTTTCTCATAAGGAGTAAATGCAACCTAAACATTATCTAAACTGATTAAGGGTATTTTAACAATATAACTTATATATATATATATATATATATATATATATATATATATATATATATATATATATAGTTGGCGCACAATTTAGCATCCGTATAAAAACCATACAATTTAACATCCCCTATATACGCTCGTGTATACATTTATACATATAAAGGTGTAGCTGACATCCGTATATTTATTATTATTTATAAAGTACAAAATGAATTCCATATATACTCTTATCCGGTAAATTAGCATCCATACAGTGTTGCCGGATTGAAAAATGATCTCGTGAGTAATTTGTACGTTTGACTATATATATATATGTTGCAAGGAAAGCGGATTAACTATTTATCTCTTTGGGTTTCAATCATCCAGCAATTAATGAAAAACGGTTAATGACGTAAGAAATTGCAATTATATTTTAATATTTCTTCTGTTCTTTAACAACTTAGAGTAGATATATCCATCTATTAGTGGAGTAATAAATAAAGTTATTTATCTAAATATTGCATTTAAAAATTAAATGGTACATACCGACAATAATATTTTTAATTTTATATTATACCTTTTCATTTAATATAAACCAGAACATAAAACTTGAAATTAAACAAAAAATAATAAAAAAAATAATGTAAAATTATTATTAATATTAGTTAAATATAATAAATAGAATGTAGATATTTCCACCCTTAGTGAAATATCACTTATAATTAAAATTAGGTTGATGATTTAATCCTTAATAAAATATTTAATTTAATAAAGAAGCGATCAAATTCATATAAATTCATTCTTGGATATACACGCCGATATTCTCTGGGCGCACGACAATAATAATTACCATAACAATATCCATAAATAAACACCATATTCACCAACATTAATATTTTCATTTTTTTTTTGATTAACAGAAAAATTTACCAGTAATGATTAGAAGGTGTTACTTAAATACACGCTTAAATATTTCGGATACGTGATATTTTCTAAAAATTAAAATATCTCGAAAACTGTTGCGTTTATCAAGTTTTAGCTACAGTACCTTTATGTGTATTTTTGCATTGTATGTAATATTTTATAAGTAAAAATTAAAAAAAAATGTTAATAGATACAAAAAAAACGATGAAAAACTTTCAAGACTTTCCCATGTATAATATATAAAATATAAACATACATCTAAAGAAGTTATATGCTGACACCAAGTTTTAAAATTTTAGTGTAACTAGTGCCAGAGTTATTAATAAAATGTATCTGATGAGGTGCACTTTCAAAGGGTTGTAATGGTTGTAATTATGTAACGAAACGTTTCCGGACATACCTCCATATAACATTTTTAACTCAACATGACTCCCCAATATAAGGTTTAATTTAGGTACACCCGTTATGAATCACCTGTATACCGGGCGCTCCAAGAAATCCGTATAATAGCAATATAAAAGTTTTTCTCATAAATTAATTGTCCCGCAAAATTTTTTGAGGTGAATTATATATTGAATTTTGCGGCATAAAATAATAGCTCTTCAGGTGTGAAAATTTTTGAATTTACGCCTTTGGTAACCATGCAAACTTAATTTAAATCTTTTATTTCAAAAAATGAGCGTCGGATAACTCTCAATGTAAATGACGAGACGTAAATGTGGTATTTTACAGTTAATCTGGAGCTCATTTTTCTTGAAATATGCATACGATTGAGATACTTTTAATATGCCTTCAAATAAAGTTTATTCTGTTACCAAAGGCGTAAATTTAAATAGTTTGGCACATAAAAATGCTTATCATATCATAATTATTGAATTTTTACTAAAGAATATTCTCATATCATATGTCCATGATCAATAAATAATATTTTTAATATGAAATTAATTAAAAAAATAAAGTTTATTTACAACTAAATTAATAAAATAAATTTAGTGAATCTCCAGAAATGTTAAGCACTACATTTTATAATTTTTATCATTAAGCTTTTAACCGCAATAAACTTTGAAAAATATTTTATAAATAATAAATAAGTAGCAAAGCTGTTAAATTTTTTAACTGCACAAGAATGCGTTGGACCAGAAGTTTATATTAAAATATTTTCCCAGTTAATTAAAAATAGCTATCTGCATAAACAGTATGAACGAATAATGGTCTAATTGCACATATAGTAAACTAAAAATTAAAACCTTTATTCATCCAATCCACAGAAAAAATAGTTAGGTAAGTTACTTTTCTGAACATAACCTAACTTAACGCACAAAAGCCAAACAAATAAAACTATGTACAAATAGCCAATTATTCTAACATTCCGTATTATGTAAGTATACTTGTAAGTTTTTCATTTAGAGCGATGCTCAATATTCGCTTTCCTCGAGAAGATATCATTTCGGAATTCGGTACCCAAAAGATACCACAAAACAGAAGACGCTAACTTGTACGAGTGAATGATGCTGTACTGTATAAAATAAGTTATTTTTAGAACGAAACGTTGTCAATTTTATAGGAGGTCAATTTGTCCCCTACATATATTTCTGCGAAATATACAATCGGTCGGTCGGAAACACAATACTAGGAGAGAGGGTACAACGCCAAAAGGATTTGGATAGCTCAATAGAGATAGGGTTCGGTTTTATTTTCACACAAAGAAATCATAATAATTTTGAACATTTTTATTAAAATATGAGAATGAAACGTATTTACAGATGGTGATAACAAAACATCGAAAATAGAAATACAGAAATGAATTACATCCTACCATAGAACAGGCAATATTTGCAAGCTGGTTTCGCTCTAACAAATGGTCGACAATAAACGGGCCACGATGGTAAAAAGAATAGTAAGATGAGGCAACGCGGTCCGACCGGGCGACAATGGCACACACCAAGGTCGCGGGGCGACGGTACGGACGGGCAACAATGGCACACACCAAAGTTGATAACGGAACGGAAACGGTAACGGTCAACAATCACGATTTCGGAACGGAACGGGATCGTGTTGGCACACACCAACACTCATCGACAATCGCGATTACGGTACACAGTGGCAGACCACACTCTACGGAAGCAACCGGTTACGGATACCGGTACGGAACACCTTCTGCCCTCTATCACGAGCTGCCGGCACACACCAACGGCGCTGAGTCAGAGGCAGCCAAGGTCATAATCAACTTGCTTACCTGGCACTCACCAGGTTTGCAGTAGACGGCACACACCGTCGAGGCTCACTTGAGAGAGCACACACTCTCTCACGGCAGAGAGCACACACTCTCTCTCGGCAGAGAGCACACACTCTCCCTCGGCAGAGAGCACACACTCTCTGCTTAAACTGTCGTTTGGGCCCGTATTTATACCCCGAAAAACCGTTAAAAACTACAAAGTAGGTTTAAACATGATTTTAACTATCTTGCAAATACTTGCCATGTTCGAAACATTTTATAAAAAAATAAAAAATCATACTTCATGAGGAATCGAACCAGCGATCCTCAGCACGCACTCTAGCCGCTCGACCACACCTCACCTGACATGTACAGACAGCAATCGTAAATATTAATAGTGAAAAAAATATTTATTAATACAAATATATATATATATATATATATATATATATATATATATATATATATATATAAATACAACAAAAAATATATTTATTTACAACAATAGAAGCGTAATTCAAAATATTCATTATATTGTTTGTGTATTTTACCTATTTACAGAACAAATAAAAAAATTAAAAATATTTTGATAGTGAGATTTGAACCACTGAACCCCACAAACAGAAGCTAACGCGCTAGCCATTAGGCTATGGCGCACACATTACACCAAGCTCAGTGACCATCGTCACAATATATAAGTTACAGTGCCACTTTATGCCAAATAAACATTATCCTATTTCATACCTCTCATATTATGCTTAGTTTAGATTTATTATGTAATGTAGTTTTCCTCTTTGAGGAATTGCAATATCTCAGTAGTCTGTATTCAGAGCTTATATTGTAAAGACATAAATTAAGGTTCTTAAGATTAAATAAACTTTTTAAAAAGCGACTTGTATTGTCTCGATATTTAACTGGCGCAGTCGACTGTAGGATTGCTAAAACGAATTAGCGCACATAATTCGTTTCACTTAGTGATTCATTTAGCAACGAACCCTTAACCTAGTGAGAAATCAAGTCCTCCATCGAACCACTTCCTGGGGCCTGCCGAAGCTGAACGCACATCAGCCATCCAGACCTCCTGCACCACACGAAGATTGCATCATCGACTCAGGGCAAATGAAGCGAGTGCTGCTACTTCTGCTGTGAGTACACTTATGTCACTTAGAGAAATTTCTAATACAAACTCGGACTCGAGTACAAGTTCTGAATCTGACTCCGATCCCGAAGATCGTACCCAAATACCAAATTCTCAAACTAAAATCCCATTTCGTTTGAAACAATCTATTTTACAAGCCACAGTAAATAAACTTACAATGGCAAACGAATTAAAGAAAGAATATTTAGATATGATACCCGAATTTAGGGGTGAACGCAAACTTCTACCCAGATTCATTGAAATATGCAAAAAATTAGTTACGAAATTTTACAATACAACTAATACAGCACATTTTCAAAATGAATATCTGATGAGTACTATATTGTCAAAAATAAAGGGCAAAGCAACCATAAACATATCTAGTTGTGTAATTAACACTTGGGATGATTTAAAAACTGGTTTAGAGAATACATACACGGATAAACGCGACGGCTATACTCTGTGTATAGAGATGACAGAATTAAAACAGAATGAAAAAGAATCTGTGTTAGAATTCTACAGTAAGTTACAACTCACTAAATTTACAAGTATCGTACATCAAAACAAATTCTGCAACTGCCGAAGCAGATGTTTTAATTAAATACTTTCAAAATTACGCGCTACGAATATTGTTAAGAGGGTTGAAAGAACCAACTAATGCGTGCTAAAAATCCCGCGGATTTAAACTCAGCACTGTCTATGCTTACAAATGATTTTAAATATAATGACATGGTGAAATATACAAAAAAATTCAACAATCATAGTAAGCCACAAAAATTCAATCAGAAAAATAATTTCCAAAATTTATCATACCCAACACCACGGTATATGATGCCTCAAGCAAATGCATCACAACCTATGTACCAAAGTTCTTACCCGTTTAATAGACAAACGAATTTCAATCCAAATGTACAAAGAAATAATTTTGGAAATAATTTCGGAAATCAATTAAGAAAACCTATTAATAACATTCCCAAACCAACACCAATGAATATTTCTACTCAAAATACCTTGCCACGAAATGTCGCATTAAAACGACAAAGAGTAGGATCCATGACACAATCTCAAAATTACCCACAAAGACCCAAGTTTATATTATATTATTAATTATACAATATAGATGAACCCGACCAAAGTGATCACACTGAAAATTTTGACGATGGTTACGAAAATTACGCACAAATATATGAACAATCAGAATACGAAAACACATACGAAACACAAATAGACGAGAATCATTTTTTAGAGGAACAAGCCTCGGTCCAAGATCAAATATCTCAACTCACTTTGAATTAATGAACTTTACAATAAATCAAAGTAAACTCCCGTTCATAATATTTCCCGAAAATAATCTTAAAGTTCTTATAGACACAGGTAGCACAAAATCATTAATCAAACCTAATATTGCATATAAATTTTATAAAGACCTTATCACCCGAGACCCGTTTCAGATTACAACAGCTCATGGCACATCTACAGAGTTGTATAGTACAAAAGTTCCTGTTTCAAAAATATTTAATTTGAATAATAATACTAGTCAAAATTTAAAATATCACTTGTTTAACTTTCATGATCAATTTGATATATTACTTGGTATGGACAATTTAAAAAATCTAAAAATATTAATTGACACCGCAAACGATTTAATTATTTCTCCAAACTCAAAAATAAAAATATATTATCTTGATAACAAAAATAATAAAAACCAAGAAGGCATTGCAAATAATCCAATCGAAAATATTATAGAACCAAACACGGAACAAATCTTGAAAATTAAAGTAAATGTTGAACACGGTACTGTACTAGTCCCATATATCAAGTTTCACAACTTATCTATTCCCGAATGCGTGACCGTATCTAAAGACTACCATTGCTTATGCACAGTTATAAACCCAACTGATAACAAAATAAAATTCAAAATTCTAAATATAATTAATGTTGAAAAAATTGACGATTATATCACATTCTCTAGACCAAATTTTAATTGCATTCAAACAAGTAACAATAATTTTAATCTTTCTAAAATTCGTACTGATCATATGAATTCAAAGGAAAAAACAGAAATTATTAGTTTAATAAAGAAATATCCCGATATATTCCATTTTGATGATCAAATTAAACATAATATAAAAACAACAGATGAAATCCCTGTGTATACTAAATCGTACAAATATCCGCAAGTACATAAAAAAGAAGTACGTACGCAAATTCAAACAATGTTAGATCAGAAAATAATACGTCCATCTAACTCGCCATTGTCCAGCCCCATTAGGATTGTTCCAAAGAAGCTCGACGCTTCCGGAAAAAGAAAATGGAGAATAGTAATAGACTACAGGAAGCTAAATGACAAAACAATAGGAGACAAATACCCACTACCAAACATTACCGACCTTTTAGACAAGTTAGGACGATGTCATTACTTCACGACACTTGACTTAGCTTCTGGTTTCCACCAGATAGAAATGAACGAATCCGACATACAAAAGACAGCTTTCAACACCGAAGATGGCCACTACGACTTTCTTTGTATGCCATTCGGGCTGAAAAACGCCCCCGCAACATTTCAAAGGGTTATGGATAATATTTTACGCGGTTTGACACACAAAATTTGTTTAGTTTATTTGGACGACATAATAATATTTAGTATAAGTTTATAAGAGCACATTAATAATTTAAAATTAGTTTTCGATCGACTCCGGCAATCCAATTTGAAAATTCAGTTAGACAAATCAGAATTTTTAAAAACAGAAGTCGCCTATCTCGGACACATTGTGACCCCCGGGGGCGTTCACCCTAACCCAGATAAAATAAGTGCTATTAAAAATTACCTCATACCGAAAACTGTTAAACAAATTAACCCTCGGACAGTGTGCTGGAAAATAATTACGTAAACAGTGTGGTGGGGTATGACATACCCCATGACAAATATGTAAATATTTATTAAAACAGATTTTAATTTTCAATCATATTAAGAAATTATATCAATTGATGTGTAAAATAAAACAAACACCAGGTTTTTATGATACCATGTATTAGATTTATAATGAAAAAAACAAAATATTGCCAAATCTTTAATTAAAAAAACACAGTCTTGCTTATTTTCACATAAAATAAAAAATACTTATTTTATAAGTACAAAACTAAATTAAATTTCTTCTGTAAACTATAACGCAACACAAAAAATAAATTGAACAAAGAAACATGAAAAAATAAAAGTTTTATGTTTCCTCCAAATTGACGCAATTTGAACATACAAAATTTGCGTGTTTTAAACATATTGGCTTACAACAGTGTCTACAGGCATAAAAGGTTTTCTTATCTTTAGTTCTTGGACAGGATTCACACCTTCTGCTAGTTCGCATCCTTTTGGGGGTAGGCGGACTACCAATATTTTCCCTTCCTTCCTTGTAAAAAAAAGTTGCAGTAAAAGTGTGGTGGGGTATGTAATACCCAAATGGATTTAAAAACTACTTAATTCGGCAACAGTCAGAAGCACAATGAATTTTACACCGCCAACATGTAGCAAGAATATTATTGAACAGCTATTGCCATTTATGAGCCAATAGAGCTATTAATAATTGTAGCATAGGCATAGCTCAGGGTATGTCATACCCCACCACACCGTCCGAGGGTTAAAGGATTTTTAGGCCTTCTCGGTTATTATAGAAAATTTATAAAAGATCTGGCGAAAATAATCAAACCAATGACAAAATGTTTGAAAAAGGACGAGACTATAGACATTAACAACCCCGAAATGCTTTAACACATCTAAAAATTTATTAATTAACGAACCTCTCTTGCAATACCCAAATTTTTCTAAAGAATTTAATCTAACTTGTGATGCTAGTAACGTTGCAATCGGAGCCGTGTTATCTCAACGAAACATAGGTAATGACCTCCCGGTAGCTTACGCGAGCAGAACACTAAATAATTCCGAAATGAATTATTCGACAATAGAAAAAGAACTTTTGGCAATCGTTTGGGCGACACAATACTTCAGACATTATCTTTTCGGCCGTAAATTAAAAATTTATACAGATCATAGACCATTACAATGGCTAATCTCCCTAAAACAATGCAGTCAAAAATTAATTCGTTGGAAACTCAAGTTAGAAGAGTTTGACTACGAAATTATATACAAGAAAGGCAAACTAAATACAAATGCGGACGCATTGAGTCGCATTACCCTTGAAACAAACGACAAAATTCAAAATTTCCCAGAACAACCAGAATCACAATCCCCTTTAGCACAATATCAACAATACTTGACAAATAAATTTACTAATACATTCACAAACATAACATACTAGAACTAGAAGGTAACTTATTTGACGCTACACCAGATAACAACTTAGCGCACTGTATCAGTAAAGACCTACACATGGAAAAAGGAATTGCAAAACAATTTAAAAATAAATTTGGAAACGTAGAAAAATTAAAAACTCAAAATCCCCAACTCCATTCATTAGTCTATTTAAAAACTAAATTCAGATACATTATTTATTTAATTACAAAGGAACACTATTATGATAAAATTATTTTGCATTAAAAATAATATTAAAAATCTCTGTATACCAAAAATTAGTTATGGATTAGACAGATTAAAATGGATAGATGTAAAACGCAGGCTACAGTATATCTTTAATGATACTGATACACTTATCACAGTTTTTAAACTACCAGACTTGCAAAAATTTGAACTAAAAGTAAACGACTCAGATACTAAAGAAAACGATTCAGATAATAAAGATAACGACTCAAACGATATCGAAGGTTTTATTAATCACATGGAACAATTTAACAAAGACTTAGAAAAAATAAAACAAGTACAAACAGATAGTCAATCTTTAATTGTAGAAACAGGTGACGAAACGGACAATGACGACGTAACCTCTAGCGAAAGTGATATAACAGTTCACTCTAATAAGGAAAACCCAATAGTAGGTATACCGATAGTGGAATGCCCAGTGAATTACGGAAAAAATCAAATAATTATCTCGGAAATAGAACACAGTCCTAAAAGGACAATAATTCAAAAATTATATGAAAACAAAAAACAAAGATTTCTGGTAGAAATTTCAAAAAACAATTTCGAAAAAGAAATAATTAATTTTATTAAAGAATTCATAGTGCCTAAGATAAAATATCATATTTATTTCAAAACTGACGTTTACGAAAATTTTAGTTTAATTTTACAAAATTATTTCAAAAATTCTGAAATTAATATAATCAAATGTACACAATTCCTTACTGACGTAACAGACGAAGACGAAATAATAGAAATTATTCGCAACTACCATGAGGGCAAAACGAATCACCGAGGTACCGACGATACTGAAGCACGTATCAAACAAAATTACTACTGGCCTAAACTACGTAAATCCGTACAAACTTATACAGACTCATGCGAAATATGTCAACTAACAAAGTACGACAGGAACCCACTCAAATTAAAATTAAACATTACACCTACCGCGTCAAAACCTTTTGAGATACTTCATGTAGATAGCATAACACTTGAAAAAGCCAAATTCCTTACAATAATCGATTTATTTTCAAAATACGCACAGGCCTATAAATTAAATTCGAGTCAAGGCATTGAAATCGCTAATAAGTTAATCAAATATTTCACCCATCATGGCATTCCTGGTCAAATAATTTCAGATAACGGATTGTCACAGAATTGTTAGCTCTGCACAAAATTCAAATACATTTTATAAGTTCACAACACCCCGAATCGAATGGAATTATTGAACGTTTCCATTCTACGTTGATAGGACATATTAGATTATTTAATAACCAAGATATTTATAAAAAGGAATCCATCGAAATAAAAGTAAATTACGCTCTTCTAGCATATAACCAAACAATACATTCCGTAACAAAATTAAAACCAGCAGAAATTATATCAGGCCACCTAGAAAATAAATCTCCACTTAACATAGACAAACAACTAATAAACAATTACATAGAAAATCATAAAAACAAGACCAAACTTTTATACGAGTCAATAAAAAATAAAATAGATCATAATAAAGAAAAAAATATAAGAAAGTTTAATGAAACACGAGAAGAACTACCAGAAATTCCCGACGAAATTTATGTCAAAAATAGACAAAAAAACAAGCCAAAACAAAAAATAAATACAAACCTGAAATGTTAAGAACAATTAATAAAAAATTAAAAACCGCGAAACTGAAACCAACACACGGTAATACAGTAGATAAAATTCATTTATCTAATATAAAACGTCCTAGACAGGAAAATTATCAGTTCCAAATTCTTCCAGGTACTTCGCGGTCAGCAACGGATCAATTACCCAAAACATAACAGAAAATTTGGGAATACTTCCTATTCAATTGGGGCAGGCAAAACTTGAGAAAACCTCACATACATTCATCCACTATTATAAATTATAGCCACTCTTCCAACAGTACAATAATTTAAATAAACAACACGACAATCTTAAAACAATTATTTCAAATAATTCTCACTATGTCAACGAATCAAAAAATTTCGAAAAGATCATTAATTTCACTAGACGCAGTATTAATAATAAAATTGCAAATATTGGCTTTCATTCAACCACCTTAGCAAAAAGAAATAAAAGGGGCCTAGTAGATGGATTAGGAACTGTTTTCAAATTTATATCGGGAAATTTAGATGCCGAAGACGGCAAGCGATATAACAAAATCTTATCAGATCTGGAGCAAAATCAACATAAGTTAGAAAATCAATTAAAACTATCATATTCAGTCAATAATCAAATAATAAACAATTTCAATAGTACTCTTCAGGATATACAACATAATGAAAACGCTGCAGACAAAATTAATACACTTGTCCAACCTTATAAATAAATGGCTTATCGACGACTTTACATTGGCTAGAGATATTTTTAATCTATTAATTATGCTTTATAATCCCATTCTGAACATATTAC
Source organism: Harpalus rufipes (assembly GCA_951394225.1). Lineage (NCBI taxonomy): Eukaryota > Metazoa > Arthropoda > Insecta > Coleoptera > Carabidae > Harpalus > Harpalus rufipes. The sequence goes on along the minus strand of OX596278.1, from coordinate 33,900,991 downwards.
AAGATATAGAAAATTCAATAACATTTTGCAAATTAAGAACTTTTCATCCAAGTATAATTCAACCAGATAAATTATTATTAGAAATTCAAAAAATCTCCGATCACTATAAAACTCAGCTACCATTTGAACCTAAACTTGAAAATATTTTAGAATATGAACAATTATTAAAAATTAACTGTAAAATTGAATCTTCGTAAATTATCTATTTCATATCTATTCCTATTAACTTTGAAGATAATTTCATTCTTTATCATTTAATATCAACCCCTACAAAATACGGTTCAGAATTTGTTACTATTATCCCAGAGTCAAAATATATTTTGCAAACAAATAAAGATATCATTCCTCTAAACGACATGTGTATTCGGAGTAGAGTATATCAGTGCCCAAATAAATTCAATGCCCACATCAACCCCGTCTGCGAGAAAGAAATATTTAATAAACAACACACGAGCCAATGCCACTACATCCGACTAGAAATAGAAGAAACCCACTTCGAACTACTGCCAGAGATAAACCAGTATTTAGCCATCTTTCCCAAGGAAGAAAAAATCGCCATCAATTGTCCCGAAAGATCCAGCATCGAGTCATTGACCGGCATCTACTTAATTAAAAATGATAACAATTGTGAAATAATATTTAAAAAGCAAAAAATAATATTTCACGATAAAACACATGGATCACCTATAATGCCGCCTAAATTGAACTATAAACTAAAAATTAATAAAATCTCAAACTTCTCAATTATTCTATCGCCTCCCAAACTTAACGATATAAAATTAAATCACACCAATCCAGGACATTGAAACCTACGAGTACATCCACATTCCCAACATTTGGACGATAGTTCTCTATGCCGCAGCTATAATAATAATTATTTATTTAAACAAAAGGCTGAGAACAAAAATACAAAACCGACATTCAGCGAAGAAGACTGAAGACATCGAAGTTCAACTTCCAGGGGGTGCTTCCTTCTAAGGGTGGAGGAGTTACAGTGCCACTTTATGCCAAATACACATTATCCTTTCATAACTCTCATATTATGCTTAGTTTAGATTTATTATGTAATGTAGTTTTCCTCTTTGAGGAATTGCAATATCTCAGTAGTCTGTATTCAGAGCTTATAATGTAAAGACATAAATTAAGGTTCTTAAGAATAAATAAACTTTTTAAAAAGCGACTTGTATTGTTTCGATATTTAACTTATATATATATATTATTCTTTACACTTGTTCGATCTAGAATGGAATATATGCTAATATTAGATGGTATCCAATTCACAAAAATCAAATAGATATTATTGAATTTGTGCAGCGAAATTTCTCAAATTCATTTATTATATGTCACAAAGTAGAGGTTTTAAACATGATCCTCTTATTACTACAATTTAATTTTACATCTTTGCAAAAAAGACATTTCATGGCCTCTGTAAATTTTTTATACAACTTAATTCAAAATAACATTGACTATCCCTGGCTACTCAATAAAATTAATTTGTATGTACCACGCTTACACTCTCGAAAAGAAATAATACGTTTTATTGCACAAGACCACATATTAATTTGCTAAGAAAATCTCCAATTAATATTATATGCAATAATTACAATGAAATTAGCTCTAAATGTGACATTTTTGCGGATAGCTTATCATTTATTACAGCCATTATAAATAAAACTGTTTAAGGGAAACGTTGGATTTCATAGATTGTCGTTTTTTGCTAATACTACTGCTTCACTGTTTTTCTTACAATTATTCAAGATTGATCTATCGTTTATCATATGTGTAGTGCAACCTGAATCCACAACAAAACTGACAATTCGTATTATATGTAAATAGAGTTTTATTACTATTTTTAATTTTGTCATTTGAGGCATTTTCGCATACGGAAATAAAGGATAATATCTCATTGCTTTTATTTCTTAGATAGCAGTAATTTTCGTCATGATTACTTTTATTACATATTTTACAGGCTTTTTATCTATCTCGAAAATAACAATCTTTTTCTGTGTGGTTATCTTCGTGTCGAAGAACCTGCAACCGCATATCTGATAACCCCATTTTTTTTTAATTCAGTACATTGTACCTCTTTTGTGTTGCACTGTGCAGTATATAAAAAGAAATGTGCTTTATTTTTAAACATTTTTTTTTTTAAAGCTGAATGTGGTTACTAGTACGCTATGTAACCACAGTCTGTTGTGCCCTAAATCTTGTGCTTTAGATTCATTTGTGTTTAATTTGTGCTTCACTGTGCAGCATTTGAAATTAGTGTGATATTATTTTTAAATATTTTTTTTAAAAAAAGCTGAATGTGGTTACAGGTACGCTATGTAACCCCAGTCTGTTGTGCCCTAAATTTTGTGCTTTCGATTCATTTGTGTTTAATTTGTGCTTCACTGTGCAGCATTTGAAATTAGTGTGATATTATTTTTTTTTTTCAATAATCTTAATGTGGTTACAGGTACGCTGTGTAATCACATTCTGTTGTGCCCTAAACTTTGTGCTTACGATTCATTTGTGTTTAATTTGTGCTTCACTGTGCAACATTTAAAATTTATACATAATACACAGGATTGACGGAAGGTATTGTGCTGGCCACAACAGATTTTTTTGGAAAGGGTTTATATACGGTCACTCAAAATAACTTTTTTATTTATAATTATTTTCAAATTTTATTTATATATTTATAAACTAGGCTTATTAAAATTCCGAATTTAACGATACGGTTGAAGTGCATTATTATTGAAGAAATATATTACTAAAACCCAAAAACGTATGAGAAAATTATGAATAATTAGCCTGGTAAGCCGTATCAGGTAGGCTGTGATAACGAATTGATTATTTTTTGTAACAAAATATAGAATCTTACAAGAATAACTACTTTTATGCAATTAACTTACATATTACTCAATATTATCTCAACTGTTTTCACAGCTTGCCTGATATCATGGCTTAATAGGTATTTATAATTTTCACTTACATTTTTGTAATTTGTTTCTTTAATAAGAATTCACTTCAAGCATGTCGTTGAATTCGTAATATTACGTTTTTTCCAAATATATAGGTGTCCCACTTGAAATATGAAAGTTAATGTCACTCCCGGTTAAAACAGAAGCGCTACCATCATGCCAAATACATAACCATGATTTTCGGACTCCCAAACCTAGTTTACTAATATATCATGAAAATTAAAAAATAATTATAAATAAAAACTTATTTTGAGTGGCCCGTTTTTCAGTGTCAGCCTGTATACACATAAACTCGATTATTTTAAATATGAAAAAAAAAATCGAAGAAAGTTTATTTTAAATAAATTTTTAATTATATTATTTTTATTTTACATTAAATAACAGATGTAATAATTAAATATCGAATTGAAATAGATAGAATATTTAATTAATTAATTTTTTTAAATGAAAAAGAAATTAATTGCAAAGCTTTTGTATTTAATAAAAATGTTACATTTTAATTATTCGCTTGTGTTTTTTAATAATATAAAATAGAACATTATGTATGATCGTTTCTATACTACTGGATAGCAAATTTTATATACTTTTTACCTCTCGATAAGAGAGGTATTGCATTCATGCTAAAAATCGCATATCCAGATTTTATTGAATAAGCACGTTTTAAGGTCCCTACAATCCGATTTTAACATTTTTACGATGATGTCTGTGTGTGTATGTGTGTGTGTGTGTGTGTGTGTGTGTGTGTGTGTGTGTGTGTGTGTGGGATGTTGGAAGAACGATTACTCAAAAACTATAAGACTTTATATTTGTTTAACTACGTATTTCTCAATCGGACATTCATGGAAAGATCTGAAAAGGTTTTGGTAACAATTGGATAACCGGAAGTAGAAGATTCTTGAAAAAAAATCTTCTAAATATTATTTTTTCAATTTTTTTTTGGTAATATTGAATAAAATTAAATTCTCTATCTGATATATTTAATTATTTTATTATATATTCTATAGATTTAGAGATAAAAGAAATATAATATATAAAATAATCTGTTTTAATAAATTTTACAGCCGACAGAATGCCATGGAAAATAGTTAAAAATTTGAATGTTTGTAACTGACAGATAAATATCAGTGTCAGAAATCCGGAGACAGTACTGAAGATTTTTTCTGGGAAGTACATACATCATATTAGTTCTTATTGTATTTATAGTTAAATATTTAAAATTATAGGTATATTACACATACCCTTCAGAAATACTGTTAATGCCAACAATGAATTGGAATCATCTCGAAAAATTAGAAAAGTAGGACAAAATTTCTTCATAGAATGAATTTATATATAAAAAATCTAAATGGAAAGAATATATATAAGCTAGAATACAGCTCGAAGGAAGACGATATTGAAATGTTATAAATACAAGGTGAAAGTGAAGATGGTCTCCAATCTGCAACGTAAAATACAGAAAAATTGTATCTCATCGAAATAATGAATAATGAAAGAAAAATGTACTTGGAGAATCTCTTAATTCTTGATCTGTGACTATTATGGAGGTGACAAGTCTAAGTTGAAGGACTTAAATTTGTTTCAAACATTATGGGACAATGTACACCAGCACTGTAGCTAGAGTAACATTGAATTGCGAAAAAGCTATGAAATTCTTCTGAAGTAAGTTGTACATATTGACAAAATTACAAATCGATATAAGAAAATAATCGCAGTGCAATCTATCCATCATTTTATTAAAGGGGATTAGTGTTATTTAGATACAACATGTATGAAAAAATAAAATGTAAGAGAAGATATGTAAGAATAGATGCACAATTCAGATTATACATTTTAGACCGCCCAAATTTAATGTTTTTACTAGAAAAATATGAAGAGAAAGTAAACAAGAACGTTGTTCGAATTGAAAATCCCTGTTTTCAGCCTAAAATTTATATATGGTAAACTCTACTTTGTAATTTATTGTACATAATTTATGATAAAATATTTTATAGATTTTGTAAATATATGTGAAAATTGTTTTATGTTGAGACATGCTCTTATTGAATAATAAAGAAGTTTATACGTCATAGACTTATATGAATGAATATATTATTTGTATTTCTAAAAATAATCTTTGCTTTATGAATAGAGCCAGGTAACATATACGGCGAGAGATTATGTGCTGGCAACATCAGATTTTTAAATTTGGATAAATGTATAAAGAATGTGCCAATAAAAATATGAAGTTGGTTAGGTAATTAAAATGGAACACCCGTTAGAAAAATCTATACTGCAGATTCATAAACATTTTAATTTAAAATAAATATTGTTTGAATTTTTTTCCCATAATACATATTTAAAATAATCGAGTTACTAAAAAAGACAGATGATTGGAAAAATAGGGATAAATAGGTATTTTTTAAGTTAATTGCCACTTTTTGGTGTATTGAGATCTGTTGAGCAATGACTTTTAACGACTCACCATTTTGTATATTTTACTATTAAAGTAAGAATTTCTATCATTATTTGAATTAGGTACACGAAATGTGAAATATTTTTTTTCTTAAAATAATATGGAAAGCATTATTTTTTTTAAATAAAAATCATTAAAAAATGACAAATGGAGTCCTTTTCATATTTAAAAATCTGTTGTGGCCAGCACAATACCTCTCGCCATTTTCATGCGCGAGCAGTCATGTTACTTTGTTGGCCTTGGCAAGCAGATATGGGGGCCCGTGTCAAAATGACAGCTAGTAATAATGTACATAGGTGTCAAGTATCATAATTTTTTATTCAAAACAACATGATTTTCCAAATCCATGTGAATTATTTTCCTCGACAAGTATATTCCATACTATTGGTGACAAATAAACATCAGAATATTTTGAAATTTTGTATATGACAATTGTGACATCTATGTAAATAACTACTAGCCGTCATTCTGACACGGATCCTAATATCTGCTTGCCAAGGCCAACAAAGTCATATGACTGTTCGCGCCTATAAGTAACGAATTTAACATTTCTTGTACATTCGAATAATTGAAATTGCATCTCTTCTGTCGGTCTATGAGAAATTTTGTCCTACTCTTCTAATATGTTCAAAAACCTTCAAATTCATTGACAATATTAGCGGTATTTCTTAAGGATATATGTAATATTAACATACCTATAATTTAAATACATATTTAATTAATAATACAATAATATATATTAAATGTACTCGTACCTCCAAGAAAAATCTGATTTTTGACACTGACATTTTCTATTTATCTGTCAATTACAAACATTTAAATATCTCAACTGTTTTTTGGGCAACGAGATGTATAACAACAGATTATTCCATCATATACTATATTTCCAAACCTATACGAGATATAATAAAAAAATTAAATGTGTCAGATTGAGAATTTAATTTTCTTTAGTATTACAAAATATTTCAAAAACTAAGATTTAGATGATTTTTTTTCAAGAATCCACTACTTCCTGTTGTCCAATTGTTACCAAAACTTTTTCAGCTCTTTCAGATTAGGAAATACGTAGTTAAACAAATATTAAGTCTTATGGTTTTTGAGTAATCGTCCTTCCAACGTCCCACACACATACACACACACATACATCCACACACACATACATCCACACACACAAACACACACACACACACCACACACAGACATCATCGTAAAAATGTTAAAATCGGATTGTAGGGACCTTAAAACGTGCTTATTCATTAAAATCTGGATATGCGATTTTTAGCATGAATCCAATACTTCTCTTAGCAAGAGGTAAAAAGGACAAAATGTATAAAACGCGGTCCTTTATAAAAAAGGTCAGTTGACAACCTTAAACAAAGCTGTGATTACTCTGGACAAATTGAACACAAATAAACCGTAAGAACAAAGTATAGGGCACAACAAACTCTATAGTTAGTCCGCGTACTTGTAACTACAATAAGATTATTTTGAAGAGTGTTTAATAACAATATCACATTAATTTTAAATGTTGCACAGTGAAGCACAAATTAAACACAAATGAATCGTAAGCACAAAGTTTAGGGCACAACAGAATGTGGTTACACAGCGTACCTGTAACCACATTAAGATTATTTTAAAAAAATGTTTAAAAATAATATTACACTAATTCCAAATGCTGCACAGTGAAGCACAAATTAAACACAATTGAATCGAAAGCACAAAATTTAGGGCACAACAGACTGGGGTTACATAGCGTACCTGTAACCACATTCAGCTTTTTTTTAAAAAAAATATTTAATAATAATATCACACTAATTTCAAATGCTGCACAGTGAAGTACAAATTAAACACAAATGAATCGAAAGCACAAGATTTAGGGCACAACAGACTGTGGTTACATAGCGTACCAGTAACCACATTTAGCTTTTTTTAAAAAAAAATGTTTAAAAGTAAAGCACATTTCTTTTTATATACTGCACAGTGCAACACAAAAGAGGTACAATGTACTGAATTAAAAAAAAAATGGGGATATCAGATATGCGGTTGCAGGTTCTTCGACACGTTATCTTCTTATAAATTGTATGTACAATTTTGACATTTTTAGATGAACTTGATGTGTGATCAAAATTTTTGCCGTTAAAATATTGTTTTTGTTTTCTTCTTATCTTTAATCTTTATTAATGATATTAAGAATTGTTTTACCAACTCTAAGTTTATAATGTATGCTGATGATCTGGCGGTATACAATACTGTCAAAACTGCATCCGACTGTTCTGCCATTCAGAAAGATCTTGACAAACTAAGCTCTTACCTCAAAAGGAATGATTTAACGTTAAATATCGATAAATATATTACTTTCTCACATAACAGAAGCGTATTTACGCTATTGTTTGACTTACATGTTGATTATATTGTTAAAAAAGTTGGCTTTATTTCAAGAATTGGTGTGAGTTTCAGTAATTATCACACTTTAATATTTCTTTATTACTCTCTTGTTCGATCTCAATTAGAACTCTCTGCTGTTTGTTGGTCACCGCACATGTATGTATATATAAATAGAATCGAGAGTGTCCAAAGAAAATTTATTTCTATTTTGAACTTTAGATATCCACGTAATTCGATTCTGCTAATCTCGTTACAAAAAAGGCGAATACTGTTGGATCTATCTTTTTTATTTAAATTATTAAATAATTATATTAACAGTCCTGTTCTTTTAAATAAATTTTCTTATTATTTATTATACTCGATCTTCTGATTTATTCTTTGTTAAACATTATAAAACAAACTCTGCCATGAATTCACCGCTTGTTAGATTAGTACATGCTTACAATAATTTAATTTCTGTACCTAATGTACCGGATTTATTTTGTTGTAGTTTACGTACTTTCAAATTATTTGTTAAAGTCTATCTTCATCCTCTGTATACTAATTAGTATTGATTTCCATTTATTTTTATTTTCTTACCGATATTGTACACAACTATATTATGTAGGTAATTGTTTCTTAAATTAGTCTCGACTTTGTTATATTATGTAATGTTTAATTTTGTCAGTGCTGCACTGTTATTGGGACTTGTCCTGTTGTGCATCCCTTCTTTGTAAATAAATAAATAAATCAGAAATATCATGTTTTGAAGTTTTTAGTCTAAAAACAAGATTTTCTAAATTACTGATATGTAATGCCATATCTTTTCCTTTTCCAAAAATAAACAAGACGAATTCTTGTAGTAAATGACATTTTTTTTGTTCATTCTCTCTTTCATAAATCATGCAAGGTTTGTCATACATGCCTTTCGAAGTAGTACCACTGGTAATGTGAAGCATTACTTTCTTTTTAATTTTTAAACAGAGAGGTAAAAAAAACGTGCTGATGGAATGAAACAGTAAAAGACGCAATTAAAAAGGAAAAGGTAAAGTGGAAGAGATATATAAACCCGAAAAGCGAAAATGACTACGAAGCATACAAAACAGAAAGGGGAAAAGTTAAGAACATAATCAAGGAGGCAAAAAAGAAATCATGGGCAGATTTTGGTGAAATGATGTAAAATGCATATAAAGATAACCAAAAATTATTTTATGGGAGTACTGAGAAATACAAGAAAGAAAAAACCACAAATGCTGCTTAATATCAAAAACAAAGAAGGTGAAGTGATCTCAAAAGAAAATGAAATTATGGAAAGATGGAGGCAATATTTCAAGGAATTGTTAGAAGGAGAAGAGATAGGAAAAGAGAAAGATGAGAAGAGGGAAAGAATGACAAAACAACAAACAATAGGACAGAAGTTGGAAGACGAAATAACAGCAGAAGAACTAAAAGAAGCACTCAAGGAAGCAAAATTGGCTAAAGCGCCAGGACATGATAGGATAACAGTGGAAATGCTCAAAGCGGCCTCAGAATCAGCACTTGAAATTGAGAGAGATATATAATGAAGTTTTGAGCACAGGAAATGGAACAGAAGATTGGCAAATTAGCATAATGTGCCCCCTATATAAAAAAGGTAATCTAAAAGACTGCCAGAACTGCCAGAACTACAGAGGAATTACACTTCTAAGTGCAGTGGCAAAAGTGTTTGAACGCATTCTGGAAAAGCGACTTAGAACGCAGCTTGAATGGACTATAGAAGACAACCAATACGGTATTAGACCATAGAGAGGAGTCCAGGATGCCATTAGCATATTGAGGCAAGTAAGTGAGAAGACAATAAAACAAGGAGGTAACATTCACGTATGTTTCATCGATCTGGAAAAGGCGTTTGATCGAATTAACAGGGAAGATATATGGACCTTACTACATAACCGGGACTAAATGAGAACATAATAAAAGGGATACAAAGCTTGTATAAGAAAACAAGGAACTATGTAAGAACAAAGAATGAAAAATCAAAACTGTTTGAAACTACAAAGGGAGTTAGACAGGGCTGTATATTGAGTCCGCTACTTTTTACGTTAGTATTGGATGAAGCTATAAAGGAAGCTAAAAGGAGGAAGGAACACACAGTAGGACATTGGAAGATGGAAAGTATCCAAGTACAAGAAAAAACAAAAGCACACTCAATATAAACCTAGAAATCTTCAAATTTCGACTAAAAAAATAAATATGAAAATAAACCTCAGTAAAACGATGACAATGATTATAAGTAAAAAAGAAGAAAAACATACAATCAAGATAGACGGAGAAACGCTGGAACAAGTGAGTAAATTCAAATACAAAGAACAGGGGCGGCAGGTAGGCTTTTCAACAGCATCAAGAACAACATACTATCGAAGAAAGAAATACCAAAAGACACTAAGCTACAAGTATACAAAAAAGTAGCTACACCCATAATAATCTTTGGTTCAGAAACTTGGACAACAACAGAAAGACAACGTAGTAGGCTAAACAGTACAGAAATGAGATTTCTAAGAAAAATAGAAGGAAAAACAATCATGGACAAAGTAAGAAACAAAGATGTCAGAAATGGAATACATATACAACCTATAGACATTATAATAGAAGTAGGTCAACTAAGATGGTGGGGTCACATACAAAGAATGGGGGAAGAAAGAACAACAAGAGAAATCTACGAAGCAAGAACAACGAACGCGAGAAATAGAGGAAGACCAAGAAAAACCTGGATTGAAGAAGTGAAAAAGGCACTGGAAAAGATGGGCGTTAAGTGGTAAGACCTTTAACCAGAGTCAGAGAAGAATAGAAGAAGATATGGAGAAGAAAACCAGAAGAATCGCCTAGTACCTAACACCCAGTCTTACACCCAAAAGGGTAGAAAGGCATTAGGATTAAGTAAGTAAGTACTTTCTTTTTAATTGTTGACAGTATCAGTCTTTGTGCTTTAGCATCTTTACGTTCCCAATCCTTATTTTCTTAACTTGTAGGGATTCTAATTTAGTAGAACCACTAACTATATCGTACAATTCTTGTGATTTAAACGCGACTAGAATCTGAAATTTCGACAATTCTGATGCTATTAACTTGTCGATTGCGAATTCAACTTCTGTCGACATTTTCGTGAATGTTGCCTTTCATACTTTTTACGTGAATGATACATTTTTTTTACTTTTACTTTAATTAGCCTTTTACACTTCTAGTTCTGGGCCAATAACCTGTTGAACGATGCATTCCAGTGATAGAACAGGCTAATAAAATAGACTTGTACTGCAGCAAATTAAAGATGCTGTCATTATTGTATATCTTTTAAAGATCCATTGTTGTTGTAGTCGTCTCGTATCTCTACCAGCACCAAGTATTTTTTCTGGTTCTAGCGAGCGAAGTTTGTGTAAGCGCTCGGCCTTGTGGCCTGTGAACTCCGAAATAAGAGGTTGCTTTTTGTTGTAAATCTAGCTCTAGTATATAACGGCCTGTTGTTAGATGAAATTTCAGGACTGATTTCCATGTTTTGTGTATATTTAAATTTTTGATGTTGTATAAATTGTTAATAAAATATTTCGTGCCATGTGTTTTCTGTATAGTTTTGTATGCACTTCATATTTGAAGTATAAGCGTGTAAATTTATTGTATTTTCATTGTTGTGATTCTGTACGAACTATTGTATATTCTATTGTGTACTTTAATGTATACGTATTTGTTTAGGATGTTATTTTAACAAAGTGAAATAAAAACATATTCGCCTCATAACCACGGCTATCCAGAACAACGAATTTATTTTTTTCCTTGGGTTTTCCCTTCACCATCCCGGCTAAAAAAAACCCGTTCTGTTACAACTTGGCGACCAAAAGTGGAGCAAAGTGGAGGAAAAAAATGCTGTTAGATCATAGTCCAAGAGGGGGTGCAGCGCCAAGAGGGATCGCAGTATCACGAAATACAAGATCACGCACAAGGAACGTTGAAGAAGATGTGGAAATAAGTCAGCTTTTCGAATCAGTGCGCACGCTAACAGAAGCAGCAGGAGGGAGACCTCCAATCCCAACGTTTTACGATGAGCAAGAAATATCACAATACACAGCAAAAAATAACAGATATGGACCTGGAGAGTATAATTTCGAGGGTTATTGGACCAGAGCTCGTACACCAAAGAACGGTGCAAGCGCCAGTCTCACCCAGACCAGTTAAAGATAATACCAGTGTTGATGACCAGGGGGGCACGCATCCAGCACTAGAAATAGTACATACTGATGTAAACGTACAGGTATGATCAAATCCTACTCTATTGTAGGATGCAGACGAAAAGTAATGGTTCGTCATGGGCCGACGCTTTTCTACCTACTTTCCAAGACTTTAGGCAGATTAAGACGGCATTTATCACACATTTTTGGGGCCCAACACGACATCTGCAGGCAAAACTACACCTGGAGTCCACGCGATACCATCATGGAGACGGCTCTATAGCAAATCACTTTATAAGACAGATGGCCACAAGTCGCTACCTGGAACCACCATATTCCGAACCGACTTTAGTGGCTACGATAGTGTAAGTCTGAAATCTTGAAGCCGTGCTGGGAAATGGTCCGCGATCTTGTACAGTTCCATTTCTGATTCGTTGTATGCTTTTGCTTGTGCTGACGTGTACTATTTCAAATTTGTTCTTTGAACTTTTCTGGGTATATTTAGTATATTTTATTTATAGATATCCCAGTATGCTCAGTGTTGGGCTACAGAAATCGTACTGGGAGGAAATCAGCTACGCAGAAAGCTATTGAAAGGAAAAGAAAAATAACCTGTCCTGCGTAAGTATTTTAAATATATTCATAATAAAGTGTTTTTTCGAAATAAGTAGTTTCCTGTTATTTTTCAATTTTTGTATTAAGATTTCCGATAAACTTGGAAAAAATAAATGCTTGGTTAAAAGCGATATGAAGAATTGGATGGAATCCGTCAAGAGTAAGTGACTAGGCACTTGAAAGAAGTTATTCTTTGTGAAGAGTGTGTTGAAGCACTTGAAGAAAATGAACGTAGTGGCCATGTAAGCAGTAATAATTCATCTCTAATAAAAGTTGAAAATAAGGGTGACCTTTTGTATCCTTCGTCATGTGTACGAAATATTTGTAAAATTGCGAAAAAAAAATATAAGACAAGCTTTATTAGAAAGTGGTGGAATTCACTTGAAGAAAAAGTTTTCTATTTTGTACTTTGTTACATTAGTGTTACATTATTATCAAAATAAAAATATTTTTGATCATATTATTTATTTGATTAAAGCTATTTCAGAAAAAATACATTTCCATATGACTATACCACATTGCAAAAATATAAAAGATCCATCACAAAACCGACGACAACAATAAAAACAAATTAATTATGTTCAAAGGTTATTAGTTTCAGATATTTATATTTTTTGTATTTTTAAGTTTTAAAAATAATTATGTATTTTATTTTAGTTACAGAAATGTTTTGTATAAATAATAATATTGTATTACGGTAGATATTATTTGCTTCCCACATTGAATTTATTCAGGTAAATTACACTATTCTTATTGCTTTATTACTCCAGTGTAACTTTATTTTACAAATAGGTGTAAAATGGAAACATTTGAATAACGCGCTAAAATGGAGGTACACAATGAGTGGCTTTCTTTTGGTCACTGAAATCCGATTTAAGCGATCCCAATCAGATCATACATGTTCTTTTGCTCTATGATCAAGTTCTCCCACTACCGAATTTTGGATTGCAATCAGATATCCCTTTGCCCTCCTGAATCGCTGTTTTACAGCGATCTGACTGATCGGATTACTTGGGATCGCTACTATACTATAAGCACAGTATAAATAAATTTTCTGCTATCATCGCTTTCAGATTCAGAAGATTCTTTCAATTAACTTGAAGATGACGAAAAAGTTAACTGTTAGGTTAATTAATCTTAAAATGTAAAAATAGTAATGAAAATTATATGAAGGATAATTAACATTTATCTGATACTTAAATAACTACATATTTAATAATTGTTATGTCTTTTGACTACAAAATAAACACTGATTTTTGGCAATATGTTTTATTTTTAACTTAAACAAATTCTACATTGAATACTCAATAACTGACAAATCATCTTGTAATTTTCCTAGTACCAACTCCGCACATTCAGGCCCGGCAGTTGGTGTTGAATCCGAGTGGGTAGTTGACCTGGGTAGGGGGTTCCCCCCTCCCCTACCTCCCACCGAAAATTTATTTGAACAAAAACTTTCTTTCACTTTGTTTAACCATTTAACAACTATTGTTAAATGATGTACAGTGAATAAAAAGGGATATTGACGGTTAGGAAATGAGGTATTTCTGGAATTCAGCATTTATGAAATATTTTTCTCACCCAAAATCCCGAGTGGGTACTTTCCCCACTCGGAGTGTCTCGAGTGGGTACAACTACCCACTGTACCCACATTATCTGCCGGGCCTGCGCACATTCCCCCAGATACTAGGGTATTGTCTTACGTCTTTGACACAGGTTGGTTCAGGATATTCTATGATCGCCTAAACTAGTTCACTGTCTGGTTGTATACCTTCATCCGTAATTACATAACCAAGATATTTAATTTGTGAAACCCCAAAAACACACTTTTTTAAATTTAATGTAAGTCCGTTTTCTTGCAGTGATTTTAACACTATTTGTAAGTTTTTGTCTTCTTTATCACGTCCGCTTACAATAACGTCATCTGCATGTGGTATCGCCGACTTTAACCCACAATTGTCTATAATTTGGCTCATCTTTTTCTGGAACACTTCCGGTGCGCTCGAGATGCCAAACGGGCATCGATTATATACGAATCTTCCATATGGTGTGATGAAAGCCCTATATTTCTTCGATTCTTCCGTTAATTCCATTTGCCAAAAGCCGGACGAACAGTTTAGTTTTGAGAAAACTTTACCGTCTTGTATACGTGCTATTGATTCATCAACTGCCGGTAATTGGTATCGCTCTCGCTTGACGAATTTGTTAAGATGAGTAAAATCGGGGCATATTCGGATTCTTCCGTTGCTTTTGACCATTGGCGAACATCACTCGGTTGGTTCATTAATTTGTTGAATCACACCATCCTTCTCCATTTTCTTCAATTCTTTACGAATTTCTTCCAGCAAGGGCAATAGTACACGTCTTGGTGCGGTAACCACGTATGGTTCGGAATTTTCTTCCACTGCTATATTATATTTGAAGTTTTTCATCTTACCGAGATGGTTGAACACTTTTTCATATTTTTTTCGAATTTCTTTACAGTATGCAATATGTTTTATTTTTAACTTAAACAAATTCTACATTGAATACTCAATAACTGACAAATCATCTTGTAATTTTCCTAGTACCAACTCCGCACATTCCCCCAGATACGAGGGTATCTTACAATAATTACAATTAACAATTCGTTAATAATCATCTTGAGTATAACACAAGAACCATTTCTGGCCCTTGATAAAAACAATTTTCAACTTATCATATCAAAACAAAAAAAAAATGTTCTTTTGCTGTACGGATTGTAATCACTTTTGAAGTTATCAATCAGATCACGCCAATACGAGCTGATTGTGCTAGTGAACCGAAAGAAAGCCACGATCGTTGACCCTTCATTCCCCTTCCGGCAGTAGGCATCAAGGTCATTGCCTACAATCATACTTCACGCTCCCACTATGTATATATTCTTAATGTAGTATACGTGCGAATTACGATTTGTGAGAATCTTATGAAATTTTAATTGCATGTACAGAACATTAATATCTACACATTGTCTTAATTTAAAATCGATTGACCATCTCAAACTTGAGATAAATGCAATTAAAGATAGCACTTTTTGTACATGTTTCCTATATCAGGCCATAATAAATGACATAGTTTTCACTGTAGCTTCAAAACGGTACGTCATATTTTATTGAAATAGTTGCGTCTGAACACTCACAGTGTATGGACGTGTTTCTGAGCGCTCATAGCGAGTAAATAACAATAAAAATCGAATAACAAATTAATTATAATAATAATATAATCTTTATTGACAGGAAAAGTGAAAGGGTGAGGTTCAGCCAAAGGCTGTTCTTCCACCTAACCATATATTGAGTATATAACAAATACAAAAAAAAATACAAACACAAAAAAAATAGATTAGTAGCGTGCCAACTGTGTTAAATGGAACATACAAATACAAAAATATATGAAAGTAAAACTAATAATGAAGGTAACATGTTAACATACGGTATAGATACCTTAAGACTAATATAAGAGTTTAACAAATTTCTTAAAGTTATTCACTAACAGAGACTTCATCGATAGCGGTAAGTCGTTATAAAGAGTGGGAGCCAGGTAAGAGAAGGGTCCTTTGAATTTTGTTTTGTTGTAGGACGGAACAATGTACAAATCTCTGATACGTAAAGAGTAATATAATGTTTTAATATTAGTTTATCTTGTAAATATAAGGGAGTCCCTGATTGTATAACTTTATGGACAAGATTCAGATAAAATATTTTTGTTCTGCTGTCAACATCTTTCATATTTGCAAGAGCTCTGTATTCAGATATATGATCAAACTTGCGCACTCCATAAACAAATCTTAGGCAAGAATTCTCAATAAGTGTGATGTTGTTTTTATCACTTTGAGTAAGGTTCGGAACATATGAAAATGCACAGTAATCTAATAAAGGCAAAATTAGAGAATGAACTATACGTAATTTGACAATCGAGCTCATGTCATGTCGAAATTTATACAGATGCCTAAGTTTTAGTCTTACTGCAATAATTTTTTTATTTAAATGTTCCCTAAATTTTAAGTTTTCGTCAATAAAGAGGCCTAAAATTTTTACGAATGTGCACCGTTGTAATACCACCCCATCCAAAATAATATCAGGTATTATGCAGTTGCCTATTAAAAGTAGAGAGGATTTAGCAGCATTGATTTTCAAACCATTATTATGAACCCATTTTTGTAGCAAATCAAGTTCCTTATAGACGATTTCACATTGTTCAATGATAGAATCAGAGTCAATTGATGCAATAATTTGTGTCATCCGCGTACGAATAAACTGAGCAGAAATTAAAAATTGACGGCATATCAGCAACATAGATTAAAAAGAAGAGTGGCCCTAATATTGAACCCTGCGGAACTCCACGGCGCAAAGGGAAAGGAGATGAAGTTATAGTTTCAACATCAGTTGACATGTTAACCATAAAGAATCTACCTTCCAAATAATTTTTACACCACTGAATGGCACTAAAAGAAAAGTTATAGTAATGAAGTTTAGCAAGTAGTAAGCTATGATCAATCACGTCAAACGCTTTCGAAAGGTCAATCTGAATTAAAAAGGATATCTTAGATTTATCAAAGTTATGTATTAATGAATCAATAATACTTAATAAACACGTATTGGTACTATGACCAGATCTGAAACCAGACTGATTGACTGGTAATATTTTATTTATGTTTACGTAATCCATGATTTGATCGCAGCATACTCTCTCAAGTATTTTGGACAGCACTGGTAGAATACTTATTGGTCGTAGGTCATCTAATGAAGAGCAGTCCTTTTGCTTTGCTATCGGTTTCAAAATTGCAAATTTCCATACATCAGGTACAATTCTTTGTAGTAAGCATGAGTTGATAATATGAGTGATGTAATCAATAATTATAGGTAGAGTTATCAAGACCATTTTCAAATTAATTTCATCAAGGCTTACAGCGTTAGATCTCAGATTTCTTAAATTTTTTTCGACCGTCACGCTATCTGTACATTTAAACTCAAAAGACTCACAGAAACCATCTAGATATTTATTATTAAGATAAAAATTAGTCGTGTCAGAGTTTGTACTAGAGTTTGTTGTTTCCCATACTTATCAGGTCCATTTAATATGTCTGGGATATTCTTTGCTGGATCATTATTCACGTCCAGGCCCTTTAAGCTGTACCATAATTTACCCGAGTCTTTAATATTATTATTAACTTCATATTCAAAATATGCCTGTTTTTCTCTACGAATCGCTGAGGTTGTGAGATTACGCAGTTGTTTGTAATAATTGAACTTAGCTTCAGTTTTGTTTTTTTATAATTTAAGACTGCTTTATCTCTCTTGCTTTGCATAATTTTAATTACAGGTGTAAACCATGGACAGTACTTTTTCTTGCATTTAAAAGATTTCAAAGGTGCGTGTTTATTAAAAAGCGCCAAGATGTTATCATTCAAAAAATTAACTTTATCATTAACTATATCTAATAGTAGAATATTATTCCAATTTACGTTATTACAATCAGCAAAAAACAATTCAGAATCGAAGTTTTTGAAATCTCTATAAGTGATACGCGTACTAGATTGAATAGATGTAGGTAAATTAATAATACAAAGTGTGCAGCTATGGTCTGACAAATGGGGGCATTCAATTACATCAGCAAGAGTAAACAGGGCTGGATCGGAGATTACAATAATGTCAACTAAAGTTTTAGAGGCAGGCCGTGTGTAACCTGTAATTAATTGCTGCAACCCATATGTAGACAAAATATCTTTGAAAAAGGTAGTGTATATATCATCACACAGTAAGTTTATATTAATATCTCCACACAAAATTAAATAATCCGCCTCAATCAAATATTTTTCCAAAATAGTATTCAAAACACATAGGTCTTTGTACATATATAAATGTGGATTATAAACAACACCGAATATATAACTATTATTAATATAACTATTTAACAATTCAGTTGTTTAACTGCTTAAATAGCAAGCGTTTAATAATAAAACACAAAGAAGTATTAAACAATCTATAAAAGAAAGTAAAACAAACCAGCGCTAGGCCTCTGGCCTTAGCGGAATAGCAAATACAGATATGGATGACATATCTGTACAAAACTCGCAAAACAGCGAAAAAAATCCTTCGCAAAAAGTTACACCCCAGAAGAGGAAAGTTAGTAACGAAGAAGATGTAGCAAGTCAACGTCACACCAGACAAAGACTAATCAACCACAACAATCAGGTAACACCCACACAAAACAGGTTCCAGATATTAAGCGAAAATAATATTAACAATACACCACCGAAAAATAATAATCCTGCTAAACCGCCTCCAATATTCGTTCCCAATGTCATTGATGTCAAACCACTGATCAATATAATCGACACAGTTGCTAAAGATAACTACTTTATAAAAACAACAGCAGGAAATCAAATCAAAATACAAATAGCTAATGTTGACAAATATAGACAAACCGTAAAGCTACTCACAGAAAAGGATATACAATATCACACTTATCAAATAAAACAAGATCGTGCATATCGTGTAGTCATTAAAAATCTGCACCCAAGCACAGACAAAAATGAAATTAAACTAGAACTAGAAGAAAAAGGACATAAAGTTACAAATATTTATAACATCCAACATAGAACAAGTAAACAACCACTACCTATATTCTTTATCGAACTTGAACCAAAACCAAACAACAAAACAATATATGAAATGCAATACTTACAATACACCAAAGTAACAATAGAACCTCCAAAACCAAAGCGAGAAATAGTTCAATGCATAAGATGCCAACGCTATGGGCACACCAAAACGTACTGCAGCCGCCAACCAAGGTGCGTAAAATGCGGAGAAGATCACAAGACAAAGGATTGTGCAAAAAATGATACTCCAGTCAAATGCGCTCTATGTGAGGGTAACCACCCAGCAAGCTATAAAGGATGCTCCGTTTACAAGGAAATCCAAAAAAGAAAATTCCCTCCACTAAGAGAAAGGACCCCGCGAGACGCAAATACGGCTTACACAAAATAATCTAACCCAAATATATCATACGCCCAAATTACAAGTAATAAAAAACCTGATGAGCCAACTAGTACCCAATCAACATAACACAAGACACAAACAAACTAGAAACGATGATGTTGGACCTAATGAGGAGAATGGATACCATACTAAACCTCCTCACAACACTCGTATCTAAAATGACATAATGTCTCATTTCCTTAAAATATCAGTATGGAACGCTAATGGCTTGGCTCAACGTAGCCAAGAGATAAAACTGTTTATAATAGAAAATGAAATAGATATAATGCTAATCTCCGAAACGCACTTTACAGACAGATCTTACATCAAAATACCACAGTATACAGTATATGACTCAAAACACCCAAGCGGCAAGGCTCATGGCGACACCGCAATCATCATTAAGAACAATATAAAACATTACGCACTACCAGAAGTTACAATGAACCATCTACAAGCGACATCATTAATAGTAGAAAGTTGGACAGGACCATTGGCGCTATCGGCCGTGTACTGCCCCCCCCCCCCCCAGACGAACTATAAAAAAAGAACTTTTCGAGGCTTTCTTCGATACTCTAGGAAATAAATTCATAGCAGGAGGTGACTTCAATGCGAAGCACACAGTGTGGGGCTCAAGACTAGTCACAACACGGGGGCGCGAACTACTTAAAGCTGTACAATGCAAGCGACTACAATATGAACCAACAGGCCAGCCTACATACTGGCCTACCGATATTAACAAGACCCCAGACCTACTGGACTTCTGTATAACCAAAAACATCTCCCACAACTACATAAAAACAGAAGCAAACTTCGATCTAACTTCAGATCACACTCCCATCACCCTAACCCTCAGCACACAAATAATAAAAACACCCAAACCACACACACTAACCAACAAATATACCGACTGGGAGAGCTTTAGAGATATATTGGAACAAGAAACCAATTTAAAGATCCCCTTAAAAACCAAGGACAATATTGACCAAGGTATAGAACACCTTATACAAATCATCCAAAATGCAGCATGGAAATCAACACCCACCATACCAGACACCGATAAAGGCTTTAAATATCCTAAAGAAATAAAACAAGCTGTAATCGAAAAAAGGCGTTTGCGCAGATTATGGCAAAACAACAGAAATCCATTAGATAAATCTCGCCTGAATAGAGCCGAGCGTAACCTTAAAACAATGTTAAACGTCTGGAAAAACAATAGAACAGGAGAATACCTGAGAAGACTCACACCCACACAAACAACAGACTATTCCCTATGGAAGGCAACTAAATATTTAAAAAGAATCAGTAAAAAAATGCCCCCTATAAGAAAAGGTGATGGAACTTGGGCCAGAACAGAAAAAGAAAAGTGTACAAAATTCGTTGAACATCTAACTGAAACTTTTCAACACTTTCCGATAAGAAATAATGAAGAAGAAAAAACCGAAATCCTCTCCTATCTTGAGACACCAAACCAGCTATGTCCACAAGTCAAAAATATCAGTGTAGGTAAAGTAAGTCACGAAATAAAAGTTACCAACCCCAAAAAAAAAAACCCCCGGGTACGACCTTATAACTGGGAGAATACTAAAAGAAATACCGGAAAAAACGACAAAACTGATAACATTCATTTTCAATGCTATCCTGAGACTTATTTACTACCCACCCCAGTGGAAAGTGGCTCAAATAATTATGATATCCAAACCTAGAAAACCGGAAGAGGAAGCTAGCTCATATAGACCTATCAGTCTTCTACCAATATTGTCAAAAAAATTCGAAAGAATATTCCTGAAAAGGTTGAAGCCAATCTTAGTAGAGAAAGAAGTTATACCAGACCATCAATTCGGTTTTAGACAGAAACATGCAACCACAGAACAAGTTCATCGGATCACCAATGAAATCAGCAGAGCATTAGAAGGGAAAGATTACTGTTCAGCAGCCTTTCTTGACATAACACAAGCTTTTGGTAAAGTCTGGCTCGCAGGCCTACTTTATAAAATCAAGAAAACCCTACCACATAACATATACCAATTCATAGAGTCATACCTAGCAGAAATATCTTTCCAAATTAAACTACAAAGTGAACACTCCAATTTACATCCAATCCATTCAGGCGTTCCCCAAGGCAGCGTACTAGGCCCTATCTTATACACCATATACACAGCAGACTTTCCTTTAAACACCCCAAACGACAGTAGCTACATTTGCAGATGATACAGCGGTGTACAAACGAAGATCCAGAAATGGCGACAAGAAAACTTCAAGAACACCTACAAGAAATTGAACTATGGTTAAAAAAGTGGAAAATAAAAGCTAATGAAGCAAAATCAATTCATGTAACATTCACAACACGACGACTTTCATGCCCACACGTTGTTCTGAATAACCAACCACTACCGCAAGAGGACAAAGTTCGATACCTTGGAATGCACCGAGAACGAAGATTAAATTGGACCACCCACATAAAAATGAAAAGAAAGCAACTAGGAATAAAGCTAAAAAATATATATTGGATGCTCAAAAAAAATTCTAAACTGTCACTTGAAAACAAAATCTTATTGTACAAAGTAATACTAAAACCAATCTGGACCTACGGTATCGAGTTATGTGAAACAGCTAGTGACTCCAACATCGATACAATACAACAATTCCAATCTAAAACTCTAAGAACCATACTAAACGCTCCATGGTATGTGAAAAATCTCTCTATCCATAGCGACCTAAACGTAAATACAATAAAAGAAGAAATTAATAAGTGTAGTGCAAAGTACCTAAAAAGACTAGAAGTGCATCCTAATCACAGTGCAGTGAACCTACTGGACAACAGTACGACCATTTATAGACTCAAAAGACACAAACCATTAGAGTTACCCTTTAGATTCAATACATACATACATACGAGTATATGTAAAACAAATTGTACAGAGTGTGAATGTCACTGGACATTTACACTAAGTACACGATATTTTCTAATTGTTATTGTTATAATATTTACTTATTGTCAAAATAGACAGATTGTAAATTAATATTGGGGAAATTTTCACTTTTACAGGGTAGGAAGGGATAGAGGGGAATTCTCCTGGCAACGCTGTAGATTCAGGCTCATGCAGTGAATGTATGTACGTGTTGAACCCTTCATTCTTTCGCCGATTATTTAGAATTAATATTACTTTTATCATTATTTTCAAAATTATTTTATCGTGGTTATCATCATTTTCCATAAGGTTGCTATGTAAAAACAAATTTAAATGACTATTGCCTATTAATTTTCAATAAAATCATACACCAAGGGGCGAATAACAAGTTTTTATTGCTAATCTCGTATATTATAATAAACAAAATTTGTTTATTACATAAATTATTATGTACTCGTTTTACAACAATGTGATCACAACAACCATTGTTTGACAAGAAACATGAAGAGACTGAACACGGAAGTTGAAATAATATGATTAATATAAATTGAATATGAATTAGTAATGTATTTACAGGAACCTGTGATAAAAAGGAAGTTTAATTATGTACAAAATAACAACAAAATGACGCAAACCTGTGTTTGTAAAGTGGACAAACATAAACTTATTTTGGAAAAACAAGTACAGCAACTTTAATAAAGCTGTCTACTAATAAAGAGACACAAGTTTATATTAATAAAAACACATATAAAAATTGATAATAAGCAGAACAACTCCACACAAACAGAAATAAAGATTAATAAGGAAAGTAGTACCCAAACAGTCAACAATTATTATGTAAGAAATTTATTTGGTGCTGTAGAGACATCGAGAAATGAAACTAAATTTGTCAATAATTGGAAACTAAATTATAATTTATTAAGCAATGATGCTGTAAAATTTATTTATTTCACCGGCTTATCAGTAGAACATTTTAATGTTCTATATCATTTGTTATCCCAGTTATGCCAAAGTTGAAATACAGATATTTCCAAAAAAACGCCAAAGAAAACTAAATTTAATAATTTAACATCCAGAGACAAACTACAGGGTCTTTCATTAAGCGCTTCCTATCTTTAAATTTAAATAAAACAAAATGTGTGTGAGATATCATCGAAATTTTTTATTCATTTGAAAGGCCTATAGATGCCATTACGTACGGAATATAACATCGTTTCCGCCGCGGCTTCGTTGGGTGGCGCGCATCCGAAATGTCCAATTTTCGGGTCCGTGAAGTTGGCACGTCATTGGAAGCACAAATATTCTTTTTTATATTAGTAATTAGTGCTTCGTTAGTGCTCTTTTGTGCTTCAAAAATTTTTGAAATTAATTGAACGGTTCACGAAATAATTAACATTATATGATGACGTGCCAACTTCACACTTAGCACATCATTAATAAAATTTCAAATTACTTATTACATCTTTTTTTAGTGCTTTGTTAGTGCTCTTTTGTGCTTCAAAAATTTTTGAAATTAATTGAACGGTTCACGAAATAATTAACATTATATGATGACGTGCCAACTTCACACATAGCACGTCATTAATAAAATTTCAAATTACTTATTACATGTTTTGTTAGTGCTTCGTTAGTGCTCTTTTGTGCTTCAAAAATTTTTGAAATTAATTAAACGGTTCACGAAGTAATTAGCATTATATGATGACGTGCCAACTTCACACGTAGCAAGTCATTAATAAAATTTCAAATTACTTATTACATCTTTTGTTAGTGCTTCGTTAGTGCTTTTTTGTGCTTCAAAAATTTTTGAAATTAATTGAACGGTTCACGAAATAATTAACATTATATGATGACGTGCCAAGTTCACACTTAGCACGTCATTAATAAAATTTCAAATTACTTATTACATCTATTGTTAGTAATTCGTTAGTGCTCTTTTGTGCTTCAAAATTTTTTGAAATTAATTGAACGGTTCGCGAAATAATTAACATTATATGATGCCAACTTCACCCTTAGCACGTCATTAATATAATAAGGAAGGTACAGAGACCATAGTCAAAATCGCAGTGATATTTGAATAAAAATATCTGATGTGGCCAGCATATTACTTTCCGTTAATTCTTTGTATTATGTACAAATTCCATACATATATTTTCTTGCAAAAGATTCTATTTCCAGTAAAATTATTTCATAAACAAACTATGTAAATTGCATTTGGCCCTGACATCTTCGTCTTCTTCTTTAGTTTTTCCCATTCGTTAGGGATCGTTATTCTTGATTCTCTTCATCAACTCATTTCTCTATTTTGCTTATCGTACTCATTCAATTCCTTTTCTCTCAAGTCTTCCGCAATACAGTCCTTCCATCTTCTCTTTGGTCTTCCTCTGTTTCTTCTACCTTTTACTACTAAGCTGTTCATTCTTCTTCCAATATATTATTCATCTCTTCTCATGACATGTTCAAACCAATATAATCGCCTCTCCTGTATCTTTCTAGAAACTTCTATCACTCGAGCCATTTCTCTTATCCTCTCATTCTTTATCCTATCTTTCGGTGTCTTCCCCAACATCAATCTCAACATACTCATCTCTCTGTCACATTCATTTTCTTTTCATTGACACTAACATCTGTCATTTAGAATTTTCTTAATATAGTAGTTGTTTCCATGGTTATAGCATGGCTGGTTGATTTATGAAATTTAATTTCATTAACTCTATATCCATTGAATATAGTGAAAATTATAACGCAGAAGACGCACGTCATCAACCTGAAAAAAACCTTATAAAATGAAATATAACTTTAAAAATATAAAAATTATTAAGAAAAAAAAGTTCTAGTATTAAGTAATGTATTAATGATATTTACAATTATTTCTAAGTCAATCGTTATTCCATTTACGGAATATAAAATTATTTGAAATAATTGTAGTTTATTTTCGTACCATACGTTGACTCTATTGAGAATGACCATGTTTTGTCAAACAATTTTATAATCCATAAAAGGAAAAAGGATTGACTTAGAGATAATTATAAAGTCATTAATATATACGTTTCTTTAATACTAGTATATTCTTTCTTCTTTGTTAAAAAAATAATAACAACTAATAATTTCTACAAGTTATATTTCATTTTATAAGGTTTTTCTCAGGTTGATGACGTGTGTTTTCTGCCCAATCATTTTCACTATATGAAGTATAAAATGCAAAAAATTCGTAGATTCTAGAATATTCTTCAATATTATAATAACATTAAATGTCAGAAAACGATTTTAACAGTGTTTTTCCGAAAAACAAAACTGTTAAAATCTTCAAATGAGGGTACTTCAGGTTGATCAATAATTGTAACCAAAATCCAATAAGAAAAGGAATACGAAAGAATTATAATTTTTAGAATTGTAGTGTTGAAGTTATTGTCTATGAAAAAATCGTCGCACACATACACAAACACACACACACACACACACAAACACACACACATACACACACATACATCATCGTAAAAATGGTAAAATCGTATTCTAGGGACCCTAAAACGTGCTTATTGTCTAAAAACTCATCATCGAATTTTTTGACCCAAGATAATATCTTCCTTACCTAAAATGACGGTAAAAGCGTCTTTTCCGTCTGTAGAATCTATTATATTATTGCATTGCCTAATTTCCGTTCTTGGATTACACTGAAAAACAAGAAATTTGGCATTGCCGGTTTATTACTTGTACTAAGTATATAATACTAGTGGATAAATAGATTTTTACTTACAATACATAGTATTACGAGAATGACTAAAAATGTGCTTATGTAGCAAAGCCCAAAATATTGAACAATATTATTAATATATGCAAGAAATAGATTGAAATAAATGTTTTCAATTCATGGAATTTTTACCTCTCGCTAAGAGAGGTATGGGAATCATTCTAAAAATCGCATATCCAGATTTTAGTAAATAAGCACGGTTTAAGATCCCTATAATCCGATAATAACATTTTTACGATGATGTCTGTCTGTGTGTGTGCGTGTGTTATTAAATTACATCCATTAATGATAAGTATTTTTCACAAATGAATATGGTAAATACTAAGAAATTTGGTATGGTCGTAAAGAGAATAAAAAATACAATCTAAATTTATAAAAAACTAGTATAGGTTGTATTTAAATTAACAAAGTTGATATCACTTCCGGTTTTACCGGAAGTCCCAGAATTACACTTTTCATATAAAATAATCGCAGATATTGTATTGAATAAATTATGTCCTATAATCAATAAGCGTATCTGCAATAATAAGGCAGATAAATGGGTGTAACAACTTTTTCAAATACACTGTATTATATATATATATATATATATATATATATATATATATATATATATATATATATATATATATATATATACAGGTGTTTCAGGACTAGTGTAACAAACTTTAACAGCTTATTCCTGAGGTCAGTTTGAGCTAAAAATGTCATATGAACATAGGTCCTATTCCTTCTAGTTACCAAAATACAAGAGGTTGAAGTTCTATAAATAACACGAAATTTTCTAATTTTTGTAATCAAGGTACTTTCGGAAAACAAGAGTTATTATTGAGTTGAGGAAATTTTAAATAGAAAGTACGTCTTGATGAAATGTCCAACAACGTCGGAATTTTTTACAATTTTCATTACAAGTTGTTTAAAGTAAAATTTTGACATTAAACTGTAGTTTTAATTCAAAAGTTACTAAAAATAGTAAAAAATAATTTTAGTGTAAACCAGTGATACCAAAAATGTGTTAAAAGTTTGAAATATTTCTGCTGTAAATAGAATGCTTTAGAGTGTAAAATTCTTTGTAATATTAATAAATGTACATTATTTAATGTATTTGATATAAATTTTGAATCGTATGTTTTGTTGTCCAAATCGTATTCGTTAATATTAATAAATAAAATTAATTAATACAAATAAGGTATGACTTTTCAATAATAACTCTTGTTTTCCGAAAGTACGTTGATTACAAAAATTAGAAAATTTCGTTTTATTTATAGAACTTCAACCTCTTGTATTCTGGCAACTCAAAATGATCTCAGGAATAAGCTGTTAAAGTTTGTTACACTAGTCCTGAAACACCCTGTATATATATATATATATATATATATATATATATATATATATATATATATATATATATATATATATATATAGTGTGTTTACGGTCTTTTTGTTTTTTTTTAATGGGTGATACTACAGGTCAAAAGAAGGCGAAAAACATTAAAACACCTTAGTAAAATATTTATAATAAAAGAGATATGAATTTTTTTAGTTTTTATTTTTATGGAATTAAAACATAACGATAAGCGCTTTTATAACAGATGTTCAAAGTTATCATCCAGCTGCTGTATGCAAAGGTCTTGCTCGGCGTATTCATGAATTAACGTACGTTGCAAGGCCCATGCCTTGTCGAATTTCCGCCGATGCTGCTTCCACCCGGTTACGGAGGTCTTCAGGGTCGATAATTTCGGTGGTGTATACCATGTTTTTCATATGCCCCTACAAATAAAAGTCCAATGGTGTTAAGTCAGGTGACCGCGGGGGCCAAGAAACAGGACCGCCCCGACCAATCCACTTATTTCCAAATGCATGGTTTAAGTGATGACGTACGAGACGACTGAAATGCGCCGGTGCACCGTCGTGGAGAAAACACATTTCTTGACGCACATTTAAGGGAACATCGTCTAAAAGTTCTGGCAAATTATTTTGCAAGAAAAATAAATAATTATCAGCATTTAGTCGTTCTGGCAACACAAAGTGGCCAATCAACTGTGAATTCATTAATCCGGCCCATACGTTCACAGAAAATATGTATTGAAAATGACCACGACGAATAACATGCGGATTTTCGAAACTCCAGATATGCGTATTGTGGCAATTGTTTATGCCGTTACGAGTAAACGTAGCTTCGTCAGTCGCCAACACACTCAACGAAAAATTAGGGACTTTGTCATTTTTGTGCAAAAACCATCTACAGAACCGTACGCGCTGAGGGTGATCTTGAGGTTGTAAAGCTTGTACTCGCTGTACATGAAACGGATGTAGTTGATACTCGCGTAGTGTTCGCCATACAATGCGATTTGAGACACCTATTTGCCGAGTAATTTACTGGTTGAAGGATTTTCGTCAACGAGGTTTAAAATTTGTACATCCGCATCTAAAATTCGTCGGAACCAACCAGGACCTCCATCACGCCCTTGATTATTTCGCAGATCACCATTATCTCGAGCACGTATTACTAAATTAGAGTACTGATGGGGTACAGGACATTGCTTATTTGGAAATCGCTCTCTGTAAAGACGACTTGCTGCAATTGAATTTTGATGCACTTCCCCATAAATGAGCATCATGTCAACTAATTCCGTATTAGAACACCGATGGTATATTGTTCACTTTTTACATAGTTAATAACAATAATCAATTAGAAACTCACGGTGCACAATTAAATAGTAACAAACTGTAACTGACAGATAAACAAATTAAAAAAACAAGAGAGAAATTTGTCATTGCACAGGTTACTACAACTTTTTTCAACATTAATTTACCTCCCCTTTATAAAAACTAAAATATTCATATCTCTTTTATTATAAATATTTTACCAAGGTGTTTTAATGTTTTTCGCCTTCTTTTGAGCTGTAGTATCACCCATTAAAAATAAAACAAAAATACCGTAATCACGCTGTATATATATTATATACAGTGTGTGCAATGAAACGTGGAACATAGGACTTTAACATGGGATTTTAAAAATGTGCGGAAATTGGCTCTCCTGTACATTTTAAAGCAAAAGTACAAGAATTAAAAGTTGTTTAGAATAAATTTTTACTTAAAAATGTCCTCATTTAATGCAATAGAATATCTGTAGCACTAGATATTTAGAAAATAAAATATGACATTTTCATCAAAATTCAGATAGCCATGGAAATAAAAAACAAATAAAACAATATATTAATTAAGATCATAATACTTTAATATTTAATGCTGAATTATAATAATAGTCACAATGATTATAACAATTAACATCAATAACACTGAACTCAACTGAGATTTCGGTGAATATTAAAAATGGGAAATTATCAAATATTTAATAATAAAATAAATCATACGAATCGGAAGAAAAGAATAGCAGCAAACTAGAGAAGTTTTATTTAAATTAAATGCTCAAATATGTCTTCATTCTGCGCCAAACAATAACCTAATCTATCATAAAAAGAAGTCCTAACATTCGCTAGTTGGTAGCACGATATTTTAGTACATTCCAGGGATATTCTGTTTTTTAGTGATTCTAAATCTAGATATTTGTAATCAGTGTAAATTTTTGATTTTAGATGTCCCCATAGGAAAAAATCATTTGGCGCTAGATCCGGAGACCGTGCGGGCCAGTGAACTGGTCCGTCTCTACCAATCCATGTATCGGGAAATACATAATTAAGATATTCTTTTACAATTTTTGTATTATGAGCTGGACAGCCGTCTTGTTGCAACCATACTTCACGATCATTGGCCAGTTCTTCAATTGCCGGTACAATATCATTTATCAGCAGATCATAATAGGACTGACCAGTTAAAGTGCCGTTAATGAAATATGGCCCAATAATATGGTTTTTTTAAATTCCAGTCCAAACTTGACTTTTTGGGGATATTGTGTATGAGTCGTAACATACAGATGTTCATTATTTTTACGCCAATATCTAAAATTTTGAATATTTGGCTCATTATTGAGTGAAAATGTGCTTTCGTCGAAAAAACAAATATTTTCAATAAAATGTAAATCTGCATTTGCTTTTTCCAGAGTTAATTCACAAAATGTTGCTCTCAGAAACTTGGTTTTAAAACACTTCCTGTTTTATTAAATCTCTCAATTACACGAAATATTGCACGAATTTCTTCATAACTATTTTCTCTGCAATGTAATTTGACAATCTAATTTTTTTCTTTGGTACTAAACAAATCCATTTTATTATGCACAGACGAACAGTGATGCAATTTATTGCTTACAACAGTGTAGACACAATGATTGCAACAATTAACATCAATAACACTGAACTGAACTGTCAGTATGAGATTTTGTTTTATTTGTTTTTTATTTCCACGGTTATCTGATTTTTGACGAAAATGTCATATCTTCTTTTCTAAATTTCTAGTGCTAGAGATTTTTTTTATAAGTAAAAATTAATTCTAAATAACTTTCCATTCTTGTACTTTTGCTCTAAAATGTACAGGAGAGCCAATTTCCGCACATTTTTAAAATCCTATGTTAAACTCCTATGTTCGTACGTTTCGTTATATATATATATATATATATATATATATATATATATATATATATATATATATATATATATATATATATATATATATATATATATATATATATATACAGGTGAGTCACCGAAATCGCCGTCTTCGATATCTCCCTTGTCGTTAGAAATACAGCATAAGTTTATTAACAGAATTTATTCGTCTACTCAAGGAGCATAACGTAAAATTATTTTTACATATATAGGGTGTTGCATTACGGCTCGGCAAGAATTGTTTGTCTTTTTTTAAATAGAACACCCTATATATTTTTATATATTTTGAATTGTATTTTATTCACCTATACGAACATATGAATTTTGTTTTAGTTTTCCATGGCGTCGCCAAGTTATTCCGTTTTTTCTCTAAAAAAGACCGAATACACGCATGGCTTTATAAAGGCTTACTGAAGTTATTTTAATAGTAAGAATTATGAATTTTCTTTTCTGTATAACTGTAATTATACTCTATGTTCTGACATATATTTTTATAAATGTAATTATATAGGCTGTTCAATAAAGCGAATCAAATGTGCTCAATTTCAAATGACCATAACTCCTCATTTTCAAATGGAACACCCTATATTTTATTATTCAGTTGTGTGTATTTTTGTATTATCTTCATATGTTATTAAGAGTATCCTATGAGTAAAACCAATAATTTCGGAGATTTTCACCATTTTTCTCAAAATTTATATATTTAACTAAAAATTAAATCTAGTATACCATTGATATTGTTTTTTGAATAAGAAACAATTGTAGTAATGATAGTATTTTCATTAGCCAGGTTATTATTAATAACAGAGGGATTAAGTAAATTAATTTATTAATATGAGTCTCTCGCAAGAAGAACTTATGAATATGGTGTATGCTGGTCAGGCCCAGACGTCACCTCACGGGTGAATTGTAGAATTATTTCTGATTTTTAATATCATTTTTCTCGAAATAATTGTTATACAACCCCATATCATATTTATATCGTTGAAATCAGAAAAAAATTCTTTATCTAATGGACAAACAATTTATATAGGTTGCCATTTAAAAAAATATAATTTTATTCTACCGTTTGAGAACCACTGGTTGAATTTTTTATTTAATGTATAAAAGTTATTAACATGTAATTTGGAAAGTTTTGGATTTTATTTTAATGTTTTTTCATTAAAATCTATTAGGAACTTCAAGTAAAATACCACTTCACTAATTCACAACTAGCAGCTAAAATTAAATATTTGTTCTCATCGATATAAAAGCCTTTAGTACAAAATTTGAAAAGTTTTGATTTATATTTGAAGGACTACTTCCGGTTGGAAAATGGAGTATATGAATAAAAAAAATGTTGCATTTTATGAAAATTAATGAAAAATATTAAACCACTATTTTCTGACGAAGGTCATGCAGGCGTTATGGGCTGACCACATTATGTTATACGGAATCTAATTTTTTTAAATAACTCCAAGTATTATCTTTATCAAGATGTTTGTATGTTATTTTTCATAAAATTCATTTGTGATAATACACTTTATAAACAGAATCTAATCACTTCCTCGCTGGTATGACGGAAACTTGAATACAAAAAATTAGATAAATGGTTAAGCGGAATGGCTACCCCTGCCTACTATATATGAAGCGAAAATTAAAATAAATTGTTCATGTACTAGAGTAGTTAACATTATAAAAAATTCAACATTAGACGAACATACTTCTAATATGAACCTGCATTTTAAAAACAGTATTATTGAAATCTATTAGTATATGACTTTGATTTTATAGGGAAAACGAGAAATGCTGTTTTCGTCATAAAATCATAGTCAAATACTAATAGATCTCAAAAATACTTTTTGAAAACGCAGGTTTATTTTAGAACTATGTTCATCTAATGTTGAATTTTTTAAAATGTTGATAGTTCTAGTAAAGGAACAATTTATTTTAATTTTCACTTCATATACCGTGTTTCCGTCATACCAGCGAGGAAGTGATTAGATTCTGTTTATAAAGTGTATTATCACAAATGAATTTTATGAAAAATAACATACAAACATCTCTTAAAGGTGTACGTAGCAGATTAACATGGAAATCATTTTTTTTGCAATTCCCTGCTTACCCAAATATTTTAAGCAAAAACGCGTCAAATAAAAGTTTTAGGGCATAAAATTCTGCATCTAAGTCAATAAACAGAATTACTTTTACATGCTTCGTAACGGCAGAAATTAAACATGAAAATGGCGAAAATTACTTTGAAAATATCGACAACCATGGAATTGAACAAAAAATAAATAAATGCTTGACGTTTTTTCTATTTGGACAAATATCGTTAATTATAACAACAATAGAAATATTAGATTAATAAATAAATTTAAAAAATACAGTTTTGTTGAATATATGAATTTATTAAAAATTCAATATTGCGTAACAAAATATGCTCAAGCAAGAAAAGTTTTGTAGTAATTAGTAAACGGATAACAAGTAATTATAAAGATAATAGTTACAATAAATATTCAAATGCAGAACCATTATACGATGACATTCATTAAATATGGAATCTCTTAGATCATTTATGTTTTCGTGCCTTTTTTATAAATTTGATTTTTTATGTAACCCCATAAAAAAAGTCACATGGAGCAAGATCTGGAGATCTAGCAGGCCAGTCAATAATACCCCCTCGTCCAATCCAGCGCCCAGGAAATACCAGATCCAAATATTCTCTAAAGTTCCTAGTGTGCAGAACATCCATCCTGTTGGAACCAGACCTCTCGATCTGGGCGCACAACATCGTCTATTGCAGGACCAATTTCATTTTGTAGCATCTCCAAATAATTTTCGGTATTTAGATTGCCACGTATTTCAATAGGACCAATTATGTGGTGACCTAAAATTCCGGCCCAAATATTAACTTTTCGAGGATATTGTGTTCTTGTTGAAATATTAATTCCAGGATTTTCTATAGCCCAACAACGGGTATTTTGGATATTTGGTTCATTGTTCAAAGTGAAAGTGCATTCTTCCGTGAAAGAAATGGAACAAATTTTGATCATTATTAGCCGGGTTCTGCATATCTACGCAAAACACTCTTCTACTTTCTTCATCGTATGGGACAAGTTCTTTGTGACACTGCATTTTATAAGAATAATACGTTTTTTTTTTAAATATTTTGTATGATGCTGTGATGTACTCCCAACTCATTTCCAATATATCTAGTACTACAGAAGTGGTCTACACTTATCCATAAAAACTTTTTATTGGTATAAATATTCATTTTTTAATAATTTCAAACAATAAAACCAGAGACAAAATCAAATTGTCAGAACATACGTTGTGACAGATAAAATGTCAAGAATTTATTTATTTTTTGTTCAATTTCATGGCTATCGATATTATTTTCAACGTAATTTTCAAAATTTTCATATTTAATTTCTGCCTCTACAAAGCATGTAAAAGTAATTCTGTTTATTGATTTAGATGCAGAATTTTATACCCTAAAACCTTTATTTGACGCGTTTTTGTTTAAATAATTAGGCAAGCAGGGAATTGCAAAAAACTGGTTTCCCATGTTAATTTCCTATGTACACCTTTAAGACAGACACACGGTATACGCAGGTGTAGCCATTTCTCTTAAATAATATATGAACTAGTGTATATTCCATTAATACACACACAAAGACATTATCGTAAAAATGTTAAAATCGGATTACACAGGCCTTGAAACTTGTTTATTCATGAAAATCTAAACCGGTGAATTTTAACTTGATCCTATATCTCTACTATTGGCAGGAGGTAAAAACATCGGTATCTCTACCCAGTTTAAAAAAAAATTATATATTTCAACCGTATGCAGTGACACAAAAAAATTGTTGTTTACCTACTCTGAAATTTTTTTCAAGAAAAATGAAAGAACAACCAAGTATGTATTTGAATTTCGGTTAATTTTGACATTCTAATTCACGCTAATGACATTGACAAGTTATAAATCAAGATCGACTCAATACAACAAAAAATAGGTGTACGCGATGTTTTTGCAAACCAGTGTACCAATTTCGGTTGATCATAGCTAAAATTTAATCAGTTGCTCTCTTAAATGTATACAGGATGAGTCTGAGACGACGCCTCGCCTTTAACTTTTTAATTATAAGTAATAGAAAGAAATAGCTCATATAAAAGTTTTATTATTTGAATTATAGATAATATTTGACGGCAAATATAGATATTTTTTATAAAGTCAGGTTTACAAGATGCAACTATCAACTTTTATTTTTTAAATAGCAACCTATAATTATTTTACTAAAATATAAACCACTACATTTTTGTCTTTTTAACGATCTAATAGTTTTATATTTTATGTATTTGAAAATTTCGAGTAAAATAAGATAAATGAGTTATACGAGAAATAATTTTTATTCAAATATTCTAGGTGGCTATGTGAAAATAAATAATAAATAAATAGATAAATAAGTAAGTAATAATAAATAAGTAACAAACAAATGTATACTTTGTTGGTATTAGCATTGTTATATTTTGTTTATTTTCACATAGCCACCTATAATATTAGAATAAAAATTATTTCCTATATATCTCAATTATTTTATTTTTCTCGAATTTTTTCAAATACATTCATTATTGAAAAGAGAAAGATATGGCGGTTTATATTTTAGTAAAATAATTATAGGTTGCTATTTAATAAATAAAAGTCGATAATCGTATTTTGTAAACCTGACTTTGTAAATAATATCTACATCTGCCATAAAATTGTATATTTAAAATTATAAAACTTCTGTATGAGTATTTTTTTCTATTACTCAAAATGAACAAGCTAAAGAGGGGGGGGGGGGCGTCACCCCGACTCACCCTGTATAAAAATTTAGGAACATAAAGGCCAAATACAAAGTTTTTTTTTAAGAATATTCGGAATTTTTTTAAATAATTTAGAATGTGTTTTTTTTTGTAAATAATTAAATTATTTTTTTGATAGTTAACATGAAATTAAATTTATCTTTAAATTAATATTAATATAATAAAACAAATTCGTAACTAAACAGCCTTTATATAATTTAAACAGGAAAATACATGTGGATTTTTTTAGGTAAAAAGTTAAATATTGTTTCCACTAAAAAAAAAAATGTTAATTATTTAATGAACTGTTCTATGAATTTAAAAAAATTATAAAGAACAAAAGAGCACTAACATAGCCCTAACAAATTATGTGTTAAACAGTATAATATTTTATTAATGCCATGAAGTTGGCACTTCATCAAATAATCTTAATTATTTCATAAACCGCTTTATGAATTTCAAAAAAATTTAAAGCACAAAAGAGCACTAACGAAGCACTAACAAAAGATGTAATAAGTAATTTGAAATTTTATTAATGACGTGCTAAGTGTGAACTTGACACGTCATCATATAATGTTTATTATTTCGTGAACCGTTCAATTAAATACAAAACATTTTGAAGCACAAAAGAGCACTAATGAAGCACTAACAAACGAAGTAATAAGCAATGTGAAATTTTATTAATGATGTGCTAAGTGTGAAGTTGGCACGTCATCATATAATGCTAATTATTTCGTGAACCGTTCAATTAATTTTAAATTTTTTTGAAGCACAAAAGAGCACTAACGAAGCATTAATTACTAATATAAAAAAGAATATTTGTGCTTCCAATGACGTGCCAACTTCACGGACCCCCAATTTTCCATGACTCTGGCGCATAAATCAGGCTGAATTTGACCTATGGCATGGGTTATGTTGGCTTTGAGGGCTGCCGTGGTTTGTGGCTTATTCGTATAGACCTGCGACTTAAGAAAACCCCACAAGAAAAAGCCTAACGGGGTCAAATCGCACGATCTCGGTGGCCAGTTCACATCACCTCCACGTGAGATGATCATGTCCTCAAATCGCTCATGCAAAATGTCCATTGTGGCATAAGCTGTGTGGCACGTAGCGCCGTCCTGTTGAAACCACATGTCGTTGGTGTCCATATTATCCAATTCAGGCCAAAAGAAGTTGGTAATCATCGATCTATAGCGCTCGCCGTTGACGGTGATGGCCTGGCTAACATCGTTTTCAAAGAAATATGGACCGATGACGCCGCCAGCCCAAAATCCACACCAAACAGTAACTTTTTCGGGATGCATTGGACGCTCTTGAATCTCATGTGGATTGGTATCGTCCCAAATTCGACAATTTTGCTTGTTGACGTACCCATTAATCCAGAAATGGGTCTCATCGCTGAAGATGATTTTTCGATGAAAATTAGGGTCAGTTTTCAACTGCTCCAAGGCCCATTCAGCGAACACACGTCGTTGTCTATGATCGTTTATCTTCAGCTCCTAATTCAGTTGAATTTTGTACGGGTGCAAGCTCAAGTCACGACGCAAAATTCGAATTTGCTGACTAAATAACAAATTATGGGATCAACGGGGAGGTGCTGAAGAGGGAAAGCATTTGACCGACTCGACCATGGTATATCACCTCGCTCTTTCTAAAAATTTGTTGTCCCTTTCTAAATTATGTGGAGGGTGGTCCGCTGCCAATCCGCCGCCGATGACGTCAAAATCATAAGTCCCCATTAGATTAATCTTGTTATTTTGTTCAGTAAATTTAAACGACATTTCTTTATTACCATATTGAATGATACATGGAATTTTTGTTTAGTTTTAAATACAGAGAAGAGCTTAATTCTATATTGATTCAGTAAATTAATAAAATATGTTCGATGCGATAAATATTATATTTTAAGCAATACATTAAATTTATTTTTTACATAGGTTTAAATATACAAATTATAATTAGCATGATCGGTACACTTATGTAAGTACTCATACATGAAGCGGTCGGAAGCGAATGTGTACTCAAGAACATTTTGTTTAATGAATTGTCCTTTATATCTTATTCGATTTGCCATATTCGCGGCTTTCACATTCAACTAACTATGAGACGTTGCCATACCGTCAAACAGGTTAGTGCGCATGCGTCGGCATACACAGATCGTACAGTATGATACAAAAGTGTTTTTTGAAGTTGGAAGAAAAACACTAATTATGCGTTCTAAACATTATATCAAACAATTTTTTTTCACTGTTAAATAGTAATATGGTAAAGCTATGTTATCTAATATGTATATTATTAACATACAGTACAAATAATGCATCTTTATTTATTGTATTTACACTAGACTTTGTACTTTTTTGTACATATTGTAGCACGAATACTACCTTAAGGTAGTTGTCACTCGAATGTACCTATTCAAAAACTTGTTCTATGTTCAAAATAAAAATTAAGCTAATGCAGTTTATATTTGCAATAACTTATATTTTTTAACATTATATTATATAAACAGCTGTAAAACATGAATTTTCTTTATTTTTCCGTAGAAAAGTTTTTTTTTTGAACTGTACCACTCGCACTAACACATACACAAGTGTCGTATTTCAATGTTGAAGAATAACTGTGGCATTGTCGTATCTAGACATTTATTGGTACATTCGGGTATAAAAGTAATAAGATATTTTAAGATATAATACTAATTCTAAACTACAAATGGAAACTGCAAAACAAATTATTACATTTCTTTCTTAAAATTACAAAAGTAGTATTATACTGTTTAAAGATTTCATGCTTTTCACGTAAAATACCAGTTTCAAAAATATTTCTTTCGAATGTACGTCTGAAATTCCTTTAGCCTAAGATCACCTCTTATTCGCTAATACCAAGCGGGTGTTAACTTAACTGATACTTCATCTGAAACACATGTACATGGTTGTCAAGTATAATTCTACCTATTTATCATATCTTCAGATTAAAATTTTTTAGAGGCAATAAAATTAAATCTGGGTGGTAAATAATTTTCTAATTTTTACATAAAATCCGTTAATTAGTTTACTATAACATACTAGTTTTTCGATTAAATGTCATAGTGGATATAAAAGTTATAATTTAAAATGTTGTGTTTATTTTGCCATTTCCTATTCTTCACGTGTTAAAAAGGCCAAATTTAATTGCAAATATCTCAGGTACCGCGTGGTGAATTGTTTTAAAACTTGGAGAGCAGGTAGATTATACTTCAATTGAGATGTATTTAAAATTTCAATTAATTCTGATATAATGGTTTCACGATATAACTACCTTAACTCTATACACCAAATACATAACTTTTAAGCGTCATGTTCCGCAGGGGGCGACAAATAGATAGGCAGATCTGTTATAGAAGTAGGTTTAGGCGGGGAAAGGGGATTTTAGTTAGTTGGTCGATACTTTAGATGGCATCAAAAGTCATATTATAGCACAAGTAAAACAATATATTCTGGTTAGATGGAGCACAATCGTAACTGCCATTGTGTTTGAAAATTTGTAAGAAAATAACGGAAGTTTTAACTAACACAATAAACGTTGTTTAAGAAAATGTTCCTTCTTTCTTTTTGGCAAGGTAAGAAAATATATGAAAGTATGTGGCCGGTTGCATTTCTTACATTGATAATATTGCGTCGCAATGAAATGTCAAGTGAATTATGTATCGATTTAACTTTTTTAATATGAACTGTGCAGAAAGCGATATTTCGCGATCTAATTTTTTGTTTGTTATATATTAGCTAACAAAAGACATTCCAACAAAAAAAAAACAAATTTCAAATGTCATCTGTATTGTAGAATCCAATACAATTCGATTCTATATTGTCAATTTAGTAATTAAAATTGAATTTGTAACACTGTAAAATTCTAACGTTTCCATAGGTCATTTTTATCCAGAAAGGGTGAAATACCTACCCAATCAGTGGATTATTAACTTTAAGAAAATTTGGAAGATGCAGAGATTATGAAAGGGGTTGGATAAACAATTCACCCTAATTGTAGGAGGGTTGGAGTACCTGCTATAAATAATGAGCACAGTTTGATAATAATTCCATATTTCATTTACCTGCGCCTAGTCACAAGTGTTTGTGAAATATTTGTTCGTTCGCCATTTTCAACGTTTTTGAAGTTCGTGATCTACTGTGATGTGATTTTATACTACATTTAAGAGGTAAGAATGCATGTAATTCATAGTTTTGTTATTAACATTATAAAATTATTCAGTAATATACATCGTTAATATTACATATAATCAGTCAGTAGATGTTTGTAGATGCAGACACACTAATCTGATGATGATTTTTTTGTTTTTTTGTTATAGAAATTTAATTAAATATTAAAGTGAATAATTTATTTTTTTCGTTTGTTTCAGCTATGAAGACTCATACATGTATTGTACCTGGGTGCACATGTTCCAACAAGGATAACCCTGAATTAGATTTCTTCTGTTTGCCAGTAAAGAAAACTACGTTGGACATTTGGGTTAAAAATCTAGGTATTGCGGAGGTGGTATGTGATACTCCCCAATCCATAAAAGCAAATTTTCGTGTTTGTGCCTTGCATTTCGACGACAGAGCTTTCCAAAAAGCCAAATTGTAAAAAAATATATCAGAATAAATGATGTCGTCGACAATTATGTCAAAATATATGGAAAAGTTAGTTTTTATTAGTTACTTTTACTGTTAATTTTTCTTTTTGTTCTTGTTTCATTGTTGTAAATTATTTTCTTTGTTATTATTTTTGTTATTTTTCTTGTTTCATTATTATTGTTTGTTATTTTTCTTATTTCATTATTACAATTTTTGTTACAAATATATTTTTATAATGTATATGCTTGTTTTATTTTTCTATTATTTGACGTAGTTTCAAGTAAAATAAACTGCCCGCCATTTCATTTGAATTGAAAATAATACCTTTCGAAATATTAGATGTCGCTAGGTTCAACTTCTATAACAACAGATTAACAGTAACACGGATTTGTCAAGTCTCTCTCACAGATCTACATATAAATTGACATAGCTGGGCAATACAGAACATGGCGCCTAAAAGTGTGCCGATATGTATCTAGTAGCCATATTGAGCCGGGGAACTTTCTAACCAATCAGACTCTTTGAAATAACGTCATACGTCACATGATAGTAATACCATGGCAACGGTAGAGACGCGCTAGTTTGAGTTTGTCATTTATTCGCCATTTTTGTGTATTCATATTCATCCTTCACGTGTTTGTGTTTAGTGTCAGCATTAAAGTATTGTTTATTTGTTGGTTGTAGGTTTATTTTAGACATTTTTGTTGTTTATTTAAATATCCTTGTCGTTGTGTGTGAACAGTGACAAGTTAAGAATAATGGTGCATAGGTGTTTTGTGCGAAGTTGTAAAAATCGAGGAAAAATTTCTGGTATATCATATTATGAGTAAGTAATTTTATTTTTCGGTATTATAAACAATATTAAATTTACTTCCCAAGTAAATAAAATTGGTTCCTTCATTTGACAATATTTATCATGTCATAAATGAAAGAAGTTTAATTCGATTTTATTAAAACAAAACTTTTATAATACTGAGCATTTTGTTCCACAAAAATTAGATTGTACAGTACAGCGAAAGTATGTACTGAAAAAATACTTACTTACTTACTTACTTAATCGTAATGCCTCTCTACCCTTTTGGGTGTAAGGCTGGGTGTTAGGTACTTGGCTATTCTTCTGGTTTCCTTCTCCATATCTTCTTCCATTCTTCTCTGACTCTGGTTAAAGGTCTAGCTTCTTCCCACTTAACGCCCCTCTTTTCCAGTGCCCTTTTCACTTCTTCAATCCAGGTTTTTCTTGGTATTCCTCTATTTCTCGCTTTCGTTGTTCTTACTTCGTAGATTTTTCTTGTTGTTCTTTCTTCCCCCATTCTTTGTATGTGACCCCACCATCTTAGTTGACCTTCTTCTATTATAATGTCTATAGGTTGTATATGTAGTGCATTTCTGATATCTTTGTTTCTTACTTTGTCCATGATTGTTTTTCCTTCTATTTTATTTTTCCAAGTTTCTGATCCAAAGGTTATTATGGGTGTAGCTACTTTTTTGTATACTTGTAGCTTAGTGTCTTTTGGTATTTCTTTCTTCGATAGTATGTTGTTCTTGATGCTGTTGAAAAGCCTACCTGCCGCCCCTGTTCTTTCTTTTATCTCTTCGTCTAATTTTCCATTATATGCCATTACAGAGCCTAAGTATTTGAATTTACTGACTTGTTCCAGCATTTCTCCGTCTATCTTGATTGTATGTTTTTCTTCTTTTTTACTTATAATCATTGTCTTCGTTTTACTGAGGTTTATTTTCATATTTATTTTGTCTAGTTGAAATTTGAAGATTTCTAGGTTTCTATTGAGTGTGCTTTCGTTTTTTCCTATAATGACCATATTGTCCGCGTAGCATATTTCTAGTACTTGGATACTTTCCATCTTCCAATGTCCTACTGTGTGTTGCTTCGCCTCCTTTTTTGCTTCCTTTATAGCTTCATCCAATACTAACGTAAAAAGTAGCGGACTCAATATACAACCCTGTCTAACTCCCTTTGTAGTTTCAAACAGTTTTGATTTTTCATTCTTTGTTCTTACATAGTTCCTTGTTTTCTTATACAAGCTTTGTATCCCTTTTATTATGTTCTCACTTAGTCCCCGGTTATGTAGTAAGGTCCATATATCTTCCCTGTTAATTCGATCAAACGCCTTTTCTAGATCGATGAAACATACATGAATGTTACCTCCTTGTTTTATTGTCTTCTCACTTACTTGCCTCAATATGCTAATGGCATCCTGGACTCCTCTCTGTGGTCTGAAACCATATTGGTTATCTTCTATAGTCCATTCAAGCTGCGTTCTAAGTCGTTTTTCCAGAATGCGTGCAAACACTTTTGCCACTGCACTTAGAAGTGTAATTCCTGTGTAGTTCTGGCAGTCTTTTAGATTACCTTTTTTTATATAGGAGGCATATTATGCCAATTTGCCAATCTTCTGGTGCATTTCCTGTTCTCAAAACTTCATTATACAGGTGAGTCATCGAAATCGCCGTCTTCGATATCTCCCTTCTCGTTAGAAATACAGCATAAGTTTATTAACATAATTTACTCGCCTACTCAAGGAGCATAACGTAAAATTATTTTCACATATACAGGGTGTTGCATTACGACTCGGCGAGAATTGTTTCTCTTTTTTTAAATGGAACATCCTATATATTTTTATATATTTTGAATTGTATTTTATTCACCTATACGAACATATGAATTTTGTTTTAGTTTTCCACGGCGTTGCCAAGTTATTCCGTTTTTTCTCTAAAAAAGACCGAATACACGCATTGCTTTATAAAGACTTACTGAAGTTATTTTAATAGCAAAAATTAAGAATTTTCTTTTCTGTATAACTGTAATTATACTGTATGTTCTGACATATATTTTTTTAAATGTAATTATACAGGGTGTTCAATAAAGCGAATCAAATGTGCTCAATTTCAAATGACTATAACTCGTCATTTTCAAATGGAACACCCTATATTTTATTATTCAGTTGTGTGTATTTTTGTATTATCTTCATATGTTATTAAGGGTATCCTATGCCTAAAACCAATAATTTCGGAGATTTTTACCATTTTTCTCTAAATTTATATATTCAATTAAAAATTAAATCTAGTATACCATGGATATTGTTTTTTGAATAAGAAACAATTGCAGTAATGACTGTAGTTTCATTAGCCAGGTTATTATTAATAACAGTGGGATTAAATAAATTAATTTATTAATATGAGTCTCTCGCAAGAAGAACTTACGAATATGGTGTATGCACTTGGACTAGCGGAAAGAAAACCAAGAAACATCAAAAATTTATGCACAACGGTTTCCAGGAAGACGACATTTTTTTGAAAAACTAAGGGAAAGACACTGACGAAGTTATAGGTTTCTTATGGGGGGGGGGGGGTTCTGGTAGGGTTGGATGAAAAATGTATGAGGGAATTTTTTTTTGATAATTTTCAAGGTCAAACGTGTTTTAATGCAATGTAAGATAATATAGAGTTCTTTACAAGTTTTTGATATTAAGCAGCATTTGTGGTTTTTTCTTTCTTGTATTTCTCAGTACTCCCATAAAATAATTTTTGGTTATCTTTATATGCATTTTACATCATTTCACATCTGCCCATGATTTCTTTTTTGCCTCCTTGATTGTGTTCTTAACTTTTCCCCTTTCTGTTTTGTATGCTTCGTAGTCATTTTTGCTTTTCGTGTTTATATATCTCTTCCACTTTACCTTTTTCTTTTTAATTGCATCTTTTACTGTTTCATTCCACCAGCACGTTTTTTTTACCTCTCTGTTTGTAATTTTTGAAGTTCCACAAGATTCTTCCGCTGTCTTTAGTATTGTTTGTTTAAACACTTTCCAATTTTCTTCTATATTTCCATATTTATTTGACCTTTCCATATTTTGGTCTAGCCTTTCCTGGAACTGCTGTTTTATTTCGGTCTCTCTTAGTTTGTAACTTTTAATTTTATTATTTTCTGCTTTTCTTTTAATAACCTGTTTTCTTTCTATTTTGTCTTTAAAAGTCAACGTAACTAAATAGTGGTCACTTCCTATCTCTGCTCCTCTTTTTACTCGTATGTCTCTCACTGTTGGGAATGCTTCTTTACTGACTAGGAAGTAGTCTAATATGGACTTTTCATTTTTGCTTTCCATTTCTCTGGTTATCTTGTGGATTTCTTTATGTTTAAATTGTGTGTTTCCGATTACTAATTCATTTTCTAGACAAAACTCTATTATTCTGTCACCGTTTGGATTCCTTTTATCTTCCCCGTGTTTTCCCAGACACCATTCTATACCCTCATTTTTATTTCCCACTCTACCATTCAAATCACCCAATATTATTATGTTCTGTTTACTCTCATCATCCACCTGCCTTTGTAGTTCATCGAAAAAGTAGTCTTTTTCATCTTTATGTGCGTCTTCATTAGGCCCGTAGGCTACC
The DNA here is from genome assembly GCA_951394225.1 of Harpalus rufipes. NCBI lineage: Eukaryota > Metazoa > Arthropoda > Insecta > Coleoptera > Carabidae > Harpalus > Harpalus rufipes. The sequence goes on along the minus strand of OX596278.1, from coordinate 33,856,328 downwards.
ACTACCATGAAATCCTCATTAATTGTATCCCCTTTTATTTCTAATGCTAATATTCTTTCATTTATATAGTATTCTTTCTGTACACACTTCATTTTCTCTTCTATTAATATGCAAGCCACTCCTGCCTTCGCGTTTTCTTTGCTGTTCACTCCCGACCAGTACATCCAGTACCCATTTGTTAGTTTTTTACATCCCCTTCCTTTCTTTTTAGTTTCAGTTATGCCTATGTAATCTATTTTCCCTCGTCTTAATTCCTCAGTGATTTCTTCTTCTTTATTATTTAGAGTTTTCACGTTCCATGTTGCTATCTTATTCTTCCGTATCTTTCCCTCTTTAATACTTTCCCCTCTCTCGTATTCCATATTCATGTCCTTGTTCTTTGCTGGTTCTGGAGCTTTTTTATTTGCTTGTTTTACTTCTTTGTTTAGATCTTTACTTCTTCCAGTCCCCCTTTGACCCTGTTCCACCTCCATAACTTTCCCTCTATTTCCACTTTTAGAAACCCCAGTTTAACCATTTTTCCCTCATCTCTGACTTCTTTAGCTTTTTCTTCTATTTCCTTTCTAATTTTTCTTTCCATTATTGTTAAGTCATTGTTTATGTATATCCTTTCTCCTTCTATGTTTCTGAGTTTGCTCTTGTTTTTCATAATTTTTGTTTTATCCTCTGAGTTCTCTAATTGTAGCAGACATGTTTTTTCTCCTAGTTTCGTAGCTGACTTGATTTTTACCTCAATCTGCATGTTTTGTTTTATCATGTTATGCATCATATCTTTTAAAACGTTATTATCTTGTGAAACTAGTATTTTGCCAATGACTACTACATTGTCTTTTTTGTTTTGTTTCTCTAGAATTTCCATCCTTGAGTTTAGAACACATATTTCTTCTTTAATTTGTGCATTCTCTTTTTTTATTTTATCATTTTCTTCTTTTAACTTTTTATTTTCTTCCCAAATTTGTTTCATTTCTTTGGCGTATGACTTTTGGTCTGTTTTAATTTATTTCACGTCAGTTGCCAGGCTTAGTAGGGTCTTCATTATTTTGTCGAGTTTAACCTCCTCATCATACTTACTCATTTCATTCTCATTTTTATTTTGTCCGCTTCCATTTTTGCCTTTCTCTGGCGTTCTTGTCAATTTTTTACTTTTTTTAAAGATCTCATGTGAGTATCCTGCTCCTCCGTCGCGTTTCTTCTTTCCTTCATCTGTTAGGCTTTCGTCCGAACTCATTTCGTTATTTGTTAGCTTTTTATTTAAATTTTATTTTTAAACAAAAAAATTTTTGGCGTGCGGACTTGTTTTTTCTGCAATGCTTCGCTATCTCGCACGTGTTTGTTTAAACTTTTAGGTTAGACACTCTTCACTTTCGTTTGGAATTACTTATCACTCACTTATTTCTCACTTTTTTGTATCAGCACTTACACTATACATCCGATTTAAGATTGCTACTTTCAGAGTTTCGTAAATATAGTTCGATACCGCTCAAATTTGAGTTGGATTTCGGAACTACGGTACACAACTTCACTTCACAATGCAGACCCGGACTCTGACTGAAAAAATAACTGGTGAAAAAATAAGAAAAAAAATATCAAAAGTTATACTATTTTGCCACCAATAAAATCTATTTGTTACATTAAATATTGTTTCATTTATCTATTAATTACTCCCATTATCACATTATTTTATAAAAAATTGTTTATATTTAATAAATATAATTTTCTTTCAAGTAATGAATATCAAAATTACTAAGATTCGAATATTACTACATTTAAATTTCCCGCCTGCTGTCCCGGCTCAATATGGCGGTTACTCCCACGTCGGCACAGAAAATATATATGGGACAAGCTATCTGTCAATTTATATGTAGATCTGTGGTCACAATGGCATTTCATTCTATCAACCAAAACAAGTCGTTTACTCAATTTTGTTTTATATTGTGTTAATTCTTGTTGTGTTTTCTGTTGGGTGACTATAAAAAGGTAAAATGTATGTAAATAATAATCTAATAACATTGTTTAGCTCTTGAAAGTTTTATTTCTATTGATATTACAATATATTCAAGCTATTTTCAAGTCAGCACATGGGTCACTAACGTTCATAATTTTTAAATGAATTTCTTCTGTTTAAAGGAAACAATGTATATTCAATAGTTTATAACTCATATTATGCAAAGTTTATAATATGTTGTTAATTTATTTACTGACAAATAATTAACCGTATCTTGGCTTAAAGCCTGATTTATAGATTGCATAGAATAGAATAGAACACAATAGCACAGGGAATAGAAATATAAACCAATGTAAATGCATGGAACCATTTATACTTGAACAGAATGGAATGGAATAGGAAATAACCAAATTTTATTTCTTATTCTATTCCATTCCTATTCCATTCGGCTTGCTCCGTTAATATTCGTGTGACTGGTGTGACTTCGTTGCTTTTGGCCCACCTCTAACCTAAAAACAACAGTTTTTCTGCAGAAATACTATATTTTTTTAGCAAAAACAAACAATGATATTATTTACTCGGTTCTAAATGAAATTAGTGAAAGAAAAAAATAACCAATAAATTAGTTAATTTAGTGTAAAAGTGATACAAAAGTGACGTCTATTCCAAACTATTCTATTCAATGCAATCTATAAATGGTCTTAAAAATTACTATTCTTATTCTATTCCATTCCTTATTCTATTCTATTCCATTCTATTCTGTGCAATCTATAAACCAGGCTTTTTTAATATTCAATATTAGAAGTTTCAATACAAGTTATTAATGATAAATACTTATTAAATTGCAAATAATATAAAATAATTATGTTTTATTTAATATTTAACAAGAATTATAAATGTTTTAAACGATTTTATGGTCATATTTACCTTGTGGAAATTTAATATCAAAACTTATTTCTACAGAATGCAAATATTGGTTTATTTGAAACCACTTGATGAGCATGCGCAGTTTATACCTGCTTTACTGATCGAGTAGGTTGTAGAATACGTCGCCATTACGCCATTTTTGTCGTTTACGTTGTGTTGTGATAGTGAAAAGTATCGTGCTCTTGAATTTTTGTGTTTTCTGGAGAATCATTGTACAATTATATGGTAAATTATACATAATTATCAATCTAATTACATTGTTTAACTTTTGAGAGTTTTATTTTTGTTGATATTTCAATATATTGTAGTTATTTCCAAATTAACATGTGGTTGCGTTAGTGAATTTCTTTTGTGTAAAGGAAACATTTGGCGTATATTCAATAGCTTATAAATAATATTGTGCAGAATTTATAATATTTTGTCAATTTATACAATTTTATTTACTGATAATAATTAATCGTATCTTAGCTCTCAATATTTGAGACTAGAAGTTTCTAATATAAGTAATTAATAATAAATACTCATTAAATTGCAAAGAATATAGAATAATTTTGTTTATTTAATATTTAAAAAGCATTCAACAAATTTTAACGATCTTTTTTATTCATATATTCTTTTATTTTGATTGAGATATCGAAATTCAATATCAAAACTAAATCTTTTTACAAGAAAGAAGGGAAATTGATAAAAGAAGAATGAACAATAAATCCATACAACAATACAAATCTGAACAATCAATCCCAAACCATATAAGAATACAAATCTGAAGAACACCACAGTAATCCAGAATACGAAGAAGATGGCCAAGTATCGATCTTCCGCGATTCGCGACGATCAAGTTGAAACAAGAACAAGTTATGCCCGCATCAGTGAAGATTAGATATATTCAATGAAGTTTCAAGCGCGAAAAGATTTTCCGAAGGTACTTGTAATCCATACCAGGATTTATTGCGGTATCGTACCACACATTTTTTCTATATTTTTTCCATTTTCTCCTGTTTTATTTATGTTGACTCAATTACTAGTAGTTGCTGTTAAAACAATTATAACTTTGTCCAGAACGTATCATTTCAATCTTTATATTCATTACTTTCATTTATATTCTTTTATTTACTTCTTCTAAAGTTTAATGACTTCACTTTGGAGAGACGACAGCAGCAACGGAGTCCTAATTGTGATTCAGAATGCAGTTCGATATAATAACAATGGGGGTATTTGGAATAAGTGCCAACTTCTTTTGGTTTCTTTTTGGCATCGTTCATTTGGAGGTACACGACAAAGGGGTGCATTTATTTAATGCGATGTAATTTATTACCTTCTAATTATCTTTTTAATATTTATTTATCGTTTAATAAACGTATTATTTTAACTAATAATATCTCTCTTATGTTTACACTTCACCCATATAAGTAAAACGTTACATAATATTCAATTTACAAAACAATTAATTGATAATTACTTTATTCAAAGAAAAACTTGATTCATATATATTATTTGGTAATTATGCATTCTTTTATCTTCTTACGTTCAAAATTTTGGCATAATATTTGATATGGAACCATTTTTAATAAATTTGTTGTCAAAGATTCAGTAATTTAATTAAAGAAGATTGTATTTCCGTATTTGTTCAATTTTGTTTCTTTTTTTTATGATATTACATAAAATTGAAGTAATAATATATTTGTAAATTTGATAAGTTTTTAATTGTGCTTGTGTTTCTATTTTTATTATTTTCTTGTTTTAATTGAAATAATGTAAATGGCTTAGTTGGGCTAAGAGTAATGTTTATATTGACTGAAAATGAATTTTCTGTACTTCTCATTTCGTAATGGATTCTATTAGTTGGTAAAGATTATATAATTTAATGGTTAGTATGAAAATTGTTTAAATATTATTTCAGGTTTGATGATTTTGTTTTTCACATTTTTTCAACATAATTTCCTTTCTTTTGTTTATGATATTAAATAATATTGAAGTAATAATATTGTAAAGATAATAATTATACACCACTCTGAATACATATAAATGATTTATTACAATTAAATGAAATTACAAAACACATATCAAGACTATTAGTTCTTGACAACTAATAAAAACATTGTATTAGCAACTGTTTTTCTAATATTCTGGCGGCGTGGCAGATGTCACCACTACTCACTCGGCAGGGGCGTAGTAGCACCTTTGGATGGATTAGGAATTTCTTACAGCTTCGGCCATTCTGCAGAGCGGCGCCTCGACGCTGTTATTTCCTTCAGAGTCTGTATCGCTTTCTTCTTTAATGTAAAAACCCAGGTGCTCTATTTCATCTTGTAGAAATTGACATTTGTCGAGTCGTAGTGTAAGACCGTATTTGCGAACGATATGTAAAACAGATTCCAGTTTATTCAGTCCAGAAACAATATCTATCGACGGTATGATGATATCGTCCATATAAATATGTATATCACCGTTTTTAATTAATTCGCCCAATATTGTGTTTAAGTACCGCTGAAAAACAGCAGGCGAGTTACATAATCCAAATGGAACCCTGTTATATTCATATAACCCGCCAGGTGTGACAAAAGCTGTTAATGTACGCGATTTAGGGTATACTGGTATGTGGTAGAAACCATTCTTCAAATCTAGTGTTGTGAAGAATTTTGCTTCTGTTAGAGAATCGAGCTGGTCGTCCACACGGGGTAACGGATATTTATCCTTTATCGTTATTTTATTTAAATCACGGTAATCTACGCACAATCGTAGTTCATTGTTCTTTTTACGCACTAACACTATAGGGCTTGAATAGTTTGATTTAGATGGGCATACAATTCCATCTGCTATCATTTTATCTACCATTTAGCGGGCACGTGCGCGTTCTGTCAAAGCTAGTCGACGCGGTCGATGATTAACTGGTACGTCAGATGTAAGTTTTATCTGCATAGCTGAATCTGGTACATCTGGGATTTGACCTGGTGGAGATTGGGCTGCTTCACGAACCATCGCAAGGAGCTGACAACGCTGATCGAACGGAACACTATCAGGAACCTGGAGATTGCTGAGCATGATCTCACCGATGTCTATGTCTACATCAATGAAGAAAATAGATGGAGGTTCATCTGAATTGGAGTTGTTAACTTCTTCTTCATGGTCTCGCGCATGGAGCATGAATCTACCATCTTGTGAGGCGAACTTCAAATGGTGATTCCGAAGGAAAGGAGCCCCCAGCAGTGGAAAATCTGGCTGTAAACCATAGTTGTCGGACATGACGTAAAATATAGTCGATATCTCGATGTCATCTACGGCGGCTATTAGATCAACCGTACCGGTAGCAGTAATATTGCCACCAATACTACGCAATGGTTTATTGCATGGTTTGATGCTTACGCCGAGGCTCGACGCAATGTTCGGTGAAATGAGGTTGACTGCGCTGCAGGTATCTGCGTACACAACCAACTGTTTGTTATTAAGACGGATGTCACTTTGTAGAGCTTCTACTAAATGTACAGTGTCGATTTTTGTTGTGCAATTGGCTGCAATGTGTCCCTTTTGTTAGCACTTTGTACATTCAATACTTGAAAAATTTCGAAGACGATGACCCTCTTTCAAACATATGGGACATGTGTATCGTTTGTTCGATTTGTGTGTTTGTTGCTCGCTTGTGTTGTATGTTTTCGATTTTTCAGTTGATGTAGCCGTACATCTCGGTGATTCTTCTGTGTTGCTTCTTTTCGGCGGATGATTCTTTCGAAGTATATCATTTACAGGTTTGTCAACTGTCAGGCGATTGTACTGTTCCACTCGTTGGATTAATTCTTTGATTGTGTGTGGTACAGGTTTGGTAACATGTTCGTATAATGCTTTATCACGAAATCCTCTTGCTATTATTTCGATGGTTTCAATTTCACTTATATTAGGCGCACGTCTGGCTATTGCTACCATTGTGTGTAGATAAGTTCTCGACGACTCATCATACTTTTGTTTACGCCTATCTAAAGTACGAAGAATCTGGTGTACGCCAGGTGGAGTGCCAAACGTATCTTCGAATTCTTTTTGAAACTGATCCCAACCGTATGATGTCGGTAATGAGCGACACCAAATAGCAGCACTACCCTTGAGTTTGGATCTAGCACATAAAACAGTTTGTCGATCGGACAAATTATAGAGAACTTGTGCGAATTTGACACTTTCAATAAACATTTCGGCAATAAAACTTTCATCATCTGGGTTGAAGTCAATCACATGTTCAGCTGCGTTGCGTATATTATTGTAATGTTGGCCTTGATTCCTTGTACTCATATCACTGTCTGGCGTAGCGATAGTACGTGTCTTAGAAACAATATCTGCCAGTCGTATAGGCGTTGCCGTATTCACATTGTCAACTGACGATGACGCAAATCTGCAACGTCATCCGAATTCTTCTTCACAGAATCGGACAAGGTTGACAATTGGTTTTAAATTGCTTTTAGCATTGTTGTAATTGCAGTAATTTCAGAGGGTTCTGCAGTATTTTTCTCGTTAAAGGGTTCTACAGTATCTTTCTTATTAGATTTTGTTTTTGGCTTACCTGTGTCAGCCATTTTGATTGTGTTGTCTATGGATTATGGTGAGCAGGTGAAAACGGTTTTATTGCTAGAAAGATGCTTTTGGTTACCGAATAGATCTCCGGGGTAATATTCTTGTTGATTATAGCTCGGATTCCAATGGTACGCACTAACTTTTCAATATAACCAATTCACGTGTATTCTTGTGGCACTGGAACTGAATTTTTTCAGATCCCACTTCTGAATTATTGTAAAAATAATAATTATACACCACTCTGAATACATGTAAATGATTTATTACAATCCAATGAAATTACAAAACACATATCAAGACTATTAGTTCTTGACAACTAATAAAAACATTGTATTAGCAACTGTTTTTCTAATATTCTGGCGGCATGGCAGATGTCACCACTACTCGCTCGGCAGGGGCGTAGTAGCACCTTTGGATGGATTAGGAATTTCTTACAATATATTTGTATATAGAGCAAGTTTCTAATAGCTTGTGTTTTACTTTTGATATTATTTTTTGATTGAATAGTTATAATGTAAATGTAATTGTTGGAATAAGAGCTAACTTCTGTAATAAATTGTTTATTTTCCTGATTTAATTTAAATAAGAAACTTGGGGTTAGCCAACTTCTGTAATGTATTGTTTATATTGAAATGAAAATGAATTTTCTTTATTCCTTATTTCGTACTGGATTGTATCAGTCTGAGATGTACATGGGAACTGTTCAGCCTCTCACTTGAAAGAGTAATTGCTGACATTTTCTAAGGTTTTTTTTTTTTTTTTTTCATAAAAGTCGATCTAATGTTCAAAATGCAAAACAAAACATTGGTAAATACTTTCTTCAAAGTAAAACTTTCTTTATTTGGTAATTAGTAATTATCTTCGAAATCTCATCTTGTCTTTGCTCCTTTGGATACAGATAAACATAATATTTTGGTAAAGAATCAATTTAAATAACTTTGTTGGTAAGATTACGTAATTTAATGATTAGTTTGAAAATTGTTTAAATATTATTTCAGTTATTTTCGTTTTCATATTTTTTCAATTGTTTCCTTTCTTTAGTTTCAAATATTGCATATGTATATTGGACAAGTTTGTTATTAATTTCTTGATTTAATTAAAATAAATATGGGGTTAGTTGGAATAAGAGCCAATTTCTTTTGATTGGAAATTAATTTGGGCGATCTATTTTCTATTCTCTGTTTATATTCTCTATATTTTTTCCATTATTCCTTTCTTTGTATTGATTCAATTACAAAATAATGTTAAATAATTGAAATTTTCTTATCTTTTCTTTCGTTTATATTCTTTTCTTTCATTCTTATTCTTTTCTTTACTTCTTATTGACTTTACATCGAGAGACGGCAGTAGTGGGGGCGGCAGCAGCATCGGCGACAGCGGCAGCAGCATCGGTGACAGCGGAGTACTGATGATGATCCAGAATGCATTTCGATATAATAAGAATGGGGGTAGTTGGAATAAGTGCCAACTGCTATTGGTTTTCTTTGTTGTTTTGGCATTGTTCATTCGGACAGGATGTACACGAGAAAAGAGTGGCAGAATTTTTCTAAAATTTTCTTTTTTTAGGTGATCCAATGTTCAATTTGCAAAACAAATAATAATTACTTTATTCAAAGTAAAACTTTATATTATTTGGTAATTAACTTCGCATTTTTTTCTTATTTTGCGAATTTAGTTTTCATTATTAAATATATTTTGTAATAAACGATTGTTTAAAAGAAGATAAAAAAATGGGTTCGACTCTATGTTTGAGAAAATGGGGTTGCGTGGCGTGGATGTGTTAGGTTTTTTGCATGTAAATAAATATAACCGCGACAACGATGAATTGATTTTAATGACATACAAACAAATAGAATATTAACACAAACAACAAAATACAAACAATGAAATAAGATAAAGAAATAAAACGAAAGAATCAGACGACGCGCACGGACTCGCTAGTATGGCACAGCTGTCCCCAACATCCCCTTGTCTTCGGCTGCCTCGTTCGCCCCCGCGCACCCTCGGCCGCAAGACATTCCACCCTTGAGGGCTTTCGTTACCTGGCTGTGGCCTTGAGGCTGCTAGGCGACATTCCAACAGCCCTAAGCAAGAGAGTTTTCTCGCTACAGGCTCCCCCTCTGAATCCGACGTTACGCCCTCGTGGAGGATTCTGGATTCCGGCTTTTGGGAGGTCGTCCCCGTCTTCTGGTCGGTTCGGACGTGTCCTTCGGCGACGGCTGCGGGGAATGCTTACGCGGCCTACCGCGGCGGCGTAGCGGTTGCACCGGCGGCGGCGTGTCGCCCTCAGCGGCGTTGTAAACTCTCAACGCCGACGTGTGATACCGTCCTAACGGAATCAATGGCTGGTCCACGGCCGCTACTTCGTAGAGGTCCCCTCTTCTGCTTATCACCTGATACGGTCCGTCCCTTTTCGGCACGAACTTCGCGCTGACGTCCTTCCGCGCATCGCTCAGGACGTGCGTGTCGACGAGCACCAGGTTTCCAACTTCATAGGATGACGGAGGTTGCCGTTTGGCGTCGACGTAGCGTTTGTTCCTATCCTGAAAACTCTCTTGCACATCCCTTACACCTCGCATGGTGTCCATCATCCTCGTCAAGTACGGACTGATTTCGCTGGTGAAGTTCTCGCCGTTGACAATGGCGCGCAGGTCGCGCTCCACCTCGTCGTACGATCGCAGTTCGCGCCCATATGTCAGGTAGGCCGGCGTGTGTCCCGTTGATCTGCAAACCGACGAATTCATCGCATACCTTATGGCGGGAAGTTTGTCTATCCAGGCCCTATGGTCTGTTTGCAGGAGGATTGTTAATTGCGTCTTGAGGTCGCGGTTTCTCCTCTCCACGGGGTTTGCCTCAGGATGATACAGAGGTGTAAGCGTCTGTTCAACCCTCAGGCAGAACATCGCCTGTTGCATCACGGAACTGATGAATTGGACCCCGTTATCTGATGTGACGCGCCTCGGAATGCTATACCTCAGGAACACTTCTCCTATCAGCAGCTTAGAACACGCCTCTGCGGTGGCTTCTTCCAGCGCGAAGAGTTTCACCCACCTGGTAGACACGTCTTCCACAATGAATATCCACTTATGACCCGATGACGTGGTTGGTAGGGGCCCGAACAAGTATATGGCAATCGCTTCGAACCGTTGCGCTAAGACTGGCATCCGTAACAGCCCCGCGGGCTTGGTGTTGCTCGGCTTATAGCTCGATGCACGACTTTAGATGCTTCTCGACATACCGTCGCATACCTGGCCAGTAGTAGCGACTTGCGATACGCCGAAAGGTCTTTTCCACGCCGTTGTGTCCCGCGCATCGTGGTGTTTCCGCAGGATTTCTTCTCGGCCAGCTTCAGGTACCACTAACTGGGCATCCTCGGTGTCCTCCTCTGGCACGAAACGGTATAGGACGCCTTCCATCATAACGTAGCCCCTAGCACGCCAGTTGGGTAGGTCTGGATGGTCCCGTTCCTCGAAGCACCTGATTTTGCCGACTTCGGGGTCTGTTGCGTCCTGAGCTTCTCTGTACCTATAGTTGGTAAATCGACTGAAAAGGTACATACGTTTCACATGCTCGTACTGTCATTTTCGCAGCAAGGCGGCCTCGACAGCGTGTTGGCAACCACATTGCGACGACCTGGCGTGTAGCAGATCTCCAAGTTGTACTCTTGGAAGAGGAGCGCCCACCGGGCGAGACGGCCATCGGGGGCACGTAGAGACATCAACCACTTGAGTTCTTGGTGGTCGGTCTCTACTACCACCTTCGAACCTTCTATATAGCCGCGGAACGTCTTCACGGCGTGTACGACGGCCAGAGCTTCACGCTCTGTGGTGTGATAATTTCGCTCCGCGCTGTACAGCAGTCGGCTTACGTACTCCACTGGCCGTTCTTCTTGTCCCTCCACTTGCAGTAGAACGGCGCCGATGGCGTAGCTGCTCGCATCTGTACGAATGATGTAGGGGATAGATGGATCTGCCTGTCGGAGGATGGGGGCGTTGGTGAGTGCGGCTTTTAATTCGTCGTAGGCTCGTTGCTCTGCGTCACCCCAGGTCCAAGCTGCATCCTTCTTGGTGAGGTCGCTTAAAGGCTTCGCGATTTTTGAAAACCCTGAAACATAGCGTCTATACCAGGAGCATATCCCGTATCGCGCTGACTTTCGCGGGATCGGTTGCGATGCCACGCTCGGTTATTATGTGTCCGAGGTACTTAACCTCCGTTTTGGCGAACGTGCACTTTTCCCGATTCGCGGACAAATTAAATACACCCAGGCGGTCGAAAACATCCTGAAGATCCTTTAGGTGCTCTTCAAAACTTCCCGATAGCACAATAAGATCGTCCAAGTAAACTAGCACTTTTGCGCGTTTTAATCCGTTTCGAAATTTGTCCATGAGCCTTTGGAACGTGGCACCAGAGTTCTTCAGCCCCGTCGGCATGTGCAGAAATCGGTATGTCCCGAACGGCGTGACAAATGCCGTCTTGTCCCGATCCGCGGCACTCACTGACACTTGATAATATCCCGCCTTAAGGTCCAGGGTTGACATGTAAAGGGTATGCCCCGTGTCGTGTAAGAGTTCGTCTATTCGCGGCATAGGGTAACTATCGGACACAGTTACCGCGTTTAACCGTCTATAGTCTATACATATCTGTGGCGGATCAAGTAAACTTCAATATTTATCAAGTTATCCGCCACATTAGCCTCGACCATTGTTGATCAGCTGTTCCGAGGTTACTTGGGAACAGCTGATAACAACAAAACATTATTATTTTGTATTCCTTGTTTGATATAATGTCATAATGTATTAACCAAATTTAATTAAATATTTACAATATATTTACATTATAATTGTCCAAGTGTTTATTTCACAATTGTAACGATTAGGTTATCGAATAAAGATAATCCTTTCGTTACAAATTGGTGACTCCGAGAAGGGATCCGCCCTTCTTTTCAATACTCTTTGTTATGCTCTACCTTACTAATATCTCCAATATGACTGAACAGGCTTCTTCACAAGATACTTCTCCAACCTCCAGTCCCGAAAAAAATTCAGATCCTTCTCCAGCGACAGCCCCTCCTTCTCCAACGACAGCCCCTCCATTAATCGGGGCCACACAATAATTCGAACTACCCGAATTCTGGCCCGACGACCCGGAGCTATGGTTCGCCCAGGCAGAGGCTCAATTCACCGCTCACAGAATTTCTTCCGAGACAAACAAATATTTAAAAATTATCACCTCATTAAGACCAGACTAAGCCCTAGAAGTTCGTGACCTTATTATACGTCAACCACAAATAAATCCTTACTCCACATTAAAACAAGCTCTCATTACCAGAACTACGTTATCTGACAAAGAGGAATTTCAAAAATTATTTTCTGTGTCTGAATCAGATGACAAAAAACCTTCTCAAATTCTACGTCAAATGCGACAACTTATTGGAGACAAATCTATCGACAACACCCTCCTGGAAGAACTATTTCTACAAAAATTACCTCATCATGTACAGGTAATGCTGACAACGTCACCTGTCAATCTCGAAAAGAAAGCTGACAAGCAGACAAAATTATGGAAATTTCAAGACAATCCATCGCAACAGTAATTTCACGGGTAGATGAGCTACAAGAAATTAAAAAAGATATACAAGAACTCGAGAAAATCATTACAAAATTACCAGTGACACCGCGCAGAACAGAACATCAAGATACAAGTTCTTCTAGTCTATACTGCTGGTATCATCTGACATTTGGCAATAAAGCCAAAAAATGCGTGGCCCCATGCAAATGGACTACCAACAAACCAACAAAAGAAGTTGGTCTTACGACCAAATATCCACTGCTTCCTACCCCTAATACTAACGTCATTTACAGTGTTAGCAAATCTTCACCTTCCCTCTTGTTCCACGTTTCTGATGCGATATCCGGACGTAAGTTCTTAGTGGATACGGGTGCGGAGGTAAGTATAATTACCCCAAATACTACACATCATCATCTAAAACAAAAATTAACCCTACAAGCCATCAATATAGCTACATTCGGAAGCACTACACTAACATTAGACTTAGGATTACAAAAAACATTTACCTAGAAATTCATTATAGCCAATGTCAAATATTCAATTTTAGGTGCAGATTTTATCCATCATTTTAATCTCAGTATTGATTTACGTAATAAACGTCTAACAGAACATTCTAAATTATCTTTTGTTCCTATTTGTAATTTATCTAAAAATATTCAAAACACAAACAAATATGAGAAATTGCTCTCTAAATTTCCAAGTTTGACAGATCCTTTGAAAGTAAAACGTCAAATTAAACACAAGGTGACCCATCAAATTCTGACAGATGGCTCACCTGTTTTCTCAAAGCCTCGCCGATTACCACCCGAACGTCTAAATTTCGCAAAAAATGAATTCCATAAATTAATAGACATGGGAGTTATCAGGCCATCCATCAGCAACTGGTCATCACCACTGCACCTTGTACAAAAACCACCCCCGGACTTATTTAGACTTTGCGGAGACTTTCGAGCGTTAAACAACATAACACTACCAGACAGATATCCTTTATCCCATATCCAAGATTTCGTGATAAACTTACAAGATAAAACAATTTTTTCAAAAATAGATTTAACAAAAGCTTACCATCAAATTCCAATGCATAAAGACTCCATTGAAAAAACAGCTATAACAACACCTTTCGGCCTATACGAATATTTAGTCATGCCTTTTGGTCTTCGCAATGCTGCACAAACATTCCAACGTTTTATCGATGAGGTAACACGTGGTCTAAATTTCTGCTTTGCATACATTGATGACATACTTATTGCAAGTGACACACCAGAAGAACACGAAAAACATTTAAAGACTCTCTTCAATAATAATAATAATAATAATAATAATAATAATAATAATAATAATAATAATAATAATAATAATAATAATAATAATAATAATAATAATAATAATAATAATAATAATAATAATAATAATAATAATAATAATAATAATAATAATAATAATAATAATAATAATAATAATAATAATAATAATAATAATAATAATAATAATAATAATAATAATAATAATAATAATAATAATAATAATAATAATAATAATAATAATAATAATAATAATAATAATAATAATAATAATAATAATAATAATAATAATAATAATAATAATAATAATAATAATAATAATAATAATAATAATAATAATAATAATAATAATAATAATAATAATAATAATAATAATAATAATAATAATAATAATAATAATAATAATAATAATAATAATAATAATAATAATAATAATAATAATAATAATAATAATAATAATAATAATAATAATAATAATAATAATAATAATAATAATAATAATAATAATAATAATAATAATAATAATAATAATAATAATAATAATAATAATAATAATAATAATAATAATAATAATAATAATAATAATAATAATAATAATAATAATAATAATAATAATAATAATAATAATAATAATAATAATAATAATAATAATAATAATAATAATAATAATAATAATAATAATAATAATAATAATAATAATAATAATAATAATAATAATAATAATAATAATAATAATAATAATAATAATAATAATAATAATAATAATAATAATAATAATAATAATAATAATAATAATAATAATAATAATAATAATAATAATAATAATAATAATAATAATAATAATAATAATAATAATAATAATAATAATAATAATAATAATAATAATAATAATAATAATAATAATAATAATAATAATAATAATAATAATAATAATAATAATAATAATAATAATAATAATAATAATAATAATAATAATAATAATAATAATAATAATAATAATAATAATAATAATAATAATAATAATAATAATAATAATAATAATAATAATAATAATAATAATAATAATAATAATAATAATAATAATAATAATAATAATAATAATAATAATAATAATAATAATAATAATAATAATAATAATAATAATAATAATAATAATAATAATAATAATAATAATAATAATAATAATAATAATAATAATAATAATAATAATAATAATAATAATAATAATAATAATAATAATAATAATAATAATAATAATAATAATAATAATAATAATAATAATAATAATAATAATAATAATAATAATAATAATAATAATAATAATAATAATAATAATAATAATAATAATAATAATAATAATAATAATAATAATAATAATAATAATAATAATAATAATAATAATAATAATAATAATAATAATAATAATAATAATAATAATAATAATAATAATAATAATAATAATAATAATAATAATAATAATAATAATAATAATAATAATAATAATAATAATAATAATAATAATAATAATAATAATAATAATAATAATAATAATAATAATAATAATAATAATAATAATAATAATAATAATAATAATAATAATAATAATAATAATAATAATAATAATAATAATAATAATAATAATAATAATAATAATAATAATAATAATAATAATAATAATAATAATAATAATAATAATAATAATAATAATAATAATAATAATAATAATAATAATAATAATAATAATAATAATAATAATAATAATAATAATAATAATAATAATAATAATAATAATAATAATAATAATAATAATAATAATAATAATAATAATAATAATAATAATAATAATAATAATAATAATAATAATAATAATAATAATAATAATAATAATAATAATAATAATAATAATAATAATAATAATAATAATAATAATAATAATAATAATAATAATAATAATAATAATAATAATAATAATAATAATAATAATAATAATAATAATAATAATAATAATAATAATAATAATAATAATAATAATAATAATAATAATAATAATAATAATAATAATAATAATAATAATAATAATAATACTTTATTACCCAACAGTAAACCAATTACAGGGTATATTGAACAACATAAAATAAGAATTATATATATATATATATATATATATATATATATATATATATATATATATATATATATAAAATAAAATATAAGCAAGGTGTTTTACATAAATATATCTTCATACGTCTTGTTGGCATAGCGGCACATAATGTAAATGGGTGAACGATGAAGGACATCAGTACGGCAAGCGGCAAGGTAAAAAGTGTTAGCGTATCTGGAGGCAATCCTTGGGACATGGAACGAAATCCGGGACAAAGGAGATGGAGCATCTACCTTGTTGTGGACCAGCGACCACAGGAATCTGCTACTTGAATTTTCACGCCTGGAACTGAGGGTGGGCATGGAGTGACGCTGTAGGAGAACCTGTTGATCAATTCCTCTATCTGGATAGACATTATCAATTATGAAAGACAAGAATTTTAAAAATTTACGATAAATCCTGTCCAAGGCCATGGATTGATTTAAAGTGGAAGGAAACCAAATTAAGCCAGCATATTCCAATTTGCTCAAAACTAAGGCAGAAAATAAAGATTTTATTACAGTTATATCTTTAAATATTTTAGATATTCTAATAATAAAGTTTAGTGTCCTGCTAGCGGTACGACACACATTATTTGTATGTTCGAGAAAAACAAAATTGAAGCAAAAAGTGACACCAAGATCTTTTATAGAGGAGTTCTGAACAAGATTAACTGCCTGCATTGTGTACGAATAATTTATTTTATTGATACGGCGCGTATAGGTTACAGAACAACATTTACTGATATTTAATTTTAGGTTATTTTTATTACACCACTCAACCATGTTATTAATATTACTTTGAAGTAGTGAGCAATCGTTGAGAGAATTAATTTTGGTGAATATTTTAATATCATCCGCATAAGCAAGTACTTCACAAGTAAAAGATTGAATGAGTTCATCAATAAATATAATAAATAAGAGTGGGCCTAGGTTAGATCCTTGCGGTACGCCAGAGGTTGATTGAAAAGGGCAAGAAGAGTGAAGAAGTGAGATTCAGAGTGCAGTGCAGCAGTAATAACAGAGTTAGTTATTTATATTATATATATATATATATATATATATATATATATATATATATATATATATATATATATATATATATATATATTTAATTATAAACATTACAAATATAAATTATGACAGTTTTGACATTAGGTCAAATTATTAATTCCTGTTACCTAGCAACAGATTATAGTGATGTGCAAATTTAAAGTCAAAGGTTGCTTATTTCAACACTCCTCCTCAATCTGACAATTTAAATTTGCTTTAGAATATATAACAGTTATACAACACATTTTACAAAAGAATTAATTACAAAAGAATGAATAACAAATTTACAATTTTACATTACAATGGATTAATCCTAAACTCTGCCTCAGTCTTTCAAAAGTTCCTTTACTCATCCCTTTGTTTAGAATATCAGCCTTCTGCTTTTCCGTCGGTATGTATCTCACTTCTATCTCGCGTGTTGTGTGAAGATCTCTGATATAGTTGTATTTGATGTCTATATGTTTCAATCTGCTGTGTTGCCATCTCTGGAGTAGATGAATACAGGCTTGGTTATCTTCCCAGATTGTCACTGGTTTATTACAATCAATTCCCAGTTCCTGTAGGAGTCCTTTGAGCCAAACAAACTCTGTTCCAGCAGTGGCAAGAGCTACATACTCTGCCTCTGTCGAGGACAATGCAACTGTCGATTGTTTCTTGGTTGTCCAGCTAACAGTGGCACCCAAAACTTCGAAGAGAAAACCAGAAATTGATTTACGGTCTTTCTCACCTGCCCAGTCAGAGTCTGCATAGCCGACTAATGGGGTTGAATGACCCTTCGGGTAAAATAATCCAATATCCTTGGTTTCTTGGATATATCTGAGTATTCTTTTCAAACCTATCCATTGGGCTTCTGTGGCGTTGCTTTGAAATCTGCTGAAGAAGTTTACCGATGCGCTCAGGTCTGGTCTTGTGGTCAGCATGACGTACATCAGGCACCCTACGAGTTCCCTATATGGTTTATTTTCAATTATACACATTGAATTTGTATCTGAAGGTGGCTTTGCTTCCATCGGTGTTTTACTTCCTTTACAGTCTTCCATGTTGAAGCGTTCTAATAATTTTTGAAGATAATTTTGTTGACCAAGTATCATTCCCTGTCTTGTCCTTTCTATTTTTATTCCAAGAAAGTTACAAAGAGTTCCAAGGTCCTTCATTCGAAATTCTTTTTCCAGGTAAATTTTAGTCTCATTTAACAAAGTTTCATTGCTACTTGCCATAAGTATGTCATCTACGTATAGCAGGAGATAGATTTTCGATCTTCCGTTGGATTTTTGATATAAGCATTTGTCATATTGTGATTGACAAAATCCAAGATTCTTGACATACTTATCAAATTTCAAATTCCAAGCACGGGGGGCTTGTTTTAGACCATAAAGCGATTTCTTGAGTTTGCATACTAAATTGGAATCACCTGTGAAACCTTCAGGCAGTGTCATGTAAATTTCCTCTTCCAGGTCGCCATGGAGAAATGCATTTTTGACGTCCATTTGTTTTGTCTTAAGGTCTTGATTATTTATGACAGCTAGAAGTGTTCTCAGAGTATTCATCCTAGCTACTGGAGCATAAACTTCATCGTAATCAAACCCTTTTTGCTGTGAACATCCTTTAGCAACTAATCTCGCTTTATATTTGACTTTTCCGCTTCCGTCTTGTTTAATCTTAAATACCCACTTGTTATTTATAGCTTTCTTTCCTGATGGTAGTTTGCTTATAGTCCAAGTATTATTTTCCTTCAGTGCTGATATTTCTTCTTGTACTGCGGCATACCAGTCTTTTGAATCATCTCGACCTTCTATTTCTTTGTATGTGCTAGGAACATCATTTACATATATTTCAGCATTTAAAGCCAGTACTACGTAATCTTGCAAATATTTTGGTGTTGATTTTATCCTGGTACTTCTTGTTACTTCTACATTTTCGTTTTCTCTTTCTGCTGAATCTTGTATTTCACCATCTTGTGCTTCATTTATTCTTGATTTCTCTTCGTGTTCCTTTTCCTGAAGATCTTCTCTTTGGTCGCTTTCTCCTCCTTTTTCAGATATCCCAGATTCGCCTCCGTGACCATAGAAATCCGCTGAGTAATCACTCGATTGGATTCTTTGGGGACTTTCATCGAAGATAACATCTCTTCCTGAATATACTTTGTTCTCTTCGGGTACCCAGAGTCGATATCCGTTATTGCAATATCCAAGCATATAACATTCTTTAGTTCTAGAATTAAACTTTCCTCCAACGAGTGTTTTTGGTATATGCAGATATGCTTTGCAACCAAAAACTTTCAGTTTCTTCATATCTGGTTTCATGCCATACCATTCTTCTGCCGGGACTTTATCTTTAAGCGCATTGGTTGGGCATCTATTTATCAAATAAACAGCTGCTAGAACTGCTTCAGTCCACATTTGTTTCTCTAATTTTGATTCAAGCAGCATACATCGTGCTTTTTCGGTAATCGTCCTATTCATTCTCTCCGCAACACCATTTTGTTGTGGGGTATGACGAATTGTGAATTCATATTGAATACCGCGTTCTTCAAAATAATCTTTCATATGATTTGAGAGATATTCGCGTCCATTGTCGCATCTAAATCTTGTGATTTTCAAATTGAAGTGTGTTGTAGCCATTGCTTCATAAATTTTAAAATATCGAAATACTTCATGTTTGCCTGTTAAAGGATAAGCCACAGTGAAATGAGTATAATCGTCTATGAATGTGAGTATGTATTATTTCTTCTTATCATAGGATTCTGGAGTAACCGGACCAAACAAATCACTGTGAACTAGTTGGAGAGGCCTTCTAGCACGAGGGCGTTCTTGTTGATGTGGTAACTTTGTTTGTTTTCCTTTTACACATATTGGGCATATTTGTGTTTCATTTTCCGAAAAATTCGTGTCCAAACCATTTACTATCTTCTTTAGTTTCTGTAATGAACTTATCCCAATATGTCCTAGTCGACGGTGCCACAGCTCGGCCCCTTTTGTTATTTCACATATATTGGCGTAATCTTCTTTCCAGCCAAATTGAAGTTCATACAATTTGTGTTTTCTATGGGCTACTGCAATTACTTTATTATTTTTATAAATAATTCCTTTTCCACATTCAAATACAATTGAAAAACCATTTCTTTCTAAAACTGATACAGACAGTAAATTAAATAATAGGCCAGGTACATAAAGTACATCCTTGATTTTTATGTTCTTTGGATTACCATTTACAAATGATTTTATATGGATTTCACCAATTTTCTTTGCTTTCATGGAGGAACCCGTTTTAGCACTTTTTATACAAATTGGTTGTTCAAGATCTCTTCCATTCAATAAATATTTGTCAGAACTTACCAGATGTTCGGATGCGCCTGAATCTAGGTACCAATTTATTGTTTCAGTCTTATCTTTTCCGGATAAGAAACAGAAATTTTCTTCATCCGTGTTTTGTGCAAGATGTGCATTATTTCCATTTTTATAATTTTGCTGCCAATTGGACTGTTTTCTGCATTCCGAACGAAAATGACCAAATTTTCCACAGTTATGACATCTGTGTGTTTTTCTGTTTGCGGTCTTGTTTTTGTTGTTCGAAGAACTGTACTTTTTCTGTTGTTGAGAGGGCGCCGGAAAAGCTACCGGAGGTTGAGTTTCTATATTTGGTTTTGACCCTTGTCGTTTGGCTTGTTCGTCTAGCAAACGATTTTTTACGAAACTTAATTTTAGTTGCTCATTCGAAAGCGTCTCTATAGCTGTCACTACAACGTCATATTCAGCTGGCATTGTCAGCAGTAAATGACAGACTATATCTGTTTCTTCTAGTGTAGCACCAGTAGAGCGTAAATCTCTAATCAATTTATCAAAATTTAAAAAATGAGATTCCATTGTACTTTCAGTAGGGTTGAACTTCATACTGAGTAATGTTTTTCTAATCAATAATTGGCTAGCTATTCCTTTCCGAGCAAACGTATTTCTCAATGTTTTCCATATGTCATAAGAAGTAGTTTGGTCTTTGACATATTCAAGGTGTGAATCAGAAATTCTTTGAATGATAGCGGACTTGCATTTTTTGTCCCTTTTGACCAGTATAGCCTTTTTCTGATCACTTTGAATTTTATCCAATTCTTTTGCATCCACCGCAGTTTTTAAATCTTCCAGTGGGGTATTAATGTATTCTAGGAGTTCATGTTCGTCCAAATACGTTTCAATACGAAATTTCCAATTGTCATAATTAGTACCGTTGAATAATGGAATTTTGTAATGTTCTTCCTCTGCCATTACCTCAAAATTTTCGGGACTCAGTTCAATTCAATAAATTCCAGTAATATATACTGTACCTGGGCCCATAACCTGAAGGAGTGAGATTCAGAGTGCAGTGCAGCAGTAATAACAGAGTTAGTTATTTATATTATATATATATTTAATTATAAACATTACAAATATAAATTATGACAGTTTTGACATTAGGTCAAATTATTAATTCCTGTTACCTAGCAACAGATTATAGTGATGTGCAAATTTAAAGTCAAAGGTTGCTTATTTCAACAAAGAGAAACCATTATAGGTAACGTAACATTGACGATTATTCAAGTATGAGTGCAGTAAATTGACTAAGGACGGGTCTGCACCTAAAGCACTTATTTTATTCAGAAGTAATCCATGATCTATGGTATCAAAGGCACTAGAAAAATCAGTGTAAATTACGTCAACTTGGCTACATTCGTCGATAGTTTCAGAGACAAACTGTGAAAAGGATGCCAGATTTGTAACCGTTGAGCGTCCACGCATAAAACCGTGCTGTTCAGGTGAAATGAAAGAAGAAACATTATTGTATATGATGCGGTATATTACAATTTCAAAAATCTTACTGAAGTTATTTAAGATTGAAATAGGACGGTAATTACTAATAATAGCCTTATCATTCTTTTTGAAAACAGGAGTTATCCTTGTTTGTTTCCAGCGTTCTGGAAAAGTAGAGCTAGCTATAGC
This sequence comes from Harpalus rufipes, assembly GCA_951394225.1. NCBI lineage: Eukaryota > Metazoa > Arthropoda > Insecta > Coleoptera > Carabidae > Harpalus > Harpalus rufipes. The sequence continues at coordinate 33,833,874 of OX596278.1, read as the reverse complement.
TAAATTAATTATTAAGACGAGGGTTTGCGCTAAAACAAACCTAGTATCTCTTATAATAAAACTCGGAATTTGATCTTCACCGGCTGTAAATTTATTAGAGAATGAGGACATAATTGGCAAAAGATCTTCTTCAGTAACACGGGGTAAAGAAAATGATAAATGAGAGGTGAAATCAGAGGATGGGATATAAGGTGTGCTAATAGAAAATGAATGAGTGAAATGTTTAGCGAAGGCATCGACTATATCTTGGGGGTTGCTGTACTCACATTGCTCGTCACGAAGTTTACCAGGGATACGAGTAGTTCCTTGTTTTAATCTAAGATATTTCCAAACATCTGACGGTTGATTTTTAATATTTGTTTCTGCGCATTGCACAAATGAACTATATGCTTCCTGAATCTGAATTTTTATGAGAGATCTTAATCTTTTGAATTCTTCAAGATAATATGCATTTCTAAATTTTAGCCATTTTTTCCTGTAATACTCCTTACTTTTAATATTAAATTTTATTTGAGAAGTGAACCAAGGTGGAAAATTTGATTTCTTATAGGTAAATTTGGGAACTGACTCATTTATAATGGAATATAAGCTATTATAAAATTGATTAAGTGCATGATTAACATCTGAATATTCGTTGAGAAATGACCAGTCTGTATTAAAAATGTCATCGTAAAGTTTAATAAAATTTGCTCTACGAAAGTTGTACCGAACGTTGGTAGCAGATGGGAACTTTGTTTGTGTCATAATTGGTTCAATATCAAAATCTAGTACTAAAGATGGGTGATAGACGTGAAGAGTGTGGTCTTCAGGTACCAATGAAGTATCCGATTTTTTAAACATCAATTTAGCATTTGGCTTAGATAAAACTAAATCTAATTTAGTATGATTTCCCAAATCAGTATTATTATAATGAATAAAATTCAAAGAAGAACAAAAGTTTCCGAAGCAAGAAGATTTAGAACAATTAACAGAACTATTTGTAAATAGATTAGGCAAATTAAAATCACCCAGTAGTACAATATTCTCATAAATATTTTCATTAAAAAGTAAAAGCTCCAATTCATCAAAGAAAATTTCAATATTACTACAATTAACATCTGGTGGGATATAAATTAAGATAAAAGTAACAAATATATTGTTAAATTGACATTTACAAACAATAAGATCGATTAAAGGAACCGAAGACTGAATATTTGAAGTGTCACATATAGTGTAATTGATGCGGTCATCTAGAGAAATTAAAACTCCACCCCCTCTAGAACGCCCAACCTTTGTAAAATCACGATCACATCTAATTATATTATAGTGGGGAGGAAAGAATTCTGAATTTCTAACAGATATATTAAACCAAGTTTCAGTTATGAATATTGCATCGAAAGACTCCGAACAGCAATTGGGATAAAATATATGACTTTTAGAATTAAGTCCCCTGGTGTTTTGATAATAAAACGTTAACGAGATGAGTTCACTGTTGGGCAGTTTTAGTTTAAAGACTTTACAATCTTAGGTGAATTATAAACATATTTTATGGTAAGATTATTTTCCCCATTAGCCAGTCGTTTGTTTAGTTCTTGTTTTATTGCCTTGTAATATTCAATTTGACGAGGTGTTTTGTCTCTAGATATATTAATGTTAGTCCATTTTTCAATAGATTTTAATTTATTAGTGTTACGTAAAATTTTATTTACATCATCTCTGGAAGAAAGAAACATCTTAATTGGACGAGGGCGCGAGGAAGTAGCATCAAATCTACCCAAACGAATAGTTTTAATAATAGTAGCCTCGACACCAACATCAACTAATAAACTCTTAGTTAAAGTAAGATCTGAATTTATTTGGTCCTGCTTAGAAGCGGAATTAGCTTCAGGAGAACCAAATATCATTATATTTTTTGATCTAAGTTCACGTTCGGATATTTCATTAATTATATCTTCAGTTACAAATATAGAAGACTGCTTAGAATTAGTGTTGGTATTGTTACTTTTTAATTCTAAAATATCCTTCTGCATACTAAGGATGATATTCCTTAAGCCCTCCAATTCATTACCGAACTTGATACAATTCGAACAATTCCATTTCAAACCATTTGTCCCTGCTCGAATTTTTCTAGCGTCAGCATTTGTAATATCAGGGCAACAAGCGACACTGAAATTTTCCTGGCAAATAGAACAGCATAACAGCCTATGTTCATCTGTTTTAGTCTTACAACAATAGCAAACAAGATCCATGATGAAGTAACACCCTGTATATATATATTTTTTGCAAGCACCCAGTAGAAGAACAAAATTTGACAATATCAATGAAATGAAAGAAACTTCTTAATTAAATAGTAAACACGTATAAACTATGTGAAGACACCACGTTGAAATATATATGAAGAAAAAAATAAACAAGGCCAAAAACTCACCACAAAAGATAGTAGATTGAAGAACAAAAACACAGATGATACACGAAAATTAGCTTAATAAAATGATGCTAAATTCAAAATAAAAACTTTGAAAAATACTAGCAAATCAACTGCCAAAATCAGAGGCGAAGAAACACACACCAGCTAAACTCTCTCTCTAATAGACTCCAACTATACGGCATCATCATCAACCAAAACAAATGTCAATTTGGACAAAAAGAAATTGAATTTTTGGGACATCATATTTCTAAAAACAGCATCACACCAGTACAAAAAAAATTAAATCCATTAAACACTTTCCAGAACCAAAAACTCAAAAATCACTAAGAGATTTCTTGGGTTTAATAAACTTTTATCACAGATTCATCCCAAATTGCTCAATTATCGCACAACCCTTAAATCAACTAATAGACAACAAAAAAACTAACTCCAGCACCTTAGATTTAGACCAAACAGCTAAACAAGCATTCAAAAACTTAAAAATGCATTAATCAATTACACAACCTTAACAATCCCTAAACAACACGCAATGACCAACATAATGGTCGATGCATCAGACAACGGAGTCGGCGCCGTACTACAACAATACTACGACAACACATGGCACCCTATCGCCTTCTTTTCAACAAGTTTTACACCAACCGAAAAAAAATATAGTACCTTTAGTAGGGAAATATTAGCAATATATCTAACTATAATTTTTTTTAGATATTTCTTAGAAGGAAGACATTTCATATAATAACAGATCATAAACCCCTAACTTACGCCCTACATAAAAATTCTGACACATATTGTCCGAGAGAGATACGTCAAATGGACTATATTCTACAATTCACAAACGACATACGTCACATCAACGGTAAAAACAATCCAGTAGCCGACGCTCTATCAAGAAACGCAATAAACAATATAAATCAAACTACAACAATAGATTACGAATCTATTGCCAAAGATCAAACAAATGATACAGAATTGCACACACTCAAAAATTCAAAAACAAATAACCTCTTATTCAAAAATTTCAAACTCCCCAACTCCAAAACACTCATTTGTTGCGACACGTCGACCGGCACACCACGACCTTACATTACCTCTAAATTTCGCAAAGACATATTCGCAAAATTTCACTGCCTGACGCATCCCGGCATAAATGCGACTAAAAAACTCATTTCTACCAAATTTATATGGCCAAACATGAACACTAACTTACGAGACTGGACAAAAACTTGTGTAATATGCCAAAAATGCAAAGTTACTAGACACACTAAAGCACCTTTAGGCAAATTTGACACTCCGTCAAAAAGATTTGACATGATACACATAGATTTGGTAGGCCCTCTACCAACCTCAAATAATCACTCATACCTACTAACACGCATCGATCGCTTCACCAGGTGGCCAGAGGTAATTCCCTTAAAAACACGAAAATCGAAACAGTAGCTCGCGCATTTATAACCAGCTGGGTATCAAGATTTGGGGTACCATCCACTATTACAACGGATCATCATTTTTTAAACATTTAACTTCACTATTAGGCTCAAAACACATCAGTACAACAGCTTATCATCCGGAATCCAATGGTATGATAGAACGATTCCATAGACAACTAAAATCCGCATTAAAATCCTGCTACAATGCCAAGGATTGATTCGACAACATTCCAATGATATTATTAGGAATACGGACAACATACAAAGAACCACTCAATGGTACGGCAGCGGAAATGGTCTATGGAACAAATATAACATTACCAGGAGAATTTAAAAATAAATCGTACAATACAACAAAAGATAAATTAGACATTCCAACCTACCTAACTAAACTAAAACTGAATATGAAAAACCTTCCAGTACCAACAACAAACTATTTACAACAAAAACAAAACGCATACGTAAACCCAGACCTATTCAAAACAGAATATGCATTCATATGAAATGACGCAATCAAAACACCCGTCCAACAAAGTTACGATGACCCATACAAAATAATCAATAGACATAACAACTATTTCACTTTGGAAATAAACAAAAAACCACAAACCGTTTCAATAAACAGATTAAAACCAGCATACATCTTACCCTAACGGGTTTAAACTCCTCCATACCCACACGCACCAGAACCGTGGAACAGAAGAGGAACCTTTTCATAAGAACCATTGTTAATTATAAATATTAAGAATTATGTTATATCGTTTCTCTGGGTAGGGGGTAATGTGGCGGATCAAGTAAACTTCAATATTTATCAAGTTATCCGCCACGTTAGCCTCGACCATTGTTGATCAGCTGTTCCGAGGTTACTTGGGAACAGCTGACAACAACAAAACATTATTATTTTGTATTCCTTGTTTGATATAATGTTATAATGTATTAACCAAATTTAATTAAATATTTACAATATATTTACATCATAATTGTCCAAGTGTTTATTTTACAATTGTAACGATTAGGTTATCGAATAAAGATAATCATTTCGTTACATATCCGCATGTTACCGTCCTTTTTAGGCACTAGCACTACTGGAGCGCCCCATGGTGACTCACCTTCTTCGACTATGCCATCCGCCAGCATCTTTGCAATTTCCGCGCGCAAAATGTCTTTCCTCTGTGCAGTCATTTTGTACGGTGGCATGGATATGGGTGGGCAGTCGTTTGTGGTGATATGGTGCTCCGCGTATGGTGTTGGCTCTCCCCCTTGAGTAAACACGGCCCCGTTGTTCGCAATGAGCTCCCCGAGTTCACGACGCTGGTCGGCCTGCAAAGTAGAGCCCTCATCGGATCTGAGGCTAGAAATGTAGCCGGTCGTGTCGAGGTCGCCAATAGCTTCTCGATTGAGCTCGAACACAGTATGCGGCTGATCTGCGAAGAACCACGTCTGTTGCGCAATATTCAGCACGACAACGGCATCGCCGAGGAAATCAGCACCAAATAATGTAGAGTTGCTCGTCGTCTCTGGAAGCAAAATGAACGTAGTGGGGATACGCCGCTTGTTTAGCGTCACATCCACTTGAGTCGTAAGGACTTCCTGTAGTTGTGGTACGCCGTCTGCCAGTGTGATTTTCATGTTCATCTTCTTGAACCTTTGCTGCTTTGCGAGCAGGACGTCGTACAGTGAACGGCTAGCGACGCAGTGTTGTGCAGCCGTGTCTACATAACCCGTTCCAGTAACTCCGCAGATGGTCACGTTGAAGATGGGTTTGGCGCGCGGTCTCATCGGAGTTGATTCCGCGTGGAGCGAGCTAAAACCTGCGCCTGCAGGAGTACTCGCAGCTAGCGTCGGTTTACGACAAGCCGCGCACTGGCTTCGAATGACACCTGGCGCACCACATCCATAACAACGTATCTCGTTCCTTGTCCTGTCTGGCGGCTCGTTGTAAAGCTTACCGCTACTTCCGGCCGTGGTTTGCTGATTCGCTCGTGCGGCATATTTCCTGCACTCAGACTTGATGTGACCAAATGCACGGCAGAAGTTACAACGCGGGCGATCCTTCCTCTTCTTGGCGACGACCGTCTTGACGTCGTCTTTACGGCTCCTTACCTCTGATGCTCGACCAAAATCGCCTACCAGGACTTCCTCTGCGGCTCTGGCTAGTTTGAGTAGCTCATCGTACGTAGAGACTTCATATTGGCGGACTCTTTGCCGTATACGATGGTGTAGCAATCCATATATCATGTCCAACTGCGTGGACACGGGCAGACTTGGCGACGGCAATTGGGCAATCAGAGCGCGGGCTTTGCACACGAAGATGTCTGTCCTCGCGGTGGCCGTTTGCTCTGTTGCAAAAAGCTCCCTGTATATCATGTAGGCTGGCTTTTTCGTTCCAAAAGCTGTCCGTAAATTCGTCAGGGCGTCGTCGAAAGTCGTCACGGATGGTTTGATACCTGACCACCACTCTGCAGCTAAGTCTGTCAGTAGCATTGGCAATCCTTTTAAAGCGTTAGCATCGCTAATGTCAGTGCAGTCTTTATAGACTGAGATGGCGTCAATGAAAGATTCCACATTTTCATTTCCGTTAAATCGGGCTGTACATCTGGCGAAACTACCTACTTGGACAGAAAGTGGTGGTGGCGTCTGAGCTTGATTGGCTGTTACCATTGACGTGAGACCTCGTAGCAGCTCTTGGAGCTGCTCGCTCGTCATCTGGATCGGGGCGGCCATTGTTGACTGCAGCACTGAGTTGCAAGCGGTGCGCGCGGTAGAGCGTAAGTTCCACTTGTGCGACGTGATGGCGCTGATGCCGGTACTGCAATGTATCAGCGGCAAGATGGCGGAAACTGATGCGCTGCGATCACGACAAAGCGTTGGTCCAAGATGGCGGCGGTGGCGTCGCTTCACTAACTTCGCAACACAAACACGACCACTGTTGAGTCCTTTTCACAAACTCGGGCCAGCTAGTTGGGCGCCACTTGTAATAAACGTTTGTTTAAAAGAAGATAAAAAAATGGGTTCGACTCTAAGTTTGAGAAAATGGGGTTGCGTGGCGTGTGTTAGGTTTTTTGCATGTAAATAAATATAACCGCGACAACGATGAATTGATTTTAATGACACACAAACAAGTAGAATATTAACACAAACAACAAAATACAAACAATGAAATAAGACAAAGAAATAAAACGAAAGAATCAGATGACGCGCACGGACTCGCTAGTATGGCACAGCTGTCCCCAACATCCCCTTGTCTTCGGCTGCCTCGTTCGCCCCCGCGCACCCTCGGCCGCAAGACATTCCACCCTTGAGGGCTTTCGTTACCTGGCTATGACCTTGAGGCTGCTAGGCGACATTCCAACAGCCCTAAGCAAGAGAGTTTTCTCGCTACAATTTGTATATTGGACAAATTTTTGATTGCTTGTGACATACTTTTGTTATTTTCTTGATTTAATTTAAATAAGAAAATGGGTATAGTTGGAATAAGAGCCAACTTTGGTAACATATTGTTTATACTAAGAAGAAAATTATTTAAATATTATTTCAGTTATTTATTAAATTTTTGTGGCTTTTATTGTTTTCATTTCTCAGATTCATGTTCTTTTGCTCGTGATAGTATAAATATTGTAATAATAATTTAATGTTTGTTTATTGAAAAAATTTGGAAGTGTTTGTGTTCTATTTTTGTTATTTTCTTGATTTAATTTACTTAAAATAATTGGGCATAATAGGAATAAGAGCAAACTTATTATATTGGAAATGAATTTTCGCTGCTGTTATATTTTGTGAAAGTTTCGTTTAACAATTGATGGCCATTATGACCCAATGGAGTCTTGACAGTCTGGTAGCGTTGATAGTGGTTGACTTGTTAGTTGAAAGTTCTTCAGATTTTCCATATCTAGAAGCTTATATAATATTCAATTTGGATTAAATAATTCACAATAAATTTATAATTGCTCAGAGTATTTTTTTATTTTTTTTATTTAATTTACATAAAATAAATGAGTATGGTTGGAGTAAGAGCCAACTTCTATTATTGGAAATTAATTTTCTTTGGTGTTATATTTTGTAAAGGTTTCGTTCACAAATCGATGGCCAGTACACGTAGAACGCGAACCAAAACTCAAACTCTACATGACTTTTCGGCGTGAGAGACAAACAAACTTTATATGTTTAAACCAGACTAACTGAAAACAGCTAATACCGTTATCATCGTGAGAGGATATCTTGAGGATGCAGGATATAATATGGCATCCATAACCAAATAACTTACAGATTTAATTGTCAACATTAAATGTCTAGATCGCTGACATCTACACTAAACAGGACAGTTATAGGGAAAATTATAATTATTTCTAAACAGAATTTTGATTTACAAAGATAACAAAATTGAAATATTGTTACTGAAACTATAATTTAGGAAAGTTTATAAAAAAGTTTTATACTTGTTATTGTTCTGCACTGTCACCCAAAATCTTCACAACACTTGTTGGTACTTCGTAATTCAGCAGTTTTTGACATGAAAACTACATGAATGTTTTGATGGAACTTTTAATAAAAACCCTCTTAGCTACCCTTTTTTATATTTTTTTCTAAAAATTAATATTTCTAAATTGGTATATATTGATTTTCTAACTTTGTTACTAATACATATTGATACCACTACTTATAAAATGTTTCCGTGATGTTAGCTATGGTTAGTATTTGTTAAAACCTTAGCTATCCTAGCATTTTATACTTTTTCTAAAAACTAATATTTCTAAATTATCTCAATCAACTCCGGTTGGAATTTGTAAAAACCTTAGCAATCCTAGTATTTTTATATTTTTTCTAAAAAATGATATTTGTAAGTTATTTCCATCTTCGTTTTCCAAGGCACTCTTGCCCTATAGAAATAAAAAACGCTACGAACTTATGCATCAACCCTTATATTATACATTGTAATGTGTTACGTAATTCAACCTCGTTCGTAATTTTTGCAACATATTATACTGAATTGTTTAAATGAATTATATAAGATTGAATTAACACTATATATTGTTATTTTCTATAGTATGATGTCCCCGGTTAGTACCACGATTTCCACATCCTGGGACAGTTACATCATGACCAGTATCAGTATACCCTGGTTAGAGATATAGTGCACTGACTTTTAGGTATAGCATGTCATTACCGAAGAATTATCCCTAATTTAAGTCGGTAGAATTATACTTAATAACATGTGTATTCTAATATTATTATACTCGTATACGAATACAATGTTTATTACACAAAACATTGAAAATATACGTTAAAAACAAAACTCATACGACTCAAAATACATACATATACATATTAAACGCTCGAGCAATACAGTTCGAAGGATTTTTGTTGTATTCAGTTGAACTACCGAGAATTCCTGTTGACATTTTTTAAGAAAAACACTTTTATCTACCCGAGTTTTCTTTATACTTTTTCTAAAAATCGTTATGTTCAAGTCGTATATTTCATTACTGATAAATATTGATGCTACGCCTTATCAAGTTCTTCCTTGACGTTGTCAGATGTGCGTGGTGTTATTCATAAAAACCTTAGCTACCCGAGTATTTTTTATACTTTTTCTAAAAATTGTTAGTTCTATATATTCGAGATGTCGCCGTTATCACCTTCGTGAGAGGATATCTTGAGAATGCAGGGTGTAGGATATAATATGGCATCCGTAATCAAATATCAACCCTGCACGTAGTTTTCCAATAACTTACAGACTTAACTGTCAACACTATAAATGTCTAAATCGTTGACACTTACACTAAACAGGATAGTTGTAGGACAAAAATGGTAATTATTTCTAATCATAATTTTGACTTACAAAGATAACAGAATTGAAATATTGTCTCTGAAACCATAAATTAGAAAAGTTTATAAAAAGGCTATTTACTTGTTATTGCTTTGTACTAGCCTTATCACACAAAATCTTCACAACACTTGTTTGGTACTCCGTAATTCAGCAATTTTGCTACGAAACCTTCATTCAACACTTTATCGAATGTTTTGATGGAACTTTTCATAAAACCCTCTTAGCTACCCGATTTTTTTTATACTTTTTCTAAAAATTGATATTTTTAAATTGGAATATATTGATTTTCTAGCTTTTTTACTAATAAATATTGATGGTACGCCTTATCAAGTGGATCCTTGACGTTGTCACCTCTGGTTGTTGTTATTATTATTATTATTATTATTATTATTATTATTATTATTATTATTATTATTATTATTATTATTATTATTATTATTATTATTATTATTATTATTATTATTATTATTATTATTATTATTATTATTATTATTATTATTATTATTATTATTATTATTATTTTCCTTTACATCTCTAATGTGTTTTGCATTAGGTTTTCGACAATGGTAAGTACGGTTATTAATAACAAGTAACTTAACATTTTCTTATTGGAAGTTTAATACTTTGCGTACGATTCGTGTAGTTCCTAGAATTGCTGTTTTTTGAAGCTCTTTATATACGTTATAATCTATTTTTATTAGTTGTAGGGAGTGCTGGAGTGTTTTTGGTATTTCACCGGTTGCTCCTATTACAGGTACAGTATACGAGTAGACTTTATTTTGTTTCCACATGATTTTAATTTCCTCTGCTAGATGAACGTATTTATTTATTTTTTCAGGTTGGCAGCTGCAGGTATGGAGATGTCTATAAGGTAAGTTTCTTTTTTTGTTTTATCCTCCCAAACTATGTCCGGTCTATTGTTTCTTATTTCTTTGGCTGTTATGATTGCTCTATTCCAGTATAGTTTGTGTTCTTCTGTGTCTATTACATTGGTTGGTTCGTAGTTGTAATATGGTGTGATATCTTGTGTGTTGTTGATTCTATTTTTTATTAACTGGTGAACAATCTTTGCGGCATTATTGTGGCGTTCAACGTAGATGAACGTATTTATTTATTTATTTTTAAAGCCTGTTTAGTTCTTCTACATTATATTATAAGTCATGAATAATATTATTCAGTGGAATATTAGGGGATGCGTCTTTCATTATTGTGACTTGAAGATACTACTATCGGAATTTAATCCGATATGTACGTGTCTTCAAGAAACACACTTTACACCAGGCCAGGCTTACTCATTGAAGAATTATAGTATAGTTAGGTTCGATTCTGCACTCCATATCCGGGTAAACGGAGGTGTGGCGATTATCATAAGACAAGATGCGAATTTCAAACAGGTTAATCTCAACACTAATATTCAAGCGATTGCTATACGAATGTCAGCCCCATTTAACGTTACTATCTGTAACATATATTTACCTGACGCCAACTGGGATTTGACTGACATTCAAGGTATTATTCGGCAACTTCCCACTCCCTTTATTCTTCTGGGAGATTTCAATGCCCACCATTTCATATGGGGATCTGGGCATATTGATCCAAGGGGTAGAATTGTTGAGAACCTGCTTGATGATCCAAATCTTGTGGTAGTAAATGATGGTTCGCCCACATAATGCCCGTTCAGGGACCTTTTCTTGTATCGACCTAACTATACTCTCATCAACATTATCAACTCGTTACTCTTGGCGGGCACTTGATGATCTACATGGGAGTGATCACTTTCCTATAGTGATCACTACAGACTCTCCCATGTGTGAACAAGTGTTTGCGCCAAGTTGGTTAATGCGTAAAGCCGACTAGTCATGTTTCAAGGCATCCCTTAAAATTCCACCCATGACTAATAACACCAATGTAAATGTAGAAGAACTAACAGAAAATATTTTCATAGCAGCAGAAACTGCAATCCCTCAGAGAAAGTGCAAAGCTCAAAGAAGATCGGTTCCGTGGTGGAACCGCGAAATTCAAGAGTTGGTCCGGGATAAAAAAATGGCTTTCAACCGCTTCAAACGGATTCCCACTCAGGAGAACCTTATTCTTTTTAAAAAAAGCGAGAGCACTAGCAAGCGAAAATCTTGGGACGAATATGTTTCTGGTATTTCGTCCAGTACCACAACACAAGAGTGTTGGTTAAACGTATCGCTGGGCATGGTAATTCTACAGGCATAACGTGCCTAAAACTGGATGATGGAACTTATACGGATGATCCATCCGCTATCGCGGATATAATGGCAGACCAGTTCCAAAGTACTAGCAGCTCTTCAAATTATGTACCTGAGTTTCAAAACTTAAAAGCGGACAAGGAAGTACCACTAGATTTCAGCACTACTGAAATTCTTAATTATAACGCTGCATTCGTACTTATGGAACTGGAATATGCTCTCAGCCAATCGAAGTCGTCATCTTCAGGCTTAGATAGAATTACCAACGAGATGCTCAAAGATTTAACCCTTGATTTTAAACTACACTTGCTTTCCGTATACAATATGCTCTGGCAAGAAGGTTCATATCCTGAGAAGTGGAAGGAAGCCATTGTCGTCCCTATCCCTAAGGTCGGAAAAGACCTATCGATATCGTCAAATCATAGGCCGATTAGTTTAACGTCTTGCACCGGAAAGATATTCGCGAGAATGATCAACAACCGTCTTGTGTGGATTCTAGAAACCAATCATTTTCTGTCAGATCACCAGGCCGTGTTTCGCAAAATTCAGATCCATCGTTGATCATCTCGTATATCTGGAAGATGCAATTCTCACTGCTTTCAACAATAAAGAACACTTGGTTGCAGTATTCTTTGATCTAGAAAAGGCCTATGATATGACGTGGCGGTATCACAATCTTAAGAAGCTACATCGTTGGGGTTTCCGTGGTAATTTGCCGCAACTTATTTCTTCTATTTTGGCAGAACGCAAATTTAGAATTCGGGTTGGTACTTCTCTATCATCCTCAAGGATATTAGAGAATGGAGTACCCCAAGGCTCTGTTTTGAGCGTCACACTTTTTGCCATTGCGGTAAATGAGCTTGTGTCCTTTGTCAGCTCTGTAGGTATGTGTCTCTTGTTGATGATCTCACCATTTTCTGTTCTGGTAAGAAGATGGGAGGCATCAACAGAACTTTGCAATCTGCAATTAACAGCATTACACGGAGGGCTGACAAAATTGGATTCAGGTTCTCTCGCGAAAAAACCCTGTGCATGCACTTCTGTTGCCTAAACCGACCACACTATGGACCACTCCTTTTTATGAGGGTTAATACTATTAAAATCGTCAATAGCGTCAGATTCCTGGGACGCTATTTCGATCCAAGGCTAACTTGGAAATTGCATGTTGAAGAGCTAAGGACTGTGTAACGTGCTTCGCGCAAGGCAATTACAACAACGCACCCTAGCTGGTTTGGTGTGCGGCCGCTAGCTTGAAACAGTGGAGGTGGGAGCGGGTTAAAATTAAGTGAACCCCCGAAAAGGGGTTGGATGGGCGCCACGTAATTTTTAACGGCAAAATTACGAAAACAAAGAAAGGATCGTTACCTACCGTTATTCTGTAGTCACCTGAAAACGTCAAAAAAAGGTTTTCTGAAATAACAGTTAAGGTTTCCCAAAAAGAAATGTAATGTATAATATAAAATGTATAAATGTTTGGCGACGCGAAAAAGCCCGCAACCCGATAGACAGATATACGTCTATTGTTGGCCAACCATACGACGCAGGGCAATTCACAGCCAGTTGAGATGGGCGACGGACAATTCGCGACGGACAAAAGAAATAACAATAAATATAAAAAAGGTATATGATAATTGTGTGCTAGGCACAACAATTAATTATTTAATACTGAACTTTAAATGTCGTCCAAGAATGACGATCTAAAAATTATTTATAAAAAAAATGAACAATGAACTCTAAAAGAGAATAATAACTACAACCAATAAAGTTATAAACAAGATAATTGTTTCCAAGAGACAACAGGATAAAAGATAAAAAAAAGGTCTGTACAAAAACTTATCCAGATCCAAAGTGGCGGTTGGTAACAGGAATGGCGGGAACTGGTCAGCAGTTGAACGTCTGGAGTGCGGACAATGGTAAACGGCACCACACCAGCTGGAGATGTCCACAAGAGATAACGTGGAAAGAAAATAATTGTAATCCTCCGTAGAGCCAGACTCCTTCCAAAACTCGGGTCGTCCTGCCACGAAGCACGTGGTACACACACAGGACACCACACCAGAAGAGCGAGTCACTAAAAATCCCGGCGCTAATAATCCGCGTAGGCGAAACCACATAGGGGTGCAAGATAGCGCTCGGAAAAATTATTTACTTTACGTATATAAAAAAAGCACCTCGACAATCAACTGTCTTACTTCAAGACCAACCCACGAATCCCCGGAAAATCTCACTAACTTTTTAAACTCAAAAGGTTCCCAGCGGAAGAAGAAAGAAAGAAAAAAAAAAGAAAGAAATTGAATATAAAGAAGAAATTTGAGAAGTAAAGACCAATTCACGACAAATACTTTGAAAACAAAACAATTATTAATGCAAATAGAGGAATAAAATGTATTAAATATATAATATAAACAAACAGTACTTCAAATATGTTATGATTATTAAATAAAGAGATTAAAATGAACTCTGATATTAGATATTTCAAGTTTTGTAAAGTAAAACTAGTTGCCAGTGTAAACATTACTTTAATTTACAGACATCTGAAGGTTAATAACGCACGCTGTGTATTGTCAAATATTATAAATATTAAAAGTACATGACAACTTACTTGTGGTACAAGCTACTAAATTATAGCAACAATTAATTACGAAGGTATGTTACAAAATGATCTACAACACTGTACTTTATACTATTCAACTTTGCAGTTAAATTTTAAACCATAATAACCTATATGAGGTTATCCAAATGGTATCAAACTTTGTCAAAATTATCATGAAGAGCTTTGGAAATGATAGAATAGAATGAATAAGAAAGCAGGACGGACGGAAATAAGAATTATAGAAGAGGAATTAACGAAATGGAGTGACAGCCAAAAAAGTAATGTAACAACTGTTTGTCTTAAAGCTCTAAACATTATAAAAATGTTGGCGGGTACTAAATGGGGAGCAGAGCCCAAAACTCTTATACGGGTGTACCAATCTCTGGTTTTATCAAAGATTGATTACGGGTGTGTCGTTTATGCCTCGGCAAAACGTACAACCCTCAATAGACTAGACTCAATCCACAACCAGGCTCTACGGTACGCTCTTGGTGCGTTTCCCAGTACCCCCACATTAAATTTGTATTCAGAGTCAGGACTGACGCCGCTTGATATAAGACGTAAAAAGTTTCTGCTGCTTTATGTTTCTAAAATCAAGTCCTTACCGCAACACAAGAACTTCAGTACTTTCTTTCGGAGTGATAATTGGTGCAATCCACGACAAATTCAAACCAGACCCGCTGGTATCCGCGCGAAAGAGCTTCTAGACCAAATAAACTTTGATATACCATTATCGATTGCTGTAGGGGAATCTGAAGTACCGCCTTGGTTGGTTCCATTAGCTAGGACTAACTACATACTAACTATGTACGACAAGTCCAACAGTTCCCCGATAATGATACAGTCAAGGTTTCTAGAGATTCTGCACGGATACAAAAACACGATGGTAATTTATACGGATGGTTCTAAAACCCACCATGGTACTGGTTGCGCAATTGCTGTCGACAACACACAGCACTCATGGTCAATGCCTCTTCTAACTTCTATCTACACAGCAGAGTCCTATGCTATCTGGCAAGCTCTACGCTACTGCGAGTTCGTCACAACTTCTAGGAAGTTCCTCGTAGTAAGCGATTCTTTGAGCGTCCTACAAGCCATTTCAAACGCTTTTACTGTTGACCAAAATATTCAACATATCTTGTCCCTCATGAAACATCTTCATGAGACAGGGAGAGATATTTATTTTCTTTGGGTGCCAAGTCACGTCGGCATTAGGGGTAACGAGTTGGCTGACGAGGCAGCACGATCTGCCGCTGATAGTAACTCTGTTGATGTGGTAATGTATAAATCTTCAGATATAAGTCTTCATCTGAAGAAAGAGGTATTGGCTTTGTGGCAGCGCACATGGGATGGGGTTTAAAACCATCTAAAAACCATTAAGCCGTTGGTTGCGCCAGTTTTATTGCCGAATGATCTTACCAGAAGGGATCAAGTCAAGATCCATCGTCTGAGAATGGGTCATACAAGTCTGACACATGGGTACCGTTTAAATCGGGAAAATGCCCCTATGTGCAACAGATGTGATACTGCTCTGACAGTTGAACACATTCTTGTTGCATGTCCACAGTATGATCTACTCAGTCGATTTAGATCAAAACCTTTCCTTTAGTCTAACAGACTCTGGTAAGATTCGTAATGTTCTGAAGTTTTTGCGTGCGGTAAATATATATGAAAAGTTATAGACTTGATTTTTTTTCTCATCTCATTTAAATTTTCTTTATTTAATTCTTGTATACTTTTCTATTTTTCCCATTATACGTATACATAAGTATGCGTAAATACTTATATTTTTATATTGTATTTTACGCATGTGGGTTTTGTTGATCTCGTATATATATATATATATATATATATATATATATATATATATATATATATATATATATATATATATATATGTATATTTATTTTATATATTGATTTACATATGTTACTTTTTTCAAAATTATTATTATACTTCTATTTGTAATACTTACATAATAGTATATGTTCCGTATATTTATTTATATTATACTTTTTGATTAGTATATGGGCTAATAACCTCAGCAGTGATGCCCTCTTCTAGTTAAATTTTTATTATTATTATTATTATTATTATTATTATTATTATTATTATTATTATTTTCCTTTACATCTCTAATATGTTTTGCATTAGGTATTCGACAATGGTAAGTACGGTTATTAATAACAAGTGAAACGCGGCCGAATTTGGTGTGTCTCATTATTATTTTTAAAATCTTTAGTATCGTGTTTCTACATGTATACAAAAACAAAACGCACGTGTAGACCTCCTAAGAACTGATAAGTATGATGCAGAGAAGATTTGCAGGTCAACTCAAGAGGGTAATAAATCGCTATGGGGCGCCGTGTCTGGGGCTGTCCCAACGTAAGCTAAGTAGGTAACGACAGAGTAGGAATGAGTGTTTTAGCGTGGGAATGTCGAACTCGAATGAATACAAAAATTTACAATAATATTTAGAATGTTTGACAATTAATAAACAACTAATAGAACTAACTAA
Organism: Harpalus rufipes; assembly: GCA_951394225.1. Taxonomy (NCBI): domain Eukaryota; kingdom Metazoa; phylum Arthropoda; class Insecta; order Coleoptera; family Carabidae; genus Harpalus; species Harpalus rufipes. Next base: position 33,816,882 of record OX596278.1, on the reverse strand, counting down.
CATTAACTAATTGATTTAACATTGCACCAGCATGAGAAACAATGTAGGAGGATGTTATTAAGTAAATTTCACAGCTGTTCGTAGAAGCCGGCCCTGGCAAGGGAGACCGAAACATATGGATACTAGGTAAAATAAAAACATTAAACAAAATAATCAAAGAAAGGTTTAATATGCTCATTACCGATATAGGTAAACATTCCTTATTTATTTAAACATTGTTATTTTGGATGAATAAAAACAATTTAGGTAAACCAAGAGTTAGATGAACATTTAGAGGTGGGAGTTAAAATCAACACGACCACATGCTATCTCTCTCGCACTCACCAGGCCGAGATCTAAGGGCATCCTTGTTTAAGTAGGGGTGAAAACTATCACTACCTCGTGGCATCCTTGTCTTACACCCAGAGTACTGATATTTGTATCTTTGTCTAATATATAGGGCATATGTGACTATTTGAATGCAACTAATTAACAAATCAACAGGAGAGAATTCCTTCCACAGCCAGGCATCAGGGACCGAAGGTGGCTACTTGAGATGAGTTCGAGCAAATCAGGGTTAACAATTATTAGCTGTCTCTGTCCAACATACAATCTTAATATGCAGAAACTTCCCCACTACGCCGAGTCATCAGCAAATGAGGTGCATATCATTAAGATGATATTCTCAGAAAATTCTGTCTGTTGCAGTTTCACCTATGGACATCTAATCTTCCATCATTTCCACCCCCAAACTTTAGGGGTGGCGCTTCTGTGTTTAAAACTGGGTGCACAGCACTCGGAAAGGCATCTTGGTTTCGGCCAGGATCAGCCTCTGTAGTAGCTTGATCTGCATTACGATCATGGTGTAATTTTTGAGGCTTTGGTATTGGTGTTATACGGTGGTATTGCTGTCAGGTGTCGGATAAGCTCTCACCTGCAGCGTTGGGATATTGTTAAAACGCATTTAACGGTCAGTGGTGTCAGGATAACAGGGGACTGCACGCTCCGCAAGGTCCAGTTGCAATTCTCCAACCTCGTCATTTACTGACCGGGCGGTTACACGTTGATAACAGGGGACTGCACGCTCCACACAGTGGTCCAGTTGCAATTCTCCAACAATGTTGATAACCGAGCAACTATAAATAAAACGGTCAGTGAGGGCAGGATAACAGGGGACTGCACGCTCCGCAAGGTCCAGTTGCAATTCTCCAACCTCGTCATTTACTCCCCGTATAGTTGCTACGTTGATAACAGGGGACTGCACGCTCCGCAAGGTCCAGTTGCAATTCTCCAACAACGTCCAATATCAAAATTAAATATCCAAGTATTTTGCTATAACACCATACTATATCACGTATAAAATTTGTGTAAGACATCTTGTATGTCTGTGCATCTTTGTGTATATGCACCCATTGGTCCCGTCATCCACCTGGGGGACCCCGTCAACGGCCGTCACCACGACTAACTGAGTCCTACGTCCCACGGCCGGTGTACCGCTCCGCCAGTGACCGGTGTCCACGTCCGTGGTCGTATCTGCGGCAGTCCCGAGACGCTGCCTGCGCTGCGCCCGGTGCCGCTCCACGTACGAGTCCGTTGCCAGCCACAGCCCAACCCAGGGCATTCTCCCGGCATCCCCGGCCATAAGTATCAGTCATTATATTTGTACTGTATATTTCTTGAATGCCAATGACTGAATAAACGTTGTTTATTGTTGAATCTATGTTATTACTTGTTTTATTCCTTACACTACCACGACTTCAAATCAAAGATTCTGGGCACTATTAAAATAACACAACGTAGGGTAATTAGACGATCACAATAATTAGTTGTACGCTGGCGGTTTCATACGCTGCCGCGTTACACAAGTAACTTAACATTTTCTTATTGGAAGTTTAATACTTTGCGTACGATTCTTGTAGTTCCTAGAATTGCTGTTTTTTGAAGCTCTTTATATACGTTATAATCTATTTTTATTAGTTGTAGGGAGTGCTGGAGTGTTTTTGGTATTTCGCCGGTTGCTCTTATTATGACAGGTACAGTATAGACTATATTTTGTTTCCACATGATTTTAATTTCCTCTGCTAGATGAACGTATTTATTTATTTTTTCTTTATGTTTTTTTTTTTCAGGTTGGCAGCTGCAGGTATGGAGATGTCTATAAGGTAAGTTTCTTTTTTTGTTTTATCCTCCCAAACTATGTCCGGTCTATTGTTCCTTATTTCTTTGTCTGTTATGAATGTTCTATTCCAGTATAGTTTGTGTTCTTCTGTGTCTATTACATTGGTTGGTTCGTAGTTGTAATATGGTGTGATATCTTGTGTGTTGTTGATTCTATTTTTTATTAACTGGTGAACAATCTTTGCGGCATTATTGTGGCGTTCAACGTAGTCTGTCTCAGCTAATATTTTGCATCCGCTTGTTATGTGATCTATGTGTTCCGGGTGTTCGTTACAAATTCAACATTTATCTGTGGTTACGGTAGGGTCTTTTAGTATTAGTTTTTTGTAGTTAAGAGGGGCAATGACTTGATCTTGAATAGCTATGTTGAAGCCTTCTGTTTCGGAAAATAAGTTTCCTTGTGTGAGCCATGCGATGGATGCTTTGTAGTCTATTTTTGGATCTAATAATTTGTTAATATATCGTCCGTGCAAGCTTTTGCTCTTCCAGTTTTCTATTTTTTCCACATTGTTTTCTATTTTCGTTTTTGGATCGTAGTTTCCTGTGCTCAGACGTAGAGGGGTGTAGTTTTATCTGCTGTTTTTATTGAGTTGTAAAATTCTGAATCTTCGCTTCTTTTGTAAAAGTACTCACGGAGATTGCTTATTTGCTCATAATGTGCGTTGCGGAGATCTATTATTCCTCTGCCGCCTAAGCTTCTTGGAAGGTGGAATCGTTCGACACTACTATGTGGGTGAAGGTCTCTATTTTTTGTAAATGTTGCCCTAATGATTCTGTTTAGTTCCTGTAATTCTGTGTCTGTCCATTTTATTGTTCCAAAGCTGTGTGTTACTACTGGGATTGCATAAGTATTAATAGCTATTGCTTTATTCCTGCCTGAGAGTTTTGTTTTAAGTATTTGTTTTTTCCATTGTTGTAGTTGAGTTTTCAGATGTTGTTTAATTTTGGTGTGCACGATATTGGTAGTTTGCATTTTCCCTAAATATTTATATGTTTCATATTTATCCATGCTCCTAATGATTTCTTTGTCTCTTGTCTGGTGGTCTTCTAACTCTTGCCATTTGCCTTTAGTCATTCCGTTTAGGCGGCATTTATTTAGTCCAAAGCTCATCGAGATATCTTTACTGAAATCATTTACCTTGTTTAGAAGTTTTTTTATCCCTTCTTTGCTGTTAGATATCAATTTAAGGTCGTCCATGTAGAATAGATGTGTGATGTTCTTTGTGTTTTTATGTTCTGTGTTGTAACCTACTTTAGTTTTGTTTAATGATGTTCAAATGGGGTTTAACGCCATACAAAATATTATTATTATTATTATTATTTCTCTTTTTCAGGATACATAGTTTGTACAACGACCTTTGCAGGTAAGTATATACAATACTTTAGATGTGAAAGGTAAGTGTATAACAGGTTACATTTCATTTCAATAATTTACAATACGTATTTTCTTCTTCTTAGATGTAGTTGGGTCCAACTCCTTCTGTTTCGGGTCCTCATTTGGTGTATTGGATTGATGTAGTTGGGTCCACCTCATTCTTTTCGGGTCCTCTTTTGGCCTGCTGGTTTGGCGTGGGTAAGTGGTTGAATTACTTATTGTCCGGACTGAATTCCGACGTGTTTAGTACTCCTCTCATTATGCTGCAAGTGTCTAGAATTACTGCTTTTTGCATTGTTATGTATGATCTGGGTGGCATGTGAAGTACTTTCATCATGTAATTTATAAAGGATTTCTCCTAATGCTCCAATGATGACAGGTACAATTTCGATGCTGTCAATATCCCATAACTCCTTAATTTCTCTAGCAAGCGGTGTATAGTTCTTGATCTTCGTGCTTCTGGTAGTAGTTCCAGTTTATTGTCGAGACACCAATTGACTGTTTGAAGATTTTCACAATCATTATAATTGGATATTCTGCTAAACAATTTTAGGTCATCAGCATACAATAAATACTGAGTATTCAAATTTGTAACTATGTCATTTATGAAAATATTAAACAACAAAGGCCCCAACACCAAACCTTGGGGAACACCAGATTCTTGTAAAAAATATTCTGATTTAAATCCTTGATAATACACATACTGATATCTCTCATTTAAGTAGGAAGAAAAAAGTTCAATTAAAGAATATGACAAACCAAAAAGGTCAAGTTTGTTTATGAGAATGACATGGTCAATTTTGTCAAATGCCTTAGACAGATCGGTGTATATTACATCCACTTGAGAGTTCTCATCTATAGCCTCAGATATAAACTGAGTGATAGCAATTAAATTGGTTTCAGTAGATCTGCCCTGAAAAAACCCATGTTGCTCAGGAGATAACAAATTCCGTACATGACTGTATATTTTTCTGTGGAGCATTATTTCAAATATTTTGCTAAAGTTGCAAATACTCGAAACAGGTCTATAGTTACTAATTTCATTTTTGTCACCCTTTTTAAAAACGTGTTATTTTTGCTATTTTCCATAAATTTGGGTAAGTACATGTTCGTAGAATGAGATTGAAAATAATTTCTAAAGGTGTAATAAAAATTGATTTGCAGTCTTTTATTAAAAAAGCAGGAATGAGGTCAGAGCCCATCGTCATTTTACTCTTCAATTTATTAATAGCATCGCAGATTTCGTCACTAGTAACAGTGGTAAAATGAAGAGATAGGCAATTATCAACATTATGAGAAACAGTACTATTACTAGAAGCAGTAAATGAGTTGGAAAACAGACAAGCAAATTTATCGACGATATCTTGAGGTGACTCAATTACCTCATTATTGTATTTGAGAATAGAGGGTATAGTGGAAGTATTTCGTTTATTATTGATGAATGACCAGAATCTTCTAGGCTCCTCAATTATTCCATTATGTATTTTAGTACAATAATCTTTGAAGGCCTGAATGACTTCATTCTTAATAAGCGATCGTAAGTTAATATATTTAAGTTTGTCATCCAAACGATTATATTTTTTGTAATTCCTCCAAGCATTGTACTTTAATTTTATTTTGTAAATAATAGAGCCATTATACCAAGGTGGATAATTACGTGTTGTTTTTCTTTTTCTCGGAACATTGCTACGTATAATATTGTTCAATACATTATAAAATGCATCTACAGCACAGTTAACATCAGTTTGGTGTTTAAGAAAATCCCAATTCTTGTTGAATAGATCACGATACAATTGGGGATAGTTCGCTTTCCTAAAATTTAAAGCATCGTTATTTCGGGACTGAAATTTTTTAGAAACTGAATGCCATGTGACTTCAATTGAAAGTGCGGGGTGGTAATTATCTTCCTTTACTGCTGTATTAATGGCTCTTGTCACCACGCAGACTTTATTACACATAACTAAATCTAAAATTCTGCCCTGACAATTCACAATAAAGTTATGTTGTTCAAAAATTGTGACAGGCTGTTATAATAATGACATCTATAGTTATTTTGCAAACAATTTAGATAATGAGTTATGTTAAAATCTCCAAAAATTATTACGTCTGAATTGTAAAGAAACTCTAATGATGAAATTAGATTAAACAGGCAGGAGTAATCCTGAAGAGTAGATGAAGGGGGAATATAAATATTACCAACATACATCGAATTATGTTGTGACACAATTTTAATGAGAACAATATCTATTGAGGGAATGTCAGAAATGAAAGGGCAAATATTTTGGATATCAATTTGATAAGCATTAATATCTTCATTAATAGCCACAATTACGCCACCACCACGTTTTGTATTCGTATTTTGAAAATCACGATCAAATCTATAAACATTGAATTCATTAGTATCAAAATTTTCAGAATTATTGATTGATTCATTACACCATGTTTCAGTCAGAACGTATATTTGATATTCCGGAGAATTTGTGGAAAAGGAAAGTATCTCCTGACATTTTGATCTAAGACCTCTTACATTTTGATAGAAAGTAAGTAAATTTTTATCAATAATATCAATATTACTAATATTAATATTAGCGGATGTGTTGGCTGTAATCGGTAATTGCTATGATTCACCTATGACTGATTTTTTAAATTTCGATAGTACTTCTTTATACACATGGCATTCAGGACTCCATACAGCGTGATTAGTGTCTATATTCAAATTCATTGTAGATTTCAGGTGAGAGCAATGAGTACACTTTAATGTATCAGATTTACATTGTTTCACCATATGAGATTCAGAACATCTAGGGCAAGTTGGGGTCTCTTTAGTACATTTTGCTAAAACATGATGAAAACCACAGCAATTAAAACACCGTCGCACATCAATTCCGTCATAAACAGAGCAGTAGTAGTATGCGGCGAACCATAATTTACCTTTATTTAAAGCAGTTTGATACGTTTTAACATCAACTTTAATTATGCATTGAAAATATTTTCATTATTACGTGTAATGGTTTAATAGAATTAACTTCACAAACACTAGTATCATTGAGACAAGATTTATTCAAGAGTTTTAAATTATTAATAATTTGTTGAGCTTCTAGTTTCTCACTCATTCCTGAAATGCGTAATCTTGGGTAGTAATTTTTGTAAATCAGATTTAGTGGCAACAGAACTTTGAGGGTTTTTAGGTTTAGTGATAACTGGTGGCTCAACTTTCGAATTCTTAAGAACACTGGCGTAAGGCTTGTTAATTGTACACAAATTGCCGCTCGTATTATATCGTATTTATATCATTAAGTTTCGACTTTACTGATTCTTGAATTTCATCCTTGAATTTAGTAAACATTGAGTTTAAAGTGGTAAGAATCACATGTTGAAAACTTTCGAAAGCTTTGTTTAAAGAATCACTGTTAATGTTTACATCCGCCATACTTTTGCCTAGATCTTTCAACATATTCTCAATATTTAATGACTTCGATTTATCTATAACATCACAGGTTCTTTTATAAACATCACATAAATATAATAAATTATTATGCTTATCAATAAATTTGAAATCAGCATCACTAAATCCAAGACAGCTTGAGTGAAACCATTTTCCGCAGGAGTCCTCGCATCCAATTAATCCCTCACTCTTTTTAAATTTACATTTAGCACAATTAGACATAGTGACATATAGAAGATGAGATGAATATCACAAAGTATATGAATAAATAGATCAACAACTAAATATGAAAATGATAAAAATCACAAAGGACACAAGCGGGGAATACAGGAAGTGCAAGTGCGGTCCGTCACTGCAAAAGGTATAAACAAACTGGCGTAGAACCACGGAAAGGAAAACACAAGATTAAAAAATGTTACTGATAGTGAGAAAAATTATAAAAGACGTAAAGCCTAACAGAAACCTAAATAAACTTGAAAACCTACTCGACCTAAACTAAAAACTTATTTACCTAAAAACCTATTAATACTAAAAATTCAAAAGAATTGAGCAAACTGAGTATAAATAAAATACCCAGCTGCGACGCCATTGCTAAGTACATCTGGCAGTTAAGTAGCAACTTGTCAATAGTTGATTTAAAATAAACGACAGAAAGAAGTGAAGATTGAATATGAAAAAATCAAAAAACTAGGACAAACTTACAGATTTTACCCTAGGGAAAAATAACACAGACATTACTCAACTATGCACACTTGATTATATAGGTCACAACACTTAATTTATATATATATATATATATATATATATATATATATATATATATATATACACGGTGATCACACGAGAATGAACCGGCAATTATCTCATTTATTAAGTAAAATAGCGATTATCTTCAAATTAGAAAATTTACTATATGTAATATGGGCAATAAGATGTATCAAGAAGCGTTCTGTTACTTCCGGTTCCGGAGTATGTGATACCAAGTTTGAAATTTCAAATGGAACATACTATATTTTTGAAAAGTACACAAAAATTGCTGTACAGTGATAGTAAACAAGTAGGACGTTGTATTGTTAAAAAGTAAAATGGCGGACGTTTGAAATATCTTACAAAATAAGTCAAGGAAGTGTGGAATTTTGTATTATTGGATTGGATCATCTATGAACAAAAAACAATAAAATCTTACACACTTGATTTTTTTCATTCAATATATTCATTTCAAACGTGCGCCATTTTATTTTTTAATAATACAATGTACTACTAATTTACTACCATTGTAAAGTAAATTTTGTGTCCTTTTCAAAAATATAGAAAAATATAGTATGTTCCATTCGAAATTTAAAAGTTGGTATCGCATACTCCGGAACCGGAAGTAACAGAACGCTTCTTGATACGACATCTTATTGCCCATATTGTCTATAGTAAATTTGTTTATTTGAAGATAATCGCTATCTCGCTTAATAACAGAGATAATTGCTGGTTCATTCTCGCGTGATCACTGCGTATATATAAAATAAAACACTAAGGATTACCACGATAAAATGAAGATAAATATTAACAAACCTACAATGAATGAGGCATGAGTTTGACAAGTATTTTTATGATCGTTAGATAGCTAGTACCAACTTTACATCAAATTCACTAATGCACCGCAATTTTGTATTTCTCTAAAAAAATGTATTTTCTAAATTATTATCTTCTTATTCGTAGCGTTGTCCCGCTGGTGTAGGGTCCGCTGATTTGATACGTGCACGCCATCTCGAATAATCGAGGGCATCATCTACAAAAAAAAAACTTTATATCTTATGTCTGCGCTAATGGTATCTGGGTAACGTTGTTTAGGTCTGCCAGCTGGAGGCTGGCGATTGAAGTTTTTAAAAAATAAAAAAGATTTAATTACGAGGTAATAAGAAATTTGGTTTCTGTTTATCTTTATTTTCTATGTAATTATTATTATTAACATTATTCCTATAATACAGTTATAATAAAAACATACCTTCGTTAATTTTTGCAACATTTATACTGAATTGTTTAAATGATTATCTCAAAAGTTGAACTAACACTTTATTGCTATGTTTTACTGAATACTCGATCACCTGACTATATCACTTCCCCGACCAGTACGACGTTTTCCACGTCCTGGCACGTTCTGGAAGATCTTGAAGCAGAGGGAGCGGAGTTCGTTCCAGATGTTTTTCACCAACTCGAAAATCAGCTCCTTCTCATCCATAGCTCTCAACTCATTCCTCCTTTTTCTTCTTTGTGTTCTGGGGACCTGAGGACTTTCTTGCTGTTGTTGGCGCACCTGTTGCTCAGTGGTACTTGTGAGGAAAGTTCCATCAGTGGTACTAATAATTGGTTTATGGAGACCTCCGCATTCGAATTCGTGCGCAGATATCTTCCTGACAGGGGTGGTGGCTCAGAAACCACCTCTAGATGTTGGGATGGTGACGGGACAATGGGCCACTGATCCCCTTGGCAGTCATGCGTGAGTCTTCGCTCCCGCCGCTACGAAGGTTCAGGCGGGAAAATATTTTAGCAACTTTAAAAATACCATTGTATAAATTGTTTATAAATTGAAATATAAAATATCATTTGTTGTTAATAAATATTGATGCCACTACTTATCAAATGCTTCCGTGATATCAGGCTCTGTAAGAACCTTAGCTATCCTAGTATTTGTGACAGAACGGTTCCGTCACAAGAATGAAAATAACCGAGAAATAATAATAATATTGGTATCGATAGCGCCACCACCAGATTATTTTTAAGGGAAACGACCAAACCTAATTTTAAATTTAAAATCGAATATTAATCAATAATTTCGTGGATTTGGAGGGCTAGACTAAATAATTAAAAGCAATAGTGACAAATTAAATTATATTAAATAAAGTTAAATTACAACAATATAGATATATAATGTTTAACAATGGAATGACGACAAAATAGCAATAATAACTAAGACTACTTAATTTTAAATTATGAGTTACCAAACATTGGTCAGGAGCGGACACTCACACTTGATACCGACTTCTTCACCACTAGTTAATGAGAGCCGTCCCAATTTTTCAAATTGTCTGTCTTCGAAAATATCATTCCTTCTAGTATTGTGGAGTGGGCGTTTTTCACCACTCCTATTGGAGAATTCAACTCTGAGAAAATTGCTCGGGATGAGTGAAAACAGTGCTTACAAACACTGACTCATCTATTTGAAATGTACGCCAGCTTTCCCAGGGTTGAGACTTAAAATTTGGACAAAGGATAATAAATCTTTACAACTGTTGCACTAATAAACAGAATTTCAAAGGTTTTCCGAACATTCACATTTTCGAAGATATTTTCCAAGATTCACTAATAAATACGTATGCCGCTTGTCACATATTTTTATACATTTTCTACAAAATGATATTTCTAAATTATTTCCATCTTCGACAAATTTAGAAGATGGGACAACCACTAGGTAATAAGAAATTTATGGGTCGATTCTGTTCATATCTGTAAGGTCTGTAACGTTTCTCGTTACGCCTGTATGACGCTACGATCAAAACTGCGATTCTGATCACTTCTGTAGCTAACAGTTTTTCTGTAAACTCTTACAGATTCGTAAATATTTACAGGGACAGATAAACTAGCCATCAGCTTACATATTTTGACCTTATTATAATGAATCAACAACAACATTTATTATTTATTGGAATATTATTAGAAAAAGATGATAACAGGTAAGCAATTTTTAAAATTAATAAAAAATATGTAATTATTTTGTAATAATGTACTTTCAAGGAATTATGTGAGGTTAGTTCATAAAAATTTAAGGGATACGATAAAGCCTTTTGAAGTGCCAGAAAATAATTTTAAAAAAATGTTTAAACTAGATAAAACAACTGTAATCAATTTAATTGAAATTTTGCAACCACATTTACCTCAGTTGCGAAGTGACGCAATTCCAATATATTTGAAGGTATCTAATTATTAATTGTTTTTATTAGGGTGGCATTTTTCAAGACGGCAAATTAGGTATTTTTGACGACAAATTATGTATTGACAACAGCAATTTATGTAATTGAGTGGCAAAATATGTAGTTTCACAGCAAAAAGTGTAAATGAGCAGCAATATATGTATTCTAGCGACTAAAACTGTAAAAGAGCAGCTAATTAATCTGTTACTACCTACCAAACCTAACCTATAATAAGATTATTAAAAGTAATTCATAAAACTCAGATAAAATAGAGTCCCTAATTTATCGATTCAAGTACATATTCTGGTGCCGCTCCGAATCACTAATTTGCCGCTTGGAGTACATATTCTCGCTTTCTTTTTTTTGTAACTTTTTCTAAAGATCTTAAATAAAAACAGACATATGTGTTACTTTCAATAGATGTTATGATGTTATATTATCCGTAAACGATAATCTTTACTGAAAAAATACTTTAATATATATTTATATTGATAATACTTATGCCATATTTAAATAAAAAGTAATTATTTGTTGTAATAACATTAAATTAATAATTGAATGACAAAAATGTTTGGAATAAAGTTAGCGCAAGAGCCTCTTACGAGATAACCTTGTAACTATAGTATCTGTAGCGTAGCTGTTTACAAATATACAAACAGAATTACCTTATTTGTAAATTTATAAAGGGTAAACTTACAGATCAATTGTAAGCTACAAATTTACAAATTTATAGAAATATGAACAGAATCGACCCATAAGTCGCACGAGTAAATTACCCAGAATATAGAGGCTCTTAAAAGTCGTAAGGGTAGTGACAATATGTCAGAAAATCATTGCTGTCTTCGTACCTCAGATTTCTATTCCATTTTACTATCTCATTAGATGAACTAACCCTTTATCTTATATTTGATCTTGAAAACTACGACTATTTCACGCCTTTGTAAACGATTGAATAAATAATGTCAATAAACATGTGCCAATAAACATTTAAAAACGGTAAATGAATTCAGAAAATAACGAAACGAATATTATAAACTAAATAATGCATATTATATATTGTTTTTATACAATGCCAGATAGGAATAACGTGTGTTTGTATGAAGAAAGATATGTTAAATGTCATAACCATCATAGGCTACCAGTGGCATTCAAAACTTAAACTATAATAATTATGTAGTTTTTCATGAATTATTTTATTAAATCTCGTATTATCCATGTATATTTCCAATTATTAATCATAAGTTATTTTAAACATATCTATTTTTAGAAATGTTGAATAGATAAATTTATGTAACTCTAATAATTATTAACGAACTCCACGTTTGAGAATAAAATATTAAATAAGTTATTGCGGCTTAAAGAAATTTTAAGCCGAAATGGGGTCCTCCACAATAGTAACAAATTATAACATGGGTTATTTTTATTAAAAATAAATCTTTAAACTGAATGTTAAGGACTATCAAAGTTTAAAAAAGTTTTTAGTTTTTAAAATAATCGCGTTTTTAATACCTCACCTCTATATCGACGAAATTATGGAATTACAAATGAATTCTATTCTTCTATTAATAATTATAAACTAGGATTTAATTTTATTAATGCAATTACTATATTATTGTTTCACCTCGACGTACCCCTTAGTCATAGAATGTCCAGTACTTTTAGACTTGGATCAAATTGCAAATTTTAAGAATATTTACATACCTATCTATTATATTAGTAAATACTAATTCTATATAGCTTGAAATCTGTTCACATGCTATTTATGTGTATGATACACCTAATATGTTAAATATTCTATGCTAAAAATCCACTATATTTCAAATATTTTTTATAATTTCAATATTATTATTAGTTATTTCCACTTAACTATCATTCAGTGGAGTCCTCCACCGTAGTAACCAATAAGAACATGGGTCATTTGTATTAAAACTGGACCTTAAAACTCTGTATGTTAAGGACTATCAAAGTTTCAAAAAAGTTACTAGTTTTTAAAACAATCAAGTTTTAATACCATTTACTAATCTCTATATCTACGTCACATATTTACTCAATTCCTAACAAGGGAAGTAAACCAAGTAATACTTGTGAAAATTTATGATGCCCACGCCATGCGTTTGTATGATAGTATGCTGCCGATGGCACTCAAACCTTTGACTACAATATACGTAGTTTTTTTTTTATTAATTTTTTTTATTATTCATGCATATTTCCAATTATTGACCACAAATGGTATTTAAAAAAAATATTCAAGTTTTTAATGCCCTTTATCTTACCTCAACGTCTTCTCTATTCAAAAGTCTTCATTCGAATCGTTTGCCATCAAACAAATAGCAAATGAATGCAAAAAACAACGAAAGTAAACTAAATAACACCAGGTAGTTGGAATTTACATGATTGCGCGCTAGATAGAAACAACTTGGTTTGAATGAAAGTAAAAGATATGTTGAATGATTGGCTGCCAATGGCAGTCAAATAATATACGTGGTTTTTTTTATTAAATTGCTTATTATCCATGCATATTAAATAATAATAATTTTATTATTTGTATACTAACAGCAAAAGCAATATTAAAAACCGTCAAATTTGTTTATTTTATTGTAATTGAAACTCAAAGTGTCAACTACATACTAGTGCTATGTCAACCATCGGTGCTTTTACTTTACTATTTTCTATTTAGATGAAATTTATTAAAAATATTTATACAAAAATTGTGTTTAAAATATAATATATAAAATGTTTGTTAATCAATTTGAATATTGATTATTTAAATACCGCCCATCTCTGATTCCGTTTTTATACATTGTACAAAAGTCATATCACCGATTACTATTAAGAGTGATTAAAATTAATACGAAATAGTTTGAATAATAAAACATTATTCAGATCATTCTGATAAGTTGTTTGAGTAAAAAAAGTGAACTTATAAATCAAAACACCGGGAAAAAAATATCTGACAAGCCTTAATAACGCTGACGAGTACTCGTAGGATTAGCCAGTCGGCAGCCACTCCAGTATCGAATATGTAAATTACGGATGTTGACCCGTGCTTGTCCATTCGAAAAACTCAAACGTGTGGGCCGTCGTGTACGATTTGTCCAAATTTGACATGTACTAGATCAATGTCGTTCGGACAATACCAAAACAGGTTTCGCCTCTTTGATTTACAAGTTGCGATTAAGAAGAAAAAACAATCTGCGCTTCCACGAATACAAGTATAAATAAGTCAGAAATATTTGCTAAATCAGAACCAATACATCAGGAAGGCAACGAATTAAGCCAAATTAAAAAGAAAAAATATCTTGTTTATAAGATAAAGTAACTGTATATATTCTTTATTTTTTAAATTTTTGTGGTTAATTTCAACTACATCAACGTCCAAAAAGTTTTATTTTTCTCTTCGCAAATTATATGTTGGGTATATTTCCATTTATTTGTTTTGTTCTCTGCATTTCAATATGCATCGTACACAGGCTGGCCAGTAATGAACTGAACTACTTTTTAAATTAGTTTTGTTTTGATTTGACACAATCTCGAAATGGAATTGGTAGATCAATAAACTTTACAATAGTCAACTATTTTCGTGATAATTCTTCATACTTTTTATAAGTTCAGAAGAGATGTTGCACATTTTTTAAAGTATAATAACCTAAATAACAGTAAAAATGTATTGCAATATTATGGAGATGCAATAGTGTTTGTAGTTTGTTACTAAGTATTGCAGTTTTAAAAAGCCTTATCAAAAAAAAAGTAAATAATACAAAATTTTCAAAATTTTATCCTATCACAAATAAGTTGGGTTGGATGACACGATGTATTAGAAATTAGAGCAATGGTTTTTAACGGTATTTCGTAAGCACTTCGGAAGTGTTCCGCGAAAAGTTTTGGCAATTCTAATTTAACTATGCTTTGTGAATTTAAAATTAATATGAATGAACCGAATGAGAACTGCAACAGAATTACTATTTTATTTGAAAATGGGTTGAAGGTTGTACTGATGGGGCCCCATTTGTGGTAGGAGGCGGGAGTTGTGGCTTTGCACAAAAACAAAATTGAGATTTATTTCAACAGTTCTTTCATAGACAAGCACTTATTGCAAAATATTGCTCGCTTATAATTATTACAGAATATTTTGACAAGAGTTGTCATCAACTCACATGAAAGCTTATCACATAGAAGTTAGACGGTTTTCCTGAGGAATGATGCTGTCCCACGTATTAGAATTAAAAGAAGAATTTCTTCGTTTCTTTCAAAATGAAAACACTTTATTCGCGCAAGATCTTAAAATAATGTGGTGTGCTGAGTGGAACTATTTAAAAGATATTTTTAATTATTTAAATAACGTTAATCAATACAAGTAGACAGGGTAAAAATGAAGACACTTTAACTACAATAGACAAATTATCAGTATCCATAGAAAGATTCTTTTTGGGATAAAGCGAGTAGCAGAAATTAATCTGAAGAATATATGAATTTATATATTTTTTTCCTATTTTAATTAACATTAACAAGTGTTCCTTCTTACTCACAAAAGTGTTCTGCGGTATTGATAAGGTTGGGACCCACTGAATTAGAGTATAACACGTCATTGAAATAATAGTGTTTAGCAGAAAATAACGTATATTTTTATTAAAATATTGTAGTATTAATGATATAAAGTCACATATAGAAATATTTTTTATGTCAATTAACGAATAAAATATTCAGTTGTTTTTTCATGGCTCTAAATAACATGTATTTGTTAATTCCATTCATTGCACTTTTATAACAGGCATTTAAATTAAATTAGTATAAAATATTTTTCTCAAAAAAATTGTTATATTCAAGATTATTGAATTCAGAATTAAATTCTCTAATGAATAAACTAATATAAATATGTGTTCAAATTTAAAATTAGGTACCTATCATATTTTGAGAAACACTGGTCGAATTTTTTTTTTAACTTGCGAACGGGAACGAGGCAAAGCGAGCATACGTATGTGTACGTATGGGGAGCACATCGTAATCTCGAAGTCTCATAGTTCCTAAATGCACGACTAAAAACTGCCACAAGTCGTACGCACATCGGGTACTCTCGGCAAAGTTCGATTTATATTGGGAAAAAATATATATGCGGTAGAAATATAAGTTCAACATTAGGAGAATAGATGTCTCTTGCCTCTTAAAAGAAATTTATCTAGCGATCTGTCAGATATTTAAAAATGATTACTACATTTTAAATACTTTTGGAATTGAATGAAAATGTAATAAATCTTTCAGAACTCATATTTCAATAAGAATGATACAACCTTTTTTAGTTTAAATTATGTATATTTATTTAAATAACGACGTTTCGGCAATATAGTATTAAATAATAAATAAAATGATAAAACAGGCAAATATTTGCAGTACATATATAAATATAAAACCTTTTTTTAGGTTAAATGAACAAAATATTGAAAAACTGATAAATACACGTGCAAATACAAGTTTATTTAAAGTTTATCATTAAGTATTCATACACCTTGCTGTGAGAGTGATATTAAATATATGTGTATACTCGTATCTTAAATAGTTCATATTATACAATACAATAATAAATACTTTGTATAAAAGTTTGAAGCTAATACTAACAACTAATTAAATAACAGGTTTATATATTAACCTATTAAACAATTGATAGCATACTCCGCGTAAATCAAACAAAACATACACATAAATTTGATTTACGCGGAGTATGCATCTATCATTTGTTTAATAGTACTATTTCTTTATTTTCGTCTATATGAGACTAAGCAGTGAGTTATCATGCACTCTTAACAAATAAACTAGAAATATTCATATGCTATTTTCATTGTTTTTCTAAAGGCTTTCCGCACAATGCCTCTTTCTATTATCTGGAATAAAATTTACCGTATAAATTTTAAAATATTAACCAATTAAACAACGTACAGGTTCATTTATTAATCAATTGCATAAATATACGTGTAAACCGCGCGTATACATATGCTTTGAATAGCTGTAATAATGTTGGTTAAGTTAACTATATTTTTATTTAATCCATATAAGACCGGGCGGTAGATTCTATTCTAAGTTTTAAATTATTTTTAAAATATAATTACATATTATTTCAATACAAATTTGAATTAAATATTTAATACTAAGTTGTGAAATATATAAATGAGTTGGTTATATCTTTGAAAATAAAAATATCAAAAATGTGTAATTTACTAAAATCTTGATATATACTATGAATTTGGAATCTATTAATTATTATCAAAATTATGTGTACATTGTAATAGTTGCATGAGTTTTATAATTAATAATGCTATTTTGAATGGTATGGGGCTATCTAACTTCAATTACTTAAATATTCCCTGTTAAAACATTACATTTTCTGTAAACATTTCATTTCTTAAGATGAGGAAACACAAAACTAAAATTGGAAAATAAAAAATTATGGATAATTTATTTTTTTATTAACAATATTCATACTTTCAAGAAAAAAATATGTAAAAAAAGGAATACAATAAATATACTAAAATATAGAAATAATATACTTACACAATTTAATTAAATATCTTAGTCTTTAAATAACATACATTCACAGTCGTAAACATTAATTTGCTATAGGAAAATAGCGGAAAAATGTAATTTTGATTTTACATTCATAACAAAATAAAAAATAACTCAAAGTACTTATTATTATTATTCTCGTATCCAAACAATATATGCACAGTTATTAAAAATAGATAATATAAAAATAGTCAATTTGGTAATTATATAATTTACTAAGCCTAATACATCGCCCGGCATTAAGTAGGATGGTGAGGACGACAGCTTTTGTTAACACATATTTAAAAAAGTACTTTATTCATACTTCAACCATAATCGAAATATAACAAATTTATATAAAAATCGCAAAATACATACTGACTAATAAGTAGTAAAACTCATTGCAAAACTTTAAAAAATCATATCTTGCTTAATATAAGAAATTTTCATGTCGATTTTTCATAATGGTCATATCTTTGTACAATATTTCATACAAAAAAAATGGTTTATGGGCGCATTAGGTTTCGTTCCACACTTCAGATCTTAATTGGCTCTGAACACATTTCCAATATGCAAAGAAAGATAAAACATAAAAAGAACAAAATATTATCATAGATAGTTTTCGCTCAGGTAAAGAACAGAGATACAATGGAAATAGAAGCGGTGAGCAACATTTTCGGTTTAGATGTTTTTTTTTTTCAAGAGCCACACAAAGTCACATTGCTAAATTGTGCAGATCTAAATCATATGCATAAACCAATCAAATCAGAATAAGAAGAAGCAGAACATGAAGATTTCGTTTTCTCCATATATTAAAATTCGACATATGTTGAGACAAGTTAAAGACGTCATCCCTCTTCAGTCATCAGGGATTTACCAGATTCCATGTGTTTGCGGGAAAGTTTACATTGGCCAGACTGGTAGAACCATTCCTACAAGATTGAATGAACACCAGCGTTCGATCAGGTTGAACCAGCCAGAAAAATCTTCAGTTTCAGAGCATGCCCTGAAAGAATTCCACCGTATAAAATTCGAAGATACAAAAATACTGGCGAGACCTACACACCTAAACAACAGGTTAATTAGAGAAGCCATTGAGATTTAAAAAACAAGAGTAATAATCTCGATCATTGTGACGGTCTAGATCTTAGTCGTGCATGGCTTCCTATATTAAATATGTTGTATTGTCACCTTGGTTACCTGTTGCTAATGTTTTGTTATTATTTATTTATTTGTATTTGTTGATTTGTTGTTCATTCCTGAAGAAGGCAATAATTTATATTGCCGAAACGTCGTTATTTAAATAAATATACAGAATTTAAACTAAAAAAGGTTGTATCATTCTTAAGAAACCAACTGTAGATGTGCTGCATAAACTAGATAAGGTTAAATCAACAGAGTTGGGCCGATTTAGACACCACATATCACCAATGTAATGATTGAAAAACAGCAATTACAACAAACTAAACGCTCGGCGCGAGCGCCATGTGGGAGAATAAGTTAATGAAGTTTAAACATGATTAAAACTTATATATTGTTTTTATATATTACAGCAGGAGTCACCAACATTTTTCTGAGGCGGGCCACATGCGAAATTTTAAAATATATGATGGGCCGGATAATAATTCTTATTGGAAGTCATATTGGATTATAAATGGAAGGAAATTTAAATTATACTTATCTTCCTTTTACATATCAATGTGTAGTGCTTACAAATTTAAAATAACAGTTTAGAGATTTTAAATACAATGCACCAATTTGTAAAAAGTTTTTGAGATCAGTTATTCGCGTTAGATATCTTGGTTTTGCATGTTTCGTCTCTGAAAACTCGTTTGCAGTGTCGTCGAAAGTGAAGATTTATTTACATATGTGATAAATAATAAAACATTAAAAGTATTTTACAAATCAAAACGTATAGTACTCTTTTCTTTATCCCAGCATTGCGGAGGCCCGCTAATTTGATTTTACCTCAGGGCCCGTAACAGCTCTCCACGGGCCTGCGAGTTTGCAAATATACGTACTACCAAAAATTGATACAATTTTACGGGTAATTTTTTTATTTTTTTTTGTATAATCATAAACATTCAATAATGTATAAATTTGAATAAAATTTTCGTTTCTAAATAGTGATCTGACCAACACATCATTAGCTACAATTTTAGCAATAGGAGTAGGATATCCTATCCAGTCTCATAAGAATACTGCAGAACTGAAACAAAACTATCTGATATTTACGTTTCTTATATTGTTATCGATGTGTAAAATACCTTGAGGTTTTGCTTGCAGTAAATCAATTGTAGATGATTACATACTGTAACAGGTTTTTTACTCGCTTTACGCTATAGTAGCTCATTAAGTTTACAAAACAGAATATCCAAAAATGCGAAATAGCTGAAGTAACCTCTTACTTTCATTTCTCGAATGTGCTAAAATCAGAACATCAGAAATTTGTGGCTGTACACTGTATACATATATATATATATATATATATATATATATATATATATATATATATATAAATATAAATATAAATAAATAAATAAATAAATAAATAAATAAATAAATAAATAAATAAATAAATAAATAAATAAATAAATAAATAAATAAATAAATAAATAAATAAATAAATAAATAAATAAATAAATAAATAAATAAATAAATAAATAAATAAATAAATAAATAAATAAATAAATAAATAAATAAATAAATAAATAAATAAATAAATAAATAAATAAATAAATAAATAAATAAATAAATAAATAAATAAATAAATAAATAAATAAATAAATAAATAAATAAATAAATAAATAAATAAATAAATAAATAAATAAATAAATAAATAAATTAATTAATTAATTAATTAATGTACCTGTTATTACAAAAATTTCGCTGTTGACTGAACAATCCAATAAAATTCTGTACAGTAGGAGTCACTTTATTGAAAATTAAATTCTAACACAACATCCATCAGCTGATTACTTTAGCTGATATTCCGATACTTGTCATCTTCTCATTTGTAATATGACACTGTGATTTAATTGTTTAATGTGATTGTTAATAATGATATTCAAATTGTGTACCTGTATTACGGTATAGTAAGATCATCAGTTTTACAAAACACAAAATCCTAAATTAAATACCTGATATCAAAAGTAACCTGCTTTACGTTAATTTCTCCAATGAGCTAAAACAGAACATAGAAACTTGTGGCTATACATTGATTTATAAATAAATTAACGTATCTTTATTAAAAAAAAATTGTTGTTGACTGCAACAATCAACAAATTTCTGTATAGTTTATAGTAGGAGTCGTTTATTCAAAATTTAAATGCTAACACATCTATCAGCTGTCAGCTGATTGCTTACGCAGATATTTCGATATTTGTCATCTTCTCATTTGTAATATGACATATGACACTGTTATTTGTTTATTGTGATTGTTATTATTATAATATATCCTTCATTGTTTTTATTTTTCTTAACATATTGTTAAAATGTCAAAAACCTAATATAAAAGATAGTTATATTTCATCCAGGGATTATGTTCCGAAGACTCGTTATCGTTTTATTACGGCAGTACAATAGAGGGTCCCAATAGCCTGGCATGTGCCAGGGCTGTAATGAAAAATTTGAGTAGGGGTTTGAAATATTTCATTTCACACATTTTACTTTTCAAAACAGTAAAAA
This sequence comes from Harpalus rufipes, assembly GCA_951394225.1. NCBI lineage: Eukaryota > Metazoa > Arthropoda > Insecta > Coleoptera > Carabidae > Harpalus > Harpalus rufipes. Next base: position 33,795,728 of record OX596278.1, on the reverse strand, counting down.
AAAAATTGTTTAATATTTAACTGTTTTAAAAAATATATTGTATAATCAGATTTCCGTGACCACCCAGGAGGTACTAATTGCGGACCGTTAATCTTTGTTTATAGTGGGGATTTCCCCAAGAGGCCTATAACCACATGTCATTTAAAAAAATATATGAATATTTATTCGGACATCGTGCACTCGTCCTCGTCTTCAGAATTGTTATCGGACATATCTGAATCCCTTAAAGATATAATTAATGGATTCACGTCTTTGTAAAGTGATATAAATTTATTTTCTTCTTTTATGATATGTTGAATACAGTTACTTCATTGTTGCTGGCCAATATTTTCAACTTCTTCCCTGACTAACTGAACTACACTAGAATTTAATTGTGGTACCGGACCACCTATTCTGATAATTTTTTTAACAGTTTTATCACATACCTTTGTTAGTTGGCAAGTTTTCTTAAGAGCAACTGATTCTTCATATACCTCCAAAAGTCCATTGTAAACATTCAACACGATTTGTTGTCCATGTTCGTGCAAAAAAGGTTTAAATATATTAGGCGATGGTAATACACTTTTACCAGCACTTTCTAATTCTTCGTTTTCTTGCCACGGGCGAAACATTGTTAACGTTGTTGACTGTTGAATTTAATTTAACAAAACAAAAAACACTTTCAGCCTTCGTACACTAGTTAGGAGGTACAAATGACAAGTGAAAATAATTAAACTCACCACCTATTTATATACCTACATAGCCACAAATAACGGTTTTATAATCCTTTGGAGACAAGTTCACAGACCTTATAATAAGCTATAAGAAAATTAGGGAAATTCTAAGTTCAAAAGATTAACGCATTAAAATTTTAATTATTAGCAAATACAGCCCTGGTAATCGGTTTAGAAAATCTGAAAAGTGCAGTCTCGGTCTACAGTCGAATACTGGGCGTAAAATATATACCAGCATTGCAAATACTGAACTGGTCGACTGTACGGACCGAAATATTTTGGCATTGCGGTTTTAGCTATTGTGAACCCATAATAAAACGATAACGAGTCTTCGGAACATGATCCCTGGATGAACTATAATTTTTACAAATTATATGATATTTTAATATGTACCTACTTACTTACGACATTAAATAATTTTTTTAATAGTGTTCATTATATGAAACATTAAATATTTCGTAATTTATTTCACAAAACAATTTTAAATGACGTTCACGTTCAACAATAGTCATGTTACAAAATTTTAGTTGAGTAAAACGGATTTCAAAACTTTCTCCGACCTAAAACGAAGCGTGTTCGGCTGTCGTCGTTTTTTAACTTCTAAAAAATTTAAGTCATAAGACTTCTGATTTCCGGTATGTACTCATGCTTGAGACAGTACAATATAATTTCCCTTTCATTTTGTTACTGCGCATGCAACCTTGAAATGAGCTGCTATATGGGACTACTTTTGTGTATATCAAATATTATGATTCGGTTGCTATAGTAACGTCTGCTTGTTTTATTTATTTCTGAATTCGCGTTTGACGTTTTGAACAGTTTCGGAATTTTCTGTTAACTTTTACAGGTTTTTTTTTTGAGATCGTCAGAGCAATAAGTTTAACTAAATAATAATATATTACTCAGAAAATTAACTATATAATATTTTGTCGACAAAAATATCAAGTGGTAGGTAATAAAGACAAATATGGAATAACGGGGAGCTAATTATTACCAAATAAATTAAAACAAAGACATGAATTGTGCAATAAGCAATTTATGACATGTTTAAATTAATATTGTTTGTTAAATTTCAAGTTCCTAAAAAAACATTATTCTCTTAAGTAAGCTACATTTTTCGTATCGAACCGAACCCATCGAGATGATGAGAAATTTCTCAGTGGATACTAGCCTTCTTTTGGCCCTTAGGCGAAATGATGAGAAATTTCTTAGTGAATACTAGCCTTCTTTTGGGCCCTTAGGCGAGACGATTTTTTTAAAATTATTTTTTTTGGAAAAGTACTCTGCAACATGTTTGGAATGGCTTATTCCAATACTTGTTGTAGTTGTAGAGTATACTATTATTTATTTAGTTACAAACAACAAGCTACAAGAGAAAATATACCCCCAAAAGCGCATAATTGAGTAATTGAAATCGTGAAGCATACAATCACACATTCGTCCTGTTCCTGCACGAGAATGTGAGAGAGAGGGAGACGAAGCTATGGAGACTGTAAGAGATAGAATATAACGCTGTACTGGGAACCAATGATCTCATAACTGTTCTGTAGATGCGCCCTAGAGAAAGAGAGATTGTGTTTTAACCATTAGAGAGCGACAGGTAGTGTATGTCACGTGGTAGGGTTACTAGCAGTGCTTGTACAGTGTGTATAGGACGGGTAGTTTTTGTGCGAAATTTCCAGTGTTTCATACATAAAAATCAGGGTCAACCCACCGAGATGATGAGAAATTTCTCATTTCTTCCGCAGTCAGTTTTCTTTTAGGTTTACCTTTCCAAGCCCAACATTCTTTACCGTACATCAAAATGGGCACAACCACTCCATTATACACTGAACCTAGCATTTTTAGATACTTTTACGTTTCTAGCAACCTCTCTAATCAATTTCATGATAATTTTGTCCAATCATACTACCCAAATATACAAACTCATTCTCCTGCTACAGCTTCACTGCATCCACCAAATTCATTCTGTCGACAATTCACTTTTTTCAAATACTAATATCTTGCATTTATCAACATTCAACACCAGATTCATATTTCTTCCAACTACATGTATTCTCTTTATCATTCTCTCAGTTGCTCCTCATTTTCAATCAAAACAACTATATCATCCGCATGTAATTTTTTTTATTTACCCTGATTTTAAGAAATTAGAACCTCATTTGCTGATCTTTTTGCGACAAAATAACTTTGGCTGCTCGCTTGCCATTATTACAAAACACGTGAATACAATAGACAACAAAATACAATTTTACACTGCGAAACGCAATATAAAATAAATGCTGCGAAAAATATGTAAGACAATGTATAAAGTCGGGAGGAAATATGAAGCCACCGATTTCATTATAGTTTATCTAGCGGTGAGCTAGGTCTACTCATAGCGCCACTTCTTTATATTTCATGAAAATACTTACCGAATTTGTTTAAATTACGAATATATTCTATATTAAAAGATAAATATTTAAAATACTTACCTGAGACATATAGAAATATGTATAGTACCTAACACTAAACAAAATTTAAAGTTAGCACTTCAGACACTTGAGAAAAAAAAAATTAAACATTTTATTTTTTTATGTATGTTCTCGAAGTTTAATTTTCGATTTTTTTATATATGATATGTATAACATAATTCTTCAAAACATATTAAAGTTCAAACAAAATTTAACGTTTAGTATAGAAGAAACACATTAAAATGTATGAAAAAAGTAGGTTTTTTGTATTTTTAAAATTGTTCTCGAAGTTCATTTTTTTTTATTTTCACATATTTTATTCCCTATCCTGTTATAAATTTTTCATGCAAATTTAATTAAAATTCAACATTTAGAACTGAAGATATTTTAAAAATAATATTTAAATTATTGTTTTGGGTGAATAAATAGATACAAAGATTATTGAAACTATTTTATTTTCATGACAAATTGGGTCCTTTTTATTATTATATAGGAAGAGATCATATTACATTATACAATTTTAAATAAAACATGAAAAACCTATTCACTAATTTTGAATTTCGCGGGCAGGGGTATCATTTCACCTTCTAGTACTGCGTTCATCGGTGAGGTACGAGAGGGGTAGACCGCGTGGACATAATAGGCGTGGCCTATTTGAAAATCAAACAAACAGCACAGTCAAATATTCCATATAATAATAATAATAATAATAATATCAGTTTATTCAACGACATGTTATGTACATGCATAGAATACGTCACACAATGCGTTGAGTGTTTCGTTCAGTACCCGATTAGATTAGAAGAGTGAAGCGCTCGAAAGGCGTCGAAATATCATCGAGGTTGGGAAAATAAATAGTAAAGGCTAGAAAGTTGCATAAGATTGAAAAATTTCCGCTACATCGAAATATGAAGAAAAATATTTAATCAAGAAATGAAAAGTACAGTAAAAATACAATATTCATCACCCTTTTCTTTTCGATGGAAAAGTTAAACATTTTTATTGTGTAATGTAAGATTAGAGTACATAAAGACAAATAAAGAAGAACTTATAAAAAATATGCAGGTGTCCTATCTTAAAAGGACCAATTAATATCTCGCTTATTTATCAATTTATTTCCATAACTTGATTTATACAAAAAAAAAAACAGATATTAAATAATAGTGGTTGTTGTTTTATGATATCAATATCGGTTGTAGAGTAATTAATAGCAAATTTACATTCCAATGATGCTACTAAACAAAAAACAATCCATATTTAAATAATAATAAAATGGTAGGCATTTGACATAATGGTATGAAGAACGCTAAAATGGTAGATCATGTAAAACAAAATTAATAATAGTTAAGCTACTGTTATTATGCTGTTATTACAATTTTAAGAAAATTTAAAACTGTTATTTCAAATTTAAGGAAAGTGATTCTGAGGAAAGCTTAATATAAAAATAAGACAAGATTTTTTTTTATTTGTATGGGATTTTATTATTGTGTTATTGCAAGGCCTCCTAGTTCAGCCTATCTTAAGGCATATTTCAAATACCAGTCATGAGTCAAACTAAAAAAACAAATCTTTTAAAAACAATAAGGAAATAGTTACATAAAACAAAATTTTCTTGTGCAATTTTTGGAATTTTTTTTTTGTCTCGATGGTATCTAATATGTATTTCGGTTCACGTACAGATAAAGATCTTGTATATCTTGGGTAAACTAATTCGGGAAGTAAACAATTCATATAAAAACAAAATAGTTTTGGAACTATTTCATTCCAGAAATCATCTTTGTTTTTATGTTTTTTAGCGAACAACCAAATTGTGGAGCATGATTTGATATTTCACAAAGTTTTTGTAACATATATGTAGCTTAAATTTACAATTTTTCTACCGCTAATCTCAAATTTAAAATCACTATTTGATGTTTGTATATTCATTTCGGCTACATTTTCCTGCAAAATTAAGTATGTATATATATACTGCCGAATATATGGCGGAAGAAATTAATAAAAACAAAAAACAAATACGTATAACTTGTTCAGAGATATTTCGTTATGGCCCTCTCAGCGGGTCTATTGTTAGGGATTTAAGCCTGATTTATAGGGGTGCAAGGACAGGTATGTATTCAATATTTCCTAATTTAATTTTATTTTTAAACAGAGAATTTTTACAAATATTATTAATAATAATGAAGAAAAAAAAAGTTACATAAAAGTATCATTGTATAACAATTCGTCATTTAATTCAATAATGCAATTAAACAATAGTGCCATACATAACAATAAATACATAATATTACACTGGTATACATATGTAATTATTCGACAATATCATTCTCACTATCACAATCCATTTCACTATCGTTACTTGAGTCTTGAATATTTATAATAAAGTCTTTGGTGATATTATTAATATCAACATATTGATTTTCTATATCAATCACATGACGCACACTGTTAGCCCAAAGTTCTGGTGTTATATTGTTCATTTCACTTATTATTAGTTCGATAACATCGTCACTTACAGTCGGTGATGTATTGTTCCGTCTTATATTGCATTTTAATTCAATTGGATTAAAAATACAATAATAAGGAAGCAATCGAAGTACATCATGTCCAAATTGCTTTGCTAAATTGTCACACACATACTGTTTCACAGGAGGTTTAATTTGAACAACTTCTAACAATTGTTTTTTATTCTATGACTCTTCGAAGTATAGATCGTTGTAAATTAAATATTCCTGAATCTCGGACTTCTTCATGGAAGTAGATGATATTTTCACGATTTGCCGCGAATGGTAACTGGCATTATCCATAACAATAACGCTGTTTTTCGGCAAATTCGGCAGTAAATTATCACAAAACCACGTCTCAAAAATATTAGCTGTCATATTGTCATGATAATCTAAACACAAATTTTTAGCGTTATGGCCAGCTAAAAATCGCGCACCATATCCATCCTTGGTCACATCCGGCATGAAGTATTATAATTCTCTTGCCTCGTGCTGGTGGAACATCGATTGCACAATCATTTGTATCGTCTGTCCAACTTTTTGGTACTGTGTCGTGGGTGTCAAATGAAGTTTCGTCCAAATATATTATCGGACGATTTTCAGCACGATATTTTTTAATTTCTCTTAAGAACTTGAAGCGCCATTCGCGTATTCTTCGAGTCTCCATTATTGTTTGCCGTTTATCAATTTTTTTTGAAACGAAAACCGATTTTATGGAGAACTGAATGCAGAGTACTCAAAGAACAATTTATTTCACATTTATCGTCTTTGAGTCTCTGATACAATATGCGAATAGACGGCAACATTTTTTCGGCATACATTGCATATATTTTGCGTCGAATTGTATCTTCTTGAAAAGAATTCACTATTCTCGAATTACCCGCGTCACGCCTTTTCTTTCTAGTTCTCACTCCACTCACGAACAGTATTGTACGGCACTTTCGTCATTTCTGATGTTTTTATCAGAGCCAAATTTTCACCTTCACTATCTTTTTCTTTTAAATAGTTATACACATTTGAAACTATTTCTTTCGCTTCTTGCGGCAAAAACGTCCGTTTAATTTTATCACAATTTTCAACTGGTAAAATATCAGTAGTGTCTTCTTCAAATTGTCGCCACATATTAAATACGTAAATTGTTGACCTCAGTACGAAAGTTAGTATTACTACTGATTTTAAATTTTTGAAAGCTCATTTATATACCTACTCACTAGGTATCTTAGTTTCCCTAATATGTATTAATACCGGTCAAGGACGATTTATTTTGCAATCCTACCCTGTGCGCCATCAGGTAGAATCTCTTGCTGTGTGAGGTTTACCACAGGCTTAGTAAGTTAAAGCCATAACGAAATATCTTTGGACAAGGTATACCTACTAGTTCATTATCTACATGTTTTGCAGCCTTCGCCTTCATTGTAATTTCGAATACTCAAAAGTATTGCATTCTGCAGTACTTCCCTAAATCATGCCTTCGCCTTCATTATAATTTCGAATACTCAAAATATTGCATTCTGCTGTACTTTCCTCAACCATGCCCTCAACTGTTTCATTTCGAGTAAAAAGAATATTTTAGCTTTTGGTGTCAAAAAAATATAGAGAAACAAAAAAAATGTAACAATAAAAATTTACCGCCTGAAATTAAATTTGACTTGTTTTTGCTCTAATCTTATATAATTTTAGTTGTCGAATTATTCGTAATAGCATTGATTAAATAGTATATATAGATTGGCAACCTTATGAGCATTTGCGTACCGCATTGTAAAGCTACGTATTATGCTGCCACCTTTAATAATTTTATTATATGGCCGTACTAACATTCGATTAGGCTGGCGGTCATAATGTTCGGATGTATTCGTGTCAAGCCGCTTGGAGTCGGAGACACGAATTTTTTAATAAAAAATAATGAATTATTTAATCACGTAACTGATTATGAACAACAAATAAATTAATTCATTATTATTTTGAGGGACTTCAAGAAATTTATGAATATTGAAAAAAATGGAAAAAATCGATATGTAATATATTCCCAATTTTTTTACCCTTCTTTTAACACCCTGTATAATGAACTTTATAAAAAAAAATTAAGCTATTGTAACGTTTTTATTTATATGGGTGAAAAGTGTAAAACACAGACAAATATTACTAACTAAAAGAATACGTTTATTAAACGGTAAATAATTAAGGATGAAATATTAAAAGATGATAAAAACAACTAACACTATGATTAAATAATTATAAACACTAAGAATATTATTAAATGCTTAAACACTACGATTATTTATCTATACAATATTTATATCACTACACTTATATATATATATATATATATATATATATATAACTACATTTATTTATGTTAACAACTGTTAAACTGTTTATTTATATCACCGAGTTCATTTCTGGTTGCTTGTATATATTAGACTCTCTCTCCGCTTTCTTTCGGTCGGTATTTATACCGCTTATCTCCTTCTAGAACTCTCGAAAGCGACAATGACCTGTATACAAAGGAATGAGGTCACGGCGTAATTAGCCTGTAGCCGCTGCGGCGCCAGGGATTGCGCCATCGCTCTGGAACGTTCTGTCAGTGGCAGCGTTGTATACTCTTCTCCCAGGGGCGCACGTCACACTATTTTGTCAAATGCATAGGATATTAGTATATTATTTCTAACGACAAGGGAGATATCGAAAACGGCGATTTCGATGACTCACCCCTGTATACAGGATACAGGGTGACATTGAAAAAGGGCTACTCAAAATAACTTTTTTATTTATAATTATATTTTAATCCTTTTACGTATTTGTAAACTAGGCTTAGAGGCTCACAAATCACGGTATTTGGCATGATGGCAGCGCTTTCGGTTTAACCGGAAGTGACATTAACTTTCATATTTCAAATGGGACATCCTATTTATTTTTACATATTTGGAATCTACGTAAAATTATGAATTCAACGATATGTTTGAAGTGTATTTTTATTGAAGAAATTAATTACAAGAACGTAAGAGAAAATGATGGATAATTAACCTGCTATGCCAAACTGTGAAAACAGTTGAGATAATATTAAGTAATATTTAAGTTAATTTTGTAAGATTCCATATTTTGATAAAGATGACAAAGAAAGAAGAAATATATATTTTATTCATGGTTTCATTCAAACTATTAATGGCATTTTAAAATTATTTGCGGACGTGAAAGAAGAAAATTATTTATTTTTATTAACAAATAGATTTCAGCAAGATTGCATAGAAAACCACTTTTCAATAATAAGAAATAGAGGGGGGTACAATCTAAATCCGACTGCAAAACAATTTAGGCAAACATTGCAAAGAACTATTCATATAAGAATTTTAAGTTGGAAGCGGAAACTGTGAAATAGATAAAGATGAAATTATTGAAATAGACATATCAGAATCCATTACACCGCCTGAAGAAATTGTATACGAAATGATCGACAATGTTGAAATTGTACGACCAGAAAATGTGGAATGTGCTGTGGTTTTGGTTTTTCGTTGTATTAAACAATACAATTGCGAAAATTATAATCAAATTTTACAGAAAAATGACCTTATTCTTGATGAAAATGAAATTTATTTAGTTCTTAAAGATTATGGCAAAGTGAATGAAATATAATATTTTTACAGACTAAATGAACAAACAGTAAAAATTGTGTCACAATTATTACACATTTTTAGTGAATTTACAAAAGAACATTTACATTGAAACAAAATAACCAGCAATTTATTAAAAAATAGTATACGGTGTATAAATTTGCATTACAATGACTGGTTAAATAAAATGGTTTAAAGCTATGACCATAAAAAAATTGTTATAAAAATATTTATTAAAATAAAAGTTTTAAAAACTTTGAAATGGAAATCTACAGATATCACAATGCAAAAGAAACATATATATTTTGCATAACAAATAATAATTAAAACGTTGAATAGTGTATTAATTTTTTAGGTCAATAGTTCTATATTATCCTTGTTTAAATAAATATAAAGTTTGTTTCTAATTGGTACTTTTTCTTTTGTTATTAATTGGTGGTCAAAGAAGATATTAAAAAATTGATTTAATTTATAATTATTAAGTAAAACAACAAGAAAACTTATTCGGAGAAGATTTATTTTATTAAAATAGGTAAATTGTTTTATTTGCGGAATATCTTAAAAAGTTGCTGTTTTAGCAGTATTTAAAAATTAATAATTTTATGTGCGTCAAGTTATGGAGTGTGATTTTAACGGCCCCGATTCAATTCTAATCCAACCTAATTCAATGCCGCTTGGTAAGATGGTAAGCACCTTATTTAAAAAGAATAGCTATTTATACGTCAGTGAACTTGACCCAACCCAAAAGCAAACAAACACTATTTCATATATAAATTAGTTTATTTGGATCCGTTTTCAAATGTTTGCTATATTTAATTGTTTGTTGGCCTTTCTTCCCCCCTTTTTTTTAAAAAAAATTGTGGGTGGGGCTATCTTCACATTAACCCACCACTTAAATAATAATGTTTGTTTAGATAGGTTAATGTACTCATTCTCGTTTGTTTGTTAATGTTTTAAAATAATTTCATTTGTATAAACTTTCTACTTCCTTTTTTGATCTTTAAATTATATGGTGCGGCTAAATTCTCATTTTCCGCACCCAATTGACTCACCGTTTGTTTAACTGTAAAAATCTGTTTTGATGTATTAGTTTAGTATTGTTGAAACCTTTTCATCAATTGTTTGCGTGTTTTAATTAACTATTTTAAAAAATATATATGGGCGCGGGTAAGTTCTCATTTTTCGCACCCGATTTGCCCATAGTTTGTTTAACTTTTATAATCTGTTTTAGAGTATTAGTTTAGTTATGTTGAAACAATGTTATTGATTATTTGAATGTTGTCTAGAATATTTAAGTAAAGTTTTAATAAAATTAATTATAAAATGAGTTTTTTTCAGGGGACCAAGATCTCGAGTAAGTAATAGTTACTATTTTTTCTGACCATTTAAATAAAACGTATCTCTTAGTTCTTAAAATTCCAAGATTTCATGACACTTATTTCAATCGTTTTTAAGAAAATTGTGGACATAAAAGGGTAGAAAAGAGAGGTACAGGATGAAACATATTTATTTTTAAAAATTTACAAAAGTATTTAGTACAGAGCTATTAAATTCTACCCGAAAATAAATATATTATGGCCATTTTACTTGAAAACTAGAGTACAGAAATAACTAGTGCTCGGAATACCGGTGGAACCAAAAGACCACCCGTTTACCCGTATTTCAGCGAACACGGGTCGGAGTCGATTCTTCACCCATAAGACCCATAAGACTCGTAAGACCCGCTAGACCCATACGAAGCGAAAGACCCATAAGAACCGTATGACCCGTAAGATGTATTTGACCGTTTCCAACTTTACCATCCGTATTATCCAGTTTGGGAGTTTAAGGAACAACAATAAACATCAACTATGGAATGTTGTATTAAAATAAAACACACAACGTAGTCTTATGGGTCTTACTGTTCTTATGGGTCTAATGGTTTAAAAATTGACTCCGACACGTATTCCAGTTGGTCCGTGTGGGTAGGCTATTCCCATAGGTGATTTTTGATGTAAAAATATGTGATTAAATAATCCTAAATAACAAGACAAATTGTAAAATAGGGAATAGAAATACTTCCATTATCTCAAAAGATAAACACACAGCTAAATCGAACACTTCGATTTTTTTCTATATTATGAACGATAGAAAAAAAGCTCTAGAATAAAGGAGACATCTGTCTATGTACATTTTTTTACAATTATTTCTCAAGTTATCGTATAAAGTTGTATTTTTTCACAACGTATCAGTTTTATATATTTATAAGACAGTGTTTGAGAAAAATGCGATTAACTTTTTTTAAAAAATATTTAAACACCCAATGGCTATGAATATTCTGATTCTGGGGCTCAGGATTCCGACTTTTTACCTCTCGCTACCCTCGGTAAGGGAGGTATAGAGATCGTACTAAAAATCATATATCGAGATTCTGGTAAATGATCATGTTTTAAGGTCCCTAGAATTCAATTTTAACATTTTCACGACGAGGTGTGTGTGTGTGTGTGTGTCTAACCCAAATACTATTAGTATTAACGGTTTCGGCCGTTGGCACTTGGTGAAACATTATGGACAAAGAATGAAAATCAAACACTTGATGTAGTTTCACAGAAATTTTATTAGCAAAAAATGTTTTATCGATTTCGGCTTGTTAGGCCATCTTCAGAAACAAACGTTGACTGAATAATGTACGAATTTTTCACAGTTTAAATACAAATTGTACAAAGATTAACAGTAAAATTCATTAACCAAATTCTTAAGAGTACCTGAATGAAACAAATCTACCTGGTCATGAGAACGTTTAAGCCGCTTTGAATAGCTTTCTGAATCTCGAATGCTTCTAAGAAGTTCATTCGCTGACCTTTATCGGTAAAGTGCAAAATTTCCAAGTTCTCAATATTGCAGGTGTGATTTGCTTCATTCAGATGTATGGCCATATTAGAGTCAGTTTTCTTATATTTGAAGGATCTCATGTGTTCATTAAATCTAATCTTAAATGATCTACCTGTCTGCCCAATATAAATAGCGTTACAATTATTACAATTTAATTTATAAATACCACAATTATCTAACTTATCTTTCGTGGTTAATTTGTTATTGACTAAAATTTGCTTAATAGTGTAGTTGTTATAGTAGGCTGCATTAATGTTGGATTTCTTTAATTGATAACCTATGCTATTGCTGATGTTGTTAATATAACTCAGTTTACGATATTGTTTACACTCTAAAGTTTTTGAATGATCTCTGTAAATTTTATTTAAAATGTTTTTTTTGTTCCTATTAGAAATTAACTTATCAATGACGTTAGGGTTGTAAAGGCTATTTGTTTGATAATATTAAGTTCTAGATTATAATTCTCTTTAGTTAAAGGTATATTTAACAGTCTGTGTACATAACAATTAAGGGCAGACATTTTAATATTATTGGGATGGTTTGAATGGGCTGGTATGATAGTGTCCGTATATGTAGGTTTTCTGTAAATTTTATATTCAAAAGAAGTTTTTAAACGTTTGATAGTGATATCAAGAAAATTGATTTGGTAATCAACTTCTTTTTCTATGGTGAATTTAATGGCTTTATTTTGATTATTGAGAAGGGATAATAATTGTTGTAATTGTCTATCGGATCCTGAAAATAAACAGATGATGTCATCTACGTGGCCTAACAAGCCGAAATCGATAAAACATTTTTTGCTAATAAAATTTCTGTGAAACTACATCAAGTGTTTGATTTTCATTCTTTGTCCAAATACTATTGTTCAGAAAATTTTGAAACCTTGTATTTCTTCGAAAAATACTTTTTAATGTTATTTTTTCGAGATTTGTTATTATAAAAATTAAAGTTTTTTAAATTTTCTACCGGTTTGCATTAATACTTTTTGTATATATTTTATAGATAAATCTCTAAAATTATCTATAATTTGAATCCCGGAGCCTACGCTTTAAACACAACTGACAAATATATGTCACTGTCATCAAACTAATCATTTCAAATAATAATAGTAACGTTTTAAAAAGAAAATAGTAAATGGAACAATAATTATATGGAAAGGAACTTCATACAGTTTCCAGCATAAGTAAATATGTAGGGATATAGGTAAATTGACCCCTATGGTGAACTCCCACGCCAGCAATGAATATAGGTAAGTATATAAATAAATAAAAAAAATATATCATCACTTCATATACCCATTGTTGGGTGTGCCAATCTGATTTGTACACAGATTTCGGTAACGATGATGACATATTTGTACCGTGCTGGCGTTTACAAGGTGTCACCCACGAGCACTTATTGCTGGCGTGGAGAGTGCACGATAGGGGTTATTTTTGTGTCATTTAAAATTCGAAATATTTGGCGTCGGTCGGGATATAACCCGGCATTTAAATTTAATTTAATTTTAAGTATTTTCATGAATAAAAATTAAATAAAACGGGAGGTATTGTGTTAGCCACATCAGATTTTTTGTATATTTCATCACAAGAGGACAACGACTATGGCAATAAAAAATATTGCATAAAACGCCCCGAAAGATCGCAGTACGTTATTTTTGAAGGTGGAATTCAAATGTACCAAAAATAAATCTATAAGATACATAGATTATAATAAAGCAACAGTTTTAGATTCTAAGTAGGAGAACAGGTACTTTTGTAAATTTTTAAAAATAAATATGTTTCATCCTGTACCTCTCTTTTCTACCCTTTTATGTCCACAATTTTCTTAAAAACGATTGAAATAAGTGTCATGAAATCTTGGGATTTTAAGAACTAAGAGATACGTTTTATTTAAATGGTCAGAAAAAATAGTAACTATTACTTACTCGAGATCTTGGTCCCCTGAAAAAAACTCATTTTATAATTAATTTTATTAAAACTTTACTTAACTATTCTAGACAACATTCAAATAATCAATAACATTGTTTCAACATAACTAAACTAATACTCTAAAACAGATTATAAAAGTTAAACAAACAATACATATGGGTGCGGGTAAGTACCCGCACCCATATGTATTTTTTAAAATAGTTAATTAAAACACGCAAACAATTGATGAAAAGGTTTCAACAATACTAAACTAATACATCAAAACAGATTTTTACAGTTAAACAAACGGTGGGTTAGTTGGGTGCGGAAAATGAGAATTTAGCCGCACCATATAATTTAAAGATCAAAAAAGGAAGTAGAAAGTTTAAACAAATGAAATTATTTTAAAACATTAACAAACAAACGAAAATGAATACATTAACGTATCTAAACAACCATTATTATTTAAGTGGTGGGTTAATGTGAAGATAGCCCCACCCACAATTTTTTTTAAAAAAAAGGGGGGAAGAAAGGCCAACAAACAATTAAATATAGCAAACATTTGAAAACGGATCCAAATAAACTAATTTATATATGAAATAGTGTTTGTTTGCTTTTGGGTTGGGTCAAGTTCACTGACGTGCTATTTATGATGTGTTAAAAGTGGCATTTTATTTTGTGAGAAGGAAATTTGGAGTAAGACGCGAAGCGGATGGTCCAAACTTTCAAATACATAGGTATCCACCGTAAATTCATATCCCCTGTGAATTCATATTAAATCGTTTCTATTAAATGTTAAATGAATTTTTATTAGAAATGTTAAACAGATTATAAAAGAATGTAAGCTTATTTTTTAAAAATAAATTTATAATTAAATTAAATATCTCTGAAGAAATGACGAAATAGGTTTAACAAATTCACATTATAAAATTGTTTGGCTCCGCCCGATGTTCCGCCCAGCAATGTGTACTACCATGCTGCTATCTTGTAGCGAATTAAACACATGTAAAGTATGCAACTACAGCACAGATGGCTCTTACTCGTACAGAATTAAAATGTGTTACTCGGATTGACTATAGCATTGCCAATCTATATATACATATACTATTTAATCAATGGTAATAGCTAGTTTTTAAATGAATGCATTACTTATATAAAGTTTATTTATACCCATATATCAATTTACCCTTATTATACATTATAAAATTAACTTTAATAAATACCTAGACACATGTAAATTACCGAAAATCGGTCACTTTAATATGTTAAGAGTGAAGATTTGTTGTATGATGTAGATGTTATTATTTTCGGGTTTTTGCTAACCCAGTAAGTGGGACATGCGTGATTTTATGTATGTATTTTCTAAATTTTTAGATTTTTTGCGTTTTGCACTTAATTGCATACGCTTTTTAGTTCCAAAACGTTTACCTATTGTTGCGATTGCGAGAAGCTAACACTGTCGTACCTTGCACAACACATGCATATTTGATACACATCAATTTATTTGATCCACTGTAAATCTCAAGGACAGCTCAATGTTCCTCAAACACTCCGCTAGGGGCAGTAGTGCACAAGACAAAAATCTTTCCAATTTACGCAATGTAGGACATTCGTTGTACCATTAAATTTTTGAAACTGAAAGCATTAATCAATTTTTCAAATACATGTACATGTTGAGGAAGGTCATTTTATGTTGATGTTTTGTTATTTTTCTAAAAAAGTTCACAAATTGTGCAGAAATGCACGTTAAATATGCACAAATTGAATTGATTATAATATTGCAAAAATTTAATAATTCAAAATTATATTATTGAACTAACATAAAGCCAACCTTTATCTTTTAATTACGCTTTGGTTTATTATTTTATTTATTATAGTTTTTGTGTAAAATGGGTTCGCGTATACCATGTTTTCAACGTTCACGGCAGATGTACATAATGCTCTTAACTCTTTCAGTCTCAGAAAATTTACCACATTTTTTACCTGTGCGTCACGGAAAAATAAAATACATTATTTTAGAAAAAAAAAATATTTAATGACAAAAAGTACATTGTGTTAATATAAGATAAATTTAATTAAACATCTTCAACGGCTCCACGGTGTCCTGGGGGGGTGGTACATAGTTTGTACCACTATGACTTTGAATGAAAATCTTGGAAACAAGTTTTGCTCTTTGACAAGCAGAGTGGTAAATTGCATACAGAACATATCCACTCAGTACGCACTTGTTTCTTTTTTGTGCTACAATTGGCACAGCGTTTTCTTGTACTACGAATTGGCTGATGAGCTGAACTCTGCAATCTTACTTCAGCAGGTACCGTCGGCTTGTGTTTCTTGAGAGTCAAGGACGGACCATTATCAGTTTTTTGTCTCAATGATATTAATTTTTCTGATAACAACCCATCGATTACCCGTCTACGGAAATCTTTTTGTGAAATAATATTTCCGTGTTGTAACTTATACAGTATGAATGAGTTGCAAACACATACGTCTAAGAAATGAAAAAAAATGCGATGCCACCATTTATGGCTCTTACGGTTTATTTCGTAAGATGCTTTCAATTGGTCGAACTTGTCAACAAAATTCATATTCGCATTATAATCAATTAAAACTTTAGGACATGGCACTTCAATCACTTCTCCATTTCTTTCTCGCCGGCGTACAGTCGACGTATCCTTAGGATCATGAAAGTTTGATAATAAGTGGACTGATCTTTTATCTTTCCATTTATACATAGATAATCCAGTATTGCTTATTTTCCAATCAAACTCACCCCTGGATAATTTTTTGTCTTCTTTCATAGCTGGAATATTTTTCCTAGTAAAATTGATTGTTCCACATGCATGAATGTTTTTATTTTTCAATTCCAACATTAACTTGTAAGAGTTGAAATAATTATCGAAATACAAATGATGATTTTTTCCTTCAAGTCCTCGCACTAAATCTTTTACAACTCGCCCTCCTAGATTTTTCTCCACAGTGTCGTTGACTTTACCAGTGTATATTTCGAATCTATATAAATATCCGGATTTGTCTGCCAAAGACCAAATTTTATAGCCTCTTTTTATTGGTTTTTTGGGCATATATTGTTTTAGTGAGCTTCTGCCCTTGAACCTTATCATAGACTCGTCAATTGCCATACAATGATTCGGATGGAGACACTTTTCGAAGTTTTCTGCCAGTTTGTCTAAGAAGGGGCGAACTTTGTATAATTTGTCATATTGAGCGTCGTTTCTATTTGGCAAAAGGGCATTGTCATTTAAATGAATATTGCCTAGAAGCCAACTAAATCTATTCACTGGCATAAATTGACTCACGTACGCATCATGTAAATCCGGACTTGAACTCCAATAATCCTTGTAACTGGGCAATGATTTAATCCCCATTAATAAATTTATCCCCAAGAATGCTTTCATTTCAATTAAATTAGTTGACTGAAATCTTTTCCCAGAAGCCTGATATTTCTGAGACGCATATAAATTAGTTTGGAAAACTAAATTTTCAATAATGTTGTCGGAAAATAGTAAATTAAAAAATTTGTATGGAGTAGGATCTTCAATTTCTTTCACAACTTCTGAAACTCCTGAGTAATCGAGAAACTGAGGAGGTGCAGCTACATTGAAACAATGACCCCATTTTGGAGGCATGTCAGTAGTCGATTCGATAATTTTCAAACGAAGTTGGCTCAGAGGTATGTTTGATTCAGAATCGTCAGAGTCAGAATCCTCAATTAAATTATTGTCCTCTAATTGTATATCATTGTCCAATTCTACACCGGCGATCAATTCTGTGTCATCTAAATCGTCATCAATAATTGACTCTTGGTCAGAGGGTATACCTTCATATACGGGCAGATCTTCGTACTGGGTTGCTAAAAAGTGTTCTTTTGAGCAACCTTGTACAAAGAATGGCAATTCCTCGTCCATTATTCTACAAAACATAATTCTATGTAACTATATTTTAAAACATAGAGGTACATATAACGTACCACCGTATTTTTGTCCAAAACTAAAAATATATGCGTAATTTTATACTTACCCGTATCTCCGTCTTTTTTTATACAACTAATGTGTTCCTTGATATAAAAGTTTAAAGATAAAACCAACTATGTTCATTAAAATCGATTAATTTATAAATGTACACTGAAAAACCAAGTGATTGACCTTATAACAAGCTTACACAAGCATGAAGTGCATTACAATAAAACGCACGTTATTCACATCGTACCTTTACAATCACATAAACACATTTATGGTGGTGGTACAGTTTCTAGCCTACTAGTAAGAATGGAAATAATATTTATCTAAGTGGTCCAATTTACGTACCACCATGGCGCGCTTGCTTGAAAAAAAGTGGTACATACACTGTACCGCTAATCCTAAAAGAGTTAAGCGATCATCCAACTTTTCGATTTTATCTAACATTGCATTCTTTTTAATAAAAAGCTAATATTAATAAAACTAATATTTTTATTTAATTTATTATAATGAACACATATAAAACACATATAAAATTATTTAATCTTTAAAAGTATTTTCTATTACTGTACACTTCGTGTAAAAAATAATCACTTTTCCGGTATATTCTTTACATATGAGCAGTGTATTCATTTATGTTCTTTGTATCTAATTTTCCTTATGGGACAATATGTATGTCTTTACTTTGAAGTTCCCTGTTTCACAATATTCATATTCAAAAAATCCATATTTAAAAAAATATAAATTAAAATAATGTATTGCATAAAAAACATAATTATATTTAAAAAGTTCTCGAGATAGCAATGGTAGCCCATTTAAAATGAATCCTGTATATTTATATACGACTTAACAAAATTAAATTAGTTATTTCAATAATAATAAGTATTTCATAGTAGGGACATGACGGTCCAAGTCTACACTTATCCCTCCTATATAATTTCCTTCATGGGATTGTATATAATTTAATTGAACGTTGAATGGAATATTTTATAACTATTCTCAGCCCTCTGCCCATTATTTATAATCAGTCGACATATTTACACAGTCTAAAAGTGCATTCACATAAATAATTAGTTTTAAGGTTTACAATTATTATGTTTACGTTTAAGATTTTTTGTGTCCATGTAACTATATGCGAGCATTCACACTTCCCAATTGCGGTGTACAGTTAAAACTAAAGTTTGCAAACTTCAGACTTTAGGTATACGTTTGCATTTATGTTTAAGAATGAACCAATAGCAGGACACAGAATGAAATAGAGCTATATAGTTATCTCCCTTTACTGGCATATGTCAACAATATACATAACCACAAAATATTTACAATTTGTATTTGTTTAATTTGATTGAAAATTAATTGAAAGTATAAAATAAAATTGTGACAGTTGCAACAATAAATTGTTTCATGAACAAAATGAATGTTACTAATATATTTGAATATCTACTAAACATCACATAGATGGCACTAGTTACTAAAACTATTTAAAATCTTAATGTGAACGCTATGTAGTGATAGTCTAAAACGTAAAACCAAAACTTAAAACTAATTGCTTATGTGAATGCACTTTAAATATAAAACAATGATAAAATATTTAAAATAAAACTGTCATGTGTACTGAATTTTTTTGTGGCTGAGATGACATAGTTTCAAATTTTGCAGCGATGCAAAAAAAACAAGTGTATCCTTCACTCATAAACAAATTAAGTATCTGATATAAAAACATTATGGCTTGGTCATTTGAATCTGAACTGCCGTTTAATATATTGAAGTGTGAGGTCATGTCGTTTTCAATGAAACAAAATAATTGTATTTTATATGAGTATAGAATGAACAATATCAAATTGTGTAGTTAGTACTAAAAGGGATTTGGGAGTATCATTTGACCCTAATGATTTTTCATTACACGTTAACGACATAGAAATCTTGGATTTACTGTGAGAAACTCGCGAAATTTTCATACCGTTACCACTCTTAATCCCTTTTCAATTGTTTTGTTCGAGCAAAATGAAAATATTGTTTCTTGATTTGGTATCCATTATATCAAAATTTTATAAGAGCTATTGAAATTATTTTGGTTCTTAAAATAATTAATATGCTATCTCTGGAGAATCGACACAACCTCTCTTGTTAATTTACAAATTAATTAATAATGTTATAATGGATTCCAATCTTTGCAATATTGAATTTTCATGTACCCAGAACAAATCATCCTCATCAAAAACATAAAAATTACGAATTAAAAAGTCCCTTAAGACGTTCATGTTCTGAATAAATAATTAAATAAAGAAATAAACCTAAAGTATAGTTCATCCAGGGATCATGTTCCGAAGACTCGTTATCGTTTTATTATGGGTTCACAATAGCTAAAACCGCAATGCCAAAATATTTCGGTCCGTACAGTCGACCAGTTCAGTATTTGCAATGCTGGTATATATTTTACGCCCAGTATTCGACTGTAGACCAAGACTGCACTTTTCAGATTTTCTAAACCGATTACCAGGGCTGTATTTGCTAATATTTAATATTTTAATGCGTTAATCTTTTGAACTTAGAATTTCCCTAATTTTCTTATAGCTTATTATAAGGTCTGTGAACTTGTCTCCAAAGGATTATAAAACCGTTATTTGTGGCTATGTAGGTGTATAAATAGGTGGTGAGTTTAATTATTTTCACTTGTCATTTGTACCTCCTAACTAGTGTACGAAGGCTGAAAGTGTTTTTTGTTTTGTTAAATTAAATTCAACAGTCAACAACGTTAACAATGTTTCGCCCGTGGGAAGAAAACGAAGAATTAGAAAGTGCTAGTAAAAGTGTATTACCATCGCCTAATATATTTAAACCTTTTTGGCACGAACATGGACAACAAATTGTGTTGAATGTTTACAATGGACTTTTGGAGGAATATGAAGAATCAGTTGCTCTTAAGAAAACTTGCCAACTAACAAAGGTATGTGATAAAACTGTTAAAAAAATTATCAGAAACATCTTTTGCAGACTATCATGAAAATATGTCGGCTGAACTCTTCGAACGTTGGTTTGAAAATAATTTACTTCTTAATATTGCACCAAATTCAGTAATAGTCATGGATAATGCCACCTACCATTCGCGACAAGAGAATAAAATTCCGACGACAGCAACAAGAAAGGCTGAAATAATAGATTTTTTAGTAAAGAAAAATATGCCAATACCAGAAAGGGCAACAAAAAATGATTTACTTAAAATTATAAAAGAGCAGAATTTTGATAAGTCTTACGTTATAGACAATATGGCACAACAGGCAGGGCATAAAATATTACGTTTACCACCTTATTATTGCATATTCAATCCGATTGAGTTAATTTGGAGCCAACTAAAAAACAATGTTAGATCAAAAAATGTATCACCACAATTAAATTCTAGTGTAGTTCAATTAGTCAGGGAAGAAGTTGAAAATATTGGCCAGCAACAATGGAGTAACTGTATTCAACATATCATAAAAGAAGAAAATAAATTTATATCACTTTACAAAGACGTGAATCCATTAATTATATCTTTAAGGGATTCAGATATGTCCGATAACAATTCTGAAGACGAGGACGAGTGCACGATGTCCGAATAAATATACATATTTTTTTTTAAATGACATGTGGTTATAGGCCTCTTGGGGAAATCGCCACTATAAACAAAGATTAACGGTCCGCAATTAGTACCTCCTGGGTGGTCACGGAAATCTGATTATACAATATATTTTTTAAAACAGTTAAATATTAAACAATTTTTTTTTACTGTTTTGAAAAGTAAAATGTGTGAAATGAAATATTTCAAACCCCTACTCAAATTTTTCATTACAGCCCTGGCACATGCCAGGCTATTGGGACCCTCTATTGTACTGCCGTAATAAAACGATAACGAGTCTTCGGAACATGATCCCTGGATGAACTATACAACCTAATATATTACCCAAAAAAAACTTTCCCAACATATGTTACTGTAAACTGTAACCTTCATTTCAACACTAATAAGAGACACTTATACTCTGTTATCACTACGATCTCAGCATTATCTGACATTTATTTTTTGGCAAAATTAACTCTTATCATCTCTTCCGGAGTCATCCTAGTTCTAGTTTTGAACTTTTCTGTTCCTCTTACAATTATTTTGATCAATAAAGATACTAAATGAAAAGTAAATAGTGATAATAATGGTATTTACGTTTCTGCAACTTATTAAAGAATCATCAGGGCTATAAATTTTTTGTTTCCTTATTTCTCGTTAATTAACGTAGCATCCATTCTACAACCAAGATTTTTTTATTTCATTATGATGAAAGATAATTCTAAATTATCTATAAAGAGTTCATAGTTCAAATTCTCTTTTAAATAAATAGATGATTAACTGGTGGTTTTCATATATAGATTAGAATAATCTATGAAATAAAATATTTAATGTATCAAACTATTTTTCTACCTTTATAAAATAATAATTATATATATATAATTTTATTACATGTTGATTGCAATTCCATTGTCGCTTTCCAATATTTTTTTTGCCATTTTCCGGGATTTTCAGATATTTCTTTATAACATCTGAATCAGCGGAGAAAAAAATTTAAAACTTGACAATCTTTTGTAATTTTTTCCGTAAATACGAATGACAATGTTGCCAAGTTTGTATTTCCGTCCATTTTTAGGTTATGGACGTGTTAAGAGAGAATAAGGATCAAACTTTGAAAGACTATTCCAAGAATGAAAAGAAATCGAAATGCGGTTTGAAATTATGAAATGTACGCGTTCAGATGAATCTAAGTATACAAAAGCTAGAAATATTTGGTTCGACAACTTTTTTTGGTATAGGGTTCTTAAAACTCTCGAATTTGAAAATATGAATAAGTAGGAGTAAAATGACAAAGTTATAGGTTTTTCTACTCATTTTTTGTTTAGGAACGTTTTTAGAGAGTTTGAGGAAAACATTTTGAGGGCAAGCTCAGATCTTAAATAATTTGTCATGTATAAAATATAAAATATTTGAAAAATATATGTGAATTTAAATTTAAAAGTCATATGCCTAAATAACAATAATTTTGCTTCAGATATCTAAATAACAATAAATTATTAAATTTTAACTAATTTTTATTACAAATATCTATCTCCTATTGAATTTAAAGTATTTGTGCTAATAATTTGATTCATTATCCTTCAATATTTTTTACAACTTCGTAAATATTATTTCCTTGTATTTTATGAAGGAATATACAATTTGAAATTGTATAGATACCTATTTTTTGGGTGTGGAACCTTAAATCATCTAAAAATTGAAAAAGTGACAGTTACAAGTTTGTGTTTTTACTTTTACTCATTTTTGGGTTAGGAGTGTTTATAGATCGAATGAGGACCAAACTTTGAGGGCGAATTTTGACCTCAAATAATGTATTATCTATAATATGCTACGTATAAAAATAACATATTTAATCAAATATTTATTTATATATTTTATTTATTTACGGAATAAAAACTCCATAAAAATGGTTCACAATACTAAACATACTTTTTATATATAATATTAAATATTATAATAATTATAAAACTAATATCAATAATAAAGAATAACCCAATACATAGTTACACACATACAAATTTTATAACAAAGAGTGAAATTTATTGCAGTTTACAAATTCATAAACTACTTATCCAAATAAATTACTAAAGCAAATAATCGGAGAATAATTATTCACTCAAGCAAAAGCTTCGCAATTTTAAAACTAAAGTTAAGAAGTAGAAAATATTGTTAATTTTGTTAAGATCTGGATTGTGAAACATATTTATTCAATTTTCCTGTGAATTTATATTAAATTGATTTATAAAACTGCTTCTTATCGGGTTGTAAATTGGCCACTCTATGTATATATGGTAAAGAGATTCTAATTTCTTCGAATTGCATATAGGACATATTTGATTTGTTTATAGTATATTTTATGCAGTTGTAAAATATTCTGTTTGTTTTTGTTAAACAAACGTGACTAATTATTTGTACTTTTTTAAATGGCATATTAAGCTGTAAATAATCTGTTGTATTAAAGTTTTTCTTTAATAGCTTATAGTTTGGGTTGTATCTTGAGATGCTTACTCTTTCAACATCTTCCCGAATCAAGGTTGTTTTGTACGTCTCAAGCACTGTATTAATTTCTTGCATAGACGCAATTTGTTTTTCCCAAATATACCCATAACCTAGTGAAACTAAAAATAACCTAATATGAGAGGCCCAATTGAATTCAATTTTGTTTGTTTCCGAATTATCCAGTTGAAGTATTCTTTTGTAAAGCAATCTGGGTAACCGGTCATTTTCCATGTGTTGTATTTTTCTCCATCAAATCAAAATTCGTGTCCAGACTAGGTTAGCTATATGTCGTTTCAGTTTTGATGAAATGGTTAGGGGTATTTAATGGTAGTTGCAAAAAACTTTTAATAAATTGTAGTTGGCTTCTTTCTAACGTTTCGTATTGGAACATACCCCACACTTCAGTGGAATAAAGAGCTACGCGTATATTATTTAATCGAACAACTTGACTTTTTCAAAGAATAG
Organism: Harpalus rufipes; assembly: GCA_951394225.1. NCBI lineage: Eukaryota > Metazoa > Arthropoda > Insecta > Coleoptera > Carabidae > Harpalus > Harpalus rufipes. The sequence goes on along the minus strand of OX596278.1, from coordinate 33,771,139 downwards.
ACGTTACTTTTTGTTTAGCCATTGCTGCTTTTTTAACATTCTCATGTGCTGCAAGATAATATTTTCCGGAAGAAGAAAAATATGTACCTAGGTAGTTGTGTAGTTGAATAATTGACTTTTTCTAATTTCTGATTATTATATAAAAACGGTGGTTTTACTGTTTTTGGTCTGCCTTTGTGGAATTGCATTACTTTAGATTTATGTATTAGTGTTTACTTCGAGGGAGTTAGCGGAACAGTATTTGTAAAGTAAGTTTAATTTGCGTCTAACATCTGCTTAAGAGTGCCCGAGTAAGACCATGACGTCCGCATATACTAAAATTAAAAGTTCATTTACTCCGTCAATATTTATTCCTCTTACCCCAGCTTTTTTTTTAAAAAAATCCAAATATCTTTTATAAATAACAAAAATAAGCAAAGTGATAGTGTCTCGTTGAAGAACACCATGGGTGATATTAATAGGGTTTGAAGTTCGGTTATTTAATTTTATTTCCATTTTGGTTTTACCATAAAGGTTCTGAAGAATTCGTATTATTTTTCCTGAGATACCTTGATCACACAGATTTTTCATAGTAAATTATGGTTCACTGTATCAAACACCCTTCTTAAATCGATAAATAAATGCCCATAGGTCATGTTTTGACATTCTTCATTATAAGTAAAATAATAGTAAGAGCATAAATATTATCAATAGTACATCTATTTTGTCTGAAACCTGTTTGGTTCTCATTGAAAAGAAGGAAGGTTTGAATATTTGTCCAGCTATCCGGTATGTAATATTTAATTTAATATTAAAAAAATACTTCAAATACACCAGAAAATTTATATTACTTCATTATCGTCAGATGCTATTACTCATTTCTTAATTATATTTAAAGTAATTTATTATAAATATCTATCTCCTATTGAATTAAAAGTATTTATTTTAATCAAAATTATTTATCATTAAATGCTTTTACTTTTTATGATTTTCTAAAAAAAACTATTTCCTTGTATTGTAGGAAGAAATATACATACATTTTGAAAGTGTATATATTATCTGGTACATTATTATAAACATGAGTAATATTGTACTCAGAAAGAAGTTTAATTTTTTTTTTGTACGTCGAATTTCTAAGAAATGTAAACTGAACTTATCTAATCGTTGGACACATGAGTATAATGTAAATAATGTTCTTCATAACTATGTATAAAAACATTAAACAACTGGGGCGGAATCTAATAACAATAATTATTATAGTATCAATTCACAAAAAATGTGTAAACTTTCAGGACATTTTTAATACAAATTTAGGGTGATATTGGGCAAGAAACATTTACACTTTTACTATTCTGCAAATTACAATTGTTTTAGGTTAACTGAGTTGCCTACTCCAAAAGATATATTTAAAATGCTTAACATTTATTTATATTTCATTATATTATATTGTAATGATTGCAAAGGTTACTTCTAATATTCGTAATTAGAATAAAATATGTATATTTCTTATGTAGGTTAAATTATAAACGAAATTGTATTTGTATTAGTTTTGCTTTAGCCTTACGAGATGAGACGAACGATTATACTAAATCAGCATATATGAGAGAATGACGCGTAGAGCGAAACGATAGGGATTGGGTGTTGGTTCGTCGTTCAGAAAAGATGTGTGGAGGCTAAATTTGAAATACTATGAAGTAATTTTTGTGTTGTCATTTAATCAAATAGTTGTTATTCCCGAGATAATTAAACCAAGTTAAGGTATGTATTTTTTTTTTGAAATTTATATTTTTTATGATTTTTGGAATGAACTCACTGTAATTTGTCATTGTAATTTGTTATTGTAATTTGTCATTCAAATATTCTTTTGTATTTTGTATTTGACTCTTCAAAATTTAATATATATATATATATATATATATATATATATATATATATATATATATATATATATATATATATATTAATTTATGTTTCATAATTATAATTTTATTTTATATCTAATTTTTATCGTTGTAAATATATTTTGTTAAACTTTTAAAAAATCATTTAATTCATTTTATTCACACCTTTTGAACTCAAAAGCTTCTGAAGAATATTACCGCTCGGAATACAGTAAGTCAAAACCGCTCGGACTTATTAGAGTATTAAAAGTTTATATTATTACAATTGATAGCAGATTAAGGGATTGAATAAAAATTGGTTTTATTACAATTGGTAACATCGGTAAAATAGTATAAAATTGCATATTATTACAATATTCTCCACATCCAAAATTACAAATATTTGTAATTCCTAAATATTTGTAATTTTGAAAATGAATCAATTTTACATGCCGAAAATAATTTAGCACGACTACTTCTCCTGGAATTCTATGATATTAAGAAAGCCATTTCCAAGAACACCCCTTTAATGAATGTACAGTTAGACTTGGTACATTCCCCATTTCTTGAAACCTTAATCCCCAAATCTCCACCGCTAAACTAGATATAAAAGGACCCGCTGTAATGTATTCTTGTAGTTCTTCTGTTGATGGCCTAACAGCCGAAATTGTACAATAAAGAATTTTCTTTAATTTTGTAAAACAACCGAGTGTTTTTCTTATACATTTTTTTTTATTTGGTTCATTCGTTCTTCAAGGTTCAATGATTCATATTAATGATGTGTGCATATGTACTGATGTTCCATTCCTGTATTTATTTAATTGGAATTAGAATATATAAGCCGTTCACAGGCCCAAGCGATTAAATACAAATTTTAATTTTTTCAATTTTAGTGTCAAAGCACATTTACTTCTTAACTTTTTATGTTTAAAATATATAAATTTTCTAATTCATTAAAGTTCTCGGCTCCCTTGACTTCAACACACTTGGTTTTTCCAACATCAGTATTCCTTCTCGGAAGTGAGAGTCTGGACGGCTGTGAAAATATTCATTTACGGCCCTCTCAATTTGTTCACTGGACGCGAAGCGCTTCCCAGAAACAAATTTCTTCAAGTTTGGAAACAGATAAAAGTCTGAGGGTGCCAAATCAGGAGAATAGGAGGGATGACCAAGCAAATCGTATCCCAAATCCCGCAGTTTTCCCATCGCCAACGCACCCTTGTGTGCAGGTGCGTTGTCCTGGTGAAAGATGTTTTTTTTTTCTTTATCAAGCCAGGCCTCTTCTCGCGAATTTTGGCATCCAGCTGGTCAAGAAGGTTGGAGTAATATTCGCCTATAATTGTTCTGCCTTTTTTAAGGTAATCAATTAACAGGATCCCTTTCACATCCCAAAACACGCTAGTCATGACCTTTCCGGCAGATGCGATCGACTTCGCTTTCATTGGCGCTGAACCACCGGCTTTCACCCACTGCTTGGACTGCTGTTTCGTTTCTGGCGTGTAGTGGTGGACCTATGTCTCATCCATGGTGACAAATCGCCGCACAAAATCGGTCGGATCCTTATTGAATCGGTCCAAACATTGCTGCGAATGTCGTTTGCGCATTTGCTTTTGATCTGATCTCACTCACCTTCACTCGCCTATCGTCCAACACGATATCATGCACCTTTTCGATGGTTTCCGGTGTGGTGGCGGTTTTTGGCCGTCCTTCACGTGGGTCAGCTTCGGGGGACGTGCGACCACGTTTAAATTCAGCTGCCCACTTTTTAACGGTTGCCATGGAAGGAGCAGAGTCCCCGTAAACTTTTGTCAACTTCGGAAGATCCAAAACAAAGAATTTTATGACCGCACGATATTCAAGTTTATCCATTTTAACGAAAAACACGCAAGACGTCCACTGCAAAAATTCGTGTAAACACACTACTTGAGAGAACAAGTTGAAACTTGTCATACGAACTAATGACACGTGCACCTAGGCAAAAAACATAATTTTTTGCTGATTGGAACGCTATCTCTGGGTCAGGCCGAGAACTTTTCACCTTACCCTTGTAAAAATGGGAATGTCAATCATTTCTTGTGCATCAATACATATAGTTCTTTCAAATTTTAAGTATGTAATAATCCTTAACACTTTATTACGAGGATACAATGAAGAAAACTGCAATTGTAACATCTGCCAAGGCAATCATGAAAATTTTTAGTAGGTGTTGAAAATATTATTTTCTCATATTTCATTGTGTAAAATAGAAATAAAGTTTGCTGTATTCAATATGGAGCTATTATTTTTTTAAAGCCCAGGTTCTTAAGTTTTTAGAAAATAATACAGAAAATATTTTTATATAGTAATTAGTAGTTTATTGTTTTTCAAAATATTCGCCTTTAGCACTAATACATTTTCATTCGAATAAACCAATTTTCATAACAGTTTTTCATTCAGAAATTGTTATATTAGAAACATACGATTAATAAGCTTCAACTACTTCTGGACTGTTAAATTGTTTACCTCGCATCTTTATTTAGAAGGGAACAAAGAGTCTAATTGTATGACAATTAGGAGAAAAAGAAATTATGCCTCAATTTCATCATATGTTACATGACAATCTAATCTGATCACTCGATGTACAGCATTAGTATTTTCTGCAGTAACAATAGTTCATCGACATTCACGAAATTCATCACTGAAGCTGTTACATCCAAATTTGAACTCTGAACCAGTTGCAAATTGTTCTTTAGATGGTGCTTCATAACCAAAAGTTGAATTCAATGGAACAACACATTGTTCAGTTAAGAGTTTGACGAAAATTGTAATAAATCATAGTACGAAAATATCTTCGATTTAAATAAGATTTTTCCATTTTTATTAAATTTAAAATTGCACTGTAAACGCTAATGTTCACAAGAAATATCAAATTTTAATAATTTATTTTTTTTAATATCTCATATTTAAAGTTGCTAGTTTCGAAATAATTTTACCTAAAAAGAATGCAGCTTTGGCGCGCAACGAAATTACATGTATGGAGCATAAGTATAAACCGTTGAATATGTAAACATTTTCAACTATCATCAGCAGCGGTGACTGTATTTTTGTTATACCAGTAGCTTTGCTTTTGCATTGTCTAACCGACATCATCAGTGTCGTTTAAAACCAGAAAATAATTAACATGTCAATAGTTGTATGTAAAACTTTTCATTTTGACTCCAAGAATGACAAATTTGAGCAGTCATTAAAAAAAAGTGCCGTAAAGAGCTGCAAAACAATTTTTTTATTTAATGAAACATTTATTTAGATTTTTAGATAATATAATTCCAAAGTATACTTATTTACCTTAATCCTGAAGCCTACCTAATCTACCTTTTGGTTTAAATACCGATGATGTCAATTGGACTCTAAGTATAATATTACGATATAATTTATTTTTCTTTTAACAAAAATATACAAACTAAAAATTATTCGTGTGAACAGAGAATAAAAATGTATTATTTAAATTTTCAAATTTTGACGCAAACTCTAATAATTTCTGTGATCTCTATGCAGGGGATAAAATTGTCCACTTTAAATAACGATAGTGTTAATTGGGCCAGCAGTATGATAATATGATAAATAATTTTAATTTAACAAAAGTATAAAAGCTGAAAAAGTTATTCGAGTTAACAGATAATAAAGATGTATAATTTAAATGGTCCCCTAAGGAGTCAAATTTTGTCTAATTTTCATTTAACCGAAGTCGCAAACTTATAATTTCTGTGATCTCCATGCAGGGAACATAATTGTCTATTTTAAACAATTGGACCCGAAGTATAATATGATAATTTTATTTTAACAAAAATATAAAAGCTGAACAAGTTGTTCGAGTGAACAGAGAATAACGGAGTATAATTTAAATGGTTCCCTAATGTGTCAACTTTTGTTTAATATTCATTTAATCGAAGCCCCAAACCCTAATAATTTCTGCGATCTCCATGCAGGGGATAAAATTATTTACCCTAAATACCGATGGTGTCAATTGGACTTGAATTTATTAAGTTTACAATTACTTGTAATTAAACATTTATTTAGGTAATGTAATTCCAAAGTATAATGATTTTATTTAAATTCTACAGAAACAAAATAAAATCGTATTTATAATAGTCAAAAACAAAAAATAATAAAAATATTTTCATGGCCTAACGAATTAATTTCATTTATTATGTTCATATTATCTACTTACTGAACAAATTTTTCTCTATTTTCTAACTTTTTTAACTGGGTATATATCAATGCGTTGAGTGTGTTGAGTACGAAGCACGTATATTTTTTTTCTGCTAATTATTGCAAATTGCAGTGATTTTTTGCATTTTAAACTTTTCTTAATTGAAACAAGTGCGTGGCATAATTCTTGTGCTATCGACTGGTACATTTGAAAAAGTGTAAACATCGTGTATAGGTGTGAATTTCAACTTTTGTGTTCAAAAGTGCATAAATTTATTGCAAAAATATTAAAATATTTAAAGTTACTAATTAAACACGCTAGGGCCTTGAATTATCTATCACCTGACGATGTCGAAGTCGTGTACAAAGTGTCAACGATCGGTAGGCGGCAATAGGAACCCGGGCGTCAAATGTTTTAAATGCAATGTATGATCCCATCTGCGTCAATATTACCAAGGAAAATCTTAAATTTATGGAATCACAAGAAGTCCCTTGGCAATGTGAAAATTGTCGTAAGGATTCAAAAACTAATATCTCTATTCTTCATGATGATAGTGATACAACTGAAATATTGCAATCCTCTAATTTAAATGATATCGGAGTATTGTTAAATAAATTTAAAAGCAAATTATTGCAACAGATGAACGATAAACTTGATATAATTACTAATTCAATAAGTTTCTGCTGTGACAAAATTTCGGATTTTGAATGTAAATTGAAAGATCTGGAAGCTAAAGTAAATGCACATGAGAAAATTAAGACGGAAAATGTTGTACTTAAAACTAATATTTAAAACACTTGAAACTAAAATAAATGATATGGAGCAATATTCACGTCTTAATAATAGGTATTGTTATACATAAGTAATATCCCCGAGAAAATTTCTGAAAATATAAACAATGTTATTTTAAACATGAGTAAAAGCTTTGGTATAGCTGTGACAATTAATCATCTGGACGCTGCGCACAAATTACCTAAAACAATGACTAATAATAAACCGGCTTTAACTATTGCCAAATTTAATTCGCGAATTGTAAAAGATGAATTTCTCACTGCGGGTAAATAAAATAAAAATCTGTCAACTAAATGATTCTTTCCAATTGATGCTGAAAACAGAATCTTTGTCACTGACCATTTTTCACCAAACAATAATGCTCTATATAAAAATACTCGTGAAACACTGAGAAATAAGGGATATAAATATTTCTGGACCAAAAATTGTAAAATATTCGCTCGAAAGATGATAATTCACGCATCGTTCATATTAGTCGCGAGGAAGACATTTTAAAACTTTAATTTCCTTTAATAAAATACTCTTTTTATAATTTATTATTAAAAGACTGAGACTTTGGTTTCAGCATGATGACGCACCGGCTCATACAACGCGAGAAGTCACCATATTGTTAAATAGAAAATACCCGAATAAGTGGATTGGGAGGAGAGGTCCAGTTGCGTGGCCAGCCCGGAGCCCCGACCTAACTCCACTAGATTTCTTTTTTTGGGGTCAGATGAAGACCTCTGTTTACGAGACACCGGTGAACACAGAGTTAGAACTAGTGGCTAGAATCGTGGCTGCAGCAGAAGATATAAAAGAGAAGCAGGCAGTCCTTGCGAAGGTAGGTCTCCACCAACATCAAAGCACGCTGCCGGGCTTGCGTTGCTGCGAATGCTGGCCACTTTGAAAATCATATTTAATCCCACTCTTGTTGTTTCATTGTTTATTGTTTTATTTTTCTTGTTTGTTTCTTGTTTTTCTTGTTTAATGGCAGCAAGCCTACTTTGTTTTAAATGATTGTTGCAGTTTGTTAAAATTTATCTTGCAATTCAATTTGAATAAAAAATTTTTTTTGGCCAGATAGAAAAAAATATTTCAGACAAATATTGTAATAGAAAGTTTATGGATTTTATAAATGTTTTATTTTCGAAAATCGATGGGGTGGTTTTCATAATATCTTGTTTTGAAATTTTTGATTGGTTGCCATTTTGTTATTTGATGAAATAGAAAATAATTGTAAATACAAGTGTTTTAGAGAACCGAAATCAAATCCTGAAAGTTTTTGTATTTTTTAAATATTCCTTAAAATAAGGGAGTTATGATGATTTTTCGAAAAACAAGAGAACGCCAATAACTATGAACTGGGGCTCCAAATCAAAAATTTGAGCTAAGAAAAGTTGTTTTTTTTTTAATGAGTTCTATCTACCATTTTCGGGTGTAACGACTTAGTATTAACACCCTGTATATATATATATATATATATATATATATATATATATATATATATATATATATATATATATATATATATATATATATATATAAGTTAAATATCGAGACAATACAAGTAGCTTTTTAAAAAGTTTATTAATTCTTAAGAACCTTAATTTATGTCTTTACAATATAAGCTCTGAATACAGACTACTGAGATATTGCAATTCCTCAAAGAGGAAAACTACATTACATAATAAATCTAAACTAAGCATAATATGACAGGTATGAAATAGGATAATGTTTATTCGGCATAAAGTGGCACTGTAACTCCTCCACCCTTAGAAGGAAGCACCCCCTGGAAATTGAACTTCGATGTCTTCAGTCTTCTTCGCTGAATGTCGGTTTTGTATTTTTGTTCTCAGCCTTTTGGTTATTAAATAAATAATTATTATTATAGCTGCGGCATAGAGAACTATCGTCCAGATGTTGGGAATGTGGATGTACTCGTAGGTTTCAATATCCTGGATTGGTGTAATTTGGTTTAATTTTATATCGTTAAGTTTGAGAGGCGATAGATAAATTGAGAAGTTTGAGATTTTATTAATTTTTAGTTTATAGTTCAATTTAGGCGGCATTAAATCCATGTGTTTTATCGAGAAATATTAATTTTTGCTTTTTAAATATTATTTCACAATTGTTATCATTTTTAATTAAGTAGATGCCGGTCAATAACTCGATGCTGGATCTTTCGGGACAATTGATGGCGATTTTTTCTTCCTTGGGAAAGATGGCTAAATACTGGTTTATCTCTGGCAGTAGTTCGAAGTGGTTTTCTTGTATTTCTAGTCGGATGTAGTGGCATTGGCTCGTGTGTTGTTTATTAAATATTTCTTTCTCGCAGACGGGGTTGATGTGGGCATTGAATATATTTGGGCACTGATATACTCTACTCCGAATACACATGTCGCTTAGAGGAATGATATCTTTATTTGTTTGCAAAATATATTTTGACTCTGGGATAATAGTAACAAATTCTGAACCGTATTTTGTAGGGGTTGATATTAAATGATAAAGATCGAAATTAGCTTTGTGGAGACCGGTGATTGGTTACGATAAATGAATAGGTGGGGGAAGCGACAATGCCGGATTGGGGAAAGGAACGAGCGACTCAGTCAGGAGCGAACGGCGGATAATTAAATATGTTTTATGAAATGTATGTGTTCTGTATTGGGAAGAATAAATCATTGGGTGTGTGAGCATTTGAGTGTTTTCTTATATTACCCCAGGGTAGCACATTCTGGCGACGAGGATTATTTTGAACCCAAGGTAAGAAATAATAATAATAATAATAATAATAATAATAATAATAATAATAATAATAATAATAATAATAATAATAATAATAATAATAATAATAATAATAATAATAATAATAATAATAATAATAATAATAATAATAATAATAATAATAATAATAATAATAATAATAATAATAATAATAATAATAATAATAATAATAATAATAATAATAATAATAATAATAATAATAATAATAATAATAATAATAATAATAATAATAATAATAATAATAATAATAATAATAATAATAATAATAATAATAATAATAATAATAATAATAATAATAATAATAATAATAATAATAATAATAATAATAATAATAATAAAAACCAATGCCACTGTTGTTAGGTATCGAGGAAGGGCTGTGAGCACCAAATAAGAGAAGGGCTGTGAGCACCAAATAAGAAAAAGCATCTAAACAATGTAAGTCCAATGCAAATGCAAAAGCTATCCAGTAATTTAAAATAGTTCAAGTTAATCTCTATTCTAATATAATAATTCCTTTTTTTCTCATATTTTTGTCAGGCCAATAGGGCTAGCATGAAAGAAAAATGGCTATTTGTTTACATAATATTTCGTAACTTCAATTGTTTGGCCTTATGTCCGTCTTATTGCGTAAATTATTAAAATATTGTTATGCTTGTTGTTAATTAAACTTAATTTAACTAATAATTTAAATAGTCTTTTATTAATGCAAATTATAAAAAACAGTTTCAATTTGATTACAGACTACAATGGCAGATATTGGAATAAAGCCATTCCTGTGTGAAAATATGGATAAAGCTCTGGTTAGAGGTGAATGGGAGAAATGGCTAAGGTCGTTAGAATTATATTTGGCATCCGAAGATATCACAGACGTGGTGAAAAAGAGAAATAAACTGTTACACTTGGGAGGCACCCAACTACAAGAAGTAGCATATACCTGATGCTGTAGAAACATTTAACCCTGAAACAAAAAACGATGTTTTCACAACACTTGTCCAGAAACTATCAGAATATTTCTCTCCCAAGCAAAATTCTACTTTTGAACGTCATACCTTCCGAAACATCAAGCGCGAAGAAAGTGAAAATTTCAACAAGTTTTTAATTAAGATTAGACAACAGTTAAAACGTTGTTCATTTGGCAAAACTGAAGAAGAAGCAACTGAGATAAGCATTAAAGACAGATCATCGAGCTTCGCTTGAACTAAAGAAGAAACTTCTAGAGAGAGAACGAACATTAAATGAAATTATCGAATTGTGCCAAGTTCAGGAATAAATAGGAACCCAGTCAACAGTAATAAATGAAGGTAAGCCAAGCACGTCGTCTTCAGGCATTAAGAAAGTGGGAATACAACGAAGTACTCAACATGATCAATGTTTGAGATGCGGAAGGCAAAATTATGCAGCACACAATAAAGTATGTCCAGCAAAGGAGGCAAAATGCCGTAAATGCAATTTTCAAGGACATTTTGCCGCATACTGCAGAACTCGTCAGCCTGGGAAAAGACTATCTAACTTTACCACACCTACGTTAAATCACAAACGATTTAGATCATCCGTAAACTTTCTAGACACAGAAGAAGCCGAAACTGATACGCAAGACAACATTAGGAAATTCGATTGTTTTAAGATCAAAAATACTGATCCATCAAGGAGTGAACAACTTCCTGATGACCTAATTGAATGTTTCATAGGTGGGGTAAAAATAACGGTACTCATTGATTCAGGATCGAAGGTCAATGTAATTAAAGGTGAAGACTGGAAACTACTCGCTAAACATAAAGCAGCTATTTGGGATATAACAAGTTCCACAGATGTTTTAAAACCATATGCCTCCGGAAGTCCATTAAAAATAGAACATCAGTTTGTGACAACAATTAACATTCCAAGTGAAAACGAAATTATTGCTTCTTTCTATGTAGTTTCAAACGGAGATATTTCTTTAATAGGAAAAGACACGGCAAAACAGTTGGGTATCTTAAAATTAGGGCGAAATGTAAATAGACTTGAAACAGTAATACCGTTTCCCAAAATTAAAGATATTATTGTGAAATTATCAATAGACCCTTATGTAAAACCCGTTGAGCAACCCTTGAGGAAAGTCCCAGTATCTGTTGAGAAACAAGTAGAAGATAAAATAAACGAAGCATTACAAAGCGATATCATCGAAAGGGTCACACAACCTAGTGCTTGGATATCACCTATTGTCGTTATTTTTAAATCTGACGGCGACATTCGCATTTGCGTTGACATGCGTCGGGCAAACGAAGCCATCTTAAGAGAAAACTATCCTCTGCCGACGTTCGATTCATTTATGACTAAATTGAGGAATGCTAAATTCTTCTCACGGTTAGATCTAATGAGCGCATATCATCAGTTAGAGTTAGATGAAGATAATCGCCCCATCAACACATTTATTACCCACAAAGGAATGTTCCGCTACAAGCGCCTTATGTTTAGTGTGAAATCGGCCCCTGAAATATTCCAAAGAATTTTCGAAGCCTTATTGTCATCGTGTAATAATTGTGTAAATTACTTGGATGATTATGATGGTTCATCTGAAAGTGAACACGACGAATGCCTCAGAGAAGTAATGAAGGTTTTAAACGAAAATAATGTGGCACTAAACAAAACAAAATGTATTATAAAAGTCCATGAACTAGATTTTCTGGGTCATAAATTATCCAATAAGGGCATAAATGCAGATGAAATGAAAATAAGAACAATTTTGGATTTTCGACCCCCAGGAAATAAAGAGGAAGTCCGTAGCTTACTGGGTCTTGTAACATACCTAGGCAAATTCCTTCCGGATCTAGGAACAGCGACAGAACCATTACGTCAACTAACAAAGACTGATGTAAAATTTATTTGGACCGAAGAGCAACAACGGCACTTCAATAGTCTTAAACAATCCTTAGCTAGGTTACCTACGTTAGCCTATTTCGACCCACAACGACGTACTCGCCTAATTGCTGATGCCAGCCCCGTAGCACTCGGGGCAGTGTTACTATAATTCGATATCGAAAACAACCCCAAAGTTATTTCATTTGCCTGTAAAAGTTTGTCTGATATGGAAAGACGTTACTCTCAAACAGAGAAGGAAAGTTTAGCCTTAGTATGGGCAGTGGAAAGATTTTATTTCTACTTGGCAGGGCTGGAATTTGAGCTTGTGACGGATCATAAGCCATTGGAAACAATATTTAAACCTACATCAAAACCACCCGCACGCATCGAAAGATGACTTCTTAGATTTCAAGCTTTTAAGTTTAAAGTCGTCTTTCAACCAGGAAAACTAAACATCGCCGATTCGGTGTCCAGGCTATGCAAACTACAAGAAGAAAATTCTTTTGATTTAGAGGGCGAACGACACATATTTACAATTGTAGAAAATAATGCACCAAAAACTATGAAGATATCACAGATTATTTCGGAAAGTAAAAGGGACAAATACATAGTAGAAGCAATAACAAAACTTGGTGATGATTCATGGAACCCGACAGACAAAAATGTATATTCCCCTTTCAAGACAGAGCTGACCACAATGGGTTCAGTACTACTTAGAGGTAGTCGAATTGTAATACCCCAGTCACTTACGAAACAAGTTTTAGAATTAGCTCACGAGGGTCACCCAGGCGAAACTGTGATGAAGAGGCGCCTACGTTCCAAAGTCTGGTGGCCGATGATAGATAGGCAAGCAGAACAGTTTGTGAAGAATTGTCGAGACTGTTTGTTGGTATCACAACCCAACAAACCTCCACCAATGGAAAGACATAAATTCCCAGAAGCACCTTGGCAATGTCTCGCCATAGACCTGATGGGTCCGCTGCCATGGTCCTTGTTGTAATTGATTACTATTCCCGATACCAAGAAATTATTTTTTTAAAAACAACAACGTCATCCGTAATAATAACCCACTTAATGGAAATGTTTTCCCGACTTTGTTTTCCCACAAGTATAAGAGCCGATAATGGGAGACAATTTGTTAGCAACGAATTCCAACAATTTTGCGAAGAAAGTGAAAATTTCAACAAGTTTTTAATTAAGATTAGACAACAGTTAAAACGTTGTTCATTTGGCAAAACTGAAGAAGAAGCAACTGAGATAAGCATTAAAGACAGATCATCGAGCTTCGCTTGAACTAAAGAAGAAACTTCTAGAGAGAGAACGAACATTAAATGAAATTATCGAATTGTGCCAAGTTCAGGAATAAATAGGAACCCAGTCAACAGTAATAAATGAAGGTAAGCCAAGCACGTCGTCTTCAGGCATTAAGAAAGTGGGAATACAACGAAGTACTCAACATGATCAATGTTTGAGATGCGGAAGGCAAAATTATGCAGCACACAATAAAGTATGTCCAGCAAAGGAGGCAAAATGCCGTAAATGCAATTTTCAAGGACATTTTGCCGCATACTGCAGAACTCGTCAGCCTGGGAAAAGACTATCTAACTTTACCACACCTACGTTAAATCACAAACGATTTAGATCATCCGTAAACTTTCTAGACACAGAAGAAGCCGAAACTGATACGCAAGACAACATTAGGAAATTCGATTGTTTTAAGATCAAAAATACTGATCCATCAAGGAGTGAACAACTTCCTGATGACCTAATTGAATGTTTCATAGGTGGGGTAAAAATAACGGTACTCATTGATTCAGGATCGAAGGTCAATGTAATTAAAGGTGAAGACTGGAAACTACTCGCTAAACATAAAGCAGCTATTTGGGATATAACAAGTTCCACAGATGTTTTAAAACCATATGCCTCCGGAAGTCCATTAAAAATAGAACATCAGTTTGTGACAACAATTAACATTCCAAGTGAAAACGAAATTATTGCTTCTTTCTATGTAGTTTCAAACGGAGATATTTCTTTAATAGGAAAAGACACGGCAAAACAGTTGGGTATCTTAAAATTAGGGCGAAATGTAAATAGACTTGAAACAGTAATACCGTTTCCCAAAATTAAAGATATTATTGTGAAATTATCAATAGACCCTTATGTAAAACCCGTTGAGCAACCCTTGAGGAAAGTCCCAGTATCTGTTGAGAAACAAGTAGAAGATAAAATAAACGAAGCATTACAAAGCGATATCATCGAAAGGGTCACACAACCTAGTGCTTGGATATCACCTATTGTCGTTATTTTTAAATCTGACGGCGACATTCGCATTTGCGTTGACATGCGTCGGGCAAACGAAGCCATCTTAAGAGAAAACTATCCTCTGCCGACGTTCGATTCATTTATGACTAAATTGAGGAATGCTAAATTCTTCTCACGGTTAGATCTAATGAGCGCATATCATCAGTTAGAGTTAGATGAAGATAATCGCCCCATCAACACATTTATTACCCACAAAGGAATGTTCCGCTACAAGCGCCTTATGTTTAGTGTGAAATCGGCCCCTGAAATATTCCAAAGAATTTTCGAAGCCTTATTGTCATCGTGTAATAATTGTGTAAATTACTTGGATGATTATGATGGTTCATCTGAAAGTGAACACGACGAATGCCTCAGAGAAGTAATGAAGGTTTTAAACGAAAATAATGTGGCACTAAACAAAACAAAATGTATTATAAAAGTCCATGAACTAGATTTTCTGGGTCATAAATTATCCAATAAGGGCATAAATGCAGATGAAATGAAAATAAGAACAATTTTGGATTTTCGACCCCCAGGAAATAAAGAGGAAGTCCGTAGCTTACTGGGTCTTGTAACATACCTAGGCAAATTCCTTCCGGATCTAGGAACAGCGACAGAACCATTACGTCAACTAACAAAGACTGATGTAAAATTTATTTGGACCGAAGAGCAACAACGGCACTTCAATAGTCTTAAACAATCCTTAGCTAGGTTACCTACGTTAGCCTATTTCGACCCACAACGACGTACTCGCCTAATTGCTGATGCCAGCCCCGTAGCACTCGGGGCAGTGTTACTATAATTCGATATCGAAAACAACCCCAAAGTTATTTCATTTGCCTGTAAAAGTTTGTCTGATATGGAAAGACGTTACTCTCAAACAGAGAAGGAAAGTTTAGCCTTAGTATGGGCAGTGGAAAGATTTTATTTCTACTTGGCAGGGCTGGAATTTGAGCTTGTGACGGATCATAAGCCATTGGAAACAATATTTAAACCTACATCAAAACCACCCGCACGCATCGAAAGATGACTTCTTAGATTTCAAGCTTTTAAGTTTAAAGTCGTCTTTCAACCAGGAAAACTAAACATCGCCGATTCGGTGTCCAGGCTATGCAAACTACAAGAAGAAAATTCTTTTGATTTAGAGGGCGAACGACACATATTTACAATTGTAGAAAATAATGCACCAAAAACTATGAAGATATCACAGATTATTTCGGAAAGTAAAAGGGACAAATACATAGTAGAAGCAATAACAAAACTTGGTGATGATTCATGGAACCCGACAGACAAAAATGTATATTCCCCTTTCAAGACAGAGCTGACCACAATGGGTTCAGTACTACTTAGAGGTAGTCGAATTGTAATACCCCAGTCACTTACGAAACAAGTTTTAGAATTAGCTCACGAGGGTCACCCAGGCGAAACTGTGATGAAGAGGCGCCTACGTTCCAAAGTCTGGTGGCCGATGATAGATAGGCAAGCAGAACAGTTTGTGAAGAATTGTCGAGACTGTTTGTTGGTATCACAACCCAACAAACCTCCACCAATGGAAAGACATAAATTCCCAGAAGCACCTTGGCAATGTCTCGCCATAGACCTGATGGGTCCGCTGCCATGGTCCTTGTTGTAATTGATTACTATTCCCGATACCAAGAAATTATTTTTTTAAAAACAACAACGTCATCCGTAATAATAACCCACTTAATGGAAATGTTTTCCCGACTTTGTTTTCCCACAAGTATAAGAGCCGATAATGGGAGACAATTTGTTAGCAACGAATTCCAACAATTTTGCAAAAACCACGATATTCAGCTCATTCGAACGCCACCCTACTGGCCCCAAGCTAATGGGGAAGTTGAGAATATAAATAAGTCAATTTTAAAACGCTTGAAAATAGCCCATGGCAACGGACGTGACTATCAGAGTGAGATACTAAAATTCATTTTAATGTACAATGTTACTCCGCACGGAACAACAGGAAAATCACCATCTCAACTGTTATTTGGTAGGAACATTCGGGATAAAATACCGTCCATTAATGATTTAACACATGACGAAGGAGATGAAGAAGCCAGAGACGACATTATAAATAAACAAAAGGGAAAGGAGAGAGAAGATAAGGCAAGAGGATCTAAGAACAGTACCATACGACCCGGAGATAAGGTCTTAATGCAAAATATAATAACCGCCAACAAACTGGAAAACAAATTTCTAAGCGAAGAATATGAAGTAATTGAAAGGAATGGAAACAAGCTGACATTAAGAAAAGACGGAAAAATATTTAAAAGATACATCTCTCATACAAAAAAAGTCCCAGAAGAACCAGTTCAAAACTTAGAACAATCATCAATAATTCCAGGTTCTAGTACTTTGGCTACTGTCCCTACTACAGCCTATCCTGCACCAGAACCCGACACTGAAGGCAGCGGAGAAGTAAATCCCCCAGAACCGAAAGTCCCGCCAATCAAGTTGAAAAAAAGGGAAGGATTGTGGAGACCGGTGATTGGTTACGATAAATGAATAGGTGGGGGAAGCGACGATGACGGATTGGGGAAAGGAACGAGCGAGTCAGTCAGGAGTAGTCAGGAGCGAACGGTGGATTATTAAATATGTTTTATGAAATGTATGTGTTCTGTATTGGGAAGAATAAATCATTGGGTGTGTGAGCATTTGAGTGTTTTCTTATATTACCCCAGGGTAGCACAAGCTTCAAAGTTAATAGGAATAGATATGAAACAGATAATTTGTGAAGATTCAATTTTACAGTTAATTTTTAATAATTGTTCATATTCTAAAATATTTTCAAGTTTAGGTTCAAATGGTAGCTGAGTTTTACAGTGACCTGAGATTTTTTTAATTTCTAATAATAATTTATCTGGTTGAATTATACTTGGATGAAAAGTTCTTAATTTGCAAAATGTTATTGAATTTTCTATATTTTGTAATATGTTCAGAATGGGTTTATAAAGCATAATTAATTGATAAAAAAATATCTCTAGCCAATGTAAAGTCGTCGATAAGCCATTTATTTATAAGGTTGGACAAGTGTATTAATCTGATAAGATTTTGTTATATCGCTTGCCGTCTTCGGCATCTAAATTTCCTGATATAAATTTGAAAACAGTTCCTAGTCCATCTACTAGGCCCCTTTTATTTCTTTTTGCTAAGGCGGTTGAATGAAAGCCAATGTTTGCAATTTTATTATTAATACTGTTTCTAGATAAATCAATGATCTTTTCGAAATTTTTTGATTCGTTGACATAGTGAGAGTTATTTGAAATAATTGTTTTAAGATTGTCGTATTGTTTATTTAAATTATTGTACTGCTGGAAGAGTGGCTCTAATTTATAATAGTGGATGAATGTATGTGAGGTTTTCTCAAGTTTTGCCTGCCCCAATTTAATAGGAAGTATTCCCAAATTTTCTGTTATGTTTTGGATAATTGATCCGTTGCTGACCGCTAGGTACCTGGAAGAATTTGGAACTGATAATTTTCCTTTCTAGGACGTTTTATATTATAAATTAATTTTCTCTACTGTATTACCGTGTGTTGGTTTCAGTTTCGCGGTTTTTAATTTTTTATTAATTGTTCTTAACATTTCAGGTTTGTATTTATTTTTTGTTTTTGCTTGTTTTTGTCTATTTTTGACATAAATTTCGTCAGGAATTTCTGGTAGTTCTTCTCGTGTTTCATTCAACTTTCCTATATTTTTTTCTTTATTATGATCTATTTTATTTTTAATTGACTCGTATAAAAGTTTGGTCTTGTTTTTATGATTTTCTATGTAGGGGAGAGGGGGGTCACTTCGGACAAGGGGCACTTTCGGACTTATTAAATTTGGCGCTATGTGTGCAGATAAAAATTTCAAAAAAATCTACTAGATGTCCTACTATATATCTCATTTGCTGACAAAAAGTGATTCATATCGGAAGCAAAATAAGGATAAAAAAATTAAAATTCTATTTTTATAATATGTCTTAGACTTTTACTTAAACTATAGTTAAGCGTGTATCTGGTAGAGTACGTGCGTTAAGAATAAGGTAATTATTTTAATAGTATATACTAAAAATGAGTATGTATCGGTTAAATTTGGTTACATTGAGGTACGTGCAGACAAAACCTCTGGGGCAGTTTCGGACTGTCCGAATGTGCCTCAACTTTATGATAAATGATAACTACAATTTCAAAATGTATTATTTTAGGTGCGAAAATGGTTCGAACTTACAAACGTAAAACGGAGCGAGCAAATATATTCGAAGAATATATTAAACAAGCTGTTGAGCAAGTTATAAAGCATAAGGTTCCGTTACGTACTGCAGCATTAAATTTTAATTTGAAAAAATCTACTTTATTTGATCGAATTCGTCTTGCAAAGAAATCGGAGTACAATTTAATACAACTGCTTAACAGTGATGAAATAAAAATGAACCATTATGTGTTGGTTAAATTTTCAACAAAAAAAACTATACTATATTACGTAGGAATAGTTGTAAATGTTGTTGATACAGAAGAATACAATATAAAAAAATTACGTCGAGAAGGTGAAAGCAACAATTTCACCTATCCCGCCGTTGACGACATCCCTTTTGTTCTAAGAAATGATATAGAAGCTAAATTGCCAGACCCCATTTGTAATAAGCAGTCAGCTAGATATTGTAATAAAATATCATTTAATATTAATTTTGATGGTTATAATGTAAAATAAACCTAATCTATTTATGTGTTTTGTTTTCATGATTTTTTATGATAATAAATATTATTTTCTTATGTTATTACAAATTTACTTAAAATGCAAATTTCGTCCGAAAGTACCCGAAGCCAGTCCGAAAGTACCCCAGGCTAGTCCGGAAGTGCCCCACGAAGGGGTTATTTCGGACAAATGCTATTATTACATTTTTATTTAAAAAGTATTATTTTAGTTCAATAAAAAAAATTAATTAAAACACATTTAAAAGCAAATTTATCATACCACGGAATACTGGTGTTAAAATTAAAATTTAGTACTAAATAAATACGTTATGCCTTTTGAAAAAAAGTGTCCGAACTAACCCCCCCTCGCCCCTAATTGTTTATTAGTTGTTTTTCTATGTCTATGTTAAGGGGAGATTTAGTTTCTAGGTGGCCTGATATAATTTCTGCTGGTTTTAATTTGGTTACGGAATGTATTGTTTGGTTATATGCTAGAAGAGCGTAATTTACTTTTATTTCGACGGATTCCTTTTTATAAATTTCTTGGTTATTAAATAATCTAATGTGTTCTATCAACGTGGAATGGAAACGTTCAATAATTCCATTCGATTCGGGGTGTTGTGAACTTATAAAATGTATTTGAATTTTGTGCAGAGCTAACAATTCTGTGACAATCGAGTTTTTAAATTCTAATCCGTTATCTGAAATTATTTGGCCAGGAATGCCATGATAGGTGAAATATTTGACTAAGTTATTAGCGATTTCGATGCCTTGACTCGAATTTAATTTATAGGCCTGTGCGTATTTTGAAAATGAGTCGATTATTGTAAGGAATTTAGCTTTTTCAAGTGTTATGCTATCTACATGAAGTACCTCAAAAGGTTTTGACGCGGTAGGTGTAATGTTTAATTTTAATTTGGGTGGGTTCCTGTCGTACATATTTCGCATGAGTTTATATAAGTTTGTACGGATTTACGTAGTTTAGGCCAGTAGTAATTTTGTTTGATACGTGCTTCAGTATCGTCGGTACCACGGTGATTCGTTTTGCCCTCATGGTAATTGCGAATAATTTCTATTATTTCCTTTTTCCATATGTAGGTCTTTACTGATACAGTGCGCTAAGTTGTTATCTGGTGTAGCGTCAAATTACCTTCTAGTTCTAATATGTTATTGTTTGTGAATGTATTAGTAAATTTATTTGTCAAGTATTGTTGATATTGTGCTAAAGGGGTTGTGATTCTGGTTGTTCTGGGAAATTTTGAATTTTGTCGTTTGTTTCAAGGGTAATGCGACTCAATGCGTCCGCATTTGTATTTAGTTTGCCTTTCTTGTATATAATTTCGTAGTCAAACTCTTCTAACTTGAGTTTCCAACGAATTAATTTTTGACTGCATTGTTTTAGGGAGATTAGCCATTGCAATGGTCTATGATCTGTATAAATTTTAAATTTAAGGCCGAAAAGGTAATGTCTGAAGTATTGTGTTGCCCAAACGATTGCCAAAAGTTCTTTTTCTATTGTCGAATAATTCATTTCGGAATTATTCAGTGTTCTGCTCGCGTAAGCTACCTATGTTTCGTTGAGATAACACAACTCCGATTGCAACATTACTAGCATCACAAGTTAGATTAAATTCTTTAGAAAAATCTGGGTATTGCAAAAGAGGTTCGTTGATTAATAAATTTTTACGTGTTAAAGCATTGTATGTAGTCGGAGTTGTTAATGTCTATAGTCTCGTCCTTTTTCAAACATTTTGTCATTGGTTTGATTATTTTCGCCAGATCTTTTATAAATTTTCTATAATAACCGAGAAGGCCTAAAAATCCTTTGATTTGTTTAACAGTTTTCGGTATGGGGTAATTTTGAATAGCACTTATTTTATCTGGGTTAGGGCGAACGCCCTCGGGGGTCACAATGTGTCCGAGATAGGCGACTTCTGTTTTTAAAAATTCTGATTTGTCTAACTGAATTTTGAAATTGGATTGCCTGAGTCGATCGAAAACTAATTTTAAATTATTAATGTGCTCTTGTAAACTTATACTAAATATTATTATGTCGTCCAAATAAACTAAACAAATTTTGTGAGTCAAACCGCGTAAAATATTATCCATAACCCTTTGAAATGTTGCGGGGGCGTTTTTCAGCCCTAATGGCATACGAAGAAATTCGTAGTGGCCATCTTCGGTGTTGAAAGCTGTCTTTTATATATCGGGTTCGTTCATTTCTATCTGATGGAAACCAGAAGCTAAGTCAAGTGTCGTGAAGTATTGACATCATCCTAACTTGTCTAAAAGGTCGGTAATGTTTGGTAGTGTGTATTTGTCTCCTACTGTTTTGTCATTTAGCTTCCTGTAGTCTATTACTATTCGCCATTTTCTTTTTCCGGAAGCGTCGAGCTTCTTTGGAACAACCCAAATGGGGCTGGACCATGGCGAGTTAGATGGACGTATTATTTTCTGATCTAACATTGTTTGAATTTGCGTACGTACTTCTTCTTTATGTATTTGCGGGTATTTGTACGATTTAGTATACACAGGGACTTCATCTGTTGTTTTTATATTATGTTTAATTTGATTGGTGACAGTTAACTTTTGATCATCAAAATGGAATATATCGGGATATTTCTTTATTAAACTAATAATTTCTGTTTTTTCCTCTGAATTCATATGATCAGTACGAATTTTTGAAAGATTAAAATATTGTTACTTTTTTGAATGCAATTAATAATAATAATAATAAGTTTATTTGTTTCAAGATTTTTACAAATCTTATTCAAAGATGATTAACAATGCATATGTTCTTTGACATAGTTAATGCGTTGACTAAACCATACAAATAATAATTAATCAGTTGCATTGATAATAAACAATTTATTTTCGATTGCATCGCTGACATTCAAGTTTTAAGCGTTCTTCAAATTGACAATATCTAGTCGAAACGAAACGTCAGATGAGTAATTGAATATTATTGTTAAAATTTCTATTTCCATTTTGTTTAAATCTAGCCAAAAATTAAGTGTCAGCGCTGCAGCTGGGTATTAGCATTTTAACAAAATTAGTGAAAATTTTTACAATGATAACAATAACAACCTAACGTCTAGGAAATTAGAAGAAGAATTAATCATTATGGCAAAAGCTTCAAAATTACTGTGCATCTATAGCAAGATAATGGCTGGGATTCTGTAACCCATGCGCCATGCGATGCGACACCCATCGGGCCCTCTACCACCATGGAGACATAATTTATAAGTTGATTGGCTTTTTACGTCATAATTATCAAATAAAATGTAAATTTCTATGTAACCATAGTGATATCGACTCCGACAGCTATCGGACGAGCCACAGAACCCCACCCAGTGTATTATAATTATAATAAGTTATTGAGTAGTTGTAAAAACTTTTAACAGTGAAAAGAATAACAAAGATAACAATAGTTATAAAAATTATAATCACAAATGAGATTGTTTATTTAAAAATATATAAATCCATATATATACATACAAAATTAGAATTAGAGAACCATTTAACATTGTAACAACAACAAAATCAATAAATATTTTTCAAAAATGACAAGATCACGTCCTGAAAATTAAAAAATTAGAATTATTCATTGTGACAAAAACTTGAAAAAATGAAATAGGTTTTCATTCGTTTTTAAATTACAAATTGTGCAAATAACTGACGTATCAATTTGATATTTAATATTATTAAAAAATATATATATAAATTTAGTACTAGCCAGTCTTATTTGTGATATTATTCGAATTTTAGTTATTGCTAAATTAAAGGTTAAATAATTTGAGATACTGAAATCATGTTTCAGTGTTTTATAGTAGTAGTTATAACTAGAGCACTGAGATTTGCTTATATCATTTTGTGTTAATTTAATTTTAATTTTTTCCATTATCTCATTTAATGTCGTTTTAGATAACTGTTGGCTTTCCCAAATGTTACTGAAACCTAAATCGGCTAGAAACATTTTTATATGACTGCACCAGTTAAAGTCGGTTTTATTACTGTGAGTATTTATTAGATTCAGAAGTCTGTCATATTATAGAATTTTCGGTAAACGGTTATCTTCCATACGCAGAATTGTTTGCCACCAAGAAAGAATTATTTTCCAAACGTCGTATTGGATGTTGATGATCACCCCAGTCTCCATTCTCACCATACAGCTTGGGGTGGTTCGAGGACATTGCAAAATTAATTTTAAAAACCTAATTTGATCTTTTTCGCGAAGCTTACAATTATTATATGCCCATAATTCAGCGTCATATAACATAGTTGCATTTATTATCGACTTCAATAATTTTTGTTTCTCATTCCAACTTTGTGATTTTCCCTTAGTTAATACAAACAAAGTTTTACTAATCGCGATAACTCCTTTGTTGAAATTATTATTTGCTGCATGCCCGAATTTACCGGATGATGAAAAAGTTACTCCGAGATATGTAAAAGTACTCACTGTTTCTATTGAGTAATTTCTATACAAGCATTTATATTTTTTTTTTTTGGCCTGCCGTGACGAAACTGCAAAATTTTAGTTTTCTCCGTATTTACTGACAAAAAAATTCGTTTATAGTAATTTTCTAAAATGTTTAATTTTCTAGAGACATCTACGGAAGAATAGCATAGGATGACAATGTCATCCGCGTATGCAAGTAACAATAGGTCATTATAGCCATCTATATTTAAGCCTTTTGCACCTAGATTACGAAAATATTTTTCCAGATCATTGATGAAGATAGCAAATAACAAAGGACTAAGAGTCACCCGTGTAATATACCCCCCGTTACTTTAATTGGATTAGTATATTCATTATTAGATTTTATTTGTACAGTGGTATTTTCGTACAAAGCTTTTATTATTTTTATGAATTTAGATGATATCCCTGAATTAGATAATTTCTCCCAAAGTTAATTATGGTTAACAGTATCAAATGCCTTTCGAAAATCTACAAAAATGGCAAAAGCAGGGTTTCTTTTTAAACGTAGGCATAGGTGTGACCATTGATTATATATACTAACGTATACGTTAGTATATATAATCAATGGTGTGACATAGACATAAGTGAGAATATGTTGTCTCTAGTTCCTCTGTTTCATCGGAAACCGGATTGAAATTCTGGTAAAATGTTATTATTTTCGCACCATTCTTGTAACCTGTAGTACATAATTTGGGTAAAAATTTTGCAAATACAATTTATTAAAACTATTCTTCTATAATTGAAAGGGTCGACTTTATTACCTTTTTTTAAATATTTGGAATATCGTAGTCTTTGACCATTCAAGAGGAATTTGTTCCTTGTTGAAAATAGCATTATATAAATTAAGCATATAGCTGATCCAATTCGCGGGCAAATTTTTAAAAAATTCATTAGATAGTTTATCCATACCTGGAGCTTTGTTACTTTTACTTTGTGCAATGCTTTTGAGAAGTTCATCATATGTAATATTTTTATCGAGGAATCGATTAGTGCATTATATATATATATATATATATATATATATATATATATATATATATATATATATATATATATAGGGTATACAGGGTGTAACACCAAAACCGACCACCGCCATTATTTTCTTTATTATTATAGTTACAAAAAAATACTATAGAACAAATTTGTAGAAGACCAAGGGGGACATCCCATTTAAGAAGAAAATATTTTTTTAAACCAGTGGTTCTTCATTTGCAACACAAAGCTATATTTATTTAAATAGAATTATACATATTTTTTATGCCTATTCGATAGCGTATTTTATTCAGAATATATATATATATATATATATATATATATATATATATATATATATATATATAACGTACAACTTAGCATCCGTCTGGGTAAAATTTGCGGTAAGATTGGCGTCCTCAGTAAATTGGCCTCCGGTATACGGAGGCCACTTTGCAACTAATATTTGATTAGAAGGTGTTACTTAAATACACGCTTAAATATTTCGGATACGTGATATTTTCTAAAAATTATAATATCTCGAAAACTATTGCGTTTAAGTTTTAGCTACAGTACCTTTATGTGTATTTTTGCATTGTATGTAATATTTTATAAGTAAAAATTTTAAAAAAATGTTAATAGATACATAAAAAAACGATGAAAAATTTTCAAGACTTTCAAGACTTTCCCATGTATAATATATAAAATATAAACATACATCTAAAGAAGTTATATGCTGACACCAAGTTTTAAAATTTTAGTATAACTAGTGCCAGAGTTATTAATAAAATGTATCTGATGAGGTGCACTTTCAAAGGATTGTAATGGTTGTAATTATGTAACGAAACGTTTCCGGACATACCTCCATATAACATTTTTAACTCAACATGACTCTCCAATATAAGGTTTAATTTAGGTACACTCGTTATGAATCACCTGTATACCGGGCGCTCCAAGAAATCCGTATAATAGCAAGATAAAAGTTTTTCTCATAAATTAATTGTCCCGCAAAATTTTATGAAATGAATTATATATTGAATTTTGCGGCATAAAATAATAGCTTTTCAGGTGTGAAAATTTTTGAATTTACGCCTTTGGTAACCATGTAAACTTAATTTAAAGCTTTTATTTCAAAAATGAGCGTCGGATAACTCTCAATGTAAATGACGAGACGTAAATGTGGTATTTTACAATTAATCTGGAGCTCATTTTTCTTGAAATATGCATACGATTGAGATACTTTTAATATGCCTTCAAATAAAGTTTATTCTGTTACCAAAGGCGTAAATTTAAATAGTTTGGCACATAAAAATGCTTATCATTATTATTGAATTTTTACTAAAGGATATTCTCATATCATATGTCCATGATCAATAAATAATATTTTTAATATGAAATTAATTAAAAAATAAAGTTTATTTACAACAAAATTAATAAAATAAATTTAGTGAATCTCCAGAAATGTTAAGCACTACATTTTATAATTTTTATCATTAAGCTTTTAACCGCAATAAACTTTGAAAAATATTTTATAAATAATAAATAAGTAGCAAAGCTGTTAAATTTCTTAACTGCACAAGAATGCGTTGGACCAGAAGTTTATATTAAAATATTTTCCCAGTTAATTAAAAATAGCTATCTGCATAAACAGTATGAACGAATAATGGTCTAATTGCACATATAGTAAACTAAAAATTAAAACCTTTATTCATCCAATCCACAGAAAAAATAGTTAGGTAAGTTACTTTTCTGAACATAACCTAACTTAACGCACAAAAGCCAAACAAATAAAACTATGTACAAATAGCCAATTATTCTAACATTCCGTATTATATAAGTATACTTGTAAGTTTTTTATTTAGAGCGATGCTCAATATTCGCTTTCCTCGAGAAGATATCATTTCGGAATTCGGTACCCAAAAGATACCACAAAACAGAAGACGCTAACTTGTACGAGTGAATGATGCTGTACTGTATAAAATAAGTTATTTTTAGAACGAAACGTTGTCAATTTTATAGGAGGTCAATTTGTCCCCTACATATATTTCTGCGAAATATACATTTTGTCGACACTAGCTCCACCACGCGGCGGATTGATAACACTAGAGAATATAATAATATCAGTCGTTGGTTCAAAATAGCTTCCAGTAAACTTGACGTTTTTTCACCAGATGACACCCCTGTATAAGCATTGCAAACTTTTATAACTAGTTGCAAAGTGGCCTCCGTATATCGGAGGCCAATTTACTGAGGACGCCAATCTTACCGCAATTTTTACCCAGACGGATGCTAAGTTGTACGTTATATATATATATATATATATATATATATATATATATATATATATATATATATATATATATTTACTTACAAATTACTCACGAGATCAATTTTCAACCCGGCAACACTGTATGGATGCTAATTTACCGGGTAAGAGTATATACGGAATTCAATTTTTACCCAGACGGATGCTAAGTTGTACGTTATATATATGTTGTGTTTGTGTGTGTGGACTTCCACAATAAAACACATATAATACTTATTATTCTATATTTTATTAATTCAACTATTACTGTCAAAACCTATGTCGGCTGATTGACCTCTTATTATATTGATGCCCACTAGATGGCATCACATACATAACAATTCCTCCCTGACAAAATATGTAATATTACAAAAAACTATTTATACTATTAAATTACAAATTCAGTCTTTCTGGTGCTTTAATTACCCGACCGCTTCTGGTAACAACCTGGGATGTGGGGCTGTTTACTTCTGGAGGCTCTGGCTGTGGCGTGGAAAAGTCTTCAGCGGCTGGTGGCGTGGAAACTTCCATCTGGGGTGGTTCAGGAGCTGCTGCGACGGTTGAATGAGCTTGCGATCCTGGTTCAACACTTGAATTTCTGTTATCATTTATTGTTTCTTTTTGTCGAACGCTTGTTGTCCTGAAATCAGAGTTAGTAACTTCATAATCACCCTCTGTTTCATTGCTAATTGCAACTCTTCGCATTTGATTAACGTGTCTCCTGTGTTCCTGATTTCCAATTTTTACTATATAATGTAGGTCACCCTCTTGTCTGGTTATTATCCCAAATTTCCATTTCTTATTTTGTTGTCCATAAAATCGTACTGCTAACGTCTCACCAATCTTATGTTCTCGGTACTTAATTGGTGTTGACAGTCTGTCGTTATTTATTTCTTGACTGATGTTCGGTTTGACAAGATCCAATTTTGTTCTTATGTTTCCTCCTAAAAACATTTTAGCAGGTGGATGTCCTGTTGTAGAGTGTGGTGTTTTCCGATAAGCTGTTAGCATATCGCTAATTGCTACTGAAATATTTTCACATTCTTGTAGAGATGATCTCAACGATTGCTTTAGACTTTGTACTAGTCTTTCTGCTAGCCCATTGGTTGATGGGTGAAATGGCGCAGAAAATTTTTGAAGTATTCCATTACGTTTGCAAAAGTTAATGAACTCTGCACTTTGGAATTGTCGACCATTATCAGATACTATAATATGTGGGAGGCCAAATGACGAGAAGAATCTCGAAAGGCATTTTATAGTTGTATCTGCTGTAATATTTTTCACTGGATAAATCTCCGGCGATTTACTAAATGCGTCTTGTATAACTAAGTAATAGTAGTTCCTAAAAGGCCCCGCATAATCTATGTGGATGCGCTCCATCGGTGCAGAAGGATATGTCCATTTGTACCCCGAAACTTTTCCAACATTATTTCTATTGTTCTGACAAGGTTCACAATTTTTAATCATCGCCTCAATGTCGCTATCTATTTTAGGCCACCATACGTATCCTCTTGCTAGATTTTTGGTTTTCACAATTCCTTGGTGTTCCTTGTGCAATTCCAATAAGATTTTATGTCTAAACTTTTTAGGTATGTAAACCTTGGTTCCGATTAATAAGCATTCATTAGCGAATGAAAAGTGGTGTTGTGGATGCCCAAAGGTCTGATCTGTTTTCAATGTAAAACCACTTTCCAGGGCTGATATAAGCGGCTGCATTGCTTTTTCTTTTCGTAGTTCTTGCTTGATCTCTTTAGCTGTTATTGGTAACGAATCTATAAGATTTATTTCGTAAATATCTGCCAATGAAAATTCTGACAGCTCTTCACTTTTCATTGGGAAACGAGACATGCAATCTGCATTCCCGTGCTCGATAGTTTTACGATAAATTATATCATAATTGAAATTTTGCAAATATAATGCATAGTGCTGCATTTTTAATGAAGAGAACGTTGGCAATTCTTTCGTAGGATTGAAGATTGATATAAGAGGCTTGTAGTCTGTTATTAGTCGGAATCTGCGACCGTACAAGTACTGGAAGAACTTTTTGACTCCCCATACAATCGCTAAAGCCTCTTTATCAATTTGGCTGTACTTTTGCTCCGTTTTATTCAGTGTTCTGCTGGCAAAAGCAATCGGTCGTTCTGTGCCTTCTTCCGTTAGATGAGACAACACCGCTCCAAGTCCTACCGGGCTTGCGTCAGTTGCTAAAATAAGCTGCTTCCGGCTGTCGTAGTGCACCAACACTGTGTCAGACGCTACGCAGTGTTTTATTTTGTTGAATGCCTCTTTGCATTCACTATCAAACTAAAATGTTGTGTTTGAGCATAAGAGCTTGTTTAATGGATGAGCCAAGGAACTTAGACCCCTGATGAATTTACCATAAAAGTTTACAAGACCTAGAAATGCACGGACTTCAGTTACATTCTTTGGTTCCTGCACTGCTAATATTGCTTTAACATGCTGATCACATTTGCGTAATCCCTCTTTGCATATTTTGTATCCGCAATATTCTATAGTGTCTTGCATAAAGCTGCATTTCTTATCATTCAGTCGAATGTCATGTTCAGCTAGTCTTTGAAATATTTGTTGCACAACATCGAAATGTTCTTCTTCGCTATCTGTTCCAATAGCAATATCGTCGAACATTACTGCTACATTTGGAATTCCGTTTAGAATTTGTTCTACTGTTTTCTGCCAAATAGCGGGAGCAGAAGCGATACCAAACGGTAATCTATTATACGTAAATAGACCTTTTGGAGTATTTATGGTCAATATGTGTCGATCCTGCTCATGTATTTCGATATTCGTAAAGGCTTGACTGATATCCAACTTTGAATAATAGTTCTTTTTACCTATTTTAATTATGATAGCTTCTACTGATGGTATCGGATATTGATCTACTAAAAGCTGAGGGTTCACAGTGACCTTGAAATTTCCGCATATGCGAACGGACTCATCTTTCTTTAAAGCTGGCACTATTGGAGTCGCAAATTCTGAGTGTGAAACAGGAGTAATTACACCTTCTTTTTCTAGTTTTTCCAATTCTTTGTTTATCTTTTCTTCCATAGCAAATGCTATTTTATTAGCTTTCCTGAATACTGGTTGGTAGTTATCTTTTAACTTTATTCTAGCTTGGACTCCCTTAATTTTTCCTATTCCTGTTGTAAATAACTTACTGTATTTTGCTTTCAGTTCTTCTACTTTCTGTTTTGTTGAAACAACGCAGACTTCTGGTTGATTTCCTCCGTCTTCAAATACTACTTTCCAATTTAATTGTAAATTGGTTAACCAATCCATTCCCAGCACATTTTGATAATTATTCTTTACTAAATATAGCTTCAATTTACTAACTGGTTTCCCTTTTGGTTGCACTTGTACCTCTACGTATCCTACTAAAGGTACTGGCTGTCCAATGTATGTAGTAAGTTCCAAATCAGTAAGCTTTATTTGTGACTTTACTCGTAATTTTTTGAAATTTGTTATACTCATTAAGGATACTGAAGCCCCTGTGTCTATCAGAAATCGTACCTTTTTTCCTTCCACGTCTAATTCGGTAAAAATTCGTCTTTTATTTCCTACTACGTTGACATTCCACATATATTCTTCTTCACTGTCTTCTTCCACTGTATAAACTTTTTCCTTCTTCTTTTGTTTTGCAATATCATTTGATTTTGCCGTTGTTACGTTTGGTTTTTCTCTTGTTGACTTGCATGCCGGTGCAATGTGCCCTATTTTTCCGCATTTATTGCAGGTAGCGTTTATAAATTTGCATTCGCGGGCATCGTGATTCGTGTAATTACATTGAAAACATTTTGTTTTTCTTACTGAGCTTGTTTTCTTCTTATCGTCAAGTTTATTTACCGCGGATATTTCTTTTTCTTCTTTCAATTTAGCAAATGCTTGCTTATTTATTTCCATATGACTAACTAGTTCAACAGCTTTATCAAATGTGAGTTTGTCTGTATCCAACAATTTCAGTCGAACTTCCTCTGACTGTAGGCCATAAACAAACTGAGTACACAATGCATCACTGAACCAATCTTTGGGGAATTTGCAATGTCGAGTTAACTTTTTCAGCTCTGCTGCATAATCCTGCGCGCTTTCTCCAACTGCTTGTACTCTTTTCTGAAAACGAATTCGCTCCGATAAATTATTTGGTTCAGGCTGAAAATAACTACCGTCAACCGGGGTAATATCGAATCGCACAGGTAATATCGGATGATATGATAAGATTTCAATTTGGGCGCGCTACACCTGTTGGGTGACAGTTAGTTCGCTAAACAAAAATATCCCTAGATTGACAGATAACTGACCAATTCGCCATTCGTTTCGCGCTCGATGGGACAATCAAAGTAAGTACACAAAAATTTAATATCTAGAGTCACTTTTTCGCTAACATTGAGACAACCAAATAGTGTCCTTTGGCCTGCGAACCCTGTGCATCATAGCTACATGGTGCAATGGGATTAATACTTGTTTACAGTCTTATCAAGACTTCCATAACCTCAAAGTTCTGTTCACGTCTTTCCTTTCCGCAAAAAATCTAAATTAACAGAAAATGTTTTTTTAAGGGGTAATATCGGACATGCCTCGCAAACATCGTCATAAGCTAGGAACGCCTTATCGGCGCAACTACTCCCAAGAAAGCATGGAAAGGGCATTGTTGGCAGTGATAGACGACCACTATTCATTCAAGCAGGCAGCAGATATGCACGGGGTACCAAAAAGCACTCTTTACGATATTTACAGAGGTGAGCATTCTGACAAACTCGGGAGGCCCCCAATCCTGTCTGTGATTGAAGAGCGTTGGTTGGTAGATGCCATGACTACTGCAGGGAAATTTGGATATCCCTTTGAGAAGCAGGCAATGAAGGACTTCGTGAGCCATTATTTAAATAGTAAAGGCGTAAATATACAATGTTTCGACAATAACAGACCTGGTGATGACTGGATTAATCACTTTATGGGGCGACACAAGGAGTTATCACTCCGTAATTGTGAAAATATTAAATGAGTGAAAGCAGAAGTCACAGAAGATACGATTAAAGAATATTTTGTGCACTTGGAGGAGACACTCCAGGGGGTTCCACCTGAAAATATTGTTAATATGGATGAAACAAACCTAACAGATGATCCCGGTAAAAAACTAGTTTTTACTCCTCGTGGAGAAAAGCATGCACGAAGGATAATCGATTTCTCGAAAACGTCGACGTCTGTTATGTTCGCTGTGGCTGGTGATGGCACTTGTTTACCTCCATACGTTGTGTACAAAAGTACAAACCTCTACCCAGACTGGATACAAGGTGGCCCCGAAAACGCGCAATATAACAGAACACAAAGTGGATGGTTCGATACTGCATGTTTTGAGGACTGGTTCTTCAAAATCGCTCTTCCCTATCTGCGACGAAAAGAGGGCAAGAAGGTTCTTATTTGCGACAACCTGGCAAGCCATCTTTCCTACCAGATTATCAAAAGTTGTGCAGAAAACAATGTTCAGTTTGTATTTATGCCGAAGAATTCGACACACTTGTGTCAGACCCTGGACGTTTCAATGTTTGGACCCCTCAAACGGGTCTGGCGAGAAATTCTGACTAACTGGAAACGGACCCATAAAGGAGTCGTACCGAAATCCGTCTTTCCTTCCCTGCTGAAGAAGCTTCTGGAAAAATCGAGGGGTCGCATGTCGGATAACATAGTGTCTGGTTTCCGAGCAACGGGCATAATCCCATTCGATCAAGAACAAGTTTTGAAAAGGATTCAGAAACGACTAGCAGGAGGCACACAAGATGAAATGAGAGCGTCGTTTGCAGAAGTGATGAGTGCAATTGTTGCTCCTTTGGAGCAAATCACGACGAGACCCAAGCGTAGGTCAAAGATTAACGTCCCTGCTGGCAAATCGGTGGGCCTTGAAGATTTGCGTGAATTGAATGGTAGTACGTCAACTGCATCTACCTCCCAAGAAAATGACAATAATAATAATGGCACTGAAAACACATCTACGTTCCAAGGAAATGCCAATAATGAGACAGCAAACACTGTGATCTTATCAGAAAGCGACAGTAGTAACGATGATTCTGATAACAAGACTGACGAAGAAGATTCCACATCAGAAGTACCGAACGTTGAACTTCCAATCACCTGTGATACATTACAAGAAGGCTGTTTTGCTATAGTTAAGTTTTTGTACAATGAAGGGACCAAGAAAGAAACGACCAAAGAATTCGTCGCGAGAATTGAAAATATTACGAAAAAATATATTGCTGTTAATTGCCTTAGATCCTATAAGGGACACAAAGATTCCTTTGTCTTTCCGGACGTTGAAGACAAAAGTAAAATCAAACTTCAACAAGTCCGCAGTATTTTAACTGCGCCTAAAATTCATCGCGGCGTTCATGTGTTTAAAGGTCTGCAGTTGTAGAGTTAAAGGATCAAATACCTATTTATGTTTTTAGAATATTATTTTCCATTTTTACCTTCCGTCACCTCTAGGTAAGGGAGGTATTGTCTTTGGTCAAAAAATTCGGTGGTGAGTTTTCATTGAATAAGCACGTTTTAGGGTCTTTACAATACGATTTTACTATTTTTACGATGATGTCTGTATGTGTGTGTGTGTGTGTTCGTATGTGCGTGTGTGTGTGTGTGTTTGTGTATGTGTGTATGTGTGTGTGTATGTGACCGGCTTTCATGCACGATATCTCCAATACTAGAATTCCAAAAATTACAATTCTTGCATATTCCTCTTCCTTACAACCATATGCAGACTTGATTAGATTTTGGTTATAATTGGGCAACCGGAAGTACCTTCATTTGAAAATTTTAACAGTTTTTCTTGAAAAACTCAGTTAAATGTTATTATAACTTAAAGAATATATTATTCTCTATACGATTTGATTGCATTTTATATTTCATATTCAACAGATATAGAGTTAAAGAAGAATAAAGATAATAAATTTGATATAAATTTCATAATTCAGCTAGCTATGCTAACTTAACCATGGAAACTGCTAATATATTCAGGTAATTGAAATTGACAGATGCCAGTATCTATAAAACGTAAATTAATGAAAGAATAAGGGAAATAACTCTAATGTTTCTAGAATGATGGAATTTGTACATAATATACAGGATTGACGAAAGATATTGTGCTGGTTACATCAGATTTTAATGATCTGGATCTCTTAATGTTTACGAAACTGGTATTATTTTATATTGACATATTCCTTTAATAATTTAATACTTATTTTAGTTCGTTTTCACTACCTGATTGTCAGATTCGTGGACAGCATATCTTCTAGGATGAGAGTGAAGATAACTTTGATTGTAGACAATTCCGTTTCACGAAAATATGTTCATATAAAATGTGGCTAACTAATGAAGAATTCTTTAAAAAAATATATTATAGTCTATTCAGGTTATGACTTTGACTTTCTAGTGGATTGTGGATTGACCGCATCCTAACAGGGGTAGCAGTACGTGCTACTCAGCCGAAATATTCTTGTACGTTAGTGTACACTTTTTCTTTAATTGACGCATTATTATGATAATGAGAATTTTCTTAAATTACAGATTAAAGAATATGATTCTAATGCAAAACTTTGGAAATTCACTTCTAATATCTTATCTTTGGATTCGTATTACCTGTTTATATTGATGGTACTCATAACGTGTTCAAGTGTAATATCAAATTTGGCATGTGCAATTTTTAAATTGCAAACATTAAAAGTGTATAAAGGAATATATACAAAAATTCAAATGCAATCCTAATATTTTTGACCTTTTTGCTCTTATGAATTACATTTCATCTTAATAACAGCTACCTACTGCGAGGGTAATTATGGCCATAATCTTAGAGTGTTAGTTAGAGTATACCATCTACTGTATACCCAAGTCTTCCTTAAGAAAAGGTTGAGAATATCATAATAGATTATTGTAAAACATGACAAAACTACATATAAACTAGTTTTAAATATTCAGTGACACAAAATGAAAATAAAATAGATTAATTGTAAGTTTTATTCTTACACACAAACTGACGAACAGAGCAATATAGAATTACCAACCGTTCTCAAATTACAATATAGAAAAATAAATAATATATACATCTACTCATCTTTGTAGGTAATAAATTCCTTGTGGAATTCCTGGCAGCACACATACAAAACAAGAAAATTAAAAAAAATACTTTACAAATATCTACAACATATGAATAATTAAGTAAATTTTCCAAAGCAGGTATTTGTAATATATATATATAGAACATAAAGGGACCTGCCGATTATAATAAACTCGAAGATAATGAATGTTAAATAATGATTAATCTATTTCAAATATAATGTGATATCATTCTTAGTTTATTCGCATATATCTGTAATTGTACTTGAAAATGTTTACCAAGCGTACGGACTCCCAAAGCTGCAGTGAAAAGTGTACCACAGGGGTTATTTTGTGCTATTTAAAAATTATTTCAAGTTTGGCGTCAGTAGGAATCGAACCCTTGCCGCACAAAACAATTACCTAACGCCCATAGTTACGCGACCCCATTTAAAATTATTATTATTATTATGTTGTTAAATATGTTTTATATCAAGTGTAAATAAACTATTGTTGATTATTTTGCTATTTTTATTTCTTTGAATTGTACCGCTGTAACACATTAGGCAACTAAGGCATTCTCTAGGGGCTGCAAAAATGAATGGATATCATCGGAGAGACAAAACATATCCATTAAATTAGTTGTAATTTTGATAGAATTATACAGTGATATTTAACTTGTCATTTAGGTATCATGCACGGGTATCATGTTAGTTTCAGAATGTTATGTGGTATAGCACATTATGGAGGCTCTACATGTTAGGTTAGAATCATGGCCTACTGATCGCCGACATTAATGAGCTAGTTTACACCCATCGTTTAGGCCGCGTCCTATACCCTATATTCGACGTATACCTTATAGGACGTCATGCTGTAAACACTTAGTAGTCGACCTGACCTAGCTTAGGTCAGGTCTCTTTTTCATGTGACCTGACCCAGTTTAGGCCACGTTAAAAGCTTAATTTACATGGAACGTTGTCGCCGTTATCACCGTCGGCCGTTGTGGCCGTTCTCGACTCTGATTGGCTAAAATCAAACATGATTAATGGCGCGAACGTTGCAACCGTTCAAGGTCAAATTAGAACTGTGTTCTATTCTGTCGGCCGTTATGACCGCTGCGCTTGCGTATATTGAGTTTGTTGTTCATAAATCAGGTTAGCCAACTGAATGATATAAATATAAGTTTTCGTATTTGTGTTGAATTGTGTAATCTAAAATCTCATATTTGTGTATTTACTATGGATATAGAAACAATCGCGGTACTTTATATTTATATTCATTTTTCACTTTCGTGGTCGCAATGTAAACAGCAGCTATAGATGACAGATGATAGCATAGAGATGTAGTTATTTTTGTTTTTTCAGAAGTTACTAAATATGAAATTCCCTCTAAAATCCCCACTATGGAGTATACGGTCTTAACGGCGTGAACGGTTGACGGCCACAACGGTGATAACGTTCCATGTAAATTAAGCTTTAAACTGCGTGTAAACGCCTTAGTGACCTAAAGTGTTTGATAAAAACTCTGTAGGTGGCGGTTGATCCGTATTGTGATTTTGTTGACATCATATTTTGTAGGTTGTGTAAGTTAAATTAATTGAATTATTACGGAAAAAACTCATGTTCCGAAGCTGAATCTCCTGATCCTTGTGAAGTTCACAATGATGCAAACGAAAAAAGTCAATAAGAGCACGTATTTTACTAGTGACAGTGTAAACATACCAATAAAAAGAAATTAAAGATTGAATGATATTTGGTGATGCTGACATAACCTAAAATACTTTTATCAATCTGGGATATGAAACTGCAGTTTAAAAAAATTAAGTGCGATTGTATTTCAACAGATGGCATTGACTCGAGGACTATATTACACTTATATTAGACCTAAAC
The DNA here is from genome assembly GCA_951394225.1 of Harpalus rufipes. NCBI lineage: Eukaryota > Metazoa > Arthropoda > Insecta > Coleoptera > Carabidae > Harpalus > Harpalus rufipes. The sequence goes on along the minus strand of OX596278.1, from coordinate 33,733,964 downwards.
TTATCATTAGTCCCCATGGTGTAAACGATTTGCAGAAGACCTATTATAGGACAAGGTATAAGCCAGGTCGCATGAATAGGATTGGGTGTAAACTAGCTCAATATGTCAACAAAAATTAATGAGTTGTCACACCTCTATTTATATGTTTATAGAGCATAGATTAAGGAAAATATATTGAGTGTCAGTTCTCAATATATTTCATTTCAATATCAAACAAACTCTACAACTTATTGAGAACTGACATGTCCGATGGCGGCAGCACCATCGGGCCGATCAGCTGCTTCTGAATTGGTACTCGCAGTGTTGTGACATATGAAAACAAAAAACAAAAGCAATTTTTTTCACTTAAAATGGGGTTTGGTACCACAGAACATTTTAGATTTCTGGAAGCAACAGCTACTTCTAAATATATTTATAGAAGATATGTTAAAATGTATTTATAATTTTATATATATTTAATCAATCGAAATTGATGATCGCAGGTGAGCGAATTATAAACGCTAACCACATAATATTATGTGAAGTATTAAAAAATGACGGTATAATGTGGGTAATATTTGCACTTTGTCTGCGAACCAGTGCAATTTCTGCAAAACCACATGAAATCAAAATACGTTTAGAGAAAATTTAAAAATTATTAGTGCAGAATGCACGTGTAAGCTAGATAAAGACCACGAAATATGTAATTATCCGATTTAAAATAACGAGAACAAACTTTCATATGTTTTGTTATTTGTTTTGCACTACGAATTGCATATTCCCATGCATTTCGTCGATCCATATCCATTTCAACATTTGATCTTGTCGTAATTTTAACTTTATTTTGGCCATGTTTCGGAAAATTATAAAACCCAATGCCTGTGTCTCGACCAGATCTTGAGAGTGACGTCAGAATATACAACAATTTGTACGACTCTTTCCCATTTTTATTCAAATCAAATGATCAAACCACATGTAACTCAAGCATACAGTCACAATATAGTACCAAATCGGAAAGTTCATATTTTTCCCACCAGATGTCAAGGTGCAGCTTGTCAGTTGTCAATAGTAGAAGATTGGGTATCTCCCCTATAAACTGTGATAACAAGTTTTAGTGCCGTCTATGAAAAGGTTAGAGAACTAAACTTGACAGTCGAGAAAGTGGCGGGAAATATGAATTCATTTTGAATTATTCGAAACTTTAAGTTTTATTTCTTGAAAATGTAATTAATAAAAAAATTATCGAAAGAATAGATAATTTATTAAAGACATTATCACGAAATGTGAAATATATGTTGAACTATAAAAAAATAATTACAGTACTTAATATGTTAATGTCTTTATTTAAAAATATACACCTTACATTACTTAAATCAAATAATAAATAAATAACTACAAATCTTGAACTACACGGCGACAACTATTTAAATTTAAGCACACTCAAGGAATCAAAATTTGAATTATTATTATTATTATTATTATTACAAGAGGTAATTTTATTTCAAAAAAGGGATGTTACTTTAAATGTCTGCCAGAAATGCACTGCTTCATTGACCTCGTTATCGATTTTTGTCCACTTTTTAACAAATCTACCCTCTTCTATATTCCTTTTTTTCTTAAAGCTGACACCATACTATTTCAACATTCTTTGATGAATCTTATGAAGCCTCACGTCCTTTCGCCTAATAATGTAATATTTTGCTGCTCTTCTACGGTGTAAATATCTAAGAGCACCACCATGATGTAAATTCTCCTGGACCACTAACATAAACCATTTCTTCTATTGGGCACTGTCAACTTCTGCAAAAATGTGTCTTCACTTTGCAGGAGTAATAAATATTTCATGTAATTTTTTCTGAAATATTATTAATTTGTTGTTGTATTTTATATCACCCCCGTATAATACTGCTAGTATGAAAACTAATATACTTACCGAAAATATATTGAATGATAAAGTACTATATTGTAATAAAGATCACACTTAGAAATTTGAGCCGTGTAAACTTGAAATATAACGTGGTAAACTTGTTTCGTGTAGAATTCGACACTAAAATTGGTATTATAAAAGTTCGTGTAAAAAGATTAAGTTGGTAATTTTATATCTGTGTAAAATTTTCTGAGACATAACAAATTAACACTGTAAGGTGTATTATATTTATTAAGACTAGTTTTAAACACACTTGTGGGTAAAAATTGCTTAATTTGGTGCTGCTTGTATTTTAAACTAATTTTTGTACAATTTACTACATTATATTTGTTAAAAATACACTGTCTAGTGTATTTCTAAAAACTAAACTGCCTGGTGTAATTTTAAAACTGAATGTGTAGAAAGAACACTACTTTGTGTATATCTAAAAAATCAGTGTAGAAAGTACACTACTTTGTGCATATTTGAAACATCGGTGTAAAAAGTACACTATTATGTGTATAACTAAAATATCGGTGTACAAAGTACACTACTTGGTGTATGTTTAAAACGTTGGTGTAAAAAGTACACTACTTTTGTAATAAAAAATACAACTTGGTGTATTTCTATACAATGTAAGTGTAAATTTATAGATACTCGTTCGACGCTGCGCTTACGCATTGGCAATATTAAAGTACGCTACATCCCGATCACGCAAGTTTTTACCTGCAGAGACTTAAAAAACCATCTCTTTCCGTTGTTGCTAGAGTTTTACAAAGTTATATAATGTAAGTGGAAGAAAGTGGACAAGAAAATATACCAGTGCTATTTAAATTAAAAAGAGGATTGATCACTAAGTGGGTGAATTGTGTCCCTGTGTATAGTAAGATTGCGGATGAAAATTTCATAATTCCAAAACACATTTTTGTATAACATAATTTTTATAAAGTGTAAGGGTTCATTCACAAATCGAATATGTTTTAAATTTTAAGCACATGTCACATCTTAAGTCAAATTGACGCAAAAAAAACACAAGTTACCTTCTCACACGAGAAAAATAGGAACATTGCTTAACTACTGCTAATAACAACTCTCCCATATTGCATTTGCTTAAAATTTTAAACTAAAACATAAAACTATAATTTTGATTTGTGAATGAACCTTAACAATAGTGTCTGCATGTATATAATGTAATAATAGATTAATTAAGTAATACTAAGAAGTGTTTATATGAAATATATTGTTTTTTATGTACAATAAATTTTTTTCATGGAAGTTCGCATTTTTTATATATCATACCTACCTATTCACTCGATATCGTGTATAACATTTACACTAATATTACAAAAATAAAAAATGAGTACTATTGTACACCGTAATCAGTGTATATCAACACGAAATTGATGAAAATATACACTACAAATAGATATATTTATACACTAAAATTAGTAAAAGAAACTAGTTTGATAAAAATGTACACCACAAATAGGTATATTTTTTCACTAAACTAAGTTAAAAATAACACTACACTGTGTACTAATAACCGCAGTTATTTGGTTAAAATAACTCATTTAAGTGTTAAAAAACTACACGGTGTAGTAGTATCTACGAAATATATAGTGTTAATTTTTAACTCATATCTCGGTGTTGTTTATTACCAAATGTCGAAGTGGTAAATTCTACACTACAGCTGGTGGACCTATATAGACCACTTTTAGTGTTAAATTTAACACGGAATTTCTTAGTGTGTATAAAGATACAAATTCACAAATAATATTTTGAAATGTCAAAGAATTTTGAACGATGCAATAAAGAATTGTGGGAAATTTACAGCAGTTCTCAAACATCTATTAAAGGGTCAGGAAGTATTTCCAAACGCTACTAGATTGAAAACTTATTATCACGTTTCTGAATGCAGATTCACCCCCCTGAGTACGTGCACGTCACGTTGACGTCCACGCCAAAACCAGCTGAGTGGAAGTAAACATATGGTAGTATGTGATTGCCATGTGATAAGTTTATGACTTTTTGATATTTGCAGTAATTTATTATATTATATTGAAGTGATTTATATATATATATATATATATATATATATATATATATATATATATATATATATATATATATATATATAAGGTACTAAATTATTTTAATTTAGTAGATTTGTTATTTAATGCATTAGTCTAACAAAAATGACGTTTCGTAAAAAAAAGTTATTTCAATATCACCAATATAATATAATAAATTACTTCAAATATCAAAAAGTCAAAAACATTTCACATGTTAATCACATATTACCATATGTGTACTTCCACTCAGCTGGTTTTGGCATGGACGTCAACGTGACCGTGGAGAGGCGCAATGACATGTATAATTTTGACATATGTAAAGTAGTGTACCCATTGTTTCACAGGGAGCATTAGTTTAGCGCTGTCAACTATGATGCATTGAATTTATTTTCTATTTAAATCATTGTTTTGTGTAGGAAAATTTATAGATGTCAAAAGAACTATATTATAAATACAAAAATAATAATTTAAATATATATTAAAAAGGTAAAACCAGTGTTTTTTAATATAAGCAAATTAACAAATATATGTATAATATTATATCTTTAGTGATATTCAATATGAAGACAAAGAAAAAATCAATTCAACGAAGAAATAAAGAAGGAAAAATACATTATGCAATTAAAAAAAAAAAATAATAGTAAAAATAATGATTTAGAAAAAAGTAACAGTCAGGAAAAAATGAAAAAAATACGCGAAAATCTGGAATACAGATTGAAAGAAAATAAAAAAATTACATTATACATGCGAGAAAAAAGAACAGATATAAAATACAAACGTTTAGAAAATGAGAAAAATAAACATGCAGGAAAGAAGAAAAAACGAAATTTATAAATGTACAGAAAACGAAAGAAATAAAGTAAATATGGTAGGCAGGAGATCATGCAGATGAAATTTATAAAAGTGAAGAAAATGAAAGAAATAAGAAAAATATGCAAAAGAAGAGAACGGATGAAATATATAAAAGTAATGAAAATGAAAGAAATAAGGATTATATACAAAAACAGAGAACAGATGAAATATATAAAAGTAATGAAAATGAAAGAAATAAGAAAAATATGCAAAAGAAGAGAACGGATGAAATATATAAAAGTAATGAAAATGAAAGAAATAAGGAATATATACAAAAACAGAGAACAGATGAAATATATAAAAGTAATGAAAATGAAAGAAATAAGAAAAATATGCAAAAGAAGAGAACGGATGACATATATAAAAGTAATGAAAATGAAAGAAATAAGGAATATATACAAAAACAGAGAACAGATGAAATATATAAAAGTAATGAAAATGAAAGAAATAAGAAAAATATGCAAAAGAAGAGAACGGATGAAATATATAAAAGTAATGAAAATGAAAGAAATAAGGAATATATACAAAAACAGAGAACAGATGAAATATATAAAAGTAATGAAAATGAAAGAAATAAGAAAAACATGCAAAAGAAGAGAACGGATGACATATATAAAAGTAATGAAAATGAAAGAAATAAGAAAAATATGTAAAAACGGAGAACAGATGAAATATATAAGAGTAATGAAAATGAAAGAAATAAAATAAATATGGCAAAAAAGAGAACAGATTAAATATACAAAAGTAATGAAAATGCAAGACATAAAATAAATATGCAAGAAAAGAGACAAGATGAGAAATATAGTAGTTTAGAAAAAGAGAAAAATAAAATAAGCATACAAGAAAGACGAGAAGATGAGGTATACAAAAGTTTGGAAAACGAAAAACGTAAAACACACATGCAGGGAATAAGAATGAACGAAATTTATAAAGATAAAGAAAACGAAAGAAATAAATTAAACATGCAAGGAAGAAGAAAAGATAACATATATAAAAGTAATGAAAATGAAAAAAATAAAATTAACATGCAGCAAACAAGGACAGATGATTTATATAAATCTACAGAAAATGAGAAAAATAAAGAGTACATGCAAAAGGAGAGGGAATATAAGGATTACCGAAAAGTAGAAAATGAAAAAAATAAAGTGTCTGTAAATAAATGTAGAAGAGATAATAATTTTCGAGAGACTGAAAAACGCAATGATAACGCAGCAAAAAGAAGGAAAAGACAAAATGATATAATGAGATTTAGGGAATATGTTTATAATAATTTAATTAGACAAGATTCAGATATATCAAAATTAGAATTACAGTTTATAAGAGATAGATGTCACACGCCCGAAATTATTTGTTTTTGTTGTGAAGGATTATTTTTTAAACATTCTGTAATTTATTGCGAATATGAAGACAGTACAGGACAAGCGCAAGACTTTTATAATTGTGTACACAATTTTCCCTCAAATTATTTGTGCAAAACTTGCAAAAAATATATATCTAAAGGAACAATTCCAAAATTAGCTACTAGCAATAATTTAAAGTTTCCAGTTTTACCGGAATGCATCAAAATTTTAACACCTCTGGAAGAACGGATGGTAGCTCCATACATTAACTTCATGCAAATACGACCATTAAAGTCTTATGCATTAAATGCACAATTAGGCCAAAAAGGGAGCGTAATAAATGTACCACTTGAAATTAATAAAATTTTACAAGTTCTGCCGCGAAATTTTGAACAAATGGACACCATTCAGGTAAAATTAAAGAGACATATGTGCCACCGATCTGATTATATGTTCGAGACCATTAGACCTGTAGTTGTATGTGATGCTTTAAAACATTTATTAAATACTCCTCTTTACAAACAATATAATATTGAAGTTGATCATAGATATTTCGCAAATTACGAACATAAATATGATGAACAAATTGAATTTATTGTGGACCAAAACGATAAAGATGAAAATGACATAAATATTAATACTAGTGTGTCTGTTATAAATTCTTCAGCGGATAGTATTTTCAACGACTCGTATGACTTTGGGGAAATTGAAATTGACGAAGAAGTTTTAGTCGTAGACAGACATAAGGAAATGAATGACAAAATTAGAGTAACTGCGCCCTGTCAAAATGAAAAACCAGTTCCGTGGCATATAATTGAACATTTAGAAGAATTATGTTTTCCAAAAATTTTTGCCGGGCATGGATTAAATACTTCTCTTTCGTACAATGATATCGAAATCTGAATGCAGACGCCATGACCGAAGATCAAGGGTACTATATATGGCGAAGAAAAAATTAGAAAAGTCCTGTTTAGCAAATATTAATATATGTCTCAGGAAAACAAAGCAAAATTGCAGTTTATCTGCGGGAAATGTTTTACAGAAAGAATTTTTGGACAAAATAACGAAATTTGATGACGGGTATAAAATTTTAAAACACGTAAGATCCTCACCTTCCTATTGGGAATCTAAAAAAAAAAAACTTTTAGCCATGATTCGTCAGCTGGGGAAACCTGCAATATTTCTCACTGTTTCTGCTGGTGAAAAAATTTGGCCTGAATTAATTAAATCATTAGTAAAGATAAATTCTGGGAGAAACATAACAATAGAAGAAGCTTATGAATTAGATGAATTTGAGAAAACGAATCTAATTAAAAATGATCCGGTCACATGTGCAAGATATTTTGATTTTAAATTAAATAAATTTGTTATGTTTCTGAAACAAAATTTCAGTATTTTTGAAGATTTTTCTGTTGAAGATAGTTATAGCCGGACAGAATTTCAAATGAGAGGATCGCCACATGAGCATATGTTCTTATGGCTTAAAAATGCACCAATTTACGACAAATCTAATATTAATAGCATAGAAAACTGTGTCGCATTTATCGACAAATTTATTACATGTAATTATGACGAAAATAATCCATACATTGGTCTACAAAGGCACAAACATACACATACCTGTTATAAAGGGCAAAAGGTTAAAAAATGCAGATTCAATTATCCAATTCCAGTAATGCCAAGGACTATGATTTTGGAACCATTAAATTCAGAGGAAAATTCAAATGATTTAAAAACTATTTTCACAGAAATACATAAATTGATGTACCATTTGTATCAGAAAACTACAAATATGACATTTGAGGAAGTACTATCGAAATTGAATATAATAGAAGAAAATTACATTTTGGCTATCAGGAGTTCAATTACAAGACCACAAGTTTTTCTAAAAAAGGAATAGTTTCGAAGTCGGTATAAATTCATATAACAAATTTTTTTTATATTTATTTGAATCAAATATGGATATACAGTTTATTTTGGATGCTTATGCAGCGGCCTCGTATGTTGTGAATTATGTATCTAAAGCAGAAGCGGGTTTGTCAAAATTATTGAGGGATGCTGCATCACACATAGATAATGGCAATAAGACTATTAAAGATAAATTTAGAAACATTACAAATATTTTTCTAAATATGAATTTAATGTCAGCTCAAGAAGCTTCATACCATATTCTGTCTTTACCGTTGTCAAAAATGAGCAGACACTGTATTTTTATTAATACTAGTCCTAGCAACGAAAGAGTTCAAATTTTAAAGTCTAATAAAGAATTGCGGGAACTTGATGAAAATTCACATAAAATTTATATGAATGACCTTATTCAAAAATACAGTAAGAGACCTGCAGCGATGGATAATATTTGTTTGGCAGATTTTACGGCAAACTATTCCAAAAAGCAACATTTATATGTTGAAAATGAAGACGAAATTGATAATGAAAATGTATATTCCTCTAGAAAGAAATCGGCGATAATCAGATATAGACGTTACAAGTTACAACAAGATCCAAATAATTACTATCGCGAACAAATGTTATTGTTTCTTCCTTGGCGAAATGAATTTGACGAAATTGAAAATGTACAGTACGAAGTTCAATATCTGCAACATTTCCAAATTATCGAGGAAAATCGAAAAAAATACTCTATTCTTGGCGATGATGTTTTGGATACAGCTCTGGAAAATTTAAACAATGACATACATAACGAAACAGGAAACGATACATTATCAGTTAATTCAGAGGATGTACAGGTAGATATTTTTGAACAAGCTGGTACAGAGGTGCCGAAAAAACAAAATTTTGTTCGTTTTACCATACCGGCACGCATATCTAAAGAAAACATGTTTAAATTAATGCAAAAACTAAATTTTAAACAAAGAAAAATTGTTTTGTACGTCCTTAACCATTTAAAAATTTCAACCATCCCGTTACGTCTCTTTCTCAGTGGATCAGCAGGGGTAGGTAAAAGCACAGTTATAAATGCAATTTACCACACAGTTACTGATTTCTTTGACAACAAACATGGAACAAATTCAGATAACATCATTACTTTGCTATGTGCACCTCAGGAAAGGCTGCATTTTTAATTAATGGCGTAACTCTACATACTGCATTTGTTTTACCAGTAGCTCAATTTGGTGGACAAATGCCAGAGTTAGCAATGGACATAGCAAATACTATTCGAGCAAAACTTTTAAATTTAAAACTTCTTATAATAGATGAAATTTCAATGGTTGGAAGTACATTGTTTAGTCGCGTTGACACACGTTTGAGGCAAATTATGGGTATTAATTCATCGTTTGGTGGTATTTCTGTCATATGTGTGGGTGATTTACATCAACTTCCTCCTGTTATGGATACTCATGTATCAGGAAAAATGACTCAACAAGATGTGACTCTTATATCATCGAGGCAAGTCCGAGAAGATGAAGTACCTGAAGAAGCTATTAGATTATTTGTCGAAAATAAACATGTTGACTTATACAACACTTCTAAAATTAATACGTATCCGGGGGAGAAATATCTATCTGAAGCCAAGGACTCCATCTTAGGCAAGGTAAATGCACAAACAAAATTATCTTTATTAAATTCTTTAAAAACTAAAAAAATATCCGAAGTAAATGGTTTACCACATCTCGTCTTTTTAAAAGTGGGAATAAAATATATGGTTACAAGTAATATTGACGTGAAGACGGTTTGGTTAACGGCAGTTGCGGAGTATTAGAAAAAATACAATTTAAAGCTAACACTAATGAACCTTACATTTTATGGATAGATTTTCAATCAAAATTTGTTGGAATGAAAGCTAAGCGGGAATATTCTAATGAGATGAAAATGAACAAAATATCTTCTAAATTAACACCAGTAGTAAAAATTACCAGTACTCTAAATCTTTCAAATAAAATGCAGTATCCAATTATACGAAAACAATTTCCTTTAACACCAGCTGAAGCAATAACAATTCATAAAAGTCAAGGACAGACATATTCAAAAATTTGTCTAAATTTCAACATCATTAAAAGAATTACAAGATCTATGTTATATGTTGCTATTAGCAGAGTAACATCTTTGTCAGGGCTGTACATTTTGGGCACATTTAAAAGTCCCAACTCAAGCGTGAAAGATGATCCAGTTTGTATAGAACTGAACAAATTAAGAACACAAAAAGAGGTAAAATGGGAAGCAGAAGTTATAAAAAATTATAGTGGAATAAAGTTAATTTATCAAAATATATGTTCATTGAAAACCAAAATTTCCCATGTAAAAAGTGATACATGGTATAATTATAGCGACATATTAATATTTTCGGAAACCTTAACTAAAACAAGTGATGTAATAGATATGGAAAACTATAATATTATATACAGATCAGATTCAAAAGGTGTTACACGAGGTGTTATTTGTTTTATCAAAACCAATTTTGTTTTTACAAATTTGCAGTATGTAATCGATATGGATAAAAATTGCCACATTGAATTAATTTCCTTTACTGTATGCAACATAAAAATTATCACTGGATACAAATCTCCTGGAGTAAGCCAGATTATGTTTGAAAGAAACTTCAAACATATTTTGGAAAAAACTTCATTTCAATTGGATAAAGATAAAGTCATACTTTTTGGAGATTTTAATTATGATTTATACAATAACCAGAATGAATATTTAAAAAAGTTTTTGCTACAATTTCAATTTACAACTAAATTATCGTCAAATGCCGTAACAACAAATCTAAATTCTCAGATAGATATTATTTTTTCAAATATGAATAATTTAATATGTGGTGTATATGAAACATACTTCTCGTATCATAAACCTATATTTATGTTCTCATTTATAACGAAGATGATTCAGAAATTTTAAATATGGTAAATCTACATGTACATGAAAACGACACCAATATAGTTGAATCAAATAATATAAACAGCCCAGTTATTCTAATAGACAATTCTCCAGATACTTCAGCTATTATAGAAAATATAAACGAATTGAATGAAGGAAATACACAAAATTTTGAAAATGTTAATGAAATAGGGAACAAATTGATACATCTTCTAAATTATCAGGATAATTATATTTCTGCACTTAAGGATTTCATCCATAAAAACAGGATCACGTTCAACGAAATCCGTAGAGATGGTGCAATTCTTCAAAATTTTCTATATGATCCCAATTTTGACAATGCGACAATGGATAAAAATAACTGCATTTAATGATGTAGAGGATAAATTTAAAGTGGTACACATTACTGGAGATGGTAATTGTTTATATCGGGCTATTTCATATTGTTTACATCGTACTGAAAAATATTATATGTACTTAAAATTACTCTGCGTGGAATATTAGATTATGAAGACCATTTCGATAACTGGATACAAGAAAATCAAATTGAAACCAATAGTGTAAAAGAATTAATTTTATTATGCGCAAAATATAGAGAATATGGTAATTGAAGGATCTATATATGCTCTATCCCTGGCTTTACGAAATGAAATTATAGTCGTACAGTCGTAGAAGAAAATATAGATATTGTTTTTGGAATTGTACCATTCAATTCAGAATATAATGTTCCCATAATTATTTATCTAACAAATCCTGGTAATCAATCTGCTCACTATAGTGCTGTTATTTTAACTGAAAATTTTGCTATTCCGGAACATCCAAAAAAAATTCTATGATATAAATTAAAATGTTGCCTATTGTCTAACACGATTTTTTCTAAATGGTAAAACATGTGCAATGTCAAGATTGGAAAGAAAATGCTGATATCCTTTCCATGCTGATTATCAGTGAATTAAACCATGCATAATTCCACCATGAATATCAACATTGAAATGAATATTTTGACTTCGTTTCCAACCTGAAAGAAACCACGTCTAATGCTAAAAATTAACTGAAAGTTCTGTCTTCTTATCTATTCTAAATATCTTTGGACAAAACCATGCTTAATAATTCTATCCTAAAGAACTGTATGGACCAATAATAATTTATTTATTTTATACATTTTTATACATATTTATACTAACAAAAATACTAAAAATAAATAAATAAATATATCATCACGGCATATTACCCAGTACTGGGCTGCTTTTTATACACAAATATCAGTAATGATCATGATAATAACAATAATAATAATAATAATTTAATACAATGACCAGAGATGTCGCACGTTCTTAATTAAATAATAATAACAATAATAATAATAATAATAATAATGATAATAATAATAATAATAATAATAATAATAATAATAATAATAATGCAAGTCTTGGTAAAAATGATTCATCTACATTGTTATGGAGAAATAAATAATGTCGACGTGCACTAGAGGTCTTTGGCCAGGAACTCAAGAATGGCACTCAGGAAGGGAATTTAGGTCTACATTCCGATCAGTGTATGTAATCTCATATTAATTTTAGGAACCTTCAATGGATACGATTCAAATAAGAACTTTAAGTGCCAGATTGAATTAGCGTATTCTAATATACTAATAACGAATGCAAAGTATAAGAATTTAATAGCTGTAACGCATTCAATATTTTGCATATCCTAACAATTAAATGAAAGTTTAAGAATGAAAATTCTGCATCACTTTAATCCCGAATATCGCCGTGTTTTAGAAATTGTTCGAAATAAAGATTGAAGTGCAATTTCAGTTTTCCTTTTATTCACAAATATGTCGGTGGATTAAAACATTCAATATGAAGAATGAAATAAAAATTCCGATTCACTCAGAATCCTAGCTCCGTGAATTGAAACTTTTGCAATATCAAGAAAAAAATGAATATTAGGTTTTCCTTTCCCTCCCGAATATCTCTGTGATTTAAAACTAGTTCAATATGAAGAATGAAATGGAACTTCTATTTTCTTTTCAATCCCAAATATCTCCGTGGATTAAAAATTGTTCAAAATGAAGAATGAAGGTAGGAATTCTGTTTCCCTTTAATTCCCAAATATGTCCGTGGATTAAAACATGTTCAACATGAAGAATGAAATAAAAATTCCGATTCACTCAGAATCCTAACTCCGTGAATTGAAACTTTTGCAATATCAAGAATAAAATGAATATTATGTTTTTCTTTCCTTCCCGAATATCTTTGTGATTTAAAACTAGTTCAATATGAAGAATGAAATGGAACTTCTGTTTTCTGTTCAATCCCAAATATCTCCGTGGATTAAAAATTGTTCAAAATGAAGAATGAAGGTAGGAATTCTGTTTCCCTTTAATTCCCAAATATGTCCGTAGATTAAAACATGTTCAATATGAAGAATGAAATAAAAATTCCGATTCACTCAGAATCCTAACTCCGTGAATTGAAACTTTTGCAATATCAAGAATAAAATGAATATTATGTTTTCCTTTCCTTCCCGAATATCTTTGTGATTTAAAACTAGTTCAATATGAAGAATGAAATGGAACTTCTGTTTCCTGTTCAATCCCAAATATCTCCGTGGATTAAAAATTGTTCAAAATGAAGAATGAAGGTAGGAATTCTGTTTCCCTTTAATTCCCAAATATGTCCGTGGATTAAAACATGTTCAATATGAAGAATGAAATAAAAATTCCGATTCATTTAGAATCCTGGATGTCTTCGTGGATTGAAACGTTTTAAATACCAAGCAAGAAATTAATATCATATTTTACTTTCCCACGCGAATATCTCTGCCAATTAAAACTTGTTTAATAACAAGAATGAAATGAATATTATGTTTTTCTTTCAATCCGGATTATCTCCGTGGATTGAAACTTGGCCAATATTAAAAATGAAATCAACATTCTGTTTTTGTTTCAATCCCGAACATTTCCGTAAATTAAAAATTGCTCAATATCAAGAATGAAATGAATATTCTATTTTCCTTTTAATCCCGAATATCTCCGTGGATTAAAACATGTTCAATAAGAAGAATGAAATAAATATCTGTTTTCTTTAAAATCCCGAAAATCTCCGTGCATTGAAACTTATTGAATATGAAGAATGGAATTGACATTCTATTTTTCTTTCAATCCCGAATATGTTCGTGGATTAAAACTTGCTCTATATCAAGAATGAAACTAATGTCCTGTTTCTCTTTCAAAGCTCAATACCTCCGTGGATTAGAAATTGTCCAATATGAAAAACGTAATCAACATTCTATTTTCCTTTCAAACCTGAATATATCCGTAGATTAATACTTGTTCAATATCAAGTATGAAAACAATATCTTATTTCCCTTTCGAATCCGAATATCTTCGTGGATGGAAACTTGTTCAATATGAAGCTTGTAATAAATATTTGTTTTCTTCAATCCCGAATATCTCCCTGCATTGAAACTTGTCAAAAATGAAGAATGAAATGGACATTCTGTTTTCCTTTGAATGACATGAAAATTTCGTTTTCCTTTAATCCGAATATCTCCGAGGATTAAAACTTGTCCAATATAAAGAATGTAATCGACATTCTGTTTTCCTTTCAATGCCGAATGTCTCCGTGGATTAAAACGTCCAATATCAAGAATGATAATCTTGTTTTTCCTTCAAATCCGAATATGTGAGTGGATTAAAACTTGTCAAATATGAAGAATGAAATGGACATTTTGTTTTCCTTTCAATCCCGAATATCTCCGTACATTAAAACTTATTCAATATGAAGCCTAAGAAAATATCTGATACAGAATATAGGGTAAGAATGAACCATGAGATCGAGCAAGAACTAAAAGGAGAGGACAATAAAAAAAATTAAGCAACAAAGAATAAAATTGCTCGGACACCTATGGAAAGATGAGGACCAAAAATCAATAAAATCAATAATGCAATGGAACCCTGGGAGTAAAAAAAAATAGGATGTTCAAAATTAACATGGCTAGCAGAAGTAGAGGAGGATTTAAGAAGAGCGGGAATTATCAGCTGGAAAAAAAACAGGAGATAGGAAGAAATGGAACACCATAGCAAAGAATATTTAATAAACACCAGAAACCAGGACCGATACCCCCCCTCATAAAAGGATCTAGAAGGGTTCATTAGAAGCATCACAACTCCTCAATGGAGTGTTAAGCTACTATATATAAAATATAAGGCATGATATAAATATTGTTTTCTTTTCAATCCCGAATATCTCGTGCGATGAAACTTATCCTATATGAAGAATTAAATGGACATTCTGTTTTCCTTTTAATCCCGAATTTCTTTGTGGATTAAAACTTGTTCAATATCAAGATTGAAATGAATATCCTGTTTCCTTTTCAATCTCGAATATATCCATGGATTAAAACTT
This sequence comes from Harpalus rufipes, assembly GCA_951394225.1. Classification (NCBI taxonomy): domain Eukaryota; kingdom Metazoa; phylum Arthropoda; class Insecta; order Coleoptera; family Carabidae; genus Harpalus; species Harpalus rufipes. Next base: position 33,718,570 of record OX596278.1, on the reverse strand, counting down.
GAAATGAGATGAAAATTCTGTTTTACTTTCCATCCTGAACAACTATGCAATTCCATTCTAAATCTCTCTGTACAATAAATTATGACCAATAGAAAGAATGGATGGATAATTTTGTCAACCTTTCGGTCTTGATTATCACTTCCATCCTAAATTCTCTGAATTTAGCCATACCCAATGCTAAAAATGAAATGCATATTCTTCCTCTTTGAGGTATGTACATTATGTAATTTTTGTCATATTTGTTGTAAATTACAACATAAATAGGTTTATGCCAGGGTTTATGGTTAGAAAAATATGTTTCATAACCCCACACATTAAATTATTATGTTTGAAACATTATTTTTCAATATTCCGGATTAGCAAAAATTTCGGTTAGTAGTTGGGATGCTGTAACTCGTTAAGTAAAAGACAGTACCGTGATCACTATAGGTAGATAATTGCCATATTTACATCATTAGAGAAAATAAAATATTTTCTTTGTAAACCTAGTGTGCCTACCGTTTACTATCAGAGGTTATACAGCATTGCAGCTAATATACTCGTAACAACACTATACAGAATGTTATTTATGTAAACGGACAATGCTTAACTCATGGTAGAACTAAATCCATAAATAGTAAATCTGGTGATTATTTTTTGTTCTATATGTTTTCTATAAGAACTGGAGCTTCTTAAAATTGACCAATTACGTCAAGGTTCAGAATTTCGCAAAAAATTAAAAATCAATGTGTTCTCTTAAAAAAATATCACACCTGCCACAATTAACATAGACTTCCATAATTAAAAATCTGTTGTGGTCATCACAATACCTCTAGCACCCTTTCCATCTATATATTTACGTATTTTCTATAATTTTAAATTCATTCTACTACTGGTGGTTGCGTGAATGGTGATTAGGAGATGACTAGGGAGGAGATGACTAGCAGGGTTTTAACTCTGTGAATCGTTTGTGGTTTATATTATGAAAAATACTTTAAATAAGAGTTTTGTACAATTAATTTATCTATAACTTTTATTTGAAGTTTATTTCTCTAAAATATACCATAAACAATTTACAGTCAAAGCACTGCTAGTTATCACCTCCCTAGTTATCTCCTAATGACCATTCATGCTACCACCCTACATGTTTATCAACACGGTTGTATGTCTGCATACTCTTGATTAGTGACGATAATTGGCATTTTGAGAATATAAATTGTACTCCTATGAAAAAAAAGTTTAATGTCAGTTATAACAATCAACATTTTTCTCCACACAACACATTGATTTTTACGTTTTTTTACAATTTTTTTAACTATGACGTAATTGGTTAATTTTAAAGGACTCCAGTATTTTTATAGAAAGCATGTAAACCAAAAACTATTGCCAGATAGGATTAGTTCTACCATCGGTTTAGCGTTGTACACTTATTTAAATAACACTGTAATGAGCAGATTGATTACCAGGATTTATTAGATAAATAATTTTTCCTATTTCACGATTACATTATCGTGTAATTGTCAATTGAACTGTAGAGAAGTGAAGAGAATAAAATACGTCCGTACTACAACTAAATATATGCAGTATTAAACAATTAGTACAGTGCGTTGTGACACCTAGTTCTAAGTACATATATGTATATTATAAATATAAAGTGTCATTTACTCTGCTGGAGTCCTGTGAGTAATCTTTAATCTATTTTACATAAATCAAGGCTACATCCACGTTGTCAATAAGGCACATATTCGCAAAATTTTGTTTCACGACAAAATCGTACAGCATTGAACGCTTCAATTAGCGCTAGTTGTTTCTACTCGTACTCAAGATAGTAAACTATCGGGCAAGCTCGACTTTTTTCGCAATATGTCGAATAAATGTCCAAACTGTAAGAAAGATGCTGGAAATGATCTACAAAAAATTATTAAATGCCATGGCTGTCAGAATCCGACACATCTTGCCTGTCCTCACCTAACAATAGATGACGCCAATCGTTACACCCGATCAACTACTAAATCTGTCAAAATCTTCTGTGATGTATGTCTAGAGGAAGCTGATACTCTTAAATCTTTAAAATCACTAATTCTGTCTCTCCAAAATGAGTTACGTGAAATTAAAGAAAAAATTGCGATTAATAAACCGGCTGAAAATGAATTTAATATAGATTCAATTATTGTTGAAATTGAAGAACGGCGTAAACGTGAAAAAAACGTTATAATATCTGGTATTCCTGAATTAGACTCATCTACTGACTTACAGACGAGTGTGGCTCCCATTATTTCAAAAGTAGCGCCTAATGTTAGTATTAATAACTGTAAAATATTTAGGCTCGGCAGAAAAATGAACGGAACACAGTCTCTACCTCGACTAGTAAAAATACAATTCTCAAATGTCGAGTCAGCCAAAACTGTTCTTAAAAATGCAAAATTACTTCGAAATGATCCTCTATTTACCAATATCTATATTAATTCGGATCGCACTCCTTATCAAATGCAGCAATATAAACGCATGAAGGCAGAACTGGTATCCAGGAAGGCGGATGGGAACCCAAATCTCACAATCAAGTACAAATACGGTATTCCAGTAATTGCTGAAAAAAACTAGATGCTTCACTGTCCAATCGAATTTTCAATATATATTATCAAAATGTACAAGGCTTGAACATGAAAGTTAATCAACTCTATTCTACTTTACCAGCGTTAGACTTTGACATAGTCGCATTTACGGAAACTTGGCTAAGTACTAGTGTTCTTGATACTGAATTATCTCATGGTGAATTTTCAGTTTATCGTAAAGACAGAAATTTCGCTCAGTGTAATACAACTCGTGGTGGTGGTGTTCTGTTATTGGTGAATAATAATTTAAGTTCGGAGTACATATCTCTTGATCTTTGCAGTGAAAATATTCCCGCAAAAGTTGACATCGTGTGCTGCAAAATTAAACTTAATTCCACTAGTATTATTTATGTTTTTAATGTTTATGTTCCACCAAATATGTCTGTAGAAATTTATGAACAACTTTTAGATTTTTTTGAAATTTTGCCTTATCTACAAAATTCTAAATTTATAATATTGGGAGATTTTAATATTCCTGAATTTTATAGTAATACTTTTTCTAAAACTATGCAACTATTTGAATACTTTCTTTCTCATTTTGATTGTAATCAAGTTAATAATGTCCTGAATAATGACAACAAATTACTTGACTTAGTTTTCAGTAACCTGAATTGTACTGTCAATAGAAAACAGTATTTGCTGTTTGATAAGGAATATTATCATCATCCTACACTAAATATTAAATTTTGTATTCCTCATCTTACTGAAAAAGAAAAAACTGTTAACAATGTTAATTTTAGAAAATACAATTTTCGTAAAGCAAACTTCCCAAAATTGTATCAACTTATATCAGATTTTGATTGGAAACAAATTGAATATATTACAAATGTTAACGAAGCTTGTAACTTTTTATATTCGGTATTGTATGGTTTTTTTGATGAATGCGTGCCATCCTCACTCATTTCCACAAAACCATATCCACCCTGGTTTAATAAAATAATACGCAACAATTTGAAATTAAAGTCTCACTACTTAAAACTCTCTAAAAAATTTCCTAATAATGACCAGTACCAATTACAATATAAAACTTTAAGGGCTACAATTAAATCTGATATAAAAAAATCGTACGCTACATTTATTAAAAATTGTGAGAGCAATATTATCACTGACCCAAGAAAATTCTGGCACTTTATCAAACTTATAAGGAACTCTCCTAATAATTATCCATACCCTATGCATTATAATAATTGTAACCTTAATAATATACCAGATATTGCTGAAGGTTTTGCCAAATATTTCCACAGTGTTTATGAAGTTAATAATGATAATAATAACATGATTCCAGACTTTAACATTGTTTCTATTGAATTAATCTCGTTACCTTATATTACTCAAGAAGATATCATTTTATCAATACGTAAACTTAAATCTAATCTTTCTGCTGGCCCCGATTTAATTCCTAGTCTAATTATTAAAGATTGTGCTTTACCATTATCTCAAGCGTTGCAACACATATTTAATTTAGCTCTTCTTTCTAATACCTTTCCTTTGATTTGGAAAAGTGCTCGAATAGTTCCTATATTCAAATCCGGAGATAAGGGTCACATCGAAAATTACAGACCAATAGCAATTTTGTCCAATTTCAGTAAAGTCCTTGAAACCATCGTTTTTAATTCTATTTATAATAAAATACATAATAATTTGTCTTTCTCTCAACACGGATTTGTTCAACATAGGTCAACATCAAGTAACTTGTGCTCTCTAACACATTTTATCGCTAATACACTTGATAATCGCGGACAAGTTGATGTCATTTACACGGACTTTGCCAAAGCATTTGATAAAATCAGTCACAATTTAATTATATATAAATTACAATCTTTTTCCGTCTCGACACCTCTTATAAATTTAATTGCATCTTATTTACGTGAAAGATCTCTTTTTGTTCAAATTAATGGATTTAATTCAAATGCTTTTACAGCTACATCAGGAGTACCACAAGGCTCCAATCTTGGTCCCTTACTCTTTTTAATTTTCATTAATGACATCACATCAGTTTTAGTCAATCATAATCTTCTCTTTGCGGACGATCTTAAATTTTATCGCTCAATTACCGATGTTAATGATAGTATATCACTTCAAAATGACTTAACCGAACTTTACAACTGGTGCATAAAAAATAAACTACTACTTAATTTATCTAAATGTAAAATCTTAACCTATACTCGAAAACAGTCCCCAATATTATTTAATTATTCAGTAAATAATATTGCTATTATTAGAACAGATTTAATCTCAGATCTTGGAGTATCTTTTGACCCCAAATTAACATTTACAACTCATACACATAATGTAATTTCTGCTGCTACAAAAACTTTGGGATTTGTCATTAGAAATAAACGAAATTTTGTTGATATACAAGCTATCTTTAGTTTGTATTATTCTCTAGTACGATCGAAAATAGAATACTGTGCAATTATTTGGGCTCCCATCTACAATAATTATATAAATGCTCTTGAATATGTTCAGAAAAAAATGTTAAAATATATATACTATAAAATAATGAATTATTACCCGCCTAGAGGGTTTGATTATGAAATTTTGTTAAAGATATTTGAAGTAGAATCCCTTGATATACGACGAAAGAAAATACATCTCACTCACTTATACAAATTACTCCACTATAAAATTGATGATCCTTTATCCCTTCGATGTTTGAATTTCCATACTCCCACAATATCCACAAGAAATACAACACTTTTCTATTTACCACCTTCCCGTACTAACCTGGCACTAAAGTCACCAATTAATAAAATGTGTAAGTTTTACAATAACTTAAATAACTTAAATGATATTAATGACCTTAAATTTATTTCATCACTTTAATTCATTACATATTGGTTGTACATATATTTTGTAATCTCGCAAATAATTGTTTATTGTCTACCCTTATTGGTTCAATTTGTCATATTACTTTTTGTATTATATCCTGTTCTGTAATAGGGCTTCTAGCCTGTTGGACAGTGCAAATAAATAAATAAATAAATAAATAAATTACAAAGCGAGTTTTGTATAACTGTTTTTATCAAAATCGCGATACAATGATAAAAATTGTACAAAGATTTTTGGAGATTTTTTAAATTGATAAGTTGGTAACTTACTCTAAATGTCAAATAAATATCTTTGATTTTAGCTGTCATTACGTGTCATTGCTCATTAATGAATAAATACATTTAGTAAATGTGAAATTATCCCGTTAACAATAGTTCCACTTTGGCGCTACGATCTTATTTCCCATCGCCTATACCTGCATAACTAAATATAAATTATAACTCTAACCTAACTTGTAAATAACTGTCAAAATCTCAAAGTAAATTATATTTCAAATGTTTATTGAAACTGTCAGTGTTACCAACCTTGATATTTTATATTTCTTTCAATAATAATTTTAAAATAAGAGACAATGAATGCGAAATAGGAAAAATAGTATTGAAAACACGCATTACAATGTCCATTTGTAATACTTGTACTTTGCGTAACTCGCCTACGGCTTAATTACGCAAACTGTATTACAATAAAGATCATTGTAATACTTGTCTTTCAATATTATATTGGGAACATTATATTCTGCATTGAATGGTACAATTCCAAAAACAATATCTATATTTTCTTCTAACTTTTGTACGACTATAATTTCATTTCGTAAAGCCAGGGATAGAGCATATATAGATCCTTCATTACCATATTCTCTATATTTTGCGCATAATAAAATTAATTCTTTTACACTATTGGTTTCAATTTGATTTTCTTGTATCCAGTTATCGAAATGGTCTTCATAATCTAATATTCCACGCAGAGTAATTTTAAGTACATATAATATTTTTCAGTACGATGTAAACAATATGAAATAGCCCGATATAAACAATTACCATCTCCAGTAATGTGTACCACTTTAAATTTATCCTCTACATCATTAAATGCAGTTATTTTTATCCATTGTCGCATTGTCAAAATTGGGATCATATAGAAAATTTTGAAGAATTGCACCATCTCTACGGATTTCGTTGAACGTGATCCTGTTTTTATGGATGAAATCCTTAAGTGCAGAAATATAATTATCCTGATAATTTAGAAGATGTATCAATTTGTTCCCTATTTCATTAACATTTTCAAAATTTTGTGTATTTCCTTCATTCAATTCGTTTATATTTTCTATAATAGCTGAAGTATCTGGAGAATTGTCTATTAGAATAACTGGGCTGTTTATATTATTTGATTCAACTATATTGGTGTCGTTTTCATGTACATGTAGATTTACCATATTTAAAATTTCTGAATCATCTTCGTTATAAATGAGAACATAAATATAGGTTTATGATACGAGAAGTATGTTTCATATACACCACATATTAAATTATTCATATTTGAAAAAATAATATCTATCTGAGAATTTAGATTTGTTGTTACGGCATTTGACGATAATTTAGTTGTAAATTGAAATTGTAGCAAAAACTTTTTTAAATATTCATTCTGGTTATTGTATAAATCATAATTAAAATCTCCAAAAAGTATGACTTTATCTTTATCCAATTGAAATGAAGTTTTTTCCAAAATATGTTTGAAGTTTCTTTCAAACATAATCTGGCTTACTCCAGGAGATTTGTATCCAGTGATAATTTTTATGTTGCATACAGTAAAGGAAATTAATTCAATGTGGCAATTTTTATCCATATCGATTACATACTGCAAATTTGTAAAAACAAAATTGGTTTTGATAAAACAAATAACACCTCGTGTAACACCTTTTGAATCTGATCTGTATATAATATTATAGTTTTCCATATCTATTACATCACTTGTTTTAGTTAAGGTTTTCGAAAATATTAATATGTCGCTATAATTATACCATGTATCACTTTTTACATGGGAAATTTTGGTTTTCAATGAACATATATTTTGATAAATTAACTTTATTCCACTATAATTTTTTATAACTTCTGCTTCCCATTTTACCTCTTTTTGTGTTCTTAATTTGTTCAGTTCTATACAAACTGGATCATCTTTCACGCTTGAGTTGGGACTTTTAAATGTGCCCAAAATGTACAGCCCTGACAAAGATGTTACTCTGCTAATAGCAACATATAACATAGATCTTGTAATTCTTTTAATGATGTTGAAATTTAGACAAATTTTTGAATATGTCTGTCCTTGACTTTTATGAATTGTTATTGCTTCAGCTGGTGTTAAAGGAAATTGTTTTCGTATAATTGGATACTGCATTTTATTTGAAAGATTTAGAGTACTGGTAATTTTTACTACTGGTGTTAATTTAGAAGATATTTTGTTCATTTTCATCTCATTAGAATATTCCCGCTTAGCTTTCATTCCAACAAATTTTGATTGAAAATCTATCCATAAAATGTAAGGTTCATTAGTGTTAGCTTTAAATTGTATTTTTTCTAATACTCCGCAACTGCCGTTAACCAAACCGTCTTCCACGTCAATATTACTTGTAACCATATATTTTATTCCCACTTTTAAAAAGACGAGATGTGGTAAACCATTTACTTCGGATATTTTTTTAGTTTTTAAAGAATTTAATAAAGATAATTTTGTTTGTGCATTTACCTTGCCTAAGATGGAGTCCTTGGCTTCAGATAGATATTTCTCCCCCGGATACGTATTAATTTTAGAAGTGTTGTATAAGTCAACATGTTTATTTTCGACAAATAATCTAATAGCTTCTTCAGGTACTTCATCTTCTCGGACTTGCCTCGATGATATAAGAGTCACATCTTGTTGAGTCATTTTTCCTGATACATGAGTATCCATAACAGGAGGAAGTTGATGTAAATCACCCACACATATGACAGAAATACCACCAAACGATGAATTAATACCCATAATTTGCCTCAAACGTGTGTCAACGCGACTAAACAATGTACTTCCAACCATTGAAATTTCATCTATTATAAGAAGTTTTAAATTTAAAAGTTTTGCTCGAATAGTATTTGCTATGTCCATTGCTAACTCTGGCATTTGTCCACCAAATTGAGCTACTGGTAAAACAAATGCAGTATGTAGAGTTACGCCATTAATTAAAAATGCAGCCTTTCCTGAGGTGCACATAGCAAAGTAATGATGCTATCTGAATTTGTTCCATGTTTGTTGTCAAAGAAATCAGTAACTGTGTGGTAAATTGCATTTATAACTGTGCTTTTACCTACCCCTGCTGATCCACTGAGAAAGAGACGTAACGGGATGGTTGAAATTTTTAAATGGTTAAGGACGTACAAAACAATTTTTCTTTGTTTAAAATTTAGTTTTTGCATTAATTTAAACATGTTTTCTTTAGATATGCGTGCCGGTATGGTAAAACGAACAAAATTTTGTTTTTTCGGCACCTCTGTACCAGCTTGTTCAAAAATATCTACCTGTACATCCTCTGAATTAACTGATAATGTATCGTTTCCTGTTTCGTTATGTATGTCATTGTTTAAATTTTCCAGAGCTGTATCCAAAACATCATCGCCAAGAATAGAGTATTTTTTTCGATTTTCCTCGATAATTTGGAAATGTTGCAGATATTGAACTTCGTACTGTACATTTTCAATTTCGTCAAATTCATTTCGCCAAGGAAGAAACAATAACATTTGTTCGCGATAGTAATTATTTGGATCTTGTTGTAACTTGTAACGTCTATATCTGATTATCGCCGATTTCTTTCTAGAGGAATATACATTTTCATTATCAATTTCGTCTTCATTTTCAACATATAAATGTTGCTTTTTGGAATAGTTTGCCGTAAAATCTGCCAAACAAATATTATCCATCGCTGCAGGTCTCTTACTGTATTTTTGAATAAGGTCATTCATATAAATTTTATGTGAATTTTCATCAAGTTCCCGCAATTCTTTATTAGACTTTAAAATTTGAACTCTTTCGTTGCTAGGACTAGTATTAATAAAAATACATTGTCTGCTCATTTTTGACAACGGTAAAGACAGAATATGGTATGAAGCTTCTTGAGCTGACATTAAATTCATATTTAGAAAAATATTTGTAATGTTTCTAAATTTATCTTTAATAGTCTTATTGCCATTATCTATGTCTGATGCAGCATCCCTCAATAATTTTGACAAACCCGCTTCTGCTTTAGCTACATAATTCACAACATACGAGGCCGCTGCATAAGCATCCAAAATAAACTGTATATCCATATTTGATTCAAATAAATATAAAAAAATTTTGTTATATGAATTTATACCGACTTCTAAACTATTCCTTTTTAGAAAAACTTGTGGTCTTGTAATTGAACTCCTGATAGCCAAAATGTAATTTTCTTCTGTTATATTCAATTTCGATAGTACTTCCTCAAATGTCATATTTGTAGTTTTCTGATACAAATGGTACATCAATTTATGTATTTCTGTGAAAATAGTTTTTAAATCATTTGAATTTTCCTCTGAATTTAATGGTTCCAAAATCATAGTCCTTGGCATTACTGGAATTGGATAATTGAATCTGCATTTTTTAACCTTTTGCCCTTTATAACAGGTATGTGTATGTTTGTGCCTTTGTAGACCAATGTATGGATTATTTTCGTCATAATTACATGTAATAAATTTGTCGATAAATGCGACACAGTTTTCTATGCTATTAATATTAGATTTGTCGTAAATTGGTGCATTTTTAAGCCATAAGAACATATGCTCATGTGGCGATCCTCTCATTTGAAATTCTGTCCGGCTATAACTATCTTCAACAGAAAAATCTTCAAAAATACTGAAATTTTGTTTCAGAAACATAACAAATTTATTTAATTTAAAATCAAAATATCTTGCACATGTGACCGGATCATTTTTAATTAGATTCGTTTTCTCAAATTCATCTAATTCATAAGCTTCTTCTATTGTTATGTTTCTCCCAGAATTTATCTTTACTAATGATTTAATTAATTCAGGCCAAATTTTTTCACCAGCAGAAACAGTGAGAAATATTGCAGGTTTCCCCAGCTGACGAATCATGGCTAAAAGTTTTTTTTTTTTTTTAGATTCCCAATAGGAAGGTGAGGATCTTACGTGTTTTAAAATTTTATACCCGTCATCAAATTTCGTTATTTTGTCCAAAAATTCTTTCTGTAAAACATTTCCCGCAGATAAACTGCAATTTTGCTTTGTTTTCCTGAGACATATATTAATATTTGCTAAACAGGACTTTTCTAATTTTTTCTTCGCCATATATAGTACCCTTGTAGGTGTGCATGATCTTTGGTCATGGCGTCTGCATTCAGATTTCGATATCATTGTACGAAAGAGAAATATTTAATCCATGCCCGGCAAAAATTTTTGGAAAACATAATTCTTCTAAATGTTCAATTATATGCCACGGAACTGGTTTTTCATTTTGACAGGGCGCAGTTACTCTAATTTTGTCATTCATTTCCTTATGTCTGTCTACGACTAAAACTTCTTCGTCAATTTCAATTTCCCCAAAGTCATACGAGTCGTTGAAAATACTATCCGCTGAAGAATTTATAACAGACACACTAGTATTAATATTTATGTCATTTTCATCTTTATCGTTTTGGTCCACAATAAATTCAATTTGTTCATCATATTTATGTTCGTAATTTGCGAAATATCTATGATCAACTTCAATATTATATTGTTTGTAAAGAGGAGTATTTAATAAATGTTTTAAAGCATCACATACAACTACAGGTCTAATGGTCTCGAACATATAATCAGATCGGTGGCACATATGTCTCTTTAATTTTACCTGAATGGTGTCCATTTGTTCAAAATTTCGCGGCAGAACTTGTAAAATTTTATTAATTTCAAGTGGTACATTTATTACGCTCCCTTTTTGGCCTAATTGTGCATTTAATGCATAAGACTTTAATGGTCGTATTTGCATGAAGTTAATGTATGGAGCTACCATCCGTTCTTCCAGAGGTGTTAAAATTTTGATGCATTCCGGTAAAACTGGAAACTTTAAATTATTGCTAGTAGCTAATTTTGGAATTGTTCCTTTAGATATATATTTTTTGCAAGTTTTGCACAAATAATTTGAGGGAAAATTGTGTACACAATTATAAAAGTCTTGCGCTTGTCCTGTACTGTCTTCATATTCGCAATAAATTACAGAATGTTTAAAAAATAATCCTTCACAACAAAAACAAATAATTTCGGGCGTGTGACATCTATCTCTTATAAACTGTAATTCTAATTTTGATATATCTGAATCTTGTCTAATTAAATTATTATAAACATATTCCCTAAATCTCATTATATCATTTTGTCTTTTCCTTCTTTTTGCTGCGTTATCATTGCGTTTTTCAGTCTCTCGAAAATTATTATCTCTTCTACATTTATGTACAGACCTTAACGGTCGTATTTGCATGAAGTTAATGAATTTTGATGCATTCCGGTAAAACTGGAAACTTTATATTATTGCTAGTAGCTAATTTTGGATTTGTTCCTTTAGATATATAATTTTGCACAAATAATTTGAGGGAAAATTGTGGTCTAAATTATAAAAGTCTTGCAATTGTCCTGTACTGTCATCATATTCGCAATAAATAACAGAATGTTTAAAAAACAAATACTTTCGGGTGTATATGACATGACATATATCTCTTATAAAGTGTAATTTTATTTACATTTTCATGACTTTCGGTCGTACTTGCATGCTTTAGTGCAATCCGGTAAACATGAAAATTTTAAGCTATTATTAATAGAAAATATTGGTAATGTACCTGTAGATATATTTTTGACAAGTTTTGTACAAATAATTTTAGGAAAGTTAACCCATACTCATTGCATGAATGAAATAAAAATCCTTGAATACCTTGAATTTACACCATGCCCGTTTACGTCCTTAATATCTCCATGGATTAAACCATGTCCAATTTCAAAAATGAAGTGAATATGCGTTCAACCATATTATTTTGAATATCTTTGATTTATACTACATATATCATTCCATCCTGAATATCCCAATGCTAAAATGAAACTAAAATATTGGCTTCCGTTTTATTCCGAATATCTTTGGATTACACGGAGCCTAAATCCATCCTGAATAAATTTACGGATTTTACCATGTCCATTGTCAAGATTGAAATGAAAATCCTTTCATTCTACTTATTTTGAATCTGTGGATTACACCATGCCCAATGTCAACATGAATATCTCCTTAATTATACCATGCCCAATTACAACCGAATATATCACGAATTATATCATCTCCAATGCCATGAATTAAATTAAAAACTTGTCATCCTTATTTCGATTATCTTTGGATTGTACATCCTGAATATCTCCGTGGATTTCACAATATCCATTGCCATGAATAAAATGAAGATCTTGTCCTCAATTTTATTTTGAAAAACTGTGGATTTCACCATGCTCGTTGTCAAGACTGAAATGTATATCATGTTATTATTTTATTTTAAATATCTTTGGACGACACCATACCCATCCATCATAAATAGCACCTGGACTACACCATGCCCAATTCCATACTGTATTGAATTATGTGTACGAGTATTATCTTCAATGCTAAGAATTAAATGAAAATCCTGCCATTCTACTTATTTAGAATCTTTGGATTACACCATGCCCAATTTCAACATGAATATCTCCTTAATTACACCATGCCCAATTACAACCGAATACCTCATGGATTATAGCATCTCCAATGCCATAAATTAAATAAAAATCTTGTCAGCCTTTTTATTTTGATTATCTTTGGATTGCACTAAGTCCATATATATCCTGATTATCTCCGTGGATGTCACAATATCCATTGCCAAGAATAAAATGAAGATCTTGTCCTCCATTTTATTTTGAAAAACTCTGTGGATTTCACCATGTTCGTTGTCAAGACTGAAATGTATATCCTGTTATTATTTTATTTTAAATATCTATGGATGACAGCATACCCAATTCCATCATAAATATCATCTGGATTACACCATGACCAATTCCATACTGTATTGAATTATGTGTACGAGTATTATCTTCAATGCTAAGAATTAAATGAAAATCCTATCATTCTACTTATTTAGAATCTTTGGATTACACCATGCCCAATTTCAACATGAATATCTCCTTAATTACACCATGCCCAATTACAACCGAATACCTCATGGATTATATCATCTCCAATGCCATGAATTAAAAAAAATCTTGTCATCCTTTTTATTTTGATTATCTTTGGATTGCACTAAGTCCATATACATCCTGAATATCTCCGACGACTTCACAATATCCATTGCCAATAATAAAAAGAAGATCTTGCCGTCTATTTTATTTTGAAAAACTCTGTGGATTTCACCATGTTCGTTGTCAAGACTGAAATTTATATCCTGTTATTTTATTTTAAATATCTATGGATAACACCATACCCAATTCCATCATTAAATATCACCTGGATTACACCATGCCCAATTCCATACTGTCTTGAATTATGTGTACAAGTATCAACTTTAATGCTAAGAATTAAATGAAAATTCTGTCATCGAATATATTTGCTAGGCAATAAATCCAATCTTGAATATCTCCGTGGAGCCCATAACAAATAAAGAAATAAAAATCCTGCCATCTAATTTATTCTGCATATCTTTGATTTACACAATGCCCAATTCCATTCAGAAGAACTTCTTGGGTTTAAAGAATAAATAAATAAAGATAAATAACGATGTTGGTACGGATGACAACTATGTGGTACGTTATATTTGTATATCTAAAATTTATTTATTTTTACTTATATTTTATATATTAACAAAACCTTGTTCCATTTTAATTGTCTAGAATTTATTTGGAAATGAACAGCAGTAATACACAATTTTTTCAGGCTTAATGGAATAAACGTTATATGTAATTCAAGAAAAGTATCATAATAACATACTAATCTAAAAATGGTAAGGTTTTTATATCTAGTAAAAATCATTTAATAATTTTTATTTATTACAGATTACTAAATGGAAAGAAAATGTTCATATGCAGAAACTAATTTCTTTGAAAACGTGTAAATATTATTTACTTATTTGATAATTAACACGCAATAATGAAAATCTATTTGATGTTATTATACAAATAGGATACTATTTTCATCACTATGACTTTAACTGTCATATTTGCATAAAGTCAATGAATTATGATGCATTTCGGTAAAACTGATAAAAAAGTTATTGCTAATAGATAATTTTGGAAATGTACCTGTAGATAGGAATATTTTTAACAAATTTTATACAAATAATTTGAGAGAATGTTGTCCCATACTCATTGCCAAGAATGAAACGAAAATCCTGTTACCCATTTTATTCGGAACAAGTTGGATTACATCATACCTATTTCCATCATGAATATTTTCGTTGATTATACTACGCCCATTTCTATCTGAATTTCTCCGTGAATTAAATCATACTCAATGAAATAGTAAATCCTGTCATATTTTTCATTTCGCAAACTTTGGATTATATCAGGGTTTCCGAAACTGTGATCCGCGGCCTCCCAGGGGCTTGCAGCTTGTTCCTTGGAAACCCGCAGACTTTTTCGGAAAAGTACCATATAGGCAATTAAAAATGTATGTATTAAATTGATTTTGCGCTATTTATAAGACTAGTCGTTTTTTAAACTAAACTATATAATATATATTTGTAGATATTGGCGTAAAATTAAATTTAAAATCGACGGTCGTGATAGTAATTCTGTTTGTGTATTTTTACAAGTCCAAGTCAATAGAAGTCCGTGTAAAATTAGAGAAAAAGGTATTCGCGAGTCAAAGTTTTGGAAACACTAATTTACGCTATACATTTCTATTCTGAATACCTACGTAGATTAAACCATATCCAAAGTAAGACAAATGAAAATCCTGTAATCCTTTTTATTCAATACCTTGTATTATACCAATCTCCAGTCCATCCTCCATATGTCCTGGATTAAACCATGCCCAAAACCAAGACTGGAATGAAAATTGTGTCATATTTTTTATTTACAATATCTTAGATTAAATCGTACTCATTTACATTCGTAATATTTCTTGGATTATCATGCCCAATGCCAATATTTAAATGACAATCTTGTTATCCATTTTGTATTTTTGAAATACACTACGCCAAAATTCAAATATCTCTGTGGATTAAACCATGTTCAATGACAAGACTGAAATGATAATCCTGTCATCCTTTTTAATCGCAATATCTTTACACCATGCACCATTCCATTCTGAATATCTCCTGGATTATATTATATTCAATGTCAAGATTTGAACATAAATCTTATTACTCTTTTTAATCACAATATCTATGGATTATATTAAGGCCAAATCTATCTCGATTATCTCCGTGGATTAAATCATTCCCAATGCCAAGAATGTAATGAAAATTTGGTACCCAGTTCCATCCATTTTGACATTCCGTTTCACAAAAGCCACGGTCCATCTTATATATAAAGATGTTGACTAATATTTCATACTGTATTGATATGGATGACATCTAAGAGGTACGTTATATTTATATACCAAAAATTTATTTATCTTTTCTAATATATTTTCTATATTAACAAAACCATGTTCCACGTCAATTTCTCAGAATTTATTTGGAAACAAGAAAATGTAATAAATTTCTTTTCCAGGCTTATGGAATATACTTTATATATAATTTTAAAAAAATGACAGAATAACAATTTTATAAGTAAATGGTAAGGCTTTCATATCTTGTAAAAATCGTCTAATAAATTTTATTTATTACAGATTATTAAATGGTAATATATATGCAGAAACTATCATATAGTAATTTATTTGAAAATATGTGAATATCAATTACTTATTTGGTAATGGACTTTTTCAATTTATAAATTGTCTATGTCTATTCAATCTGTGCATATTACTAGTATTTTTAGCTGACTGCGCACAGATCAGATGACAAACGCAAAATTCGTAATTTAGTTCGTTTATTCAAATATTTTATTAGGTATTGTGGTAAAAATTATCTGCAAAAATCTGTCAGATTTTCCATGTACTAAAAAATTAATAACTTTTGGTCTTTCATGTTTCTCATACATAAACTGGCTCTGACTATTAGATGACCACGATGGCTAACAAACTTCTTCAACGAGTGGCACAATTTAACGATTTTATTATTTGAAATGAAACTGTTGCACTTGCTACAATAGTCGGTGCGATAAAATATGAAGTTTACAGTGCTCTGAGTGCGAGCTCGTACTAAGTGGAAAGTACCGAAAAAGTGCGCACTGAATTGATAAGTAGAAAATACTATAGTAGAATGGTAACTAAAACTACTAGCTACTACTGTCAAATGAAACATAAAAAACCTAGTGTGAAAATATGCATCATTTGACACTTCAGCTTTAACAAAAAAGCATTTGAATTTTCTATTGTAAAGTTTTTTTAAGGTTATCCTAAACTTTTTTACGTTCTAAAGTTTGAAAAGCATGCATCGCGCCTTTCATTAAAGTAATAGTCGCAGATCCCATCGCGTACATTTTCTTTCTCATTTAATTGAAAAGGTCTGTTAACACGTAGTAAGGTATATTTATTTTATATTATTATAGAAATAGAACATTATGTAACAAAAGAATAAAAAAATCTAATTGTCTATAAACGCTGAATACTAAAAACAAATTAAATCACCATGTTCGTTTGGAAAATATTTTCTCAATATTGTGTATAATATATTAAGCACTCATTATACTGACTGATGGGTTACAATACAGTAATATACGAATAATATGAAAATTTCATTAAAGAAGGAATCAAATTGATTCCCATATGAATTATTTTACAACAAATTTTCATCATAAGGGGTCAAGATAGGTAGGTATAATCTTATTCATCAAACCCATATTCATTATTTATCTCGATATTACTTATAGAATTATGTAGAGACCTGAAATTATAATATGAAAGATGTATAAGAGAAAAAAATGAACTGTAGATGGCTGGCCAGACAATGATAAAATCATATTCTGCCCTTTGAGTGGTCAGAATGCAAACCTAGTACACAAAAACGAAAAGTGTATCACCTTTCAATTGTCAGTTATCAAATAAAATCTATAGAATTAAGTGATGTTTAACTATGTTTTGCTATAATTTTTACCTCTCGCTAAGAGAGGTATTGGATTTATGCCAAAAATCGCATATCCAGAATTTCATAATTAAGTACGTTTTAAGGTCCCTACAATCCGATTTTAATATTTTTACGTTGATGTGTGTGTGTATGTGTATGTATATGTGGGACGTTGGAAGGACGATTTCTCAAAACTATATACTTAAAATCTGTTTAACTACGTATTTCTCAATCAGACATTACTGGGAAGAGCTGGTTTTGGTAATAATTGGACAACCGCAAGTACAGAATCTTAAAAAAAAGTCTTCTTAATATTATTTTTTGATAATTTTTATATAATGCATATTAAAGAAGAGTAAATTCTCTATCTGATACATATAAATATTTTATTATATCTTTTATATATTTAGAGATAAAGAAATATAAGGTGTATAATAATCTATTGTAATAGAGACATTACTGAAGATTTTTTGTTGGAAGTACATACATTATATTACTTCTTATTGTATTAATAGTTAAATTTTTAAAATTATAGGTATATTAACAGATATAACAGAATTTTAATTTTCAGGTCTTGCATATTTTTAAAGATAAAAATATTTATTATTGACTAAGTTTGGTTTCACGAATTTAAATTATTTATTTAATGCATGTAAAAACGGTCAGCTCTCAAGCGTCATGAACTATTTTCTTACGTGAATGAAGTATAATAATTTTGTGACCGTGTCAAATAGATTATAATGAAAACGGTTCAGAAGTTCGAAACCACAAAACAATAACGTTCAAAAATTACTAATTGTAAGATATCTGTGTGAACTACAATTTACGTAATATATTCGTGATATAATTTTACTGGATATACATAATCTTTTAAAAGAGACTTTCTGTATGTATGAGATTTATATAAAATATATAAAAATGACGGAAGGTCATGTGCTGGCCACATCAGATTTTTTTTATCTAATGTTTGAAGTTTATACATTTATTTTATGAATAAAGACGTTTATTTATATTATATCGATTTTACTACAGCAAACTGTACCCTGCATGGCCCCAAAAATTTTTTTTTTTCATATGCAATGTCCGACAAAGGTTTCTGACCAAACCTATTTTGGATACCAGGCTCAAAACGTACTGTTTTAATGTAAAAATTCAAGCGTCCAATATTACCCCAAACCGCAGGTTATATCGGACGTCACTTTTTTAAAGAAAAAAAAAATAACAGTTGCAATTATTTAAAATTTATTTATGTGAATATGTTTACTAGGTTAACTTCTCACTATGGAATGCATTAGTTAGTTTTAAATTCGTATAACAAAAAAAATACAGGCAGATAATTGAAAAAATCGTCCGATATTACCCCGGTTGACGGTATTTAATTTCCCCGTTAAGTCCTCATAACTTAAATTCTCGGGTTCATCTGGCTCGCACAGATCGCATAACCTCTCATATACTGTTTCACCTACAACATCGAGTAAGACCAAAACTTTTTTTTCTTCGGGGACATTATATAGGCTAAATCTGTTATTCAATCTTTTAAGATAAGTGTTCCATACAGATTTCTTCGGGTCGAAAGGATCTAAATTTATCCCCATCATTTTTACGTTTCCTCGAGGTTCAGTTGACAAGTCTGCCTGTGTCTCTTCTGGATTGGGCATTATTATTATTTGCTTGAGTTCTTTTCTTTAATTAACACTCGTCGCCAGTTGTTGTGTTTGTGTGTGTGGACTTCCACAATAAAACACATATAATACTTATTATTCTATATTTTATTAATTCAACTATTACTGTCAAAACCTATGTCGGCTGATTGACCTCTTATTATATTGATGCCCACTATATATATATATATATATATATATATATATATATATATATATATATATATATATATATATATATATATATATATATATATATATATATATATATATATATATTTATATATATATATATATATATATATATTATATTACTGTATTATCAGTGCATAAATTAAAGAAAATTTGTTTCAATATTTTATTATGTAATAAAAAATATTTGCAGTTGCCATTGTGGCTGAATGGTTAGCATGTCTGCTTGTGAAATGAAAGAACTTTTTAAGGTTGGGGTTCGAATCTCCATCAAGCTAAACTTTTCATTATTTATTTATTATTTATGAATTAATTACGAATTGTAATACATTTTTTATAATATTCACTAGTTTGTTAGCGTTTAAGAAATTCATTTTGACACGAATATTTGATATAAACAAAACAAAAAACCAAACAATGAACACATTGTTGACACGAAAAGAAAAATACTTTAAATATTTTTTTATAGACAAAGCTTTTTTCTAAATTATTGTAATTGGAAATAGAAGATAGATATTGAAATCGATAACAATATTTTACAAATAAAAATAATTGGTTTTAACAATGACAAAAATTGATTAAAACATTCAAAATATGGATTTAATAAAAATGCATGTTTCTTTCTTTTTATCTTAATAAAACATGATAATAACACAATGAATATGTGTATGTTTTGTATTTTTACTGTATTTATAAAGGAAAAATATGTGGTATAGTTTAAAATCTTGCTTTTGACGGTTACTACTACTTCCATTGAAATTACTATTATATCGTGATAGAAACTTATTTGTAATTATTTAACTAATTCATCCATATTATCTCATAATATCTTTAATATAATTTGTAATTAATACATAAATAAAAAATAATAATGAAAAGTTTAGCTTGATGGAGGTTTGAACCCCAACCTTCAAAAATTCTTTCATTCAACAGGCAGACATGCTAACCATTCAGCTACAATGACAGTTGTCAATATTTTTATATTACATAATAAAATATTGAAACAAATATTTATTGACATTTACTTATAATTTTCTTTGATTTATGCAATGATAATAAAGTAATTAGTATTAAATAACGCACTGGAGGTAATGTACTATTATCATATTAAATAGTATGATTGTACTCTCCACGCCAGCATTGAGTGCCCGTGAGGTGACGCCTGGTAAGCGTCCGCACGGTACAAATATGTCTATGCATAAAGCAGATTGGCACACCCAGCAATGGGTAATATGCCGTGATGATATATTCATTTTATTTATTTATACAGGGTGTTTCCTTTAAAACAACCAGCGCTTTTTTGGGCGAACTAATGACTTTAGAGAAAAATGTTATATACAAAAAATTACCAGGAAAAAGGGCTTAATTTATGAGGAATAATAAATAAAAAATTCAACCAGTGGTTTTCAAACGGTAGAATAAAATTATATTTTTTTAAATGGCAACTTATATAAATTTTGTCCATTAGATAGAGAATTTTTTTCTGATTTCAACGATATAAATATGATATGGGGTTGTATAACAATTATTTCGAGAAAAATGATATTAAAAATCAGAAATAATTCTACAATATTGAAGTAGGCTATGCAATAAACAACTATTAATACGACTATTGGTTACGATAGTATATTATTTTTTTATATCTAAAATAACTTGTTTTACTAAGAAATTCATAATAACAAATGAACTACATAACGAAGTAACAAAACTATCTGTCACCTGTATCATTTGTTTGCATTTGTTTATTGCATAGTTCTAGTTCTCGAGATCGCAATGGTAGCCACTTAAAAATGTACACCCTGTATATATATATATATATATATATATATATATATATATATATATACATATAAATAAATGATAGTTTAGAACAAAATTCTAGAAAAATGTATAAATATAAATCTGCCAATTACGATCATATTAACAATCACTTCAAAAAATTAAACTGGTCTAATATGTTATATGTTTTGTGGCCTAAATGTAGATGAATCAGTATCTAAATTAAAACAGAAATGCTTCAACGATTATGTTTTTCATATCGGAAGACAAATTCCTGGAAATAGTACAAAATTTTGGTTTTATATGTCGTCTACAAATAAAAAATCTGTAAATGTACCTAAAACTATGCATTATAATCAATTTAGTAGTAATAGTGGTTTGGAGGCTTGTAATTTGTTCTCCAAATATTTTGCATCCGTATTTGTCTCTAGTGATGTAAACAATAGTCCTTGTGATCTTATTCATAACAATTCATTACCTCACTTAAATTGTATAGAAATTAACGATGGCATAGTTCAAAATGCTCTATTAAATCTTGATGAGAATAAAGGTGCGGGTCCAGATAATATCCCTGCCATATTTATGAAAAAATGTGAAACTACATAATGTATTCCCTAGCTATAATCTACAGAAAATCTTTACGTGAATTCCATTTCCCTGATGCATGGAAAGTCGCCTACGTAGTACCAGTATTTAAAAACGGTAGCAAAAACTTAATAGAAAAATATAGACTAATATCTAAACTTTGCATTTTCGAGAAAAAAATGTCTATAAAGAGTTGTATGCTACATTTAAAAATTACATCATTCCTCAACAACACGGTTTCGTTTCTGGGCGATCCATAGAAACAAACCTATTAGAATATTGCGATTTTATATTACAGGCCATGGATAATCAAGTAGTAGTTGATGTCATCTACACCGATTTCAGTAAGGCATTTCATAAAATACATCACAATTTACTCATTTCAAGATTTTTCTGAAGTTGGTATAGGTGGAGATTTGTTGAAATGGTTCATCTCCTATCTGTCGAACAGAAAACAACGTGTTTAATGGATTCAAATCTAATGATGTTCTAGTTACATCAGGTGTACCGCAGGGTTCTCATCTTGGACCCTTACTTTTGAATCTTTGCATTAACGATATCTCAGAATGTTTTAAATTTGCTAAATTTATTATGTACGCTGATGACTTAAAGATTTACCATTCAATAGAAAGTGCTAATAACGTTCATGCTATGCAAAATGATCTTAACACATTCGTGGAATATTGTAATAATCATAAATTAATACTTAACATATCCAAATGTAGTCATGTAAAATTCACAAGGAACAAAAACAATTTCAGTTATAATTACTATTTAGATGGAAATATAATTAATAAAGTTTACGGCATTAAATATTTAGGTGTTCCATTCGATAGTAAATTCATATTCGACCAACATATTGTAACGTTTTTATTTATATGGGTGGTGTAAAACATAGACAAATATTATTAACTAAAAGCATACGTTTATTAAACAATAATTAATTAATGATTAAATATTAAAAGATAATAAAAACAACTAACACTATGATTAAATAATTATAAACACTAAGAATATTATTAAATGCTTAAACACTACGATTATTTATCTATACAATATTTATATCACTACACTTATTTATATAACTACATTTATTTATGTTAACAACTGGTAAACTGTATATTTATATCACCAAGTTCATTGCTCGTTGCTTATATATATCAGACTATCCCTCCGCTTTCTTTCGGCCGGTATTTATACCGCTTATGAAGCGACAATGAGCTGTATACAAAGGAATTGGGCCACGGCGTAGTTAACCTCTAGCCGTCGCGTCGCGGGGATTTCAACATCTGGGAAATTCCGGGATTACGTTATCGCTCTAGTATATTCTTTCAGCGGCGCACGTAGACTTTTCTCTCCGGGGCGCACGTCACACTGCCCCCTCCTTAAGACTGTTTCGTGCCGGAACAGTTCTTGATGACGAAATCTACATGTATTACCCTTGGTACATTTGGAAGTCCACGTGGTACACCAAACCGGCATACACACTCTTTGACTAAGGTTTCAGCGACCGTGATGGCTTCCTGGTTGGATAATAGATAGGCTTCAACCCACTTGGTGAAGTAGTCCATGACAACCACGATGTATTTATTTCCGTCTTCTATTTCTGGAAATGGTCCGGCCACGTCAAGCGCAATGCGCTCAAATGGACTGCCCACGTTTATTGACGCATTGGAGCTCTTCGCTGTTTTGCGGACCGTTGCTTCAAGCGCAAACCACACATTTCTTACACCAATCTTTAACGTCTTCCTTGCAGTTAACCCAGTAAAATCGCTGGCGCAATCTTTCTAATGTTTTGTTGACTCCAAAATGGCCACCTCCAGATCCGTCATGGATCTCTTTCAGCACGTCTGGTATTCTATTCTTAGGAATAACCAACTGAGTTCTCTTCTCAGTTCCATCGGTATTTTCCACCAAACGCTTTAACAGGCCATCCTCAATCACCATTGAGTCCCATTGCGCCCAGTACGATTTTACACTCTGTGAGTGTGGTGCAACATCTTTCCATATTGGTTTGCTCTCGTCGCTTTCCATTCCAGTAATATTTTCAAAGTCGGGTCCATGCGTAGTCCATCGGACTGCCAACTATCGTTGACTACTGTTATTCTGGCAATGGTGGAATGTTTTTCTCCTAGTCGACTACCATATTTGCCTCCCTTAGCATGGCCTACTGAACAATGCGTCGACGTTACTTCCCTTTCTTTCAAGTTCCTTTCTCTGCCTTGACTTTCTTCTTTCTTGTGGTGAGAGATATGTCATCGTCGTCATCGTTATCTAACTCGAGTTTTCGTTTCCCACTCGAGCTGTCCATACGAATCGCCAAGGGCACGTCTTCCCCGCTGTCTTCAGGCCCTGTTTCAAACTCCTTAGATTGTAATCGCAGCTGCTCGTCGGAGACCTATTCATTTCCGGTTGGCTTTCCTCTACATCTGGAGTTTCTTCCTAGATTTCTTCCTTAAGTCCACGCTCTCTTTCTCTCTCGCGTTCTCTTTCTTTTTTCGCTTCCGTCTTCTTTCTTCATATCCATCCTTGACATCAATGGATTCGTCCTTTACCTCTAGAATTTCTGCCTACCTTTCTTTTTAATTTCTTACTAGACATGCTTTCTTTCTTTTTCGCGTTCACTTTCTTTTTTGCTTCCGTCTTCTTCTTTTGTATTCGCGGAGTTTCTTTCTTCTTGCAAACAATTCGTCGCACTTTTTCATCTATGGCTTCGGTGTTGTCATTTCCTTCAGCATAACTATTTCGCACTCGCGATTGATTACGTGAAACTTGTTTAGCAGCTTCACGATCTGATACATATGAGTGTGCGTCAACCATAGTTTTTGGGCGGCCGAATTGCAGTGCTTGTTGAGTATTGCTATCTCGTACTCCAGAGATGAGTGCCTGAGTGGCCAGATACTCCAAATCGCTGTCAGAAGCCGAAGATTGTGCGAGACTACCCAAACGACCCACGTTGACCCCAAATTCCAGAAGGTTTTCTTCAATTTTTCTAGAAGTCTTCTCCAATCCTTGTTCCAATATTTTCTCCAGTAATCCAGAATTTTCCAATTTCCGCTCCAACATTTGCTCCGTATTACCAGAATTCTCCTTCAATTTCTCTTCCAATTTCTGCTCCAGAATTTCATAATTCTCCTCTACTCTTCCAGAATTCGCTTCCAATTCCTCTTTCAATTTCTGCTCAAAAATTTCAGAACCTTCTTCGGCTTTTCTAGAACTCTCATTCAATTCACGTTCCATTGTTCTAGAATATTCCATTAATTCTTCTTCCAATTCTCCGGAATTTTCCTCCATTTTTCTAGAACTTTCATGCAATTCCCTTTCCAATGTTCTAGAATATTCCTTTAATTCTTCTTTCAGTGCTCCGGAACTTACCTCCACTTTTCCAGAACTTTGATGCAATTCTCTTTCCAATGTTCTAGAATGTTTCTTTAATTATTCTTCCAAAGCTCCGGAACTTCTAGAACTTTCTTGTAATCTTTCTGCGAATACTTTATAAAACTCGTAAAGTAACACGGAACTTCGAATAAGTAATCGTCAGGATTTTCACCAGCTTTGATTAAAGCTTGCTGCAGTCTTTCTTGAAGCTCTATCTTCTTTCCTGTTACTTCCAAATCTAGTTCTTCCAGTTCCGTCTTGGAATCACATACTTTCAATTCACTTAATTTTAATAGTTTAGGCATTTTATTTATTTTTATTTATTTACACTTCACAGTTTAACAACTCCACACCTGACACCAATTGTAACGTTTTTATTTATATGGGTGAAGTGTAAAACATAGACAAATATTATTAACTAAAAGAATACGTTTATTAAACGATAATTAATTAATGATTAAATATTAAAAGATAATAAAAACAACTAACACTATGATTAAATTATTATAAACACTAAGAATATTATTAAATGCTTAAACACTACAATTATTTATCTATACAATATTTATATCACTACACTTATTTATATAACTACATTTATTTATGTTAACAACTGGTAAACCGTATATTTATATCACCAAGTTCATTGCTCGTTGCTAATATATATCAGACTATCCCTCCGCTTTCTTTCGGCCGGTATTTATACCGCTTATATCATTCTAAAACCCTATGAAGCGACAATGATCTGTATACAAAGGAATTGGGCCACGGCGTAGTTAACCTCTAGCCGGCGCGTCGCGGGGATTTCAACATCTGGGAAATTCCGGGATAACGTCATCGCTCTAGTATATTCTTTCAGCGGCGCACGTAGACTTTTCTCTCCGGGGCGCACGTCACAGTATAGATAACATAAAAAATCTTTCAAAATGCTTGGCTTTCTAATACGAGCAAGTTCAAATTTCAGGCATCCATCCACCCTGTTATTCTTATATTATAGTCTAGTTAGAAGTCAATTAGAATTTGCCTCTATATGTTGGACTCCATGGTATTTAATTTGCATAAATAGAATAGAAAAAAATCAAAATAAATTTCTAAGATTTTTAAGATATAGAGTAAATTTACTTAATTTGGATAGCAGAAGAAAACTTAAAGACCTCACTTTTCTTTATAAACTCTTTAATAATTCTATAGACACCATACCTTCTATCCAAATTTAATTTCAAAGTTCGTAGCCATAATTCTAGGTATCATACTCTGTTTGCCATTAGTCGCTGTAAAACAAATTCATTTCTTAATTCTCCTGTTATTAGAATAAGTAATACATTTAATGAACTAAATACTAAATTCAATTTGCCGGATATGTTTTCAACATCATTGTTCATCTTTAAACGTTGCTTAAGTAGATTTCTGCATTAATATATGTATAGGGGAAAGGTGCCTATGATGGTATACTTAACTTTGTCGCTTAATTGGTCTCTTATTTCAATATTCAAAAATTAATTTGTGGTATCAATATATGCACTATAGCGTAAAGATTAAGGATGAATATAAGAATTTTTGCTTATTTTGTATACTTTAAGTTAACCTTTTTTTTAAAGAAAAGAGTACAAGTACGCCACCATTAGCGTTAGCTAATACATACATAAATGTTACAAAAAATATATTATATTCAATGGGTTAAACATCTATAAATACAATTTTAATTTAGATTTGAATTCATTTGCAGTTTTTGCTAACTTCAAGCTATTAGGTAAATTATTATACATTAATAGTCCATTGTGAAAGATAGATTTACAAGTTTTCGTATTATTAGTTCTGGATATATATAGTTGGTAAACTTGTCGAGTAGCATAATTATGTGTATCAGAAACATATTTTACATTTTTGTTTAAATAATTCGGCAGTTTACCGCACATTTTAAATATAAATACAAGCACATTGTAAATTACAATTTGTTCAACACTAAACCATTCTAAAGTTTGTAACATAACATTGATACTACTGTATTTATTACACTTTAATATTACTCTCATGGCACGGTTTTGTACTTTTTGTAATTTATCTATATCATTTTTATTACACATGAACAGAATAGTAGAGCAATATTTAAAATGAGGCAATATAATAGTATTATATATAACAATTGTGCTCCAAGTTGACAGGTCTCTAGATATTCTTGAGAGGTAACTTATTTTTTTGATATCTTTTTACTTATATATTCTACATTTTTAATAAACTTCAGTTTATTGTCAATTATTACACCTAAATATTTTAATTCACTGACAACATCGAGTACAAATGAATCCAGTTTAATTACATTTTCATTATCATTTATTTTTGGTGACAGGGATAAAATCATTACTTTAGTTTTTGATTCATTCAATTTTAACTTAGTTTTGTCCATCCATATACTTACGTTATTAAGGTCTTTGTTAATGTTATTTGTTAATGTATTTTCATCTCTGTCTTCCAAATAAATAAGGGTATCATCCGCAAAAAGGTTTATTTTACAAACTGTTAGAACTTTTGATAAGTCATTGATGTAAATAATGAACAAAAGTGGCCCTAATACACTTCCTTGTGGTACTCCTATATTCGTATTAATATCATCAGATATTGCATTATTTAATTTCACACATTGAGTTTTGTTATTTAAATATGAACGAAACCAATTTAGTGCCTTGTGTTTTATACCGTAAGCTTCTAACTTTTTTATCAAAATGTCTCTATCGATAGTTTCAAATGTTCTTTTCAGGTCTAAGAAAACGGCCGTTATAAGTTTACCTTCGTCCAGTGATATTTTCCACTCATTTAACAAATAATTTAATGCTGTTTCACAGGAATGATCTTTACGAAAACCCGGCTGCTCTGTGACTATAATGTTGTTTTCAACAAAATAATTAATTATATGATTTTGGACAACTAATTCTAATATTTTTTCAATGGCTGGTAACATATAAATTGGCCTAAATTCCTTTACTTTCCTAATCCCTTTTACTTTCTGAATTGGGATGACTGTTGATTTTTTTAAAACATTTGGAACAATGTCATCAGTTAATGATATATTAATGTAGCCTAATAATGGGTAACCTATTAAAGGAAAATACTCTTAAAAATTTCATATTGATATCATCTGGACTGTTCTTATTTTTTTGAGAAAATAATATTGATTTTAGTTCATTAATAGTAATAACAGAAAAAGTTGTAAAAATGGAGTGTACATTTATTTTAATATTGTTTGTGACGTCTTCGTTATTTACAAATGGAATAGAATTTCTTGCTTCTTCAATACTATCAACAAAATATTTATTTAAAAGATTTACAATTTGATTTCCAACTTCATATGTTACATTGTTATGTAATACTGATTTAATTTCCTCTTTATTATTTACTGAAGTTAAATCTTTGAGTGTTCTCCACATTAATTTAGAGTCGTGTTTATATTTGTCTATATTGTTTGTGTAATACAATTGTTTTTCATATTTAATAAGATTACAAACATAATTTCTTTTCATCTAGAATTGTACCCAGTCATTTTTATCATTCGTAAATATTGTGACGTGCGCTCCGGAAGAAAAGTATACGTACGCCGCTGAAAGAATGTACTAGAGCGATGACGTAATCCCGGAATTTCCCAGATGTTGAAATACCCGCGACGCGCCGGCTAGAGGTTAATTACGCCGTGACCTCATTCTTTTGTATACAGGTCATTGTCGCTTCGAAGGCTTCTAGAATGATATGAGCTGTATAAATACCGGCCGGAAGGAAGCGGAGGGATAGTCTGATATATATATAAGCAACGAGCAATGAACTTGGTGATATAAATATACAGTTTACCAGTTGTTAACATAAATAAAGGTAGTTATATAAATAAGTGTAGTGATATAAATATTGTATAGATTAATAATCGTAGTGTTTAAGCATTTAATAATATTCATAGTGTTTATAATTATTTAATCATAGTGTTAGTTGTTTTTATTATCTTTTAATATTTAATCCTTAATTATTTATCGTTTAATAAACGTATTCTTTTAGTTAATAATATTTGTCTGTGTTTTACACTTCACCC
Source organism: Harpalus rufipes (assembly GCA_951394225.1). Taxonomy (NCBI): domain Eukaryota; kingdom Metazoa; phylum Arthropoda; class Insecta; order Coleoptera; family Carabidae; genus Harpalus; species Harpalus rufipes. Next base: position 33,689,281 of record OX596278.1, on the reverse strand, counting down.
ATATAAATAAAAACGTTACAATATAAATATTTCTTATATGCTAGATATCTCTCAATAATGGCAATTTTAATTCTCTTATTAAACCAATATTTTCCATTGTTATTATTCTTATATACGTTAGTACTGTTGTCCATACTGATTTTTACATTATTATAGAAATTTAGAAAATATTTGTTTACGCCAGAGATATTATAATTCCAGCTACACTTTGATAGATTTTCAATTAATAGATTATTATGTACAGTTTTGACAAACTTATTTAAATTATTTGTTATTTTAGGAGACAATGATATAAAAATAATGCTATGGTCAACTATTTTGGGTGTAGTACATTCTTTTAGCGGCGTACGTATACTTTTCTTCCGGGGCGCATGTCACAATATTTACGAATGATAAAAATGACTGGGTACAATTCTAGATGAAAAGAAATTATGTTTGTAATCTTATTAAATATTGTAACGTTTTTATTTATATGGGTGAAGTGTAAAACATAGACAAATATTATTAACCAAAAGAATACGTTTATTAAACGATGAATAAATATTAAAAATATAATTAAGAGATTATAAAAGTAACTAACACTATGATTAACAAATATTAACACTAATTTAAAGACTAAGAATATTATAAGACACTTAAACACTAAGATTATTTATTTAACTAATTAACACTACTGTTTATGACACTAATTTATGTTCACTTGTCGACTTGTTTTTATATCACCAACTATTCACAACGTTTATTTATATCAGAGTTCTTTACTCGTTAGTTCTATAATACCGAATGTCCCCTGGCTTTGGCGGTGGGTTATATATACCTGGCTAGATTATCTCTCGAACCTCCTAGAGAACATCTAGAGGTAAACAACATGATACAATAGATTAGTCTCCGCGACTAGTCCTAACAAGTTCGCTGCACACAGACACCGAGGCGCCTAGTAGCGCGGCGGCGGCGGCCGCGGGGGTTACGTTACACTGCCCCCTCCTTAAGACTGTTTCGTCCCGGAACAGTCCGCGGTGACGAAACCTGCATGTACTACCCTTGGTGCATTTCGAGTTCTTAAAGAAGTGACAGTCGATGGTCCGCTGGACTTCTTCTTTCTGTCCGTTAGGGTTAAAGCTGCAGACGAGAATTTCAATGCCGGTGAAACGGAAGAGGATCTCTAACATGTTCCTTCCAATCCTCCAGTCCAAACCGTCTAGACCACAACCTAACTTCGGTACCGCTAGCTTCAAAATGTCATTCTCCAGTAAATGATCCTTCAATTCACACAGCGAGTTCCATAGATTGCGATATGACGGCTTCTGGTACGAGCGTGGTTTTGTTACCAAGTAGTAGATATACCGCTGATGTTCAGTATTGTTATCCCTCAGTCGTAGCATCTTCCCGACGGATGGACCTTGGTTGGCCAGTTCTTGTAGTCGTCCATATTTCGCCTTAAAGACTGAGGCTATGCCGCGGGACATCTTTAAGTCTTCTGATACGCAGTGGCCGAGGGAATACTCTGAAGACACGGTGAACAGATCTCGGTGTTCTTCTTTTGTCACGCAGTACCGCGCCTTGCGTCCAAAGGAGTAGTTCTCCACGAAATCTTCAAAAGTAGGTTCTTGAGCTATGATTTGACGAACTGTTGCTCCATTATGGTCTTCGTGGTTGTTTCCGGCAAAAGGGGCTAGCCGATTAAAGTGTACCACTCTCGGCTTCCCGGTAGGTCGTTTCTTAATTCTATAAACCACGTCGTTTATTCTTTTGACTACCTCATAGGGACCCTCCCAATTCTTTTGCAGCTTTGGTGATAACCCGCGGCGCCTTTGTGGGTTGTGAAGCCACACTAAATCCCCAGGTTGATATCCACCTTTTTCTGCCTTGTTGTCATACTGGTCCTTCATTCGGTCGCTGGCAGCTTGAGTGTTTGTGCGGACTTGTTCATGAATGTCGTCCATTCTTCTCCGTAAGTCCGTTACGTAATCTTCCCCGGCCATATCTTCCCCAGGTTTACTGCCGAACACCAAGTCACATGGCAGGCGCAACTCACGCCCGAATAAGATGTTCGCAGGACTTTGCCCTGTGGTTTCATGCACGGATGAACGATAAGCCATTAAGAACAGATGAAGGGTGTCGGTCCCAGTCTCTTTGGTGGTTGGAGACTACCTTCGACAAATATCGGTTGATCGTTCTGTTCGTTCGTTCAACCATGCCATCGGACTGCGGATGTAATGCAGTTGTCCTTGTTTTATTAATTCCTAATATCTTACAGATATTTTGGAAAACGGCAGACTCGAAATTTCTTCCCTGGTCGGAATGAAATTCACGTGGTACCCCGAATCGGCATATACATTCTTTAACTAAGGTTTCAGCGACCGTGGTGGCTTCTTGATTGGGTAATGGATAAGCTTCAACCCACTTGGTGAAGTAGTCCATGACAACCACGATATATTTATGTCCGTCGTCACTTTCTGGGAATGGTCCGGCCACATCAATCGCAATGCGCTCAAATGGACTGCCAACGTTGTATTGACGCATTGGAGCTTTTCGTCGTCTATGAGGGCCGTTGCTTCCAGCGCAAACCACACATTTCTTGCACCAGTCTTTAGCATCTTCAGTGAAGTTAACCCAGTAAAACCGCTGGCGCAATCTTTCTAGAGTTTTAGTGACTCCAAAATGGCCTCCAGATCCGTCATGGATCTCTTTCAACACGTCTGGTATTCTACTCTTAGGAATGACCAACTGAGCTTTCTTCTCAGTTCCATCGGCGTTCTCTACCACGCGCTTCAACAGGCCATCCTCAATCACCATGGAGTCCCATTGCGCCCAATACGCTTTTACACTCTGTGAGTATGGTGCAACGTCTTCCCATATTGGTTTGCATTCTTCTGCTTTCCACTCCAATATAATTTTCAAATTTGGGTCATTTTCTTGGTCTTCGCGTAGTCCATCGGGCTGCCAATTATCATCGACTGCTGTTGTCCTGGCAACGGTAAACTGTTTCTCTTCAAGTCGACTACAATGTTTGCAGTCACCTTGGCAAGGCCTTCTGGACAATGCATCGGCATTACGACGACTGGTACCTATCCTGTGTTCGATTTTGAAATCGTATTCCTGTAGTCTTTCAATCCATCTAGCCACCTGACCTTCAGGATTCTTGAATTGTAGCAGCCATTTTAATGCAGCATGGTCAGTTCTAATCAAAAATCTTCTACCGTACAAATATTTGTAGAAATGTTCCACGGATTTGACGACCGCCAAGAGTTTTTTTCTGGTCACACAGTAATTCCTTTCTGGTTTTGACAAGGTCTTACTAAAGTAGGCAATAACCTTCTCATGTCCATTTTGTGTCTGGGAAAGAACGCCACCAATTCCGACGTTGCTAGCATCTGTGTCTAGTATGAATTCTCCTTCAGGTAAAGGATAACTCAAGACGGGTGCGCTTGTCAAAGCATGTTTTAGTTCTTTAAATGCAACTGTACAGTCCATTTCCCAGATAAATCTTCTTCCTTCTTCAGTAAGCCTTGTCAGTGGCTTGGCTATGTTGGCAAATCCAGGTACATATCGCCGATAATAGGTACACAAACCAAGGAAACTTCTGAGTTCGTGTTTGTCCCTAGGTGCTGGCCAGTCTCTCACAGCCTTTATCTTCTCCTGGTCAACTGCAATACCCTTACCGGAAACCACGTGTCCAAGGTAATGAACTTCTCTTTGAAACAGGTGACACTTCTTCGGGCTAAGTTTCAGGTTAGCCTTCCTCAATCTCTGGAAAACCTCTTCCAAATTCTTCATGTGGTCCTCGAATGTCTTACCTACCACAATAATATCGTCGAGGTACACTAAATAGGTTTTCCAAGATAGCCCAGCCAATACTGTTTCCATGAGTCGTTCAAACGTTGCAGGAGCATTACAGAGCCCAAACGGCATTACGGTAAATTGCCAGAGTCCTGTACCAATGGTGAAGGCTGTCTTCTCCTTGTCTTTTGGATCCAAATCTACTTGCCAGTAGCCGCTCTTTAGATTCAAAGTGGAGAACATTTTTGAGCCAGCCAAAGTGTCTAATGTGTCGTCTATTCAAGGTAGCGGGTAGCTATCCTTCTTCGTCACGTTGTTAAGTTGACAATAATCGACGCAAAATCGTGTAGAACCATCCTTCTTCTTCACTAACACCACTGGTGAAGCCCATGGACTGCTTGAAGGTTCAATCACACCTTCCATCTTCATGTCCTCGATTATTCTTTCTGCTTCCTCACGCTTCGCCAGTGGTAGTCTTCTTGCTGGTTGACGGATGGGTCTTGCGTCTCCGGTGTCTATTTTATGGTGAACTACATTAGTTCTCCCTTTGGTTTTCTCATCAAATTGGAACACATCTTTAAAATTTCCAATTAGATTCTTTGCCTTTGTTCTCTGGTCGGCGGTCAATTCTTCAAATGATGTTGTCAATTGATTGATTAACGTGTCCGGAACTTTCTGAGATGTGTTCCCTTTGGCCTTTACAGTTCGGATAATCGAGGATACTGCCATGCATTCTCCTACAATTGTTCCTCTCTTCAGAACAACAGGATAAAAATTTACGTTCATTATCCGAACTGGTATTACCTGGCTGGCTTTGACCAGTGATTTTCCGACAACAACTCCAGTGCCGGTTTTGGCATCATCATTTTTGGGCTCCAGCATAACGATACTTCCCTCATAGAAACTACCGTCTAAATGTGCCTCCAGGATAGTTTCACTTCGTTCTGGGAGGGTAACGTCTTCGGCCATAAGTACGCGCACAGCCTTATCATCTCGTGGATTTAATACGAGTTCTTCTTCATTGACCATCATCACTCCCTTCTTCAGGTCAAGTTTAAAACCATGCTTTGTCATTGCGTCCATCCCAAGTATTAATTCATCTTCAACTTCAGCTACCAGCGCACGATGTTTGAATGAGGTTTTTCCGATAGTGATGGTGACATCTACTTCTCCTAATGCGGTAGCTTGTTCTCCCGTTGCTGTGCGTAATCGCCACTTAGTTGGTTGAAGATGCGTCTTGCCAGTTTTCCTTATGAAGTCGGGTCTAATTATAGTTTTTGTCGCACCCGTATCCAGTAGCATTTTCATTGGCTTTCCGTTAATAGAGCCATCCACATAGATGCTATTGGCTTTATGATGAAGAGATGCGACATAACTGATGGATTGTGGAGCTACTAGATTACGGGTCGACAGTTGCCCCTTCGCATCAACCCGATTTAGTTTTCCGACTCCTTTTCTTCCTTTGCAGATTCCGTCTTCTTTTGCATTTTTCTGCAAAGTCTCTGCGGATGGCCCAGTTCACCGCAATTCCAACAGCGAAGTTTCTTTCTTCCGGTAAACACTTCACTTGCAATTCTTCGCATTGTCTCTTCCAGATCTTCAGAGTTTTCCTTTCTCTCAGCATCGATATTTCGCACTCGTGATTGGTTACATGAAGCTTGTTTGGCAGCTTCATGCTCTAATGCATATGAGAGTGCGTCAATTAGAGTTTTAGGACGGGCCAATCGCAGTGCTTGTTGAGTTTCGCTGTCTCGAACCCCGTAAATGAATGATTGAGTGGCCAGGCACTCAAAAACGCTGTCAGGAGCCGTAGGATGTGCGAGATGAACCAAACGAGCTACGTCAACTTCAAATTCTTGAAGGCTTTCTTTTGAACTCTGATACCGGTTCCTCAGTTGCGTCTGGTACACCTGCTCCAGATGCGCATTTCCATACCGCATATCCAATCGCTTGACTACCTGGACGTAGTCATCTTGTTCTTCTTCTTTCAGCGTTTGCAGGATGTCGATAGCTTCTCCGCGCAACGAGACAGTCAACGCCGTAGCCTTCTCTTCGGGCGTCCAATTATTCGCTTTTGCGGCCGCTTCAAATTGTTTTAAATAATTTGGCCACGAAGATTTCCCATCAAATTCCGGAGTTTTTATGTGCATCTTTGAAGTAGTATCAGGTTTTACTACTTTTCTTCCTTCTATTAGACTTGGCTCAGCCACACAAGAATTCGGAATTGACGACGATGTAATTTTAGTGATTTTTTCTCGTAATTCTTCTATCTTCTTGTCACACTTTTCTTCTAAATTCTTCAGGTCTTCTTCAGTTTTTCTAGAATTTTCTTCTAATTTTTGTTCTAATGTTCCTGTCAATTCTTCTTTTAATGTTCTAGAATTTTCTGCCAATTCTTCTTTTAATGTTCGAGAATTTTCTTCTAATTTATTCTCTAATGTTCTACAATTTTATTCCGCCTTTCTAGAATTTTCTTTCAATTTATTTTCTAATGTTCTAGAATTTTCATATAATTTTTCTGTCAATTCTCCTTTTAATATTCGAGAATTTTCTGCCATAAGATTTAATTCTTCTTTTAGTGTTATAGAACTTTCTTCTGATTTTCTAGAACTTTCCTCCAACTTTTGTTCTAGTGTTTCGGTCAATTCTCCTTTTAATGTTCGAGAATTTTCTGCCATAAGTTTCCCAACGTCGGATAGGTATAGGCCATATGAAATTTCGAATAAGTAATCTTCAGCATTTTCGCCAGCATCTATTAATGCTTGCCACAGACGAGATTGTAGAACGCTTTTCAGTCCTGTCGTATCTAATTCTCGTTCTTCCAGTTCTTTCTTGAGATCACTTACTTTTAATTCACCTAATTTTACTTGTTTAGTCGTCATTTTTTTTATTTTTTTATTTACACTTCACAGTATATTAACAACCCCACACCTGACACCAATTGTAACGTTTTTATTTATATGGGTGAAGTGTAAAACATAGACAAATATTATTAACCAAAAGAATACGTTTATTAAACGATGAATAAATATTAGAAATATAATTAAGAGATTATAAAAGTAACTAACACTATGATTAACAAATATTAACACTAATTTAAAGACTAAGAATATTATAAGACACTTAAACACTAAGATTATTTATTTAACTAATTAACACTACTGTTTATGACACTAATTTATGTTCACTTGTCGACTTGTTTTTATATCACCAACTATTCACAACGTTTATTTATATCACTAGGAGGGAAATATTCACGTTCAGTCTTGCTTGTACCATAGAGCGTTGCACTAATGGACTGCAAACATTTGATGTTAATGGAAAGTTTGAATTCTGAATCTAGCGATTCAGATGATAATTTCACTGACAATTTACTTTTATTAAATTGTCAAAAAGAAGAAAGAAAACATAAATGGTGGGTCAGTGACATGATAAAAGAAAGGGAATTACACGGCCATTTTTTTAAATTACTTCCATCATTGGACGACAAACAATTTTTTAATTACTGTCGGATGAGCCGTGAACAATTTTTTAATTTGCACGAATTAATAAAGGATAAGATAATGAAAACCGATACTAATATGAGAAAGGCCATATCCACCGAACAAAAATTAGTAGTCTGCTTGAGGTAAGATTTTCTTTATTTAATTCTTATAAAAAAAGTATATTCTTAATACCTACTTATACTTATATAAATATATATTATAAAAAAAAATCATTATGAACACACAAAAATAACAGCATAACTATAATTAATAAAAAAAAATAGGGGGCAGGTAGGTATAATTAATAATTAAATTACGAAAACTCTTCTTCTAGTGATATGTCCAATACTTCCATTTCGGCCTCTGTTACCAAATCAAATATTTTTTTCTTAATAATTATTTGATTTTTTATTGGCAATCTCTTTGTAGTTTCAGCAATACCATTGAAAAATATATGCAAAGGATGCTGTTCTGAAGACGATTTTAAAATTGCTTCTCGAAATTTATCTCTTTCCACTTTCCTACTCTCCCGTTCCTTGTCTTTGTTCCTTATATAATCAAAGAAATTGTTATTGCCGGATTTAATTTTCATTTTTGGTGGGTCATGTACTTCACTGGTTTGTGGAGATTGAGAATCTTGAGGAGAATCTATTTTATAAGTAATGCTCTCGGTGGGAACATTTGCCTCTAATGTTACAACAGAATCATTCATTTCGTCGTATACTGTTTCTTCTTGTGTTTCTAGTCTTGGATCTAAACTACATTCTCGATTTTTGCCTTTATTGGTTATATATGGTAATAAAAAATTTAATTGATTATAATAGACATATTTGGTTATTTTATTAGGAGCTTGGCCACTTTTTGTTGAACTGTTTCTTTTCATAGCATCTCTAAAGTTGTGCCTAATTCTTTTCCACTCTGCATTGGCCGCATCACCTTAAAAAAATATATACCTATATAGTTATACAGTGTGTTTGAAAAAGTGAACACACCGTTTTATCTTGTTAATTTTTACAGATAGACATATTACTTATAAAATATTATTTATTCAATATAGCTAATAGTTGTGATATAAGCATACGAGATCACAAATGTTACACTGAATAAATAATGCTCCTTAATTAATATGTCTATCTGTAATAATAAGCGACATACATGAGTGTGTTCATTTTTTTCAAATACACTGTATGTTTATATTTAAATATTTATTTGCAGGTTTTTTGCCACGGGTGACAGCTACAAAAGCATATCTTATAATTTTCGATTGGGGGCTCAAACTGTATCAAATATTGTGGTAGAAGTTTCCACGGCGATTTGGGAAAAATTACGTTCTTTGACTTTACCGGAGCCCACGGCAGAAATGTGGCTTAATATTGCCAAGGGTTTTGAAAACCAGTGGCAATTTAAAAATTGTGTTGGAGCTATTGACGGCAAACACGTGACTATGAAAGCTCCACGAAATAGTGGATCGGAATATTTTAATTATAAAAAAACTTTTTCTATAATTCTACTTGCTGTAGCAGATTCTAACTATAAGTTTACATATATTGATGTCGGCTGTGAAGGACGCTTTAGCGACGGAAATATTTTTGCTACCAGTCAATTTGGGAAAAGACTAAAAAGTAATACATTAAATTTACCAGTAGACACTCCGATGAAAGATAATGATGTAGCTTTACCTTTTATATTTGTCGGAGATGAAGCATTTCCACTTCTTCGCAACTTAATGCGACCATTCCCGAGGAGCAAGTTAAACAATGAGAAAAATAAAATATTTAATTATAGATTATCTCGAGCTAGGCGTATTATTGAACATGCGTTTGGAATACTAGCTGCCCGATGGAGGTTATATGGCCGTCCAATGGAAATTAAAGTAACAACTGCAGCCACAGTTGTAAAAGCTACGTGTGTATTGCACAATTATTTATGTAACAAAAACACATCAGAAACTTTAAATGCTGAAGAGGATGTTCTTACACAAGATAATTTGTTTACATCAATTGCTAAAAGAGGCTGCTCTGCAACTAGAGAAACTTTTGCTATAAGAGAGAAATTTGCAGACTTTTTCTCATCCGATATTGGAGCAGTCAGCTGGCAAAACGAACGTATTCGACGTGGCTGTTCTAATTAACTTATGTATATTTATCGATAATAAATTATACTAATTTTTAGTGCTTATTTTGTTTTATGTTACCAATATAAAAATCACTTACCGTTTTTTGCCCCGCATTCTAGAGCAATTTCTGCTCATGCGTTATCCTTTACTGTTAAATCTTTATAATGTTTCTCATTGAAATCGTATAAGAATCGTTTTTCACGTACACATTCCATTAACTTTTCCTTATTCATTTCTACACTAATTTTTATTTGATGTAACGTTGTAAACGGTTCACGATCCACTGTTTGTCACTGTGGATCTATGATATTAACAGTAGTGGGGGAAAGCGGACTCGCGCGAGGCAGAGAAAACTCGCTCAGCGAGCGAGTCGAAGCGGAGTCCGCGCGAGGTCGTGCGAGTTCGCGCGGGCTCGCCCCGCTTAGTGGAGTTACATGTACAGATTATAACGTGTGCGAGTTTTTTCCGTACCAACCTCGCGCGCCGTGGAGTCCAGGCTTAACTGAGGTATACCTTACGCAACTTAAAGCGCGAGTTCAAAAATCTGGAGAGAGTCTTCAGGAATTTGAGACTGAAATTGAAAGTTTGGTGCGATTAACGTATGGAAATATTCCAGAGGATATATTTAATAAAATATCTAGACAATCTTTCATTGACGGAATTCGTGATCCTGAAATTCAACAATCTCTAAGATTAGGAAGACAGAAAACATGCAGTGAAAGTCTTATTTGTGCACTAGAGATTGAAGCTGCAAAACAGGCCACCTGCCATCATAAAATTAAAAAAATTGACATCTCAGAAGAAAAATCGTTGAGGGAAGAAATAAAAGAATTATTAATACAGCAAAATCGTCTTATGGAACAATTAAAAATGGGAAAACAAGAAAAGAAAATTGTATGTTGGATTTGCGGAAAGCCGGGTCACATAAAATCAAACTGTTGGCGTAATCCGTCCAAATTACGTCGGGATGAATTTCAAGAAAAGAAGGGAAACTAAGAAAAGTTAGTATTACGGGGCAAATACTGACTGATTATTTTGGTAGCCCCAGGAACATCCAGATATCCGGAATTAAACAAAATGTCGATAGTTTAATGGCGGATGGATTTATAAATAATATAGCTCGTCAACTGACAATAGATACTGGTGCAAATGCTTCTATTATTAGATCAGACTATTTACAAAATGCTTATGTTACACCCGTTTTTAGAAAATGTAACATTCAAACAGCCACAGGTGAGTAATCTCCCATCAAAGGAACATCGTATGTAAATATCAAAATTGGAAATTCACTATTTAGGCATAAAGTACTAGTGGGCTGACATTGTTGACGAATTTATTCTTGGCATAGAGTTTATAAATTATTATGGATTAGTCTTGGATTTGAAAGAAAAAACTTTAAAAATTGGTAAGGAGGAAATTATTCTTCATCTACCAAATATTAAAATGAAATCTTTAAAATTGATACTATCGAATGAGGAATCTATACCTGCGTATACCGAACGCATTTTGATGACAACAGTAAAGAATAAGAGTGAAAGTTTTCGCATGGGAATCGTAGAAGCGAACTACGAACATCCATTGAAACCTGGATTAATTTTAGCAAAAACACTTGTAAATATTAGTGAGTCAATCCCTGTTCGCATTTTGAATACAAATAACTGCACTACAGTTTTACGAAAAGGAACAAATATAGGAAAATGTGAACCTGTAAAATGGATCAGTTGTGAAATTCTGAACACGGAGAAAGAAAATGTGACATTGCCAGTAATTTTGGACGGTATGATTATGGACGCTTCCAAGAATTTAAACAGAGATCAAGTTAAAAATGTGAGACAACTAATTACGAAATATCAGGATATATTTTCTCTTTCAAAATCTGATTATGGACGTACCAATTTAGTAAAATATAAGATAAATACGGAAAATTCTACACCTATTCGACAACCAGCAAGAAGACTTCCATTAGCAAAGAGAGAAGAGGCTGAAACAATAATTAAAGAAATATACGAAGATGGTGTTATTGAGCCATCATCAAGTCCTTGGGCATCTCATGTAGTTCTCGTTGCGAAGAAGGACGGAAGTACAAGGTTTTGTATTGATTACAGGAAGCTGAATAATATTACAAAAAAAGACAGTTATCCACTTCCGCGTATAGACGATACTTTGGATACTTTAGCTGGTGCACAATGGTTTTCAGCATTGGATTTAAAAAGTGGTTATTGGCAGATAGAAATGGCTGAAGAGGACAAAGAAAAAACTGCTTTTACTACAGGAAATGGATTAAGGCAATTTAAAGTAATGCCATTTGGATTATGCAATGCACCTGCCACCTTTGAAAGACTAATGGAACTAATTCTTCGTGGACTGTCATGGGAATGTTGCCTTATATATTTAGACGACATTATAGTTATTGGTAAAAATTTTCAAGAACATTTACATAATCTTTCGAAAGTTTTTCAACGTTTTAGAGAAGTCAATGTAAAATTTAATCCGAAGAAATGCTGCATCTTTAAAAAGGTAGTACATTACCTCGGTCATGTAGTATCTGCGGATGGTATATCTACAGATCCAAGTAAAATATGTGCGGTAGAAACTTGGCCATGTCCTCAAAATAAGATGAAGTTCGAAGTTTCATTGGACTCTGTACGTATTACCGTCGCTTTGTCAAAAGTTTTTCTGAAATTGCCAAACCTCTGCATCAGTTAACAGAAGCAGCTCGACCGTTTATATGGAATGAAGAATGTGAAAAATCCTTCAATTACTTAAAAAAATGTCTATGCAGTTCTCCTATTTTGGCATACCCGAAAACAGATGGTAAATTTATTGTAGATACAGATGCATGTGGTACTGGTATCGGAGGTGTACTATCTCAGATACATGAGGGAGAAGAAAGAGTAATTGGTTATTTTAGTAAAGTACTTTCAAAATCAGAACAAAATTATTGGGTGACAAGAAAGGAGCTTTTAGCAGTTGTAAAAACATTGATACATTTTCACAAATACTTATATGGAAGAAAATTCTTGCTTCGCACAGACCATGCTGCACTGCAGTGGTTGTTGAATTTCAAGAATCCAGAGGGTCAAGTAGCTAGATGGATAGAGATTCTTCAACAACACAACTTCGAAACAGAACATCGTCGGGGAAATATTCATAAGAATGCTGATGCCCTATCCAGGCGACCTTGCTCTACGGATTGCAAACACTGCTACCAAAAAGAAATGAATGATTTAATAAGTATAAACCAAATTTCTCTCTCCAATCTAGAATGGGAAAATGAACAATTGGCAGAAGAACAGTCGAAAGATATGGATATAAAACAAATCATAGAATGGAAGAAGAAAAATCAACGACCAACATGGGCAGATATAGCTGATAACAGCCCTATATTTAAAAGTTTTTGGGCACAGTGGGACTCGTTAGTTTTAGATGAAGGTATTCTCAAACGAAAATGGGAATCTGTTAATGGAAAATCGGGTTGGTTCCAAATTGTAATTCCAAGAAGCTATGTTCCACAAATATTACAAGAGATGCATGATGGAAAATCAGGCGGACATTTAGATGTTAATAAAACACTAGAGAAAATTAGAAGAAAATTTTACTGGGTGAATTATCGGTCGGACATCGAAAACTGGTGTAAAAGATGTACCGTATGCGTTTCTGTACAGGGACCAAAGCAGAAATCGCGGGGAAAAATGAAACAGTACAACGTAGGTGCACCATTCGAACGAGTAGTAGGGCCATTTCCAGAAACAAATCGAAAAAATAAATACATTTTAATAGTGATGAATTATTTTAGTAAATGGCCAGAAGCCTATGCCATCCGAAATCAAGAACCATCCACTGTTGCTGAAATATTAATCGAAAATTTAATTTGTAGATATGGAATTCCTTTAGAAATACATACTGACCAAGGGCGAAATTTTGAATCAAAATTGTTTCAAGAATTATGCGAACATTTAGCCATACACAAAACTAGAACAACACCACTGCATCCGCAATCGGATGGGATGGTGGAAAGATTTAATCAAACCCTGGAAAAACATTTAGCTAAAATGGTATCTGCGAATCAACGTGATTGGGATCAACATCTCCCTTTATTCTTAATAGCATATAGATCTGCAATACACGACACCACCGGACATACTCCAGCAAAAGTTCTTTTCGGCCGAGAATTAAATCTGCCATGCGATATTAAATTTGGTAAACTTGATATGCGAAATAAAACTAAGGACGAGTTTGTGACAGATTTAGAAGAAAGAATGAAGAATATTCATGACATGGTACGCAATAATATACGACTTGCAAGTGATAGAATGAAGGCAAGATACGATTTAAGGGCTAATTCTGCTGGATTTAAAGAAGGTGATTTAGTTTGGATGTACAATCCTCATCGCTCCCGTGGATTAAATCCAAAACTACAATCATCCTGGGATGGACCATATAAAATAATAAAAAGAATTAATGATGTAGTATATCGCATCCAAAAATTGTCGAAAGGGAAATACAAAGTTGTGCATTTGGATAGACTAGCGCCCTATGCGGGGATCTAATGAATCTGTTCGGGACGAACAGAATAAGGAAGGGGGTAATGTTATGGAAACGGCATCAGTAGTATAGCAATGAGATAGCGGGACCAATTTCAAGATGGCGGCTGCTTCAGAGAACAAGATGGCAGCAGCCACATGATGGCGGATGGTTAGGTCATTGCACTCGCACACCTGGGGATAAGTCAGCTGGGGTCAATGCACACCTGGGGTTAGGTCAATGCACTCACACACCTGGGGATGAGTCACCTGGGGTCAATGCACACCTGGGGTTAGGTCATGGCACTCGCACACCTGGGGATGAGTCACGTGTGCAGGTTAGTGCTCTGGTATTTCGCGACATGTGCATTTCTTAGGGCAATACAATTATGTTTGAACACCTGCGGGTGATGATGAGTCACCACGCGTGCAGGTGAACACCTGACTTATTCTTCATATGACGTCATCGAACAAGTTTGAACCTGATCGTACACACATTTGTTTACACATTGAAAATACCTATAATACCACATTTTAAAGATGTCACCCCTTTGACAATATTTTTTGCAAATTAAGTAGTAATATCCCGACACGTGTAAGATGTGAGTGATCCTGCAGAAGTGACGTCATCGGACAAGTTCCAACACACAACTTTATCTTAAGTAGGTTCTGACCCCCTCCACCTTTCTTGATTAAGCTATCCTCCAGATTACTTAAATAAGTGTATTGTTACTGCAGTGCACACTAAACTCCAATATTGCGTGCTGTTAACATAACAACAGGAACCTCTGATCACAATGTCTTTCAAGTTAAGTGAAGCAGAAAGAAAAAATTTGGAATTTACCATAAATAAAATACTTTTTTTCAAAAAATATAATGAACTTATGAAAAATAACAAAATTAAATATAATAAAATAAACAAAAAACTACGTCTTCATTTACTGATGTAGTTGAAGAGCCCAATGAACTGTAAAAGTTGCAAATTTAGATTTAGCCTGCGTTAACCGGCATATGTGGTTGAAAATTCGTGACAAACTGTATTATGCACTTCAATACATTTACGCTCATTAGGGAGTTGCGATTTATTTATATAATTTGTGAGTTTTAAAACAAACATTCCAAAAGATCTGCAGCTTCACAAATGCTTGGATAGGGTTGGAGTGGGGGGAAATTTTTATGGTATAAAAGCAATGAAATTAGACATTGTTAGTCAGTTCAGATTAAACTACTCAAGGAGTAAAAACTACACAGCATGTCTGTTCTCGATATATTGAATGAAGTTGCTCAAGTGAAAGAGCCCATATCCCTGAATGAGCTGAAGAAAGGGAAAAAATATAAAGTTATGAATATTCGACGAATGAGTACAACCTACGGCGAGAAAGTAGTCCTCGAATTTGAAAGCAACATTTTATTCTT
Organism: Harpalus rufipes; assembly: GCA_951394225.1. Taxonomy (NCBI): domain Eukaryota; kingdom Metazoa; phylum Arthropoda; class Insecta; order Coleoptera; family Carabidae; genus Harpalus; species Harpalus rufipes. The sequence goes on along the minus strand of OX596278.1, from coordinate 33,673,961 downwards.
GGGGGCACGGTTTAATCAGCTAACCAATGAGAACATAGAAGAGGGTATCCACAAGCCAAAGCAGGGAAATTGTACGTGGTTTCCAAGGAAAAAATCGGAAAAGTGGTGGATTTACAATTTGGTTCTCTATAATCGGCAGTAGCAACTACAAAGCGGTGAAATTGGAATATGGTTTATCGGAAAGTGAATTATAGAAACAATTTAATAGATGATATAAATAAACATTTAATAAAACTTAAACGTTTGAAACAAGATATTCATAATTACTATGTTTTGAAAAGTATAATTAAAAATATTAAACAGTTAAATATAAGCCATGAAACATGAAAGTACAGTTCAAGGAAACCGTCAAAGTGCACTACATGTTTGTGTGGACATTCGCTTACAAAACAGCGAGACAGAGCCCATGGACACAGATAGCTGTTGATAGGGCACACTTTAAATATAAGATTGATAATTTCTATGAACCATTGTTAACACCTATATTAAGAAATAAAATAAACCATGTTCATGTATAGAAAATAAGTATTATATAACAATTTGTAACTATTATTACCGATAATAAAATAATAAAACTGCATTGTTCTTTTAATTATTTGCTTACCTACCTATTTGTTTTGATCCTAAGAAAAATTGCTGATAGGAGACGGTAAGTATATGTGGTTGCATAAGAAATAAAACAAGACATATTTTAAATTGAAATTTATTTTTAATCTTATTTCATTACAATCATATTACATAAAATTATTTATTACATTCAATACAATACTTTTTAATGGGGTATACATTCCCGACTTGGTCACCATTGGTATCATCAGCAATTAGAGGGTGATCAGTGCAGTGCCTATAATTCTGGAATTCCTTGTCATTCTGCCATGCCTTGGGGAATTTGCTCCACTGACTGTCAATCTGGCGTCCAGCGAATGCCATAATAAATTCCATGGGTAAACAGCATATTTCTTCTTCTAACATAAAGTGCAAAATTCCACAATCATTAAACTTTTTAAATGATGCCAATGAATTAAAACGCTGCTTGTACCAGTCGTTCAATAAGTAAACATGTCTTAATGCACAGTATTGCGAATAATTACACAAATTTAATTCAAAAGATTCATGTAATTTTTTTAATGAAGGGCAACCGAAACATTCAATATTAATAATTTTTAATTTATGCAAACCTAAGATATCATTCAACCATTTTATTTTCTCATGTCCTTTAACATAAATTTTGTAGGCACCACTAAACATGTCACGGACAGTATTCATTAAAAGACTGTAATTTATATCGCCCGAAATCCATTCTAAATGATGATATTTATTCGATAGCCACCGCACATTTTTTTGACTTCTAGTATTCAAATCAGAGAAAGAATAAGGAGGTAAAAATAATTTAAAGTCATATGAATTCGTATCAATATTTAAAACAGAAATTTCTTTACAAATAAAAGTAATATTATCAGCGGAATCAAATATTTGAAATACCTGCAAATCCGCTATAAAAACAGACATATATATACTGTTTAACGTTCAGAAATCAAATGACTGTATAAAATCTTATACAAGAGTTATATTCATTAGTGATATATACTTTTACTTGATAGGTGAATATAAGCCCCTCCCTCTTTGAATTATCATTCAACATTAGTTTTACTTATCCAGCTATTATATTTATTATCGAATCCAAGCCATTTAACATAAACCATATCACCCTTCTTTTTTAAAACTTTTTCAACAAGATATACATTAGGATACTTTACTTTCTGCATTTCATGTTCATAAAATCCTCCTTTTATAACTTGCCCAGACTGATCTTTAAGAATATAAGTAATTGGATTTGTTAATTGAACCAAATGTATAGTAAATATTTCATTAGACCAATTGGGAGTATAACCTTTTACAAAAGCCCCTCTATATTTGCTTATTCGCACAAAGTCACCTACATTAAATTTTGCTTTCCCAACCATTTTAATATTACTGTAAACACTGTCAAGAAGTAATTTCTCATTCTTTTTACTAACTTCTATAGGTTTCATATTAATAGTTCTGTGTTTTGTATTGTTATACTTTTCCGTAAGTTTTGGTAATAAACTCAACCACCTGTATGTACCCTGTAAACTAAATTCTTTCCACATCATTAATTTTAAAGTACGATTAACACGCTCAACGACCGATGCTTTTTTAGTATTATAACTTGAATAATGATTAATATTATATTTATTCATTAAATTTTGAAAATTTGGATTATAAAATTCTTTTCCCAGATCAGTTTGTAAATTTTGAGGAATTCGATTACTACTAAGCAACATACTTTTCATAGCTGCTGAAATTTCTGAACCTGTTTTGTTTTTAACAGGCTTGGTCCACAAATATTTGGAAAATACATCAATTATAACTAAAATGTAGCGATAACCTTTATTTACTCTAGCATAGGGAATCATTTCAACCAAATCAGCCTGGAATAAGTCATCTATTCCTTTTGTAATTACATGCCTTCTGTGAAAGTTCACGCGAGCAGGTCTATGCAATTCATCTACAATTTCTCGCTTAATTTTCGACATAGTACACTGAAGTTTCAAGTAAAATTTCCATATATAATTGTTGAAAATTAACACTTAATGGGCCAGAATATATTTGTAATTCATCCCCTTTAACAATGTTTTTATTAGTTAAAGCAAATATGGGTTTCGATTTATTGAAACTGTAATTCAAAACTCCATTATCATTACTTAATCTGACTTCTAAAATTTTACCACTGTAAGGAAAAATATAAGAATCTGAGTTATTTGTAGAGTATATATTATTTTTAAATTGTAAATGTGAATTAATATGGGCAATAAATTTCAAATTTTGCTTTATTTTTAATAATTCGGATGAGATAAATTTCTCAACTTTATTTATTTTACGGTGAAGCTCCAAATTTACTGTTATATCTTTTATATGTTTTTTAACCTTATGATGCTGAATGTGACGACCGAACTTGTCAAGAGTCATTATTAGAATGATGCTATTCTATAACACCCGCTTCTTTTAACTCCTCGATTATTGATATAATTTCATTATTGTGACCTGTATGACCGACATCACGTGATGCAATTAAAAGACGCAGTCGATCAACCAATTCATTTACATTATCCCAGTACACATACTCTACTGGATTTTTAGTTAATTTTTTTAAATAATTTCCACCGGACTTGGAACTTGTTTTTTTAGATATCGAATGTATCTTTTTTAAAGCTGGACTTCCACTCGAGGTAGAACTTGGTCTTTTATAAATTAAACTTGCTTTTTTATTTCCTCTGAGGGTCTAACATTGGGGCAATAATGGAAGTATATTTCTGAGATCTTGTTCCTGAAAATTGTTCGCTGTCACTATAATTTCGACGGGCAGCGTTCGTTCTTTTTACAATATCAGTATAATTTTTACGATCGGCCTCAGTATATCCCAATGATTGTTTTTTAAATAATAGTTCATATAAACCCGGTGTGCCAAGATACTTTAGATTTTGTACAACTATATCTTTACCCGCAATTTTTAACTCGGAATCACCTATAAAAATTTTATCAGTATCCACATCATGACGCACGCCATATTTAAAATCAAATGAATCTTTGTCATCTGTTACCATCTCTTCAACGTATTGTCGAGGTAATGGATCATACTGGTCTAAATAATCCCTGAATGAGGGCTCCTGAGTTAAATTCAAAATATCCTCTCTAGTTATTGATGGACGGCCTTCAATCATGGATGATTGATTTTTCAATAAATACGTCATCGTTATCACCATCTTCATTTATTGATTCTGCCACTACACTTGTTTCTAAAAATTTAGGGCCTAATAAAGTTTCATTTTTCTTAGATATTTCCTCATCCTCTACTTCTCCTTTCGGTTCACTTTTAACTTCTTCTTTTATATTGGCCATTGGTAAATTAACTGCAATATCTTTCAAAGATTTAATTATTGGCTTATACTGCGTTTCTAATTCAATTTTTCTACGTAATGCACCAAGCCTAAGGTTTTTAAGCTTCTGCTTAATAATATTACGAGTATTAATTATATCTTTTGTTAATTTTTCATTCATTTTTTAATTTGTGTACAATAATATTAAAACCAATAAACCAGCTTTAAACAGATATTAGCAGAAGCAATAGGTGAAACAGGTTCAAGGTCACAGACCAGCTCCGGAACAGGTGTTTAAATTAACAGAACTGTTACTAGTAGAAACAGGTAAAAAACAGATCTGTACGATAATCAAACAGGTTCAAGACCTGGTAACCAGCTCATAACCAGATAAAAAACAGATCTGTATGATAATCAAACATGTTCAAGACCTGGTAACCAGCTCATAACCAGATAAAAAACAGATCTGATAGCTGTATAAACAACTCGAAAACAGATATGACTTAAATTCAATCTGTTGCTGTTTATTTAACCTGTTCTAGATGTTTACTGCACTACAGCTAACCAGCAACTGGAGTCTCTTAGCTCCCGGCACTGTTATTTATTATAATATATTTATCAAAACCTGTACGGTAACGCCCCCTATTTAAGTCACTTTCTTTATCAATAACCACAAACCCGTATTTATTACTCCAGCAAAAAGAACATAGGTCCTTAAACTTCTCATATGGCATATCTGTATTCACGTGATCAGCATATACATGCTTTAAATTCATATCATCTTGTTTAAATAATATTAATAGGTTAACATTATCCCGTATAAGATGTTTGGGGATTCTGGTATAAGTCTGACATAAATAAAAACAATCTATAGCTTTATGGCGACCCATGCAAAAATATTCTCTAATTACATCCTGTTTGTCACATGCTACATCATCAAATATAAACACAGAATTGCATTGCGCATTACATGGCTTCTCAATACCCACGTTTTCATTATATGCAAAGTAACCTATTCCTTCAATGGGTTCTAGTAACATGTTTAAATACTGATATTTAGGCTGGAATAATGATTTTGAATAAATATAGACACCGTGATGACTTCCCCTCTAAAATTAACTAATTTTCCGTTTTGATCTGCTATTTTAAGGGTTAAGGAAGTTATGACTCGCGTGTTGATTGGTAGATAAATTATTTGATTTGGAGCCTCTATAATTTTGAATCCTGGCGGGATGCGTGGGAAAAATTCATGAATTATGTGCACATTTTTACTATTTGAATAAGAATTTGTAGTTATGCTACACTCAATACATATTGCATTTACTTTAATTATAGAAACAGGGTTATCTGATTCATGTGATTTATTAGCTTCTAATTTACGTGGCTTAAACCCAAGAATATCACCGATTGACTCGTTTGATGTAAAATTTATTTCCTTATTGCTTTTAACTTCACACTTAAGAGTATTATTATTTGCTACAATATTTAATTCAGTACCCGCATCTAACTTCTTTTGTAAGAATTTATTTATGTCATCTATTTCGTAAGAACCTTCTGGAATAGTAATTACATCACTACCAATATAAAATTTATTATTTTGATTATCAATATTCGGTATCGCATTATATACCCATGCAAAAATATTCTCTAATTACATCCTGTTTGTCACATGCTACATCATCAAATATAAACACAGAATTGCATTGCGCATTACATGGCTTCTCAATACCCACGTTTTCATTATATGCAAAGTAACCTATTCCTTCAATGGGTTCTAGTAACATGTTTAAATACTGATATTTAGGCTGGAATAATGATTTTGAATGAATATAGACATTCGAAAAACATAGACCATTTTCGTGCTCGAGAAGTGCAATCATAACATTTGTTTTACCGCAACCGGATGGACCTGCTATGATACATCTTACTATATCCGGTAATAACTTACTATGACGCAGCTCACTGCTAGCATTATTAAAATCATAATTCTTAACCTCAAGGCCATAACTTTGCTTTACAGTCTGCATTTTAAATATAAGAACGCGAACGTTACTCCAGCACAGTTCGTCACTGACTGCTGAAGAGGTAAGACGTGCGCTCCTTAAATAGCCATGATGAGAGTGAAAAAGAAATCTGACGGAAGTTTGTCGTTCCGCAACGTAGTCAATCGCGCGCGGAATGCAATAAAGAAAAATAGTAGTAGTTCTGATTTAAATAAATCTGCAAGAATCGCTTTACGAACGGTTAAGAGAATAAAACGAAATATTAAAAATCCAAGAGTTATGTCTGTACCAAAAACCGGGGGATTTCTTCCATTAATTCCAATTTTCGCCGGCTTGAGCGCTCTAGGCGCACTTGGGGGTGGTGCTGCAGGTATCGCCAAGGCTGTCCACGATGCAAAAGCTGCTACCGAGCAATTGAAAGAAGCTCAGCGTCATAATAAGATGATGGAATCCATCGCCATGGGAAAGGGTCTTTACCTCAAGCCATATCGGAAGGGACTAGGACTGTATTTAAAAAACTCCCAATAGAATTGCCATCGAGGGCATTAACTAATTTTGATCTTCGGAAATATGCAAAACAACTGAAAATTCCATTTTTTAGAGGGGTATTCATGCGTAATAATTTACCTAAACATGTAAATCGGAACGAATGCGCCATTATTAATTTGGATAATAGTGACGGACCTGGTTCACACTGGGTTGCTTATAAAAAACGTAATAATTTAGTTATATATTTTGACAGTTATGGAAACCTAGCGCCACCAAAAGAACTAGTTAGTTATTTTGGAAACAGATGTTCAATACACTACAATTACAGTAGGTACCAACCTAATAACAGTGTAAAATGCGGCCACTTGTGCTTAGCGCTTAGCATTTCTATATGAACAAGTCTTAATACGCTTCAGTACTAATTGAGCCGTCATGTCATACACATTTACTCTTTTCAGTACTAATTCAGTTATAACTCAAAATTTTCACCCACCGATTATACTCGATGAGGATTCGGAATATGCACTCGGGTTAATAAATTTTGGAGTATATAATGCGATACCGAATATTGATAATCAAAATAATAAATTTTATATTGGTAGTGATGTAATTACTATTCCAGAAGGTTCTTACGAAATAGATGACATAAATAAATTCTTACAAAAGAAGTTAGATGCGGGTACTGAATTAAATATTGTAGCAAATAATAATACTCTTAAGTGTGAAGTTAAAAGCAATAAGGAAATAAATTTTACATCAAACGAGTCAATCGGTGATATTCTTGGGTTTAAGCCACGTAAATTAGAAGCTAATAAATCACATGAATCAGATAACCCTGTTTCTATAATTAAAGTAAATGCAATATGTATTGAGTGTAGCATAACTACAAATTCTTATTCAAATAGTAAAAATGTGCACATAATTCATGAATTTTTCCCACGCATCCCGCCAGGATTCAAAATTATAGAGGCTCCAAATCAAATAATTTATCTACCAATCAACACGCGAGTCATAACTTCCTTAACCCTTAAAATAGCAGATCAAAACGGAAAATTAGTTAATTTTAGAGGGGAAGTCATCACGGTGTCTATATTTATTCAAAATCATTATTCCAGCCTAAATATCAGTATTTAAACATGTTACTAGAACCCATTGAAGGAATAGGTTACTTTGCATATAATGAAAACGTGGGTATTGAGAAGCCATGTAATGCGCAATGCAATTCTGTGTTTATATTTGATGATGTAGCATGTGACAAACAGGATGTAATTAGAGAATATTTTTGCATGGGTCGCCATAAAGCTATAGATTGTTTTTATTTATGTCAGACTTATACCAGAATCCCCAAACATCTTATACGGGATAATGTTAACCTATTAATATTATTTAAACAAGATGATATGAATTTAAAGCATGTATATGCTGATCACGTGAATACAGATATGCCATATGAGAAGTTTAAGGACCTATGTTCTTTTTGCTGGAGTAATAAATACGGGTTTGTGGTTATTGATAAAGAAAGTGACTTAAATAGGGGGCGTTACCGTACAGGTTTTGATAAATATATTATAATAAATAACAGTGCCGGGAGCTAAGAGACTCCAGTTGCTGGTTAGCTGTAGTGCAGTAAACATCTAGAACAGGTTAAATAAACAGCAACAGATTGAATTTAAGTCATATCTGTTTTCGAGTTGTTTATACAGCTATCAGATCTGTTTTTTATCTGGTTATGAGCTGGTTACCAGGTCTTGAACATGTTTGATTATCATACAGATCTGTTTTTTATCTGGTTATGAGCTGGTTACCAGGTCTTGAACCTGTTTGATTATCGTACAGATCTGTTTTTTACCTGTTTCTACTAGTAACAGTTCTGTTAATTTAAACACCTGTTCCGGAGCTGGTCTGTGACCTTGAACCTGTTTCACCTATTGCTTCTGCTAATATCTGTTTAAAGCTGGTTTATTGGTTTTAATATTATTGTACACAAATTAAAAAATGAATGAAAAATTAACAAAAGATATAATTAATACTCGTAATATTATTAAGCAGAAGCTTAAAAACCTTAGGCTTGGTGCATTACGTAGAAAAATTGAATTAGAAACGCAGTATAAGCCAATAATTAAATCTTTGAAAGATATTGCAGTTAATTTACCAATGGCCAATATAAAAGAAGAAGTTAAAAGTGAACCGAAAGGAGAAGTAGAGGATGAGGAAATATCTAAGAAAAATGAAACTTTATTAGGCCCTAAATTTTTAGAAACAAGTGTAGTGGCAGAATCAATAAATGAAGATGGTGATAACGATGACGTATTTATTGAAAAATCAATCATCCATGATTGAAGGCCGTCCATCAATAACTAGAGAGGATATTTTGAATTTAACTCAGGAGCCCTCATTCAGGGATTATTTAGACCAGTATGATCCATTACCTCGACAATACGTTGAAGAGATGGTAACAGATGACAAAGATTCATTTGATTTTAAATATGGCGTGCGTCATGATGTGGATACTGATAAAAATTTTATAGGTGATTCCGAGTTAAAAATTGCGGGTAAAGATATAGTTGTACAAAATCTAAAGTATCTTGGCACACCGGGTTTATATGAACTATTATTTAAAAAACAATCATTGGGATATACTGAGGCCGATCGTAAAAATTATACTGATATTGTAAAAAGAACGAACGCTGCCCGTCGAAATTATAGTGACAGCGAACAATTTTCAGGAACAAGATCTCAGAAATATACTTCCATTATTGCCCCAATGTTAGACCCTCAGAGGAAATAAAAAAGCAAGTTTAATTTATAAAAGACCAAGTTCTACCTCGAGTGGAAGTCCAGCTTTAAAAAAGATACATTCGATATCTAAAAAAACAAGTTCCAAGTCCGGTGGAAATTATTTAAAAAAATTAACTAAAAATCCAGTAGAGTATGTGTACTGGGATAATGTAAATGAATTGGTTGATCGACTGCGTCTTTTAATTGCATCACGTGATGTCGGTCATACAGGTCACAATAATGAAATTATATCAATAATCGAGGAGTTAAAAGAAGCGGGTGTTATAGAATAGCATCATTCTAATAATGACTCTTGACAAGTTCGGTCGTCACATTCAGCATCATAAGGTTAAAAAACATATAAAAGATATAACAGTAAATTTGGAGCTTCATCGTAAAATAAATAAAGTTGAGAAATTTATCTCATCCGAATTATTAAAAATAAAGCAAAATTTGAAATTTATTGCCCATATTAATTCACATTTACAATTTAAAAATAATATATACTCTACAAATAACTCAGATTCTTATATTTTTCCTTACAGTGGTAAAATTTTAGAAGTCAGATTAAGTAATGATAATGGAGTTTTGAATTACAGTTTCAATAAATCGAAACCCATATTTGCTTTAACTAATAAAAACATTGTTAAAGGGGATGAATTACAAATATATTCTGGCCCATTAAGTGTTAATTTTCAACAATTATATATGGAAATTTTACTTGAAACTTCAGTGTACTATGTCGAAAATTAAGCGAGAAATTGTAGATGAATTGCATAGACCTGCTCGCGTGAACTTTCACAGAAGGCATGTAATTACAAAAGGAATAGATGACTTATTCCAGGCTGATTTGGTTGAAATGATTCCCTATGCTAGAGTAAATAAAGGTTATCGCTACATTTTAGTTATAATTGATGTATTTTCCAAATATTTGTGGACCAAGCCTGTTAAAAACAAAACAGGTTCAGAAATTTCAGCAGCTATGAAAAGTATGTTGCTTAGTAGTAATCGAATTCCTCAAAATTTACAAACTGATCTGGGAAAAGAATTTTATAATCCAAATTTTCAAAATTTAATGAATAAATATAATATTAATCATTATTCAAGTTATAATACTAAAAAAGCATCGGTCGTTGAGCGTGTTAATCGTACTTTAAAATTAATGATGTGGAAAGAATTTAGTTTACAGGGTACATACAGGTGGTTGAGTTTATTACCAAAACTTACGGAAAAGTATAACAATACAAAACACAGAACTATTAATATGAAACCTATAGAAGTTAGTAAAAAGAATGAGAAATTACTTCTTGACAGTGTTTACAGTAATATTAAAATGGTTGGGAAAGCAAAATTTAATGTAGGTGACTTTGTGCGAATAAGCAAATATAGAGGGGCTTTTGTAAAAGGTTATACTCCCAATTGGTCTAATGAAATATTTACTATACATTTGGTTCAATTAACAAATCCAATTACTTATATTCTTAAAGATCAGTCTGGGCAAGTTATAAAAGGAGGATTTTATGAACATGAAATGCAGAAAGTAAAGTATCCTAATGTATATCTTGTTGAAAAAGTTTTAAAAAAGAAGGGTGATATGGTTTATGTTAAATGGCTTGGATTCGATAATAAATATAATAGCTGGATAAGTAAAACTAATGTTGAATGATAATTCAAAGAGGGAGGGGCTTATATTCACCTATCAAGTAAAAGTATATATCACTAATGAATATAACTCTTGTATAAGATTTTATACAGTCATTTGATTTCTGAACGTTAAACAGTATATATATGTCTGTTTTTATAGCGGATTTGCAGGTATTTCAAATATTTGATTCCGCTGATAATATTACTTTTATTTGTAAAGAAATTTCTGTTTTAAATATTGATACGAATTCATATGACTTTAAATTATTTTTACCTCCTTATTCTTTCTCTGATTTGAATACTAGAAGTCAAAAAAATGTGCGGTGGCTATCGAATAAATATCATCATTTAGAATGGATTTCGGGCGATATAAATTACAGTCTTTTAATGAATACTGTCCGTGACATGTTTAGTGGTGCCTACAAAATTTATGTTAAAGGACATGAGAAAATAAAATGGTTGAATGATATCTTAGGTTTGCATAAATTAAAAATTATTAATATTGAATGTTTCGGTTGCCCTTCATTAAAAAAATTACATGAATCTTTTGAATTAAATTTGTGTAATTATTCGCAATACTGTGCATTAAGACATGTTTACTTATTGAACGACTGGTACAAGCAGCGTTTTAATTCATTGGCATCATTTAAAAAGTTTAATGATTGTGGAATTTTGCACTTTATGTTAGAAGAAGAAATATGCTGTTTACCCATGGAATTTATTATGGCATTCGCTGGACGCCAGATTGACAGTCAGTGGAGCAAATTCCCCAAGGCATGGCAGAATGACAAGGAATTCCAGAATTATAGGCACTGCACTGATCACCCTCTAATTGCTGATGATACCAATGGTGACCAAGTCGGGAATGTATACCCCATTAAAAAGTATTGTATTGAATGTAATAAATAATTTTATGTAATATGATTGTAATGAAATAAGATTAAAAATAAATTTCAATTTAAAATATGTCTTGTTTTATTTCTTATGCAACCACATATACTTACCGTCTCCTATCAGCATTTTTTCTTAGGATCAAAACAAATAGGTAGGTAAGCAAATAATTAAAAGAACAATGCAGTTTTATTATTTTATTATCGGTAATAATAGTTACAAATTGTTATATAATACTTATTTTCTATACATGAACATGGTTTATTTTATTTCTTAATATAGGTGTTAACAATGGTTCATAGAAATTATCAATCTTATATTTAAAGTGTGCCCTATCAACAGCTATCTGTGTCCATGGGCTCTGTCTCGCTGTTTTGTAAGCGAATGTCCACACAAACATGTAGTGCACTTTGACGGTTTCCTTGAACTGTACTTTCATGTTTCATGGCTTATATTTAACTGTTTAATATTTTTAATTATACTTTTCAAAACATAGTAATTATGAATATCTTGTTTCAAACGTTTAAGTTTTATTAAATGTTTATTTATATCATCTATTAAATTGTTTCTATAATTCACTTTCCGATAAACCATATTCCAATTTCACCGCTTTGTAGTTGCTACTGCCGATTATAGAGAACCAAATTGTAAATCCACCACTTTTCCGATTTTTTCCTTGGAAACCACGTACAATTTCCCTGCTTTGGCTTGTGGATACCCTCTTCTATGTTCTCATTGGTTAGCTGATTAAACCGTGCCCCCAAGAATAAAATGTTGCTTTCAAATTCGAGGACTACTTTCTCGCCGTAGGTTGTACTCATTCGTCGAATATTCATAACTTTATATTTTTTCCCTTTCTTCAGCTCATTCAGGGATATGGGCTCTTTCACTTGAGCAACTTCATTCAATATATCGAGAACAGACATGCTGTGTAGTTTTTACTCCTTGAGTAGTTTAATCTGAACTGACTAACAATGTCTAATTTCATTGCTTTTATACCATAAAAATTTCCCCCCACTCCAACCCTATCCAAGCATTTGTGAAGCTGCAGATCTTTTGGAATGTTTGTTTTAAAACTCACAAATTATATAAATAAATCGCAACTCCCTAATGAGCGTAAATGTATTGAAGTGCATAATACAGTTTGTCACGAATTTTCAACCACATATGCCGGTTAACGCAGGCTAAATCTAAATTTGAAACTTTTAAAGTTCATTGGGCTCTTCAACTACATCAGTAAATGAAGACGTAGTTTTTTGTTTATTTTATTATATTTAATTTTGTTATTTTTCATAAGTTCATTATATTTTTTGAAAAAAAGTATTTTATTTATGGTAAATTCCAAATTTTTTCTTTCTGCTTCACTTAACTTGAAAGACATTGTGATCAGAGGTTCCTGTTGTTATGTTAACAGCACGCAATATTGGAGTTTAGTGTGCACTGCAGTAACAATACACTTATTTAAGTAATCTGGAGGATAGCTTAATCAAGAAAGGTGGAGGGGGTCAGAACCTACTTAAGATAAAGTTGTGTGTTGGAACTTGTCCGATGACGTCACTTCTGCAGGATCACTCACATCTTACACGTGTCGGGATATTACTACTTAATTTGCAAAAAATATTGTCAAAGGGGTGACATCTTTAAAATGTGGTATTATAGGTATTTTCAATGTGTAAACAAATGTGTGTACGATCAGGTTCAAACTTGTTCGATGATGTCATATGAAGAATAAGTCAGGTGTTCACCTGCACGCGTGGTGACTCATCATCACCCGCAGGTGTTCAAACATAATTGTATTGCCCTAAGAAATGCACATGTCGCGAAATACCAGAGCACTAACCTGCACACGTGACTCATCCCCAGGTGTGCGAGTGCCATGACCTAACCCCAGGTGTGCATTGACCCCAGGTGACTCATCCCCAGGTGTGTGAGTGCATTGACCTAACCCCAGGTGTGCATTGACCCCAGCTGACTTATCCCCAGGTGTGCGAGTGCAATGACCTAACCATCCGCCATCTTGTTCTCTGAAGCAGCCGCCATCTTGAAATTGGTCCCGCTTTCTCATTGCTATACTACTGGCATCCATAGAAACAAGATAGGAAATGGAGTCTATGGAAAAACAAAAGGATAGTAGGTGTCAGGATTTTGGATATGTTTGACGTTGACATAATTCTATATATATTTTGTGTAATTTTGAAGTTATATGGTTATATGTTATTATAAATAAAAGTTCTTGTTGTTAGTTGAATATATTATTAGTATTACCCACAATTCGTAACAATACTATAAATTAATAAGTCAAAATAGGTTTAATTTTGTTTTTATTTATAAGAAAAGAGAGCAAAATACAAATAAATTGATTATTACACATAAAACATAAAAAGAAAGTGAAAATTATGATACATATTTAAGGTAACAGGCACAATTCACTTATGAATTGTTTCTTTCTGACATCTACACCCGCACATTCACAGTGGCACCAAGATCGGCATTTCTGGCAGCAAATCCACGGTTCTTTAGAACGAGATCCCGAATAAAGACCGTTACAATATAGACAAGCTGCATCAGAGTCATCTTCTTTTTCATCCCATGGATCATTCGCGTCGTTTTCACTGCTCTCTTTTTCTTCTTCAATCACAATCTTTCTTTTTTACCTTCCTCGCCAATTTTTCCCTCTTTTTCTAAGCTTTTTCATCTACTTTTTCTTTTAGTTCTTGGATGTCAGGGGTGGCATTCAGGATGCCAATTTTACCAGGTTTTCGTGCTCTTTCAATGTTGAACAATAACTATGGCATCGTCGCCCCTAGACATTTATTAGTACATTCCGGTATAAAAGTAATAAGCTATAATACTAATTCTAAACTACAAATGGAAACTGCAAAACAAATTAATATATTTCTTTCTTAAAATTACAAAAGTAGTATTATACTGTTTCAAATTTTCATGCTTTTCACGTAAAATACCAGTTTAAAAAATATTTCTTTCGAATGTACGTCTGAAATTGCTTTAACCAAAGGTCACCTCTTATTCGCTAATACCAAGAGGGTGTTAACTTAACTGATACTCCATCTGAAACACTTGTACATGGTTGTCAAGTATAATTCTACCTATTTATCGTATCTTCAGATTATAATTTTCTAGAGGCAATAAAATTAAATCTGGGTGGTAAATAATTTTCTAATTTTTACATAAAATCCGTTAATTAGTTTACTATAACATACTAGTTTTTCGATTAAATGTCATAATGGATATAAAAGTTATAATTTAAAATGTTGTATTTATTTTGCCATTTCCTATTCTTCACGTGTTAAAAAGGCCAAATTTAATTACAAATATCTCAGGTACCGCGTGGTCAATTGTTTTCACACTTGGAGAGCATGTAGATTATACTTCAGTTGAGATGTACTTAAAATTTCAATAAATTCTGATATAATGGTTTTACGATATAACTACCTTAAGGCATTTCCTGGAGTTGCACTTTTTAAATATGCAGTTGTGAAAAGACCAGCTACTTGATAATGTGTCACAACTCTGCGTGGATTCTGCTTCAGCCATGTTTGAATCTCTTAATCATAATAAATTTGTAATGGTCCGAAGAATCCCACATAAGTGGTTGAAACGGTGCCTCTTGCATGCCTTCTTCCTGCCATTGCTGTCTCTTCTCTCTCTCTTTATTTCCAGAAATCCTGTAGTAACAAAAATATACCTACTTATATATTTATAAATAGTTACGGTATATTAAAATTTATATTATTAATACTACTGCTATGATGGCATACCTATGCCATCATGGGAAAATGTCACCAAGTTTATTAAATATTACTGCGCATGCTCTGTAGTAAATATAACCTTAAAATAAGTGTGGTAATAAATGCACAACATCTACTGCTTACATGCATTAAAATTTTATATCTATAATTTAGGTAGTTATATCGTGAAACCATTTTACCCAGAATCAATTCAAATTTACGTACATCTCAACTGAAATATAATCTACCTGCTCTCCAAGTTTTAAAACAATTGACCACGCGCTCCCTGAGATATTTGCAATTAAATTTGGCCTTTATAACACTTGAAGGATAGGAAATGGCAAAAAACACAACATTTTAAATTATGACTTTTATATCCATACCGACATTTAATCGAAAAACTAGTATGTTATAGAAAACTAATTAACGGATTTTATGTAAAAATTAGAAAATTATTGACCACCCAGATTTAATTTTATTGCCTCTAGAAAATTTTAATCTGAAGATATGATAAATAGGTAGAATTATACTTGACAACCATGGACATGTGTTTCAGATGAAGTATCAGTTAAGTTAACACCCGCTTGGTATTAGCGAATAAGAGGTGATCTTAGGCTAAAGGAATTTCAGACGTACATTCGAAAGAAATATTTTTGAAATTAGTATTTTACGTGAAAAGCATGAAATCTTTAAACAGTATAATACTACTTTTGTAATTTTAAGAAAGAAATATATTAATTTGTTTTGCAGTTTCCATTTGTAGTTCAGAATTAGTATCTGTAATTAATTACTTTGTAAAAAAAAAGTAATTGTACTCAATTATTTTTAAAAAATTGGTTTTTCAAATATTAATTACTATGTTGAAACAACAAGTAAGGGAATACTCGGGATTCGGGCGTAGCGTAGTTTATCTGCGTTGTGGGTGTAACAACAGGTTACAAATGCAACTTGTCATGCGCGTTGGGACGTACGACATACTTTGAACTTTTACTTAAATTATAATTCATTATTTTTTCTGAATCCTAATAGTAATAATATACTTTTCAAGGAATTTGCAATGTCTTAATATAGGGTTTCATATACGAGGGTCATTCAATAAGTAAAGAGACAAATGGCTATAGCTCAAAAACGGTTTATTTCAATCTTTCAAAATTAAGGCTATTTTTCAACATAATCACTCCCCACAGTTATGCACTTGTCCCATCTTTCTTGCAGCTTCCTAATTCCCTTGGCGAAGAATTCTTTGAATTTACCCCGAAGCCACTTTTGCACCGCTTCCTTAACTTCCTCATTGTTAGCAAATCTTTTTCCACGTAGGGTGTCTTTGAGTGGTCCAAACAGGTAAAAATCAGATGGGGCGAGGTTGGGACTGTAGGCAGGATGAGGTAATACCTCCCAACCCAATTCTTGAAGCTTATCACGGGTCAGCTGGGCTGTATGAGGGCGGGCGTTATCGTGCTGAAGAATGACTCCTTTTGACAAAAGTCCACGGCGTTTGCTCCTGATAACTGGTCTAACTTTGTGTTCTAGCATCTCAGAGTAGTATTGACTATTGATAGTTCGCTGATCTTCAAGGAAATCGCAATAGACCAGAAACTTCCACTGGACGTCCACATCGGGGTTCATCACCTACACTTGTTCGGCCGCTTTTAAACCGATCAACCCACTTGTAAAAATTCGCACGGTTCATACAACTTTTACCGTACTGTATTAACATTCTAGAAAAAATTTCACTTGATTTTACACCTTCTGCGACTAAAAATCTATTGATTGAGCGGTGCTCTTCTAAGGTGCAATCTTCTAGTGGACTTTCCATGGTGAACTGAAAATTTTGAGGTTATGTTGACATAAAATGATGAAACAGCTGATCAGAGCATATCCCAAGGTTGCCAACTAACACCCCTGAAAAGATTGTACACATTCATTGAATAGTTTTAAAATTATAGGATTTGTCTCTTTACTTATTGAATGACCCTCGTAAATCAGTATTTTTAATAATCATATACACATATATACAGGATGAGTCTGGGAAGGTGCCCACACTTTCAACATATTTATTACAAGTAATCTCGATTTTTTTCATATTTTTGATATACAAACTTTTACCTCGTTGAAAAGAGATAAAATGGCGGTTTATATTTTAGTAAAATAATTATAGGTTGCTATTTAAAAATAAAAGTTGACAGTCGTATCTTGTAACCGTGACTTTATAAAAAATATCTACATCTGCCATCAATTAGTATATTTAAATAAAAAATAATTTATTTTTTTTATCAGCAGGGTTCCTACAGCTTCTGCCGCATCCCGCATTTCGATCGCCACATATCTCTGTTTCGCCAGTCTTCTTCATCTATAGCTCGGTCAATCATATTTTGTTGGACTCCTTGTATCCACGATGTTGTGGGTCTTCCTCTTTTCCTTCTATTTGGTGGTGCATATTGCAGGGCTCTTTTTGGCCAACGGTCTTCTCCCATTCTCATCACGTGGCCATACCATATTAATTGTCTAGTTTCTATTCTTTCTGCACTTGTAAACACGCTTTTTGTCCGACGTCTGATTTCTTCATTTTTCACATGTTCTATTCTGGACAGTTTACATGCTCGTCTTTTACAAGCCATCTCTACTGTCTCAATCAACTTCTTGTCTTTGGCAGAAAGTTGCCAGCATTCAGCACCATACGTTAAAATTGGCTCTACAATCGCTGTGTAGATTGTCATTTTTGTTTTCAATTTTATCTGATTTGACCATAATACCGAGTTAAGAACTCTAATACTTTTTCGACCTTGTTGTACTCTGTTTTGTATGTCTTTTTTTGATGTTCCTTCTTTTGATATGATACTGCCTAGATATTTGTATTCCTCACATTTTTTAATGTTTTCATTTATTTGCTGTTCTGTATCTGACGTTCCTGTGTCATTCCCAACAACAAGGTATTCTGTCTTAGTTATATTCATGTTTAAGCCCCATTTTTTATATTCTTCTACTAGTTTTCTGAACATATAGTCCATATCGTCTTCATCATTTGCTATGATTATCTGATCATCGGCAAATAAAAGGGTCGTCAAGCAGTGATCATCCATTTCGATTCCCATCCTTGTCACTTTGCGTTTCCAATCGTTCAATGCTTCTTGAATGTATATTTTGAATAGGGTAGGCGATAAACTACAACCTTGTTTAAGACCCTTTGTAATCGAGAAAGGTTTCGAAATTGAATTTCCTATTTTAACTGCACTCTCGGCGTTTCGGTAAATATTCCATATGAAGCGAACATACGTCTTATTAAGGCCAATCTTTGTCAATATTTCAAAAAGCTTTTTTAATGGAACCGTGTCATACGCTTTTTCTAAATCTACAAATATGAGATGTGTGGGTAGATTTCTAGCTCTTCGTTTTTCTATTGTTTGTTGTAGTACAAAGATATTGTCAAGACATGATCTTCCGGCACGAAAACCACTTTGCTCTTCTATATCTTGAATTTCTGCTTCAATTCTTTTCTTTAGAATTCTGCCGTACAACCTCCCTAATGCACTAGTAACACTTATGCCTCTGTAATTATTGCACAATTTTTTGTTTCCTTTTTTATAAATTGAGCTGATGTAAGCTAAATTCCAGTCTTGTGTTATATCGTCTCCTTCTACCATGCATTTGTTAAACAATGTTGCTATAATCTCATGTAAAACGTCTGGCCCATATTTTACTAGTTCAATAGGGATGTTTCCAGGCCCCGCTGCTTTTCCATTCTTTGAGTGCCTCAAAGCCTCTTGAATTTCTTTCTTCGTTATTTTTTCCACATTTCTATTTTCCGGTATCTCCATATTTATGTCTTGTGTTTTGTACTCTTCTCTATCTTCGTTTAGTAGTAACTTATAATATTCTCTCCATTGGTTCATGTTTATTAGTTGAATATTATTTGATTATTTTCCTTCCGTTCTTAAATTTTTTATAGTTTTCCACGCTTCCGTCACTTTCGTACCACCCATACATCTTTCTAATTTTTCACATCTTTTCTCCCACATTTTATTTTTGCTTTTTATAACTTCTTGTTTTACTGTTCTGTTCCAATACGTGTAATCTTGTCTATCTTTAGCTTCATGTGTTTTTAACCATTTTTGGTATGCTCTTTTTTTGGTTTCTATTAGATTTTTTAACTTTTCTGATAGCCATTCTGGATCCTTTTCACGTATCTTTTCACTGTATCCTACAGATTCTCTTGCTGCTTCTTCTATACATCCTTTAATTTTTTTGGTATATCTCTTCAGCGTTAGCGTTTTCTATACAGATTTCATTTAGCTTATTTGATAGTCTCAGTTTATATAAGAATTTAACTGAATCATGTTCGAAACTTCCTAGGTTGTATTTTTTCATCACTTGTTGATTTTTATCTTCCGACTGTTCACCTAGTTCTTTTTTTTTAACGGTTTTCCTGTAATTAATTATTAATTTGGCTATTACTAAATGATGATCTGTTCCACACTCCGGTCCACGATATGCCCTTACGTCTGTAGTCTTTAATTTTGAATTTTGTCGTTGAATGATGTAGTCAATTATTGAGCGCAGTCCTTTAGTTGGCTGTACCCACGTGTATTTATGGTTGTCTTTGTGCTGGAAGAATCCATTCATTATTTTTAGACTCATGCTTTCGCACAAACTCCTCAAATACATTCCATTTTCATTCAAAATCGGCTCGCCATATCTTCCTACCACAGGGTTATTCTGTTCTACTCCAACCCTGCCATTCAGGTCTCCTAAAATAACTACCTCCTTATTGTTTTTGATGTCTGAGAGTATATCAAACAGTTTTCCATAAAACTCTTCTTTTATCGTCTTATCTGCATCGTCACTAGGACCGTATACTCCAAGAATGATGATATTTTGGCCATTTTTGCATAATTCAAGTGTTATAATTTGTTCATCGACTTCTTCCCAGCTTCTTATGTTGTTTCTTAGGTCTTTATGAATTGCTATTGAAACGCCTCTTTTGGCTCTTGAGTCCTTACTAACACCACTGTAAATATGAATGTATTCTTCTATTTTTTCGTTTCCTTTTCCCTTCTTTTTTGTTTCTGTTAGAACACATATGTCGATTTTCATTGTTCTTAATTCTTTGAAGACTTCTGTTTGTTTCTTTCTGAGTCCCTGTATGTTCCAGGTAGCCATTCTTATAGTCCGTTTTCTTTGCGTTCTTCGTAATTTTCATCCGTCCTTCCGAGGCGAAGTATCGAAATTTTTAGCATTTCATTTTTTTTTTCCAAATGGCGAGTTGCTAGCCCGTCGATTTAACCCCCAACTTGGAGGACCGGTATCCAGAGGTTACGCAGCAATCTTGCTTTCGAGGACGTGGGAGTAGGATTTTCCGGTAGAGCTGACTCAGTTGTTCCGAGCATGTCTCATGACAAAAGCAGTAGGCATATTTTGGGTTTTAGTGGATATAACTACTTGGCATCATCATATCCCCCAAAGCCAATACCGGATTTAACTTCCATATAAAAATTTTACATGAGTATTTTTTTGTTATGGGAAGCTGGACATCTTCCCAGACAGCCTATATATATATATATATATATATATATATATATATATATATATATATATATATATATATATATTACGGAAATTCCAAACCACTTTAAAACATTTGCATCCCACTATATGAAGGGTCACTTTCGTGTCTCCCTGGGAGTGAGGCAGGTTTTCCTACCCTAAACATATATTGGTGCATCGACCTTTTAAAAAGGAAGAATTGTTCAACCTTCGAGTTGCATATAATTTCAATCCAAAAAGGTAGCTACGACTACGTCAAAATTTTACAGAGTCGGCAATTCTTTATAAATTTGTTTTATTACTCTTATTATTTTTATTTATGTTGTATTTCAAAATAAACAGTATAGTATTATTTTTTTGTTCTTTTTTATTAATGTAAGGTGAAAGATTTTTTTTAGTAAAGTAATTGAAAAAGTAATTAAAATGTCAATTACAATGCAAAAGTAATTGTTAATTTAATTACATTTTGTTAGGTATATTCCAATTTGCCGCGCTCCGCTACAATACAAATAGTTCCACGTCACCATGGATGGGGGAGCCACCATACGACGATCTCGCATTTTCACATACCAAATGTTTTCATGTTGTGTAATATAATATATAAATAAAGAATGTAAAAGTCGCCATCTTGTAAATGTTACAAAATATACATGTGCTTTACTGAATAAAGACCTGTGTTTAACTAGTAGTTTATTGTTTTGCAGAGTTATTTTACCCCGAATCCAAACAGGTTATGGGCCCAGGTTCGCGAGCTTAATTAAAATAACGTGAACTGTAAAACAAGTGTGTCAAAATCGCGCATAGTACATTTAGCGTTTTTGTGTGTCGCAAATAGTGAAAAAGAAATACGAACAACAAATAACGAAATGGCATCTATGAATTCTACTAGAATCGAAATGTTAACATGGGACAATTACGACACGTGGAAAATACAAGTTGAAGCACTTCTAATAAAGAACGACACATGGGGCTACGTGAACGGCGATATTCCAGAACCAAAGGTCACTGGAGAAGGAGCAGCGCATCACCCAAACAAAGCATGGTTGGCCGGAGATCGCAAAGCTAAGTCTGACTTAATATTATCTATTAGTCCTACTGAACTGAAACAATTACGTGGTTGCAGCACATCGAAAGCAGTTTGGGAAAAACTCGAATCTGTTTTCGCATCAAACGGTCCCGCCCGAAAAGCAACATTGCTAAAAAATTTGATGCTCCACAAAATGGCCGAAAACGATGACGTCAGAGAGCATTTGTCTAAATTCTTCGACACCGTAGACAAACTACAATCCATGGAAGTTGATATTAACGGCGATCTTCTCACCATCATGTTTCCGGTGCGATGTATGTTAAGCATCAAAACAAATCAATTTCCGATACGCAGAAAAATGTCACAAAAACACATCAGCGAGATGGAAATCAAACATACCGTCCGAAGTATAAATGCGGATATTGCAAGAAACCAGGCCACAAAGCAGCTGATTGTTTCATGAAAAGGAAGAATTTCAACCAAAATGCAAGTTATGTTGAAGAAAGCTACTATGTCAACGAAACAGCGAATTCAGCAACATTAACGACAAATAACGTCAGCGGAAACAGTTGGTGCTTAGACAGCGGATGCACATCTCACCTATGCAGTAACGAAGAACTGTTCATAAACAATAACGAAACGCAAAGCGGGTTGAAACTAGCTTGCGGGTCCACAATTTTAGTAAAATCCAAAGCCGATGTGCGAATAGAAGTTTCAGATGGTCACGTGAGTAAATCAATAAAACTCGAGAACACTCTACTTGTTCCACATTTAAATACAAATCTGATGTCTGTGGCTAAGATTGTAGCCAAGGAACACGAAGTATTGTTTACCAAAAATCGCGCCATAGTCAGAGACGCGCAAGGTACAGTCAAACTAATGGCTGAACGAAAAGGAGACTTATTCTTTCTAAACGGAGAAGTCCAACAAACCTGCGCTCTCGCAGACGACACTCGTGACGAAATAGACATCTGGCACGAACGTCTTTGTGGATGGTATGAAATTTAAACAAAATGGGAAACCTAGAACCTGTAAAACTTGCGCAGCGGGAAAAATTACGAGTACTCCATTTCCCACCCGTACTCAGAAAGCAACCGGCATCCTCGACGTGGTGCACAGCGATATTTGCGGCCCAATGAGGACAGAATCAAAGAGTGTTGCCCGATATTTCATCACATTCACCGATGAATACAGTCGATGGTGTGAAGTCTACTTCCTGCGAAGCAAGAATGAGGCTGTCGCAAAGTTCGCTGAGTATAAGCAATTTGCAGAAACACAAACAGGTCGAAAAATAAAGGCTCTACAATCCGACAACGGCACGGAATATTGCAACGACGAAATGGATCGCAGATTAACCGTACCTCACACCCCTCAACAGAATGGAATTTCTGAGAGAAAAAACCGTACCCTTGTAGAAGCCGCACGCTGCATGATGATCCAGTCGGGTCTCCCACCTTCCTTCTGGGCCGAAGCGATTGCGATCGCGAATTATATAAGAAACCGATGTCCGACCGAAATCCTAAACAACTCGACACCATATGAAAAATGGAGAGGTACGAAACCTAACATTAAACACCTAAAAAAATTCGGTTGCAGAGCATATATCTTGTCCAAAGAACCAAACAAGGGAAAGTTCGATGCCAGAGGCATCGAAGGAATCTTCGTCGGATACTCCGAGAATTCCAAGGCCTACCGTATCTGGGTCCCCGATGAACGCAGGATCCGAGTATCAAGAGATGTTAAATTCTTCGATGAATACCATTCCGAAGAAATGCCCGAAGATTTTGTAACAGATGACACCAAGTTCGTCGGCATTGCGGAACCACCAGAAGCAGAGATAGCTATAAATCAAAGCGCAACATCTGCAAACTCACAGCAAACTGAAGAAGTGATTGAATCTAGTTCAATCATGAAAAGAGGTCCGGGAAGACCGAAGAAAATCGTGACAGTTAGACGAGGTGGACCTGTCAAACAATACAACCTGGTAGAAGTGAAGGTCACCGAGGCACCCGACAAGCCTCAAGTTCATACTTCGACCGCAGTTCAAAATGAGATGTCTAGCAACATTTCTGAACCTGCACACGACGAAGACGATGATGAACCAACAGGATGTCGATCTGGCCATGTTCGCATCGGAAGTATCTTATTCCGAAGCTGTATCCGGTCGCAGCAGTCAAGAATGGAAAGAAGCCATTTTATCCGAAGTAAAATCTCTGATTATTAACGATACTTGGGAGATTGTGGAGAAATCGTCGGATGCCAAGGTCATCGGAAGCCGCATCGTACTCCGAAACAAATACACTGCCAACGAAGCCATTGAACGTAGAAAAGCACGAGTTGTAACTAGGGGATTTGTTCAACGTCCTGGAGTCGATTTCCACGACACTTTTGCACCTGTAGCCAGACTCAATTGTCTCAGAATGCTAGCAGCTCTATCAGCGGAGTCGAATATGGAGATATGTCAACTGGACATCACTACAGCATCCCTCAATGGAGACGTTGACACCGAGTTATACATGGAGCCGCCGAAGCTGTTGCAAGAGATGCTAAAGAAAATAATTCATGAAAATGAAGATAAAGTATTTACCAAAAGAGCTATCAAGATGCTATCCAATCTACGAGGAGAAAATAAGGTATGTCGATTCAAGAAGGCGCTATATGGTCTTCGACAGGCTGGAAGGCAATGGCATTCCAATCTAGATAGTGTTCTTAAAGAAATAGGACTATCACCTACAAATGCCGACCCCTGTATACATAGATCCTGGGAAACAAGTGTTCGTACTCGTATATGTAGATGACATACTCAACGCATCGAATGATAAAACCAAGGAAAATTCTAGACGAACTGTCAAAAAGATTCGCCGTAAGAGATCTAGGAATTGCTAAGTACTGTTTAGGTATAGAAATTCATCAAAACAGGGAGAGGGTTCAACTGTCACAAAGCGGATATATATCCGAAGTCCTGAAACGATTCGGGATGGAAAATTGTAAGGCTGCACGAACTCCCATTGCCAGTGGATCCAAACTATCTGAAAAGCTGGAGATAAATGACGATGAAGCAAACTATCCTTACCATGAATTAATATGTGCACTAATGTACCTCGCCATGGGCACCCGCCCAGATATTGCACACGCTGTCAACTCTCTAAGTCAATTTAACAATTGTCACGAAAGGCAACACTGGCTTGCTGCGAAAAGGGTCTTAAGGTACTTGAAGGGAACGATCAGCAAAGGCCTACAGTTCCAACGAACTTCCAAAAATTTAACGGGCTACGTAGATTCAGACTGGGCCAACTGCATTGTGGACAGAAGATCCTACACCGGATACGCCTTCATTCTCGCAGGGGGCGCCAGCTCCTGAGAATCAAGAAAACAGCGCGCGGTCGCCTTATCTTCAACCGAGGCGGAATATATGGCTATTACGAATTCTGCCAAGGAAGCCATTCATCTAATAGGATTCTTAAATGAATTGGGATTCAAGAGATTCTCAGAAGTCACCATTTACAATGATGATCAGGGCGCTGGGAACCTCGCAACAAATCCTATTCATCATTCTAGGTCTAAACACATAGACATAAGATACCACTTCATACGTGAAGTCCGAGGTGAAGTCTTAAGAAACAAATCTATGAAGTTAGAGTATTTGCCCACCGAGAACATGATTGCAGATATTTTAACTAAAGGGCTAACCGCAATTAAGAACGAAAAATGTTCCAAAGCTTTGGGCGTTATCGACATTGGACGCTGGGAGCGCTCGAATTGAGGGAGAGTGTTAGGTATTCGAATTTGCCGCGCTCCGCTACAATACAAATAGTTCCACGTCACCATGGATGGGGAAGCCACCATACGACGATCTCGCATTTTCACATACCAAATGTTTTCATGTTGTGTAATATAATACATAAACAAAGAATGTAAAAGTCGCCATCTTGTAAATGTTACAAAATATACATGTGCTTTACTGAATAAAGATCTGTGTTTAACAAGTAGTTTATTGTTTTGCAGAGTTATTTTACCCCGAATTCAAACACAGTTCTCTAACAGTAATTATTTTTAAATGTAATTTGAGTATATCTTGGTTAAAGTAAGTGTATTCAATTACTTTTTGAAAGTAATTTGCCCAGCTCTGCATTAATATAACTCCAACATTCACCTTAATTTGCGTTTGTTCACTGTTGGAATACAACGCATACATGAGGCGTGTACTTGTACCAGAACTATAGAGAAACGCATATTATGCAGTGCCGGATTACCCAATAGGCAGACTAGGCAATTGCCTATGGGCCCCGCGCTTTTTAGGGGCCGGCGCCCCGTTACATTTGAGTAAAATAATATTGATTTGATTGAGATTTTTTTTTATTACAAACAAAGAAATCCTTAAATAAAGAAACTTTGATTACAACAAAGAAATGCTCATTTACAATAATGGAATCTTGATTACAATAATAAAAAATGTTAATCAATATTACAAGACTCTACTGTTACAACTCGATATTTATAATACCAAATACCAGTGTTTACCATTCTATGTTGATTTTCGAAATAATTCTTTTGCATAACGATTAACGATGCTCTAAAATTTTTGTATTTACAATAAATGAAGGGTTTATTGTAATATGCCACAAAACGACAAATTCGTAGTAATAGAGTTTAAAGTTTTTCAACTTAAAACCATTTTCAAAAAGTGTTATAGGTAGATTACTAACACGTATACTTTAGTAGAGGCAGAAAAACAACGAAAGACTTTTAAAAAATATTTATTTCAAAATAAATTTATTTAAAAAGCCATCAAAGATTTCACTATGTACTTTAAAATGGGAAAAGTGAATGTTTAATTAATTTGTTTAAAAGTATAATTTTTATAATAAAATTATTTTATTAAAATTGTTGGGGGTAAAATCGTAAACTTATTAGGAGGGGGGGTGGCGAGATTTCGATTGCCTAGGGGTCTCCACATGGTTTAATCCGGCACTGCATATATGCCTGTTTATCTATGAATTTGGACGCCAAATCTAATACTTTTAAAAATATTACCAATATGCCATTATATGCTTCATGCCATCATAGGCACCTTTCCCCTATTTAAATGTTTTATTTTTCTTTATATGTTTTATAATTAATTTATGGTTTTTGTACTCATTTTGTACTTGAAGCTTTCTTTAATTGGGACTTTTGTCCTGCTGAGAATCTGAATTTCAATAAATAAATAAATAAATAAATATCAAACATCTTTTTTGTGATGCATTGTTCCTGATTATTATTTTGTTTCTTTTGTAATACGATTTGGAATCATGTTCCATGCCAGTTGACACATTATTTGCTCCAATTCTATTGTAAAATATTGTTAGTAAACAATAAAGGCATTCACTATAGCACCATACTAATGTCCAAACATATTATAAGTGATAGTGGTCAGTTTCAGTCGCATAAGTATGCGACTTTGCATTTTGTTCATTATATCGGTACCATTCTTTATAGCATTATTTTTTTCTCTTATTTGTTACATGAATCTTTGCCTTTAATGCATCGTATTAAGTACGTGATTTTTTAGGACAATATAACATAATAACTTAAACATCGATGAGAATCTCTCTTCTTTTTGGATTTACAAATTCTAAGGACATTTTTTTTTGATAGTTCCGACACATGCTTCTTTTCGATGGATAAGCTAAAATTTCTTAAATAGGATTATGTATTAGACTAAAATGTAGTAAAAGTATATCTAATAATTTAAAAAGAAGTATGTACTTAAATAAAAATTATTCAAATACATATTTATCAAACAAATCCATTGGACCCGTAAGGTTAAATTGAATTAATTATACAGGTATGTAGAGCTATAGCTTTGGCACAATAATATTCCTTTAATATCATAATGATTATAGTAAAAATAATAATAAAACATAAATAAATAAGCAGTTGAAAGAAATAGACTTTATTTTTCTATACATGTCAATAGTAAATAACGTTTGTCTTCATGTTTAATTTTATATGTACCATGTTCTATTTTCTAAACTTTACACCAAAGTGTATAACAATTACAACAATAAAGATTACAACAGCGAACACAACTTAAATTCGTTAATTGTTAAATGAAAATGCATATATTATTTAAAAGTCTTTATTATAAAAGTTATTAAATTTTATTACTATATACATCTAAAACTAAATGATGCAAATTAAAAATGATCATAGTAATAAACATGCAAAATAAAAAAAATATTACTTTCAAATGTACTATTTATCAAATTCAGTACATCTTCGATTCTTTATCAATATAATTTTAAGAAAATTCTCCAATTTTTTTAAAATATGTCCTAACAAACATTGTGCTTAAAACTAAGAAATATGTATGAAATACAAAGTGTATTTGTTCTTTATTGATGTAAGTAAATAATTTTCAATTATATTCTCAAAGATTTATGTTCTTTTTAAACAAAAGTTCTGTCTTCTGGGTATTCCATTTTTTTATATCTATACTAATAAGAGGTCATTTTTCTACTATTAGATTATTAAAAATAATTACTATTTCTATACCAAAAATATATAATCTATATACATTTAAAAAAATAAAAAAATGCATTCAAACTTAAATACACACATTATCTTACTCTTTAAAAAAAATCATAATATCGCTAAAACTATTTGTTATTATTTTGGTTTTTCTGATTGTTCTCGTATAAGGCATTCCGGAGAGTATTCTTCAAAAAAGTTTTCTTAACTTTAGGAGTCTTTTTCCATCCTTCTGGTCCTAAAGTTTCAGCACGGACCGCACCTCTTTTAGCTTCTTGTAGAAGCTCTTCTGTCGCCATCCTCGATAATAAAAAATAATTAATATTAATATTATTTTTATATTTTTTACTTACTTTGTTAATTGTTCGTCGTCCATTTGATTTGTGGTATTATTTCCCCCCAGAACAGAGATGTCTTGGATAGGTTATGTATTAACCGCCAAGTTAGCAAGAAATTTTTTTAAAGATGTTTACGGTTATGAATTTATTTATAAATCAATAGAGGCAATGTTCGATGGTAATCCGTTTATTATAAATACATACAAGATGATGTTTAATAATGTTTATTTTGAAAAATATTTATTGACTGAAATTTACTTGAGCTGTCATTAACATTTAGCTTTGAAACCATAGATGGCACTACTTTCCTCTTTCATTGTAAAATCTCCTAGCAATATTAACACATTTTTATAAATTTTATATTTGTATTAAATACATATAGCATACTGTTACTACAAAAAAAATACATTTTCAAATGATATATTTAATACTAACATTTTCTACATTTCTACATCAGCATGGTTTGTACTGACGTTTGGTCATCAGAATATGACCACACAAATAACCATGCTGTATGTGTAGTGTTTTAATTTTTGTATATTTTAGAAATTATATCAATTTTTTCATTTTTTTGTATTAAAAATGATTAATTTTCCTACAAACACTGCTGTATTTTCATGCTTTAAAATGTTAGGTTAGAAATTTCAATTTTCGTTACTAAATTATTTTGCGCAGTTATTCTGAAATGAAAGACAAATTATATATTTCTTCGTTGAAAATTATATATTTTATAATATAATTAAATTATTTGGTGTTATACAAACATACAATATTAGTTATTAGTTAGTATTAGTAGTAAATTATGAAAAGTGCTTTCAAAAGTAAATTGCAACGTTATGGAATTCAAGGGTGAGTAATTTTTCTCTCTAATATAACACATTTTTTAATATAATTTATCAGAATTTCCGTTTCAAAACGTTCTACGAATATATTTTTCCTTGTTTCGATGGTGCAGTTAATATTACTAAAGTTGTATACAATAATTGTTTGTATTTCAAATGTATTTTTGTCTATTGTAGATGTAAACTTAATATAGTTCGTATAAGTGCAGGACTTTTAAATTGGAGAAAATATTTTTGTTTTTCACTATACTTCCGAGGATTCTTCATTTCCCCCATGAAAAAAACAAAGTAAATGGAAAGTTCCTTTGTATCTTATAAATAAACATGTGAAACTACAGTTAAATGTTTATGTACTCGTATTTATACGTTGATCTAATGTATCAGGATTAACAAAATTCATATTTTTAATAATTTGTACTGAATTAAAATTAAAATATTTAAGAATTGAAAACCAGCAAATATAACTTTTACATAATCATAAGAGATTTCTTTATATTTGCTTTTATTTTAAATTTTTTGCCTAATTCTACCAAGTCTTTTATTAATTTTTCAATTACATTATTATGGCAATTATGAAAAATAAAAAGTAATGAGCTCTATAAATCTGGCTCAGCAGTTTCATCTCACAACAATAAACATAGTTCTAATATTTAAAGTTCATTTATTGCTAATTTATTGCTCTTGCCGATTCGGAGAAAATTGATTTGAGCTAGCTTAAAGACAATTTAGCTGACAACCAAAAATTTAAAAAAAACTGTCTTAAGACACTCAATCTGTTATAATTTATTGCTTGCAAATAATCAAGGTTTTCGTTACACAACTTGCATACAAGATGTTTTAGCCTACTAAATGAATATATGACTTCAAAAACTGTTTCTCTACGGAAATTATATTTTATCGTAGGTCATTATTAGTTTTCAATAATATTTACGCGTGTGAGCTGGAGCAATAAACTGTTTTAGGGGCGCATTTAGCTTAAACTCTACTTTTAAGGGAATATCTCGCAACAAAAACTATCTGTCGCTATAGAAAATTTCAAAAACTGTTTGCCGACGGAAACTATACTTTCTTGCAGGTCAGAAATTAGTCTCCAACAATATACACGCGTGTGAGTTGAAGCAATAAATTATTTTAGCCGCGCATTTAGTTTAACCCATTAACGCCCGATTTTTTTTTTAATTAAATTTTCAATATTCTTTTGCAAATAGGTTTATAAAGAAAGGAAAAAACATATTTTTGAAAAAAATATAATTTTATTGGGAAATATCAAAGCTTTTTGTCAATCCCCATTTGGGGATCGGGGCAATGCAGCATAAATACGTAGTACATCACATACTGCAAATACATGACTTATACATCCGTTTTCATTACAAATAAACATAGCAAAACTGAAATGTTATTATTATCAAAATCAATTAATTTATTGATAAAAAAACGTTTATATTTATTTTATTTTTTATTTAGCGATGCTACTGTTGAAAACAATCAACATGTAAACCAACATTACATACACATACACTGCACTCTTTTCTCACATTTCTTTTACACACAGCACACTTTCTTTGTTTTCCCTCTTCTGTTCTTATAAAATGTCCAGCTGAACTCTATCGTATTTCAATTGGAACTCTTTTCGTGGAGGCCTTACTGTGACTGTCCATTACATTTTTATGGTCAGGTGAGAAACTTATTTTTATATAACTTCTTGCAATTTTTCTCTTAAATTCTAAAAGTAAGACTGGTGTAAATGTGAAATCGTGATTATTCTGTTGCGCTGCATATAATTTTGATTATTAAACAATGTAATTTATAAGATTTTCGTCGAATAATTCTTCAAAAATATCTACAGCAATTTTTCCTGTAAGTTTTAGAGATAAATTATTTTTTCTTTACTAACATCTGTTTCCGTATATGCTTTTGTAGAAGTAGGATCTATTTTTCTCCATTTTGAAACAAATGTTTTTCTTTTCTATCTTAGTCGTGAATCCGAATTTTTAACAAATGTTTCGTAATGTAGTTCTAGTTGACCGGGAACATCGGCGGGTATGGCTCTATCCTCTAAATAATCTTCATTTATATTTTCTTGATCAGATACATTGTCGACATCATCAGGTGGAAGTTCAACAATATCCACAGAATCTTCTAAGTCGTTGTAAAAAAATTCATCGTTAATTATATCTTCTATTTCTTTTAGGGATAAATATATTGTCATTGCTTCTTCCGTGAATTTATCACCCAAAAAACAATTTCACAATTATATTTTGAATTCTGACGCTGCTAGAGAATGTATGTGTATTCTCTTACATGTGCAACACATAAGTGATATATCAAGTGCAATGCTTCGAGTAACTTGTGCGGACAT
Source organism: Harpalus rufipes (assembly GCA_951394225.1). Lineage (NCBI taxonomy): Eukaryota > Metazoa > Arthropoda > Insecta > Coleoptera > Carabidae > Harpalus > Harpalus rufipes. The sequence goes on along the minus strand of OX596278.1, from coordinate 33,641,888 downwards.
GTAGATTGTAACTGTATTGCCCACGACCCCCAAATGGGGCTCGGTACATATTGACTAATTATTTAATTGTGTAAATAAATATTTTGTAAATAATTATTTTAAATGATATTAGAAACATAGAAAACCTAAAATTATTAGAGTAATATTGTTACTAATTACAGAATATTTTTTTAAAAACACCGAATTCAGTTACATTCTTTATTTATTTCAGGACGTTTCGAAACCAAAGTGTTTCATCTTCAGCTACATAAAAAGTTTTTTTTAACAAAAATAATTTGTTACAACAAATTTATAAGTATGTCATAAAAATTTATATAAAATATTGTAATCACACCATTAATAATATTAAATTAAAATTTGTATGGAAAAAATCCAACGTCGGTTAACATTTTGTTAAACATAAAAAGTAAAAAAGCAATATAAAAAAATTCAAAAATGCAATACAGTTTGATAAAAAACCGCACCCATATTAAGTTTATGGGTGACTTAATATGGGTGCGGTTTTTTGTCAAACTGTATTGCATTTTTGAATTTTTTTATATTGCTTTTTTACTTTTTTATGTTTAACAAAATGTTAACCGACGTTGGATTTTTTCCATACAAATTTTAATTTAATATTATTAATGGTGAGTGATTACAATATTTTATATAAATTTTTATGACATACTTATAAATTTGTTGTATCAAATTATTTTTGTTAAAAAAAACTTTTTATGTAGCTGAAGATGAAACACTTTGGTTTCGAAACGTCCTGAATAAATAAAGAATATAAAAATCTGGATCACCATGGCCTTACTCTATACTCAATCGAAATTTCCAACTGATCCTTCTCGACTCAATGAATTCAGTTACAGTATATTTTTAAGACATCGTTGTAAATAAATGTTAATAACAAGGGAATATAAATATATAAACAGTAAATTCGTGGCCTGTAAACATGTAGAGATATCAAATATAATTTTAAGAAGATTTTTTGTTTATTTTATTTATTTATATAATATTTACAATTAAAAAATGACTTGATCCCCATTTGGGGCTCGTGGGCGCTAATGGGTTTTAAACTCTACCTTTTAAGGAATATCTCGCAACAAAAACTATCTGTCGCTATAGAGCACTTCAAAAAATGTTTTTCTACGAAAATTATACTTTCGTGCAGGTCAGAAATTAGTCCTCAACAATATACACGCGTGTGAGCTGAAGCAATAAATTATTTTAGCCGCGCATTTAGCTTGAACTCGACTTTTACAGAAATATCACGGAACAAAAACTATCTGTCGCTATAAACCGCTTCAAAAACTGTTTTTCTACGGAAATTATACTATCTCATAGGTCACAAATTAGTGTTCAACAACATACACATGTGTAAGCTGAAGCAATAAATTATTTTAGCCGCACATTTAGATTAAATTCTACTTTTACAGGAATATCGCGCAACAAAAACTAACTGTCGCTATAGAGCATTTCAAAAACTGTATGCCTACGGAAATTATACTTTCTCGCAGGTCACAAATTAGTTTTCAACAATATACACGCGTGTGAGCTGGATCGATAAATTATTTTATCCGCGCATTTAGCTTAAACCTAGTGTAACGCGGCAGCGTATGAAACCGCCAGCGTACAACTAATTATTGTGATCGTCTAATTACCCTACGTTGTGTTATTTTACTAGTGCCCAGAATCTTTGATTTGAAGTCGTGGTAGTGTAAGGAATAAAACAAGTAATAACATAGATTCAACAATAAACAACGTTTATTCAGTCATTGGCATTCAAGAAATATACAGTACAAATATAATGACCGATACTTATGGCCGGGGATGCCGGGAGAATGCCCTGGATTGGGCTGTGGCTGGCAACGGACTCGTACGTGGAGCGGCACCGGGCGCAGCGCAGGCAGCGTCTCGGGACTGCCGTGGATATGACCACGGACGTGGACACCGGTCACTGGCGGAGCGGTACACCGGCCGTGGGACGTAGGACTCAGTTAGCCGTGGTTACGGCCGCTGACGGGGTCCCCTCAGGTGGATGACGGGACCAATGGGTGCATATACACAAAGATGCACAGACATACAAGATGTCTTACACAAATTTTATACGTGATATAGTATGGTGTTATAGCAAAATACTTGGATATTTAATTTTGATATTGGACGTTGTTGGAGAATTGCAACTGGACCATGCGGAGCGTGCAGTCCCTTGTTATCAACGTAGCAACTATACGGGGAGTAAATGACGAGGTTGGAGAATTGCAACTGGACCTTGCGGAGCGTGCAGTCCCCTGTTATCCTGCCCTCACTGACCGTTTTTATTTATAGTTGCTCGGTTATCAACGTTGTTGGAGAATTGCAACTGGACCTTGCGGAGCGTGCAGTCCCCTGTTATCAACGTGTAACCTCCCGGCCAGTAAATGACGAGGTTGGAGAATTGCAACTGGACCTTGCGGAGCGTGCAGTCCCCTGTTATCCTGACACCACTGACCGTTTAATGCGTTTAACAATACCCCAACGCTGCAGGTGAGAGCTTAGCCGACACGTGACAGCAATACCACCGTATAACACCAATACCAAAGCCTCAAAAATTACACAATGATCGTAATGCAGATCAAGCTACTACAGAGGCTGATCCTGGCCGAAACCAAGATGCCTTTCCGAGTGCGGTGCACCCAGTTTTAAACACAGAAGCGCCACCCCTAAAGATTGTGGGTGGAAATGATGGAAGATTAGATGTCCATAGGTGAAACTGCAACAGACAGAATTTTCTGAGAATATCATCTTAATGATATGCACCTCATTTGCTGATGTCCCGGCGTAGTGGGGAAGTTTCTGCATATGAAGATTGTATGTTGGACAGAGACAGCTAATAATTGTTACTCCTGATTTGCTCGAACTCATCTCAAGTAGCCACCTTTGGTCCCTGATGCCTGGCTGTGGAAGGAATTCTCTCCTGTTGATTTGTTAATTAGTTGCATTCAAAAAGTCACATATGCCCTATATATTAGACAAAGATACATATATCTGCACTCTGGGTGTAAGACAAAGATGCCACGAGGTAGTGATAGATTTCATTCCTACTTAAACAAGGATGCCCTTAGATCTCGGCCTGGTGAGTGCGAGAGAGATGGCATGTGATCGTGTTGCTTTTAACTCCCACTTCTTAATGTTCATCTAATTCTTAGTTTACCTAAATGGTTTTTATTCATCCAAAATAACAATGTTTAAATAAATAAGGAATGTTTATCTATATCAGTGATGAGCCTATCAAACATTTCTTTGATTATTTTGTTTAATGTTTTTATTTTACCTAGTATCCATATGTTTCGATCTCCCTTGCCAGGGCCGGCTTCTACGAAAAGCTGTGAAATTTACTTAATAACCTCCTCCTACATTGTTTCTCATGCTGGTGCAATGTTAAATCAATTAGTTAATGTTAGTTAGTTATATTAGTTGTTTATTAATTGTCAAACATTCTAAATATTATTGTAAATTCTCATATTCATTCGAGTTCGACATTCCCACGCTAAAACACTCATTCCTACTCTGTCGTTACCTACTTAGCTTACTTTGCTACAGCCCCAGACCCTGTATTGTCAGTTATTACCCTCTTGACTTGACCTGGAAATCTGCTCTGCATCACACTTATCAGTTCTTAGGAGGTCTGCACGTGCGTTTTGTTTTGTATAAATGTAGAAATACGATACTAACGATTTTAAAAAATAATAATGATACACACCAAATTCGGTCGCGTTTCACTAGGCTTAAACTCTATTTTTACAGGAATCCTAAAAGAGATTATATTTATTATAAGATACTTTGTGATACATTGCAAGCCTATAATCTTAAAAACACTGTACACAGCTGCACGAGAGGTAAATCCACTTAGGTCTTATTTTCACAAACTATTCTGTTAAAAGTCATGTTTATGACAATATTATCTCAGTAATCACGAGTACTAAAACACAACGTGAAAAATAATTCTTTTTCTATTTCGGTGTTCTTATGTTTCTATAAACGCACTGTTTTGTACTTCAAACACGACGTTTAGAAGATCTATAAGCGTACTATTTTTGGCGCCTTTCATGTTCTAGAGTTGGTAGTCATGCTTTCATAACTGACAGATGACAGGTAACCTCAAAATGGTAAGTTGTTGATAATATATCAACATATTACTTTTAATTATGGATTTTTATACTTTCTTTAGTTGATAGGACTAGAAAGAGATATAATATTAATTTCACAACCAGAATCAGACCTTGAATCATAAATACAATACACCTTGCAATACACTAATTAATCAATAGTTGACAAAATATGAAATTTCAATTGTTAGCGAGAAACGTTACCAAAATAAACATAACTAACAAAAAAATACCTAGTCATAATTTGACGTCGCAATTTAAATAAATTTAATCGTAAAATTACCTCAATAGAAAAAATAGTATAAAAAACACGTATCATAAGGCCTGTTGACGCACTCGTCCTTTGTAAAACTCGCCTAGCGGCTCGTTTTCCAAACTTGGACTCGTACGTTAACAGATTGCCTTATGATACTTGTGTTTTAATGTACTATTTTCTAACTCTTGCAGAGATTATCACGAAACACAAATAAATCATTTTAGTAATGATCTTTTAAACGAAAATTGGGAAGCAGTATATAAAACAAACAATGTCAATGATGCATTTAACAGTTTTAATGAAATCTTTTTATTCTATTCTTTCAAGGATGCTATACAGTTTGGTAAAACTGTTCATCGCAAAAAATATCTTAGTCACTAGTTATTACAATGCAAATATTGTGCGTTTCTGACAAACGTCCTGTAAAAATTACTGTTTAATAAGTAGTTGCTCATCAATGTTTATTTTACTTAACATCCAGTAAATAAATTACTAATATTTAAACATAATCTTGAGTTAAATTAAGTTACAGAAATCTTTAACAGTAAAGCAGCTAGAAAGTTTCTTTTCAATTATATCAAATTAAAGAAAAAAGACTAAGGTTGTTTTTGCCGAAAGCTCCTTAGTTTGTTCACAACAAATACTATTTAAAAACTAAATTTAGCTATTGTAATTAAATGAAAAATAAGTAATAAGCCTATACAATATTGTCACAACCCAAGTAGCAAAAATGACCTAATATCAACGCCACGGTGGCGTTCTATATTACGTCACGTAGACTTCCTAGAGACATCTCAGCTATACGACGTCATTTTAATAATAATAATCAGGGACTAAAAACGAAATGAGAACGAAAACGAAATAACGAAATAAACCGAATTTTTTGTAAGAACGAGAACGGAAACGAAACCGCAATATACTTTTTTCGTTCATGATTGAAAACAAAATAATTAATATCGGTTACCGGTTTTAACCGTTATTTTATTTAATATTTTATTTTATTTACAGCAAATATTTTACACGCAAATATTATTGATTTTTCAGATATTTGAGTTGCAAACAAGCAAACTTTCAAAGTAACTCTCCCGTAGCTAACCCTGTTACGTGTTAGTTTAAACGGTATACTCGTAGTTTCATCTATTGAACACTGACTGCGATAATTTTCATTTGCACACACTGTCAGTATTCGTCTTATTAGTAATGTTAAGTACTTATATAAGAGAAATAACATAAAGGAAGATTTTCTTGATAACGTACTATTAGTTAGGTGAAATAAAATGTAATTAATGTTTTATTCTTTATTGTAAAAAATTCAGGCCATAGCATAAGCTTTTCTTCTTATTTTTATATATGTATTATCTTTCCTTTATATGTATGTTTTATTTTCATGTTTAATAATAAAAAAACTTATTATATTTCTATAATTTTATCAGTTGTTACTCATTAATAGTTATAACCGGTATTAACTGGTATTTAACTACTGTGAAGGAAAACTAAAATATTTAGGTGGGAACATTAAGAACGGAAACGAAATTTTTCGGTTTCGTTCGGATAAGAACTGAACGAAATATTTTTCGTTTTTAGTCTCTGATAATAATAATATGATTTATTGCTCAACAGCTGAACCATTTACAGGACAAAATAAATGAAACATGAATAACAATTACATTAGGAATCGAGGTGAACTTAGCGATGCGTCGCCCAGCGACGGGCGAGTGTAGGCCTACCGTTCAACCAAGTACATCGCAACTAAATTCTTCATTAATAAGGGTGATATAAAGAATCCTGGAGTAATATACAGTGATTACTCGATGCAGGGAAAATTACTAGTGCCCGTAGATATTAATTAAATTATAAACAGAAATGTGACGATTGAATTTTAAATCAAAATACAGAATTTATTTTAATAGTCATCTGATGCACCCCTACGGGATGGCCAGCTACATGGCTATATGGGGGTGATTAGTAGAGTCCTTAGCTATAAAGTCAAATAGTATTTGAAGTGGTACAATGCCGTATTTTTTTTATTTTAATTATTTTTCAGACTTTGTATAAAGCAATGTATATGCGGTTATGTTTAAGGGTTACCTACAACACCCTTACGGGATTTCCAACTACAAGGCTATATGGGGGTGATTAGTAGGGTCCTTAGCTATAAAATCAAATAGAAATTGAAGTGGTACAACGCCGTTTTTTTATTTTAATTATTTTTCAGACTTAGTATAAAGTAATGCATATGCGGTTATGTTTAAGGGTTACCTACAACACCCCTACGGGATTGCCAGCCACAAGGCTATATGGGGGTGATTAGTAGGGTCCTTAGCTATAAAATCAAATAGAAATTGAAGTGGTACAACGCCGTATTTTTTTATTTTAATTATTTTTCAGGCTATGTATAAAGCAATGTATATGCGGTTATGTTTAAGGGTTACCTACAACACCCCTACGAGATGGCCAGCTACAAGGCTATGTGGGGGTGATTAGTAGGGTCCTTAGCTATAAATTCAAATAGAAATTGAAGTGGTTCAACGCCGTATTTGTTTTATTTTAATTATTTGTCAGAATTAGTATAAAGTAATGTATATGCGGTTATGTTTAAGGGTTACCTACAACACCCCTACGGGATGGGCAGTCACAAGGCTATATGGGGGTGATTAGTAGGGTCCTTAGCTATAAAATAATAAAGTATTTGAAGTGGTACAATGCCGTATTTTTTGTATTTTAATTATTTTTCAGACTACGCATAAAGCAATGTATATGCGGTTATGTTTAAGGGTTACCTACAACACCCGTACGGGATGGCCAGCTACAAGGCTATATGGGGGTGATTAGTAGGGTCCTTAGCTATAAAATCAAATAGAAATTGAAGTGGTACAACGCCGTTTTTTTTATTTTAATTATTTTTCAGACTTAGTATAAAGTAATGTATATGCGGTTATGTTTAAGGGTTACCTACAACACCCCTACGGGATTGCCAGCCACAAGGCTATATGGGGGTGATTAGTAGGGTCCTTAGCTATAAAATCAAATAGAAATTGAAGTGGTACAACGCCGTATTTTTTTTATTTTAATTATTTTTCAGACTATGTATAAAGCAATGTATATACGGTTATGTTTAAGGGTTACCTACAACACCCCTACGGGATGGCCAGCTACAAGGCTATGTGGGGGTGATTAGTAGGGTCCTTAGCTATAAAATCAAATAGAAATTGAAGTGGTACAACGCCGTATTTTTTTTATTTTAATTATTTTTCAGACTATGTATAAAGCAATGTATATACGGTTATGTTTAAGGGTTACCTACAACACCCCTAAGGGATGGCCAGCTACAAGGCTATGTGGGGGTGATTAGTAGGGTCCTTAGCTATAAATTCAAATAGAAATTGAAGTGGTACAACGCCGTTTTTTTGTATTTTTTTATTTTTCAGACTATGTATAAAGCAATGTATATGCGGTTATGTTTAAGGGTTACCTACAACACCCCTACGGGATGGCCAGCTACAAGGCTATATGGGGGTGATTAGTAGGGTCCTTAGCTATAAAATCAAATAGAAATTGAAGTGGTACAACGCCGTATTTTTTTTATTTTAATTATTTTTCAGACTATGTATAAAGCAATGTATATACGGTTATGTTTAAGGGTTACCTACAACACCCCTAAGGGATAGCCAGCTACAAGGCTATGTGGGGGTGATTAGTAGGGTCCTTAGCTATAAATTCAAATAGAAATTGAAGTGGTACAACGCCGTTTTTTTGTATTTTTTTATTTTTCAGACTATGTATAAAGCAATGTATATGCGGTTATGTTTAAGGGTTACCTACAACACCCCTACGGGATGGCCAGCTACAAGGCTATATGGGGGTGATTAGTAGGGTCCTTAGGGATAAAATCAAATAGAATTTGAAGTGGTACAACGCCGTATTTTTTGTATTTTAATTATTTTTCAGACTTATAAAGAAATGTATATGCGGTTATGTTCAAGGGTTACCTACAACACCCCTACGGGATGGGCAGCCAAAAGGCTATATGGGGGTGATTAGTAGAGTCTTTAGCTTTAAAATAAAAAAGTATTTGAAGTGGTACGACGCCGTTTTTTTTATTTTAATTATTTTGTAGACTTTGTATAAAGCAATATATATATATATATATATATATATATATATATATATATATATATATATATATATATATATATATATATATATATATATATATATATGCGGTTATGTTTAAGGGTTCACTACAACAACCCTACGGGATGGCCAACTACAATGCTATATGGGTGTGATTAGTAGGGTCCTTAGCTATAAAATCAAATAGAATTTGAAGTCGTACAATGCCGTATTTTTTTGAATTTTAATTATTTTTCAGACTTTGTATAAAACAATATATATACAGGGTGTAACACCAGAACCGTCCACCGCCATTATTTTCTTTATTATAGTTACAAAAAAATACTATAGAACAAATTTGTAGGAGACCAAGTGGGACATCCCATTAAAAAATCTGATGTGGCCAGCACATAACCTCTCGCCGTATATTTTACCTGGCTCTATTCATAAAGCAAAGGATATTTTTAGAAATACAAATAATATATTCATATAAGTCTATGACGTATAAACTTACTTACTTTCTCTTCATATTCTTCTAGTAAAAACATTAATTTTGGGCGGTCTAAAATGTATATATCTGGATTGTGCATCTATTCTTATATATCTTCTTTTACATTTTATTTTTTCATACTTGTTATATCTAAATAACCTTAATTCCCTTTAATAAAGTGACGGATAGATTGCACTCCGATTATTCTTATATCGATGTGTAATTTTGTCAATATTTACAACTTACTTGAGAAGAATTTGATAGCTTTTTCGCAATTCAAAGTTACTCTAGTCTACAGTACTGGTGTACATTGTCCAATAATGTTTGAAACAAATTTAAGTCCTTCAACCTAGACTTGTCATCTCCATAATAGTCACAGATCAAGAATTAAGGGATTCTCCAAATACATTTTTTTTTCATTACTCATTATTTCTGACACTGACATTTATCTGTCAGTTACAAATAATTTAAATTTGCAACTATTTTTCATGGCATCCTTTCGGTTGTAAAATTAATTACAACATTATTTTATATATTATATTCCTTTTATCTCTAAATCTATAAAATATGTATAAAAATATTTAAATGTATCAGAAAGAGAATTTATTTTTCTTTAATATTATCAAGAAAAATTTTCAAAAAATAATATTTAGAAGATTTTTTTTCAAGAATCTTCTACTTCCGGTTGTCCAATTGTTACCAAAACCTTTTCAGATCTTCCCATGAATGTCCGATTGGGAAATACGTTGTTAAACAAATTTTAAGTCTTATAGTTTTTGAGTAACCGTCCTTCCAACATCCCACACACACTCATCCACACACACACACACACACACACACACACACACAGACATCATCGTAAAAATGTTAAAATCGGATTGTAGGGACCTTAAAACGTGCTTATTCAATAAAATCTGGATATGCGATTTTTAGCATGAATCCAATACCTCTCTTAGCGAGAGGTAAAAATATTTAAATGTATCAGAAAGAGAATTTAATTTTCTTTAATATTATCAAGAAAAATTTTCAAAAAATAATATTTAGAAGATTTTTTTTCAAGAATCTTCTACTTCCGGTTGTCCAATTGTTACCAAAACCTTTTCAGATCTTCCCATGAATGTCCGATTGGGAAATACGTTGTTAAACAAATTTTAAGTCTTATAGTTTTTGAGTAACCGTCCTTCCAACATCCCACACACACACATCCACACACACACACACACCACACACACACAGACATCATCGTAAAAATGTTAAAATCGGATTGTAGGGACCTTAAAACGTGCTTATTCAATAAAATCTGGATATGCTATTTTTAGCATGAATCCAATACCTCTCTTAGCGAGAGGTAAAAAGAGAATATTTTTTTAAACCAGTGGTTGTCAAGTTACAACATTAAAGTTATATTTTTTCAAATGGGATTATACATATTTTTTATGCCTATTCGATAGTGTTTTTTTCTGAATTCAACTATGAGATTATTTTATATCCTTACATAGCAAAAATATTGAGAAAAATTCAATACAAAAATATAAAAAAATACAAAATTTCCCAAACAATTTTTAAAAAAAATGTATTTTTAAAAATTAAAAAAAAGTCGAGAAATCTCGGAATAATTGTAGAGAATCTCGACATTTAAGTCTCGTCTCGTCTCGTGAGTTCAAAAAGCTTTCTCGTCTCACCGAGACGAGAAATTTCGAGACGAGACGAGACGAGATTCGAGAATATCTCGTCTCGTCCGAAACACTAATTGCTTTATACATAGTCTGAAAAATATTTAAAATACAAAAAAAAACGGCGTTGTACTACTTCAAATACTTTTTTGTTTTATAGCTAAGGACCCCACTAATCACCCCCATATAGCCATGTAGCTGGCCATCCCGTACGGGTGTTGTAGGTAACCCTTAAACATAACCGCATATACATTGCTTTATACAAAGTCTGAAAAATAATTAAAATAAAAAAATACGGCATTGTACCACATCAAGTACTTTTTATTTTATAGCTAAGGACCCTACTAATCACCCTCATATAGGCTTGTAGCTGGCCATCCCGTAGGGGTGTTGTAGGTAACCCTTAAACATAACCGCATATACATTACTTTATACTAAGTCTGAAAATTAATTAAAATAAAAAAAATACGGCGTTGTACCACTTCAATTTCTATTTGATTTTATAGCTAAGGACCCTACTAATCACCCCCACATAGCCTTGTAGCTGGCCATCCCGTAGGGGTGTTGTAGGTAACCCTTAAACATAACCGCATATACATTGCTTTATACGTAGTCTGAAAAATAATTAAAATACAAAAAATACGGCGTTGTACCACTTCAATTACTTTTTTATTTTATAGCTAAGGACCCTACTAATCACCCCCATATAGCCTTGTGGCTACCCATTCCGTAGGAGTGTTGTAGGTAACCCTTAAACATAACCTCATACACATTATTTTATACTAAGTCTGAAAAATAATTAAAATAAAAAAAAAATACGGCGTTGTACCACTTCAATTTCTATTTGATTTTATACCTGCGGACCCTACTAATCACCCCCATATAGCCTTGTAGCTGGCCATCCCGTAGGGGTGTTGTAGGTAACCCTTAAACATAACCGCATATACATTGCTTTATACATAGTCTGAAAAATAAAAAAATACAAAAAACGGCGTTGTACCACTTCAAATACTTTTTTATTTTATAGCTAAGGACCCTACTAATCACCCCCATATAGCCTTGTGACTGTCCATCCCGTAGGGGTGTTGTAGGTAACCCTTAAACATAACCGCATATACATTACATTATACTAAGTCTGAAAAATAATTAAAATAAAACAAATACGGCGTTGTACCACTTAAATTTCTATTTGAATTTATAGCTAAGGACCCTACTAATCACCCCCACATAGCCTTGTAGCTGGCCATCCCGTAGGGGTGTTGTAGGTAACCCTTAAACATAACCGCATATACATTGCTTTATACATAGTCTGAAAAATAATTAAAATAAAAAAAATACGGCGTTGTACCACTTCAATTTCTATTTGATTTTATAGCTAAGGACCCTACTAATCACCCCCATATAGCCTTGTAGCTGGGCATCCCGTACGGGTGTTGTAGGTTAACCCTTAAACATAACCGCATATACATTGCTTTATACAAAGTCTGAAAAATAATTAAAATAAAAAAATACGGCATTGTACCACTTCAAGTACTTTTTTATTTTATAGCTAAGGACCCTACTAATCACCCCCATATAGCCTTGTAGCTCGAAATCCCGTAGGGGTGTTGTAGGTAACCCTTAAATATAACCGCATATACATTGCTTTATACAAAGTCTGAAAAATAATTAAAATAAAAAAAATACGGCATTGTACCACTTCAAATACTATTTGACTTTATAGCTAAGGACTCTACTAATCACCCCCATATAGCCATGTAGCTGGCCATTCCGTAGGGGTGCAGCAGATGACTATTAAAATAAATTCTGTATTTTGATTTAAAATTCAATCGTCACATTTCTGTTTATAATTTAATTAATATCTACGGGCACTAGTAATTTTCCCTGCATCGAGTAATCACTGTATATTACTCCAGGATTCTTTATATCACCCTTATTAATGAAGAATTTAGTTGCGATGTACTTGGTTGAACGGTAGGCCTACACTCGCCCGTCGCTGGGCGACGCATCGCTAAGTTCACCTCGATACATTAGGATAGGTACATATAAAATAAACATACAGTTTGCAAATTATAAACTACAAAAAAATGTCTTCATATAACATGTTCACATTGCGACATATGATAGTTACTGGGGAACGATGTAGCACATCGGACCGGGCGGGAGGAAGTTGAAAAGTCCTTGGATACCTGGACGCCTGACGTGGAACATGGAATTGGACACGCGACAAAAGGAAAGGCGCATCAACTTCTCCACGTAGCAACTGCCAAAGGAACTTTGCGTAACTCATCTCTCTCCGGGCAGTCAATGATGGCATATCATGGCGATGAAGAAGGGACAATTGATCTGTACCTCCAACCGGATAGATCCTATCTAATTTGTAATTTTAGACGATCCTACTTCATTGTAAGACGTTTCGACTTATTTTAAGCTTTTCGACGTCAAGACGTTTCGATGTAATTCAAGATTTTATTTCGATATCATTTTAAGATGTTATTTCGACGACTTTCTAATATGTTTCGACGTCTGATATATCCCGGAAATAACATAACCTATGTAGATATAAATATAAATATACAAGCAAAACAATAAAAAAATACAATTTATTAAATAATGCCTGTTTCATCATTAGACTCTAAAAACTTGTTTTTGTTTTTATTCGCACGTTGTTGGGTACTCCGTTCATGATTGCTTGCATATATTCTTTATTGTTGCACTTTGTTTCACGCCTTACTACACTACTACTATTAATACACAAGAAGTAATTTAATTGTGTAAATAATATGAAACACCTTGAATAAATAGAAATACACTTAGGGCTCTAAAGCTCAGATTTTTGGGATAAATAATTACGGATATACTTCAACAATAATATACATAAATCAGTCAAACGTATTCAATTTTGTAACCTTAAGTTGTACATTACGACTTGGACGCGGTGAAAGATGTTTTAAATAACCGTTGTGTTTCTTAATATTTGTTGATGAAAATGTGATATGTCTATATATGACATGTCACTTGGTTATATCATCTGTTTCTTCTGTTTCCATTTTGCATATTTTGATCTGAAAAATATTTATAAATATCATTTCCATAAGGCTTACAGTCTGTTTACATGTATGTAATATTTCATATTTAGTATTTCATCGTAAAAATTCCCGGTATTCCAAAAAAATAATAATTGTTATTATTATTATTATTTAATACCATACCCAACAGGTTAGAACCCAATTATAAGATTGGAAGAAACAAAATTGAAAGGAAGTAATAGAATTTTAATACCTTTATACTACAGTCAAAAATATCTAGATTATCTTGGACTATGTAAGCCGTATTCTTTCGCTGCGTTGGATCAGAACCATGTTACATGGATCAGTAAATTGCATGTACTTTCGAATTCCGATCAGTATCCCCACCCCAAGACCAAGTAATCCAGATCAATGCTTAAGATTGAAAAATGGCGGAAGCAGCGGAAGAATCTGTCATAATATTTTATAAGTCAATCAGGACAAGAGGTTACATTTAAGATTCTAAAAGAAATTTAAACAAGAATAAACAATGGTAAATATAGAAAATTGAAATTAATTTTTCCGACTGATTTTGACAGGTACTTTGTGTACTTTCGAATAAATTTATCTAATCTGATCTAATCCATTCGATCAGTTGGATCTGATCCAATCCAGCGAAAGAATACGGCTGTATGTTATTAATTAATGATCTTACGAATGATTTCGATAATGCAATTTATCTGATTTTAAATGAAAAGTATTTGTTTGTCGCGAGGATAATTGAGGTACATGAAAATTTAATTTATTGATTTTTGGGAAAAGGTTTTTAAAAAAAAAACTTAAAATGTCTTATTTACACTGTTTTTTTTTAATTCGACTGGCCGCTTTCAAAGTCCGGTAGAGACTACAAAATACAAAAATATACAAATAAGGTACAATGCACATGACAAAAATAAATACAATAATACAAAAAAAAAACAAATACTTACACATTACAAACTACAGAAAAATATTACGCAAAAAGGTAAATGCATATTTTGGAAAAATTATAAAAACTAAATCGTTAGGTACGTGCAACTAGTAATGAAAGAATAAAGGAATCAACGGGATAATGCAGAAGGGAACGGAAATTTATCAAGTGATAGCGTCGAGGTTTAATAGAATATTTATATTCGCGCTATTATTTAAATTAGTTCTATCATTTAAACACAGGGCTTCATTGTCAATGAGCGACTTTTAATTTCTAAATTTTCTAAGAAATCGAGAGCTCTGCTGTTGTCTTTTTTAAGTGTAATATTTTAACATCAGTTTTAATGTCGAATTTGTGTCCAGAAATAATTATATGTTCGACAAATGCAGAATTATTAGAATTATATTTTATACATCATCTTATATGTTCGTTTATTCTAATGTTAAAAGTTCTACCTGTCTTATCTACATAATTACACCCGCATGAACAGTTTAATTTATAAACGCTAGATCTCTCTATGATAGGTGTATTGTCCATTTTTTGGCAGAGTTAATTTTTAAGGTTAGTTATTGGCTAGAAGACGATGTCAACATTGTACTTTTTCATTAATTTTGTAATTTATATTACCTAAGAAAGGTAGACTGAAACGAGGTGTTATTTCTTTGGGAGTATTTTGATTAACTTAAGCTGACTGTAATAATAATTTGTCTTTTTTTTCGGTTAATTGTACAATTATTTTAGGTTTAAAACCATTGGCAGATGCTATTTGTTTAGTGATTGTAGTTTTGTTTAGGATTTCAAACTCGTCTAAGCCATAAGTTAACATTCTATGGCTGTAAGATTTAAAAACCGCTCTCTTATGTTCAACACAATGGTTGGAATCGTTATTAATTGAGTCAATAGTTTGAGTTGGTTTACGACGAATTTTGATATTTTCGTCTCTGGTAATGATTATATCAAGAAAATTTTGTTGTTTTGTTCAGTCTTTAGAGTAAATTTGATATTGTTGTGTAGGTTGTTTATTTGCCTATAAAAAGAAACTAGTTCATCCAGTATTCCAGTCCACAGGCACAGGATGTCATTTACATACCTGAACCAAAATTTAACAGGTGCGTGAAGTTGGCACCAAGGCATAGGGTACTAATTTGTAAATTATTACTACGATTTAGTACCCAATTTGTACCAATTAGTACCCACAAAAAAACTTTTGTTTTTTACTCTGCGTAGAAGTTATACGTTGTTTAATTATTTTGGTGCCAACTTAACGCTAGCACCACAACATAGAATTTTTTTAAAAATAATTATACGAAAATTTAGTACACAATTGGTACCTTTAGATACCTAAAAATTTGTTTCCAAAATGTTTATTATAAATAACTTATTGCAAATTAAATATTATTGGTGCCAACTTCACGCTAGCATCAAAGTATTAATTTAAAAAGATTTTTTTTTACTAAACTTTAGTACCCAAATAGTACTAATTAGTACCCATGAGAGTATTATGCAATTGTTTATATTAAACAAGCTATTACGTTTTACTTTTCTTAGACCGTGAAGTTAGCACCAATCATTTTAAAATAAAACGTTTTCAAATTTTATTTTTATATAGGGATTTAGTACTTTTTAGGTACCTCTCATAAATGTAAAAATTATTTTGTTATTGTTTATGTAGCATAAATTATAACACTTAACTTTTCCTGTGCGAGAAGCCAGCACCACAAATAATGCATTTTTCAAATTAATTGTTATATACAGATTTAGAGCTATTTATGTACCTTTCAGAAATGTAAAATTAATTTTGTTATTGGTAGCCACATTTCTAGTAAGTTAAAAACAAAGTTACTCTTGATTTTGTCCTTTCGGATATCTTCAGACAGCTGGCTTATAATGAGTAAAACCTGATGAATGAGCAATGGTGGTGAATCTGTTATATCCAGCCGTATTGACGGCTTTTCTAATTTCAAAATTTTCTAAGAATTTCAGCCTTAGTCCCTTTTGGCCTGTGTGGCAAATTTTGAATTCACCATTGAAGTTATGACCTGATGTTAATGTACAGCAAAACCCGTGGAAGTCTATTTATTGATAGCATTTATATGTTCTTTCATCTGAAACTTGAAAAATCTGCCGCTGACTATTGTATATTACATCACAGTGTTTACACCGAATTTCGTATATACTTGTTAAGTCGTCTTTTTTGGGGTTTTCTTTATTATTGACTAGGAATTTACTCAAATTAGTTTTGTTAATTGACATGTAAAATTCAAGTTTCGTAAGATTTTTATCTATTGGCGATGCAAGCGTAGATGTCAGCTCCCCTAGCGGCTAAAATGTTAACTTGAGCACCAGGTATTAAATTACTTGTACATATGTCAAACGTGGTTTACAGCGTGCGATTAATGTTTATTTCATTGTGTGTGTAAGGTGTTGTATAGTATCGAAGATTTAAAATATACCCATACATAGTTACTTACGAAGTAACCGTGTGTTTCATTTCATTTTGTTTATCTATCAGTTTATAAATTTATAGACAGGTAAAAAGATTGATTTAAGAAGTTTGGGTTAGGAATTTGCATATTTGTTTTAGGCAAAATGAAGCTAGGACTTGAAGAATATTTTAGGTACAGGAACAATCTTGCTCTTCATAACTAGATGAAGGAATAACTTTTTGCGATGTACTGGCCTCTCTTTTCTTTCCGACGATTTATCTGAGAGAGAATAAACAGGAACTGAACTCGTTGGGAGGTTTTTGGCCGGTACAGCATAACGTTTCAAAAATATTTTGTTACAAGTGTTAATCATCGATCTATATTTATACCCTCTCCTAGGAAATAATCATTGTAATCAAAATGCAGTGAACACACGTACATAAATTTACTTCTCACTTTCTTTCCAATTCGCAACCTCATGACCCAGACTCTATGCTGATCAACTATTTCGTTCAGTCTTCTTTTATTACAAATAGATACTTTTCTTTTTCCGGACTTCGGAAATTCATGGAACGAAATTTCGGGAATCTTTTTTGCCCAAGAATTACATCCCGGAACACAACAGTAGGTATTACTCATATTTTCAAAATATATGAAGTAACAGTATGAATAAAGAAACTAACGAACACGATCGAATAAAAACAATAACGAATAAAGACAATAATGAATAAAAACACTGTTTTTAGGATACGAGTATAACCAAAAACAAAAACAATGACAGAAACGAATAAAAACACTCTTTGTAAGTACATAAACAATAACGACAGACACGAATACAAACACTAACGAATGAAAACACTTTTTATAAATAAATAAACAATCATTTTAAGTAAAATTAGCCTCAGAATCGCAAACGTACGCTGTCAAACACCTGGTCAACACAATACAATCATATAAAAGCATACCGGCCATAACGGGTAGTACGATTCCAAATTTCGCCGCTAGATAGCGAGCGCCAGGCTTGCATCGTGAATTGTATCAGAAATATTAGATATGTAATTTGGTTTAAGGCTGATTAAGTACTAAATCTGTATTTAAAAATTAATTTGAAAAACTTATTATTTTAATATGCGTGGTGCTGCATTTACGCTCAGAAAAAGTAAAGTTTGTAATTTGTGCTATATAAACAATAACAAATTAATTTTACATTTCTGATAGGTACATAAATAGCACTAAATCTGTATATAATAATTAATTTGAAAAATGCATTACATTCATACGCGTGGTGCTAGCTAGAAAAAGTTAAGTGTTATAATTTATGATACATAAACAATAACGAAATGAATTTTGCATTTATGAGAGGTACCTAAATAGTACTAAATCTATATATAAAAATTAATTTGAAATGCGGATAATTCTAACTCGTTGGTGCACACGCACATAAAAAATTAAGCTAAGTGTTATAATTTGTGTTATATGAATAATAACAAAAAATTACATTTATGAGAGGTACCTAAAAAGTACTAAATAAAATTCGAAAACGTTTTATTTTAAAATGATTGGTGCTAACTTCACGGTCCAAGAAAAGTAAAACGTAATAACTTATTTAATATAAACAATAGCATAATACTCTATGGTTACTAATTAGTACTATTTGGGTACTAAAGTTTAGTAAAAAAAAATCTTTTTAAATAAATACTTTGGTGCTAGCGTGAAGTTGGCACCAATAATATTTAATTTGCAATAAGTTATTTATCATAAACATTTTGGAAACAAATTTTTGGTTACCTAAAGGTACCAATTGGGTAATAAATTTTCGTATAATTTTTTTTTAATTTCTATGTTGTGGTGCTAGCGTGAAGTTGGCACCAAACATTGGATAATTCCTATGCAGAGTAAAAAACAAAAGTTTTTTTGTGGGTACTAATTGGTACAAATTGGGTACTAAATCGTAGTAACAATTTAAAAATTAGTACCCTATACCTTGGTGCCAACTTCACGCACCTGAATTTAACCTTGGTAGTATTGATGGAAGAATTGTTAAAGAGTTCGATTTCGAAATTAATTGTTAAATATGAGAAAATTTTGTTTTAGACTATATTGTATTAAAATAAATAGGATATTACACTCATCATCTGACCAGTTTGAATTATTAAATGTCTCTTTAATTAAATTTTCAGTTTCTTTAACTGGTACATTTTTAAAAAGGTTAGTAATGTTAAAAGAAACAAGAATGCCATTATTTGACATATTATTAAAATCTTTTAACTTATTAATCAAATCAGGGGTGTTTCTAATTGAATATGGTGATCTAATTTCAAAATTGTTCATTAATAATTTATTTCCTTCTTTTGCCAGATAGTATACCGGTGAATTAATAAAAAATACAACTGGCCTGATTGGGATTTCATTTTTATGTAGTATTGGGAGCGCATAAAGCACCGGTGTTTTTGGGTTCATAGGTATGGTTTTCTAATATGATGTTTTCAACGCCGAACTTGGTTCTAACTTGTTCAGTGTATACAGAAGTGACCGTGATTTCGATACGATGTTCTTTTATTAATAAAAAAAAACAATATCTCTTCATCACTAGTGGATCTCATTGAATTTAATGAAATTTTACCTCCCAACATTGATATTGTGTGTGCCAAAATTCTTCTTAACAATACTCATTTTTATATATTTTTTTGTACATAACACCAGCTCAACCTGTATCTTCTTATGTTTCAGTATGTGACTTTTTTGAAAGTTTACCATTTCTTAATAACAACAATTTTCTAATAACTGGTGATTTTAACATCCCTGAGTATGCTTCTAGCATTGAGTCCCCTAAAGTAGATACACTCTTTAGTATATAAGAATTATTTGATGCTACTTAATTTAATAATATCATTAACTTGAACAATAAACTTTTGGATTTGATTATTTCTAATCATAAATTTATTGTATCACGTTCCTCGGAATTATTATTTGATATTGAATATCCACTCACCCAGCTCTTAATATTACTTTGGAATTTAATGATTCATTTAAATCTAAGTCACATACTGCTACATTTCCTAATTATAATTTCAAAAAGGCTAATTATGTAAAATTGTACCAACTAATAGAACAATTTGATTGGTCCTGTTTGAGTAATTTTCCGACGTTGATCTTGCTTGTAAGTTCTTTTATAGTAACATTTATTCGTTTTTTGATCAGTGTGTTCCTCTTACTAATGTTTCTAATAAAAAGTTTCGTCCATGGTTCAATAAAGCTATTATTAAGAAACTACAAGCCAAGGTTTGCGTCAGAAAACTGCCCTGTCGGTTTCCGCATAATGAATCATATGTTGTCAAATTCCATACCATAAGATCAGAACGTAAAACTTTAATCAAAAGATCATATGCTGAATATGTGCAGGCGTGTCAGAGCTCTATCTCAACTGAACCTAAAAAGTTTTGGAATTATATTAATTCCAAAATGTCCAAATATCCTAGTTTAATGCAATGTAATGACAACACATATACGGCTCCTAAAGACATTTCCAATGCTTTTGCATCCTTCTTCCAATCAGCTTATTCACCTTCTTCTAATAGTCCCCTTTCTTCTCCTTCTACACCTACACTACTTTCTCATGACTTTGTTAACCTTACTCATATTTCCATAATTTTTAATTTTAGTATTAAATTTTGTACATTCCTTCAAGTTTGGAAAACAACCAGAGTAACCCCACTTTTTAAGTCTGGAGAAGTCTCCAATGTTATCAATTATCATCCTATAGCCATGTTGTCAAATTTCAGCAAAATATTTGAAAAAAATATTTACAACAAAGTTTATGATAAAATTAAACAACAGTTTTCTCCTTGCCAATATGGCTTCATCAGTAAGCCGGCTACAATGTATTTTACACAAAAAAATCTCAACTATACTCGACTCCAATGGCCAACTTGACTGCAGTTTTACAGATTTTGCTAAGGCCTTTGACCATATAGATCACAATATTTTGGTCAGCAAACTGTGTACTTTTTCTTTTTCTACTTCCCTAATTAATCTTGTATCTTCCTACTTACAAAATCGTCAACTCTATGTTCAGTATTCGAACACTAATTCTTCATATTTTCTCACCACTTCCGGTGTTCCTCAAGGTTCTAACCTTGGCCCTTTACTATTTCTAATTTTCATAAATGACGTCACGAGTATGTTGCATTATGATAAATTACTCTTTGCGGGCGATATGAAAATCTTTTACCCAATTTCTTCCTCAGCTCATTGCGTTCTGCTTCAGAATGATCTTAGTAATCATTTTAATTAGTGTTCTTTAAATAATCTTCACCTTAATATAAATAAATGTACAGTTATAATATGTATTAGGAGAACGACACCAATTTCATTCAACTATTCCTTGAACAATATAACCTTATAAAGATCTACTGTAAGGGATCTAGGTGTCAAATTCGACCCAAAGCTATCTTTTGTGCCTCATATTCGTGATGTTTACAACTCAGCTATGCGTATGCTGGGTTTTGTTATCAGGAATACTCGAGATTTTAAAAATATATCTGCTAGTTTCACGCTGTTTTATTCATTCATTAGGTCCAAATTAGAATACTATAGCATAATTTGGAATCCTGTTTACGAGACTCACCAAGATTTACTAGAAACCGTTCAAAAAAAATTCTTAAGTTTTTGTACTTTAAAATCAATAAATCGTACCATGATAGAAATTTGCCGTACTCAGCTTTATTATGTATGGTCGATCTGAAGAGCCTTTTGGAACGCCGTGAAAACACTCTTATTCTTCATTTTTTAGTCTCATTAATAACAGAATCGTTGACCTTGCTGTCTTGCTCTATTAAATCTGCATGCCCCCTCTATCTCTACTCGTTTCTCCGCCACATTTTATCTCCATTTTCCCCGTACCATCTGCTCATGTCATCTCCACTCTTCCGTATGTGTGCTCTTTACAACAAATTCGCAGATTTCGACATATTTCGCTTGATTTATATCCAAATGCGCAATATTTTGAATTCTTGAATGTTTTTTTTGTATTTTATCTTGCTTTGTATTTTTCTTGTACTACTATCCGTTTTGGGCTCGTCCTGCAGGATAGTTTTTTTTAATATATAAATAAATAATAGAATATTTATATTCGCGCTATTATTTAAATTAGTTTTATAATTTAAACACAGGGCTTCATTGTCAATGAGCGACTTTTTAATTTCTAAATTTTCCAAGAAATCGAGAGCTCTGCTGTTATCTTTTAAGTATAATATTTTAACATCTGTTCTGTCCAGAAATATTTACATGTTCGGCAAATGCAGAATTATTAGATTTATATTTTATAAATCTTATATGTTCGTTTATTCGAATTTTAAAAGCTCTACCTGTCTTACCTACATAATTACACCCGCATGAACAGTTTAATTTATAAACGCCAGACCTGTCTAGAGAGATCTGGCATTTATAATGTGTTTGTAATGTGTATGTATTTGTTTTTTAAAGTTTTTTATTTATTTATTTTTGTCATGTGCATTGTACCTTATTTATTTATTTTTGTATTTTGTAGTCTCTACCGGACTTTGAAAATGATTATGTAAATGATCGAAACCGGTCAGTCGAATTAAAAAAGAACTGTGTAAATAAGACATTTCAAGTTTTTGTTTTAAAAACCTTTTCCCAAATATGTATTTTACGCTTGGGTATCATCAATTTCATAATTAATTTATTGAGTAACTCAGGAAAATCTGGAATATGTTTATATTAAACCTTTGTAGTTGTAGATGTTACCCTAACTGTATTACTGCCCTCCACAAAGAATATAGCAGATTTTAAGAATGGCAACGGGATATTTATTTGCCTCCATTTTAAAAATAATCTTCTCATAAAACATTTGAATAGCTTGTATTGTTGATAGATCATGTCTAAACCTGAATTGATTGTTATTTTGTTCCAATAATTGTTCTAAACGTGCAAGGAAGCAGTATTCAAACATTTTAGAAAAAAATGAGGATTGCAATACAGGTAATTTTCAATATTTTGGCATCTTTTTTTCTTAAAAACAGGTATTACTTTACTTAGTTTTAGCTCTTCTGCAAATTCACCTGTCTCAAAAGATAAATTAATAATGTAAACCAGTGGAGGTACAATATATGTTTATTTATTTGAACATTTTGATTTTGAGAAGCTCAATTTTGAGCTTGTTTACTCAACTCGATAGATGTTTTAAGTTATTAAACTCTCCAACTATTATCTGAGAGTTACTCTGGATACAAGCTCTCGCTCTGCGGGCACGGTGTAACTTTGGATACTGTATTGATAATTGTGAAGATCCCGACTCTACTTGTAGTGGTACTGTAGGAGCTTCTTTTCTTTAACTTCGTGAGTAAAATGTAGATATAGCCGAAAATATCACTTTTTTCGAATTAATTCTTTTTCATAGAATTTCGGTAATAACACGTTTAACGGAATCCTACCGATTGCGCCAGTTATTATAATTAGGTTCGAATTATTATTTTTTAAAAGTTTTTATCAGATAACAATACAATTTTTTTAAATAAAGGTACAAATTATTTTCGACGACCAACAAGTGGAAGATACAATTATAGAAAACAAATACCTACAGTTTAGCATGCCAGAAAAAATGTGATTTTATGTTGTGAATTCTCTAATGTATAGACATATTTATCCAAGTATATACTTCATTATGCCAGAAAAAATATGCCGAGGGGGTTGATTTTTCAACAGGACAGCGATCTTACGTACTTCGAAAGTAGTAAAATAATTTTTAGGTCAACAAAATCCCAAATTTTTGTCTGACCACTCCAATCTTCGTATTTAAATCCAATAAAACAACTTAAAAATACGTGTTGGACATGAAAAACACGGCTAAATATATCGAACTATTCAGAAAATGAGTGGAAAAATGTTACAAATTTAATTAAATCAATGCCTCGACGGTGTGTTGCCGTGATTGTGTTAAAAGGAATGATAAAACTAAATTAAATTTGGAGTACAAAATCACTAGTCAAAAAAGATTAAACCGTATTTTTAGTAGTTTTGAAATACGCATATTTTGCCGCAATATTTTTGCACAGCACGATAAATTATTTTTTTACTACATAAATTTAATTACATAGTTTCTGGTTTATAATATGAAAATATTTTATGTATATATGAATGTTTACTAATATAACTGTTTCATTTTTGTATCATCTTTACAATATATGATACGGTTTAACCCTTTGCACTCCAGTTTTTTTTTTATGTGGTATACCAGCAACTACGTAGGTTATAATGCAAAAATATGCGTATTTACTGTTATAAATGTAAAATAAAGCAAAAAGCACAACCTATCACCAGTGGGTACTGTATACAAATGAATACAACTATTTGTAAACTTGTACAAGGACCCTTTAATTTATCAAACAATAAAATGTAAGCCTATTGTTTATGTCGCCGCTGCAGCGCCATTGGAGTTGTTAGAATGTTTCCTATGTCGCCGTGTGACGGAGTACAAAGGGTTAAAAATCTGTTTGGCTCAATTATTTTGCACGCCACTCTATATATGGGATCTTAAAATAATATAAAACTATTTGTACCATATAAATTTAACTAAACATGAAATAAAATATGAAATTAGAAGTATTCTATGTAGGTTAGTTCATATGCCCTAAATATTTTTATGAAAAAGAGCGTAACTTAAAAATATGAATAATTATAAAATGCTCCTAGAATTAATTACAAAATTATGGCATGACTATAGCATTAACCATAAAAACCAAAAAAAAGTCTGTGAAATTAATTATTTTAATTACTAAACACAGCAATATTTCAAAACTAGCTAAGATGACTTGGAATAGTTCTGCACCAAATCAGCGACCTGCCAACTTGTCATAAAAAAATAAATTTACAATTAAGAACGATTCTAGTAAAATTTATTACAAATGTTAAAATAACGACTACTTCTTAACAACTTCTATTTAAGTTTGCAACCAAAGATTGGATTTCAAGAAATATTAAAGTCAATAACAGTGAATTTAATTATCTATTTTTTGCCGTTTTCCCGTTGTTATTTAAAAAAATGTAAAACTGTTATGTTTATGATTTCTATGGCATGATAATTGTATAATTGCATATATTTACGAAGGGTGTTGTTCTATTTTTAGCCTCATTGACAAAATTGTCAATAATTCACGCAATTATTTAAATGACACTGACAATAGTCAGTCTGAAAATGGAGTCGAAATAAAGTGGCGCAAGTGCCAATTTGTAAAGCCGGCTTCACACGAGAATGAACATTATTCGTGCATCCATATTTTAGACTCTATTTCCATATATATATATATATATATATATATATATATATATATATATATATATATATATATATATATATATACCGTGTGTCTGTCGTAAAGGTGTACATAGGAGATTAACATGGGAAATTAGTTTTTTGCAATTCCCTGCTCACCTAATTATTTTAAGCAAAAACGCGTCAAATATAAGTTTTAGGGCATAAAATTGTGCATCTAAATCAATAAACAGAATTAATTTTACATGCTTTTTAACGACAGAAATTAAATATGATAATGTCGAAAATTACGTTGAAAATATCGATAGCCATGGAATTAAACAAAAAATAAATAAATGCTTGACGTTTTATCTGTCACAAGCATGTAAAGTTAATTCTGTTTATTGATTTAGATGCAGAATTTTATGCCTTAAAACTTTTATTTGGCGCGTTTTTGCTTAAAATAATTAAGTGAGCAGGGAATTGCAAAAAACTAATTTCCCATGTTAATCTCCTATGTACACCTTTACGACAGACAACGGTATATGTATATTCCATATTTTATTTTCTTCGTTATACTAAAAATAAATTCACAAATAAACAAAAATTAAATCAAATGTGTCAATGGTTTGGTTAATTTTAAAACCTAAACGTATTATTTCATTTTTATCCCATTTTATTTTATTAGTTTTAGAAGTTCTACGTGTACATAGTACATACGCAGTGTTGCCAAAACTTTCAAATAGTAAGTTTGGTTTACAGTTTGACCCACGGTAATCCATTCAGTCATCACGATGCCGTTGATGTCGAAAAAACGATTAACATGGCTTTAATCTTGATTTCGACATCCTTGCTTTTTTCATTCTTGGCGATGCAGGAGTTTTCCAGTGCATCGATTGTCGCTTAGTTTCAACATCGTATTGGAATATCCAGGTTTCATCGCAAGTGATGATGTTTTCCATCAATTCAGGCTCTTCTTCTAACCTTTCAAGAACATCTGAGCAGATCTGTTGACGGATGAGCTTTTGGTCAGGAGTCAAATTTTTTGGGACCAACTTCGCACAGACTTTCTTCATGTTCAATTCGTCATGTAATTTTTTTCTGACAGTTTCTTTATCGGCGTTTAGAGTCTCAGCAATCATTCGAATGCTCATACGACGATCTCCGCGCACAGTTTCATTGATTTTGGTCACTGTTTGCGGAGTTGAAACAGAGACAGGTCGACCTGGACATTGGTCATCTTCGGTGCTCTCTCGGCCTTCAGAAAACCGTTTATACCATTGGAAAACACGCGCACGAGATAGAGACTTCTCACCATAGGCCTCTTTCAACAACTTATAGCACTCATTCGGAGTTTTTTTAATATAACAAGAAATTTCACATTGATCCGTTGCTCGTGGTTTTCGTCACACATTGTTATCGGCACGAGAAAAAAACACGTTCGTTTCTAACCTCTATAGAAAAAATACTACTACAGCGACAAAAACGTGTTTTCGTACCGGAATAGTAGACACTTCCAGCTATCCAACGCTGCATTCGTTTCCCCCCCTTCCCTTTTGGGGCACCTGCGCGTGCAATCTCGTTATTTAATAGCCAGACCTCGTATACCTCAAAATTGCTTCTATAAAATGTTTTCATATTGTTTTTGTATTGAGAATATTTTCTATATTTTTTGCCCTTCAGTTTTTATTTCTATTCATTTTTTCCACACATTACATAATGTATCTACAATACAATCGTGTTAGTGTGAACAGAATAAATACAGTCCTGTTCATAATCTAATATGTAACTTAATATGGATAGTAAAGCACTCAAATTTGTTAAATGAATATAAATACATATATTTAATTAATTACCTTACTACAATATACGAGAAATATTAATTATATGTTTTGGAAATATGGAACAATCATCGGTGACCATTGGGACTAAATCATTAAAAATGTACAAACAAGTTTCCATCATACTTGCAACATTTCTAGTATTGAGTTCAGACAGAACTATAATAATACAATAAAACTACAATCAAAGTTTTGAGTTGAAACAAAACTATAATAATTCGTAAAACGACAATTATTCTTTTATGTGCATTTTCTAGAGCACAACGTAACTAGTGCACTTAGATAATATATAAACTATAATGACGAAGAAACTACGGCGGTATTGTAGATTAATTCCGATGTTATGTTCTTGTTTGAATTTATTATTTACAAGGACAAACCACGTGGTTATAGAAGGTCCAGTACTTTTCGACTTAGAGAGTATCATATTGATTTTTTTTCTCGTTTTTTTTTGTTTGTTCTTCTACAAAATTTTGGATGTTCCTAACTGGGATATACTACGTGGTTATCGAAGGTCCAGTACTTTTCGACTTAGAGAACATCATATTGTAATTTTTTTGTCGGTTTTCATGTTTTTTCTTCTACAAAATTTTGGTTGTTCCTGACTGGGACAGACTACGTGGTTATAGAAAGTCCAGTATTTTTCGACTTAGAGAGCATCATAATGAATTTTTTTAGTCGTTTTTCTTGTTTGTTCCTCAAAAAAAATTGGATGTTCGTAACTGGGACATACTACGTGGTTATACAAGGTCCAATACTTTTCGACTTAGAGAGCATCATATTGTATTTTTTTTTTGTCGTTTTTCTTGTTTGTTGTCTACAAAATTTGGGAAGTTCCTGACTGGGACATACTACGTGGTTATAGAAGAGCCAGTACTTTTCGACTTAGAGAGCATCATATTGTAATTTTTTGTCGGTTTTCATATTTTTTCTTCTACACTATTTTTTTTAGTTTCAATGGTTTTACTCTCTTTCTGTATTGTTGTGCCTTTATTCCTGTCTAAATAACTAGGTTCGCCTTAACACCTGTCTGGTTATGGTATTGTAAAATATAAAAAATAAATTACAAATACACGCAGTAAGTGTGATGCAGACTTAATTGTTGTGCTCGTCACAATTTAATGATATTTAAGAGTTATTTCTGGCATTGGCATGATTCCTTTCAAGCTTTCGTTGATCATCTACGTCACGTCCTTACGTTGTGCTCGTAAACATCACGTTAGCACCAGGCCCAGATTAAATTAAATTTTATCTCGAACTTTCGGAATTTTCTAGACGAATTACTGCAAATATATTTTGGCAATCTCCCAGCCATAATAATAATATTAATAAGTTACGAAACATTTACATATTTTTCTAATTTAAAATAGAGATAACATAAATACTTATTCTTTTCTTACGTAATACATACTATTCCCTATACCTTTTTGTTTTGCGGCGTAACACCTCGTGGGATTCGATATGCATCTAGTACATGATCCATTTTTTTTAAATGAATGAATGAATCATCATCGCTGATAACGATACCGTAGCTGTCCCAAACATATTGAGCTCCCACAACTCGACATCCTAGAGATACTTGTGAACCTCAGGATTATCAAATAAAAAAATACTACCTTCTGTAAAATTACATAATTTAACGTCTCAGATATATATATATATATATATATATATATATATATATATATATATATATATATATATATATATATATATATATATATATGTTATAGCTGCATCCAGCAGCCATGTATTTTAAATTAAAATTAAATTGTTCGATCAAGCTACCAAAAAAACCAGTTGAATGTTGTAGTAAATAAATAAATAAAGTGTTTTTAGTTTTCACCATTCCAAAATTCAAGTTCGTCGTTATTTTTATTATTATATATTATACGATATATTATATGTAGAGTATAGGAAATATTATATACATATTTCCTATACTCTACATAATTGGTGACCCCAGAAAATGAACGGCGTACCTGCTCCTATTCCAAACACACAACCTGCTGAACTTCCACTTCCTGAAATCTGTTCATTAACCAATTCCTTCAAGAAATAGAATTACAGACACTACAGACAAATAAAACAAACAATTTACAATTTAAAGACATAAAACTTCCAAATTCCAACTATACTTTAATTTGCGACATATCTACCGGTAAATATCGACCATACATACCAAAAGAATTTCGAATGGACATTTTCAACCATTTCCACTCACTATCCCATCCAGGAATTAAAACAACAACAAAATTAATAAACTCTAAATTTGTTTGGTATAAAATGAACAAAGACATACAATCCTGGACAAAACAATGCGTACACTTTCAACGTGCCAAAATAACGACGAACTTGAATTTTGAAATGATGAAAACTAAAAACACTTTATTTATTTATTTACTACAACATTCAACTGGTTTTTTTGGTAGCTTGATCGAACATTTTATCAAAATACATGGCTGCTAGATGCAGCTATAACATATAAAAATACATGGCTGCTAGATGCAGCTATAACATACCACGTGGTTTTAGAATTCCAGTATTTTTTTACTTAAGTGAAATTGTAAATCAATTAATAAGTGCAAACAAGTTACCATTGTGCTTACAACTTACAACTAAAGTTTTGAATTGAGATAAAACTATAATAATACATAAAACTATAATTTATATATTTATATATATAGTCTTTTATGTGCATTTTTTAGAGCACAACGAAACTAGTGCACTTAGATATTATATAAACTATAATGACGAAGAAACTACGGCGGTATTACAAATTAATTCCGATGTTATGTTCTTGTTTGAATTTATTACTTACTGGGACATACCACGTGGTTATAGAATGTCCCAATACTTTTCGACCTAGACAGGACCATATGTACTTTTGTTTATTGTTTTTATATGTTTGTTCTTCTACAACATTTTGGATGTTTCTGAATGAGACATACTACGTGGTTATAGAAGGTCCAGTACTTTTCGACTTAGAGACATATTGTATTTTTTTTTGTCGGTTTGAATAAAACTAACTTGTTCACATATTACATGTTTACAATGCTTTCCAAATATTATTTTAAATTATTTTTTCCCTTTTATAGACTTATACCTTATACCTTTATATATATATATATATATATATATATATATATATATATACAGTGTGTTTGAAAAAGTGGTTACACCCTGTTTTCTCGCTTATTATTACAGATACATATATTGCTTATAGGACATGATTTAATCAGTGCAATATTTGTGATTGAAATGTGTATAAACTGTAATTGTAGAGCTTCCGGTATAACCGGAAATGACATCAACTATGTGAATTTAAATACAACCTATACTATTTTTTTATAAATTTGGATTGCATTTTTTGTCCTCTTTCCGACAATACTAAATTTATTAGTGTTAACGTTATTCATTTGTTAAAAATAATTATTTTCTTTTGCACGATTTTTATCGTTGAGATGTAATATAATACTTATGTGAGAGTGCTATGACAGCAATTAACGAAAGTATTTTATTACATTGGTACTGACTGTAGAAGACAAAGTGAAGATAGTATTATTAGTTGAAGGATAATAACAGAAGTTTTAGAGAAGCGGCTGAAGAATTTAATAATGTTATGAGTGAATTAAGAAGCCATACTTTAAAATGTATTAATGTAAATGGGGGACATGATGAATAAATATTTTGTTACTTGTAAATTTCTTATTTCATATTCATTAAATTAAAAATAAATGAATTTATTAACATAATATCATGAAAACAATTACTGTCATAGCCGTCTCACATAAGTATTAAATTACATCTTAACGATAAAAATCGTGCAAAAGAAAATAATTATTTTTAACAAATGAACAACGTTAACACTAATAAATTTAGTATTGTCGGAAAGAGGACAAAAAATGCAATCCAAATTTATAAAAAAATAGTATAGGTTGTCTTTAAATTCACAAAGTTGATGTCACTTCCGGTTACACCGGAAGCTCTACAATTACAGTTTATACACATTTAAATCACAAATATTACACTGATTAAATCATGTTCTATAAGCAATATATGAATCTGTAATAATAAGCGAGGAAACAGGGTGTAACCACTTTTTCAAACACTGTATGTATATATATATATATATATATATATATATATATATATATATATATATATATATATATATATATATATATAACTTAAAATTCTTTATCGATCGATTGGGTTTTTAAAAAATATTTGGCAGGACCGAGATTGATGCGAAGGATTCCGAGGTTTTCTGTTATGTTCCTAATTATTGTTCCGTGTCCCAGTGCGAACAACCTGGAAGTGGTTCAAAGTTGTAAGTTTTTTGTCTAGGGCGTTTAATGTTAGAGAGGTGTATGTTCTCTGTTGTATTACCGTGGGTGGTTTTTATTTTTCCTGTTTTAAGATTTTTATTAACTTTTGTTAGATTTTTGGGTTTGTATTTTTTTTTTAGTTTTTTGTTGTTTTTGTTTATTTTTCACGTATACCTTTTTGAGGATTTCTGGCAATTCCTCTCTATTTGCATTACATTTGCTTATTACCTTTTCTTTATTCGTTTGGATTTTGTCTCTAATTGATTCGTAAAGTAATTTAGTTTTATTCTTGTGATTTTCTATATAATTAATAATAAGCTATTTTTCGAGGTCGAGATTAAATGGAGAATTAGTGTCTTAATTGGCGGTAATAATTTCGCATGGTTTTAATTTTGTGACCGAATGAATTGTGTTATTAGGCTAATAACGTATAATTTACTTTGGATTCTATAGGCTCAGTTTTGTATTCTTTTTGATTATTAAATAGTCTGACCTGTTCTATAAGGGTAGAGTGAAAACGTTCTATGATGCCATTAGATTCTGGATGTTGTGAACTTATGAAATGTATGTTAATTTTGTGTAGTCTCAACAATTCTTTTACAACTAAGTTTTTGAATTCTAACCCATTGTCTGAAATAATTTTTCTGGAATTCCGTGATTTGTAAAATATTTTACTGGGTTATTAGAAACCTGATTTTAATTTGTATGCTTGTATATATTTTGAAAATGGATCTACAATAGTTTAGAATTTCGCTTGTTCTAAGGTGATATGTAAAGTTTGGAAAGGTTTCGTAGCGGTAGGGATGATATTTAAATTTACATTTAGAGGTCTCCGATCGTATTTTGTTATTTGACATATTTCACAGCTATTAATAAATGTTTGAATGGATTTTCTTAATTTTGGCCAATAATATTGAAGTTTTATGCGTACTTCTATTTCGTTGATACCGCGGTGATTAGTTTTGCCAGTTGCCACAATGGTAATTCGATATGATTTGTGTGATTTCTTCATTATCGGTAACGTCTTTTAAATATTTTGTACATTTTACTAAATTTAGTTGAGAACTTTTGAAATAATTTTGAAGTATTAAACTGAATTTCTCGTATAGTTCATTTTGGAAATAAATGAGATATTTTACTTTTGGCACAATGATTCTTTAATAAATGCAATCATTTCATCTTTGTAATTAAATTTTGAAAAAACTACTTTTTATTATCGTATAATTTTGTAATGGGGTCATTTACCATATTTTTTTTTCTGAAAGTTCAACTTCATATTTGGTCTTTGTGCGATTTAAAAATTATTTGTAATAACGGAGAAATTAATTTTTTAAAATTGTATGTAATACTTAAATTCCTTTCTGATGACGTAGCATTCACGGAACGACATTAATGACGGAATTATCCGACCAAAGCCGAACCTGTATACTCTGAACAAGATGTGTCAGATAATAACAGCTGCTGTAATTGTCAACCACATTGTATGGTATCCTTGTGATTGTTTGCTTGAGTTGAAAGTGTGTCGAAATGGACCATGGTTATACCAAAGCTGATTCAAAAAATTTGCCACTTGTAGATGCAAGTATGGTAAATAATTATTTTGCAAATAATGCTAAATATTTAAGTGCGGAAATAAAAAATGTAAAAAGTGAAAAGTTTCAAGTGATTTGTTTGAAATTATATTTTTTTATTATTATTATTATAAATAATATAAAATTATGTAAATTTTCTAGGGCAGGCAGAGAACATTATGGGGATGAGGCATTTGGTTTTTAGTTACATTTGTACGGTGATAGCAAAAATAACCCTGCAACATCGAATTCGTAATACAAGCTATTCCGTATCTGCTGTTATCAACGAGGAAGATGAAATTGTAATTATTTATTATGGCTCCATAGAAGAAGCGTAGAACCTTCAGTATAATAATAGTAAATAAACTAAACTCTCTACCACAGCTAAGTTGCTAAACATCTGTCTCCCAAACGTCAAAACTAATCATGCTATCTCTCTCTTTTCCGTCTCTTTCTAATGTCTGTGATTGTGACGTCAGCTTTCAAGGAAATTGTATAGGGGGCAATAATAATAGTTTTCGGAAATTAATAAAATATATTAGGAAATTTATTTGAATAAATTTTAAGTATTTTCTAACATTATTTAGATGTGAACTAATGAATTTTACTATCACAAACACTAAATTCGTTTATGGTAAATGCCCCCATTTTTACTTGTTTGGGATTAAAATCGACTTCTGTTATGATGATTTGATTTTTGTCATAGTTTACAGGGCATTCTACTATTGGGATTCCGACAATAGGATTTTCTTTACTTGAGTGTATTGTGATATCGGTATCGCTTGTGTCGTCATCGTTTATCTCATTATGATGTGAGTCACCTACCTCGACTGCAAGGGATTGAGTATTGTCGTCTTTATTATCTGTTTTATTTTTAAACTCTGTTTTAAAATTTTCTATGAATTTATAAAAGTATTTCATGTTTTCTGCTTCGTTTATGTTTAATTCGATCTGGGGAATTTCGTTTTCAGGAAGTTTCTAAACAGTTATTAGTATGTCAGTGTTATCAAATATGTATTTTAACATTAATTTAATTTCGGTCCAAACTTGGTTGTAATGTTCGCATGCAATTTTTGGTATAGTTAATTTTTTAATATAATGATGCAAACAGATTTTTTTTAAAATTTGTTATTAAGTACAGTATATATTTTTGTGGGGTTTTTAAATATACTAGGTTATGATATTGAGGATTTTGAGATTGTAATTTGTGTACATTATTAAATTTATTTTTGAAATTTTTGGCAATACCCGATGACATTTCTAAATCTTTGCTCACGCAATGAGCTAGACTAGAGTTGGACGGTGCGTCGAATAGATTACCTATTACTTCTACGATATTGTCGTTATTGTGATTAAGGTAATGTTTCTTATCTAACTAGTCTTTGTATAAAGCTAGTGGAGTGTCGTCTATTTGTGCTTGTGATTGTAGGTTTTGATTTTTTTTAGTTTCTACAGGTATACGGCTTAAGGCGTCGGCATTGGTGTTAAGTTTGTCTTTCTTATAGATTATCTCATAGTCATATTCTTCTAATTTGAGGCGCCATCTTATTAATTTTTGGCTACATTGTTTTAACGAGAATAGCCATTGCAAGGGTCGATGGTCTGTATAGATTTTGAATTTGCGTCCTAGTAAGTATGTTCTAAAGTACTGAGTCGCCCAAATAATAGCTAAAAGTTCTTTCTCGATGGTGGAATAGTTTATCTCAGTGTCGTTCAATGTCCTGCTTGCATAAGCTACTGGTAGGTCGTTGCCTAGGCCACCTTGAGATAGCACGGCTCCTATTGCTACTTGGCTAGCGTCGCATGTCAAGTTAAATTCTTTATCAAAGTTTGGGTATTGGAGTAGCGGGTCATTAGTCAGCAAATTCTTGCAATTTTCAAAATATTGTCTGTACTCAGGGTCGTTAATGTCAATAACTGCACCTTTCTTTAAGCGTTTAGTCAGCGGTTTCGTTATTTTAGCGAAGTCTTTAATAAATTCTCGATAATAGCCTAAAAGTTCTAAGAAACCTTTAATTTGTGTTGTAGTTTTTGGAATAGGAAAATTCAGAACGGCTGAAATTTTGTCAGAATTTGGTTTCACGCCATCAGGGGTTACGATATGCCCGAGATATGCTACTTCTTTTTTGAGGAATTCGCATTTATCGAATTGAACTTTAAAGTTTGAATTTTTCAAACGATCGAAAACTAATTTTAAATTTCGAATATGTTCTTGAAGGCTGGTGCTAAATATAATAATGTCGTCGAGGTAAACGAGGCATTTTTCGTTTACTAATTCTCTCGGAACATTGTCCATAATGCGTTGGAATGTCGTGGGCGCGTTTTTTAAGCCAAAAAGCATACGATTGAATTCATAATGCCCGTCGTCCGTGTTAAATGCAGTTTTTTGTATGTCTTGCTTGTCCATTTCAATCTGGTGGAAGCCAGATGCTAAGTCTAACGTAGTAAAATAATGACAACGTCCAAGTTTGTCTAGTAAATTAGTTATATTTGGTAGTGGATATTTGTCGTTAATAGTCTTTTCATTCAGTTTCCTATAATCTACCACTATACGCTATTTGCGTTTGCCGGATGCGTCAAGCTTTTTGGGGACAACCCAAATAGGCGATGACCATGGAGAACATGATGGTCTAATAATATTTTGATCTAACATATTTTGTATTTGAGAACGTACCTCTTGCCGGTGAATTTCTGGGTATCTATAAGATTTCGTGTATTTACACGGATTTCGTCACTTATTTTTATGGAATGTTTAATTTGATTAGTAAATGTTAAATTTTTGTCGTCTACGTGAAATATATCAGAATATTTGTGAATTAATTTAGAAATAGCTGATTTTTCTTTCGAATTCATGTGATCTGTCCAAATTTTTGAAATATCAAATTTATTTTTTTCTGATTGTATGAAATTGAAGTTAGGGGATGAGTACGTTTCATAATTGGAGATGTTCTCTACGGTAATTGGTTGTAATTGTGTGAATTTAATATGTGATTCTGAATTATTAATTTCTGTGCAAAGCGCATAGTAATTATTGGCTGTGGTGCAGTGGTGGTTCGTGCCTCGAACTTTGGTGAGGCAAGGTACCTAGAAAAAAAGCGCCATAGACAATTTTTTTTTTTTCATTGAAAGTCAAATGCCTTATAATTGAAAGTTACATTTTTCAAAGGATGTGAAGATGCATGGTTTCCCCCTTTCATGTACAAAAATAAATTGCCAGATCACAAAACATTTTAGAAAAGAGAATATATTTAACGGATTGTTGACTTACGTGGATAAACTGTCTAAAACATATACATAATATATACATTCATACAGTTTTGGTTCGGAAAATTATAAATATGCTGCACAATCACACATTAAATACAAAATTTGAAACAGGGATAAGAACACGATAGCCCGAATTCTTACTGCATGAAAGAACGTACTTAGTTCATTCATAATGCAAGAAATAAAAGTAATGTACCGCATAAAATTATAATATATAAAACAATTAAAAATTTAGTAATAAAATAAATATTACAAATGTCGATAGATGATATAAATAATAAATTTGAAGTCGGGTATGAAAACTGGGACAATTACGTGTCCTGAAGAAGTTCATGGGGACACCGGGACATACAACTTAAAACAGGGACGAATCCCGGAATATCGGGACGTCTGGTCACCCTACAACTATTCAAAATATAACACCATAGAAAAACCGGTACAAATAATCGCTACGGCATCACTCGCGTAATGAGAAGTTTACTCACAAGTTGTGTAATAATTTGACAAATGACTAATAACTACCTCATCAACGCACCAATTAATAAACTACAGGTGACTCTCGGGACTGTACCCATTTTTGACGACACTGTACGTAGACAGTGGTGGGGAAGTGAAGGTGGGCGCGTTCTCTTCGTTTGGGTGTACCATTTCAGTCACAATGGAACAGTGGACTGTGCTCCAGCGTGTGTTCACTTACGACGCGTATACGCGAAATGGTAACTCGGTAATTGCAGCTCAGCGGGAATTTCGCCGTCATTTCAACATTGGTCGTCATCGAGGAGTCCCCAGCCGCAAAACGATATTAAAATGGGTTCGACAATTTCGAGCTACAGGTAGCATTGTTCCCAAAAAACCTCCAGGGCCTCAAAAAACAGTGAGAATACCTGAGAATATCGAGGGAGTGCGAGTAGCTTTAGGTGCTAGTCCCACGCGTTCAGTTCGGCGCCACTCACAAGCGTTGCAGATTCCAAGAGAAACGGCAAGGAGAATTCTGAAAGAGACCTCAAATTCCATCCGTATAAGATTGTAAGTGTGCAGCAATTACTCCCAAGAGATTAGGGGCAAAGGGAAGATTTTGCTGTACGCATGCAAGTTATTCTTCATGATGAACCCGATGCACTTATCTTTATGAGCGATGAGGTACACTTTCATGTGAATGGTTTTGTCAACAAGCAGAACTGCCGATATTGGGCACCTGATAATCCGAGATAACTGCATGAGCAGCCTCTGCATTCACCTCATGTGACAGTGTGGTGTGCGGTGTCCAAGCGTTGCATTATCGGTCCTTATTTTTTCGAGAAGAATGGTGTAAGAGCAAACGTCAATGCAGATCGATACATGCATATGATAAACACATTTCTCCTGCCAGAACTTCAGCTGCTAGATCTCGATCAAGATGTGTGGTTCCAACAAGATGGGGCTACAGCACATACCGCGAGAAGGTCAATGAACATCCTACGGGATTTGTTTCCTGGACACTTGATTTCCAGGTTTGGAGATGTTCTCTGGCCTCCACGGTCTCCAGACCTGAGTTCGTGCGATTTCTTTTTGTGGGGGTATTTAAAGGAAAGGGTCTACGCTGAAAAATCCCGTACATTACAAGATCTGAAAGAAGCTATTCCGATAGAAGTGCGACAAATCGACGAGGGGACATTGGAACGTGTGGGGCCAGTTTTACTAACAGACTGGAAATCTGCATACAAGAAGGCGGACATCACTTGGAAGATGTGATTTTTTCTATGTAACTCTAATGGCATACCTTCACGCTTGTATAATAATTATGAAATAATTTTTTATGAAAAAATAATGTTGTAGTGTCTATTAGAAAATGGATATAGTCCCAAGAGTCTCCCTGTATATTAGAGAATCGACGAAGAAAAGTCATAAAGTCAGCTAGAGAAGGAACTGGGCCCACCCTATTGTTTACACCATAATTATGGTATTTTATTTACGACTGTGAGCAAAATGCTCATAGCGCGAGTGGTCCGGGGTTAAATTAGAGCTCCCAATCGAAGCCATTATATTTGTTTTTGTTTATCTATAAATACAAGGATTTTTTTTTAAATTGAAAAAATTAAATACTCTTATGTTCATACTCGAATGCAATATGCAGTTAATAATATTTATGCCCGGTTTCACCATCAAATAAATCTTCGAATAGCTTATTCGTCGAATAAGTGAAAAATATCGCATCAAAATATGACAGCTAGAATAAATACAGTCATTTGTGTTATGGTTTCGATGCGATATTTGTCTCTTATTCGATAAATAAGCTATTTAGAGATTTATTTGATGGTAAAACGGCCACGAATCTTTTATCCTTTATGCACTCATTGTATTTTGCATTTGAGGCTAGCCTCAAGCAGCTCCTTGTCTAGCGCATGTATTGCTTAATGGGATCAAAGCATTACCAAAAACATTACACATTATACTATTCATTTCGAGTATATATCAGAGGCAAGTCTCCATCAAGCCTCACAGGTTTAGGTGAACTACATTACATATTAGTTATGATGGTGGCTTAAATTATTCTTTTGATATTTATAAAGACAAACATTAACGAAATAAGTTGAAATTTAATTTACATAGGTACTACTTTATATTATTTACAATGTGATAATTAAAATTATTAATTTGTTAAAATGATATCCTGAGTTATTTCTACTGGTGAGGCACTGCCTCACCTGCCTACCCTGACAAGCCGCCACTGCTGTGGTGACACATTCAGGGATAATTAAATTATTCTGTTTTTATTTTGGTATTAGGATAGTTCCCTTTTGTTGGGTTACTTGAATTTTGATTACCTTTTCAGTTTTGGGATCTAATGTTATGTTATTGTTTTAAATAACAAATATTATTTTTATAATAAAATACAAAATTTATTAAATCTCCAAATTAGTTACATCAAAACGCACAAAACCACTAGTGAAATAACTGTACTAACAAAATATTTTCAAATTTACGCGTTGCGCATTTTATTAAGAACCTATTGGTCAATTGATGAGAACTAAAAATCCGCAAGATTTAAATTCCTCAATGAGTATGTTAACGAACGATTTTCATTTCCATCAATGCATAACACACATAATAAACCCATTCCTAAACAAATAACTCAAACGCAAAAATTTATGCCAACTAAACCATTGTATTTAACGAATTACACGCCGCCCGTTGTAAATAAATCAATGTCAAGAAATTACACTCAAAATTCGCAATTTAACAAAACTAAAATAACGGCGTATAATCAAAATACTAAATATTCAAAACAAACACCAATGAGCATTTTAACTAATAATACTTTTCAACCACGACCTGGACCATCTCACGGTTACCCCAAACCTACCCCGATGAGTATTTCGACCAATAATACATATCAACCACGACCTGGACCATCCCACGGTTATCAAAATTTATTTAATATAAGCGGAGAACAAATTGGCGATGAATATGAACCTGACACTAACGTAGATAACCACAACACGGAAGAACAAAACATAGAGTACCCGGTAGAAACTAACGATGAGACTGACGATTTTTTAGTCGAAACAGCCTCGGAAACATTACAATTATAGAACTACTAAATCTAACAAATCAAAGTAACACATTACCCTTCATAATTTTACCTGAAAATAACTTAAAAGTCTTAATAGATACAGGTAGTACCATATCATTTGTAAAACCCGAAATTGCACAAAAATTCTATAATAATTCCGAGAATAATTCTATATTCAAAGATCCATTCCAAATTTCTACAGCTCATGGCACTTCTATCGAACAGTACAGCACATTAACCCCAATTTCAAAAGTATTCAAATTAAAACAAAAAAATAATCCTTGTCTAAAGTATCTGTTAAGAACTTATCGGTTCTTGTAAGTGGACTGTATCTATGGATTTGTAATAAAATAACAGATGACGCGTCTACGATGACAGTTTATTCTCAACTATACTCTGCTCTCGTCAGCCATGCACTGCTCGCTTACAAAGACATGCGCACAGCGGTAGGAAGTACAATCCGTGTTAAAATTATTTTACATACCCCCAACCATGAAAGGGTGTCTTTCATTAATAATATTACAAAGGTAAATGATAAATAACTAACATAAATAATGTCTTAGATTACAGTTAACTTCACTACAATCTATGTTTCTGTTTCTATCGGTAAGGCACACACTTGTGACGTAGCTCGTTTAACCACACTTGTAGCTGTTTTTACACTCACTACTCTTATTATCCCATCAGATCCCGGATGCACCTCGGTAATGCGCCCCAGTTTCCAGCACAATGGTGTTAAGTTGTCCTTCAAAAGAACTAATGTTCCCTTTTCGATGTCCTTGACCTTGGTTTTCCACTTGTAGCGAAGTTGAAGCTCAGAAATGTATTCCTTGTACCATCTTGCCCAAAAATGTTGCTTGATTTGTTCAACTCGCTGATAGTTAGAAAGACGTGCTGGCTGAATGTTAGTAATGTTGCGTTCGATCAGTGTCGGTCGACCGATAAGAAAATGACCTGGAGATAATGCTTGCAGGTCGGAAAGATCATTTGACAATGGTACAATAGGACGGGAATTCAGGATACCTTCTATTTCAGTTACAATAGTTATAAATTCCTCCAATGTTACACATGAATTACTCAAAACTCGCCTTAAATGATGTTTCGTTGGTTTGACACCTGCCTCCCACAAACATCCAAAATTTGGTGAATATGCTGGTATAAAATGCCATTTAATACTGCGACTAGCACATGTAGTAGCTATTGAATTTTGATTATTTATTAGAAAAGTACCTAAGTCAGATAGATTTGAACTAGCCTTAACAAATGTTTTGCCATTGTCTGAATATATATCAGTAGGTTGCCCTCTTCGAGAAACAAATCTGCGTAATGCTAATAAGAAAGTTTCAGTAGTGAGATCTGTGACAGCCTCTAAATGAATGGCCTTTGTTGTCATGCATACAAACACACATAGGTAACATTTGAATTTTTTGCAACCACGACTCTTTTTATTTCGTATAAGAAATGGTCCGGCAAAATCTGTGCCTGTATGACTGAATGGATTGAACTCGTGCTGATGGCAAATTTCCCATAGAAGGAATTACAGCTTTTGGCTTAGCTCTAAAACATTGTATACAATTTCTTACAATTTTCTTTGCAAGTGTACGACCCCCAATGATCCAAAACTTTTGTCTTACATTATAAAGCAATTGTTGTGGTCCAATATGGTAATATCGTAAATGTTCATATCTCACAATTAAATTGGACAATTGTGAGTTCGAATGTAGTAAAATGGGATGCGTTTGATTATAATCTAAATTTGCGTTTTGAATTCTGCCCCCAACCCTCAAGATACCATTGGAATCGAGAAATGGATCGAATTGACTCAATTTATTTTTCTTTGGTAAACCTTGATTTTGTAAAATATTAATTTCGTTTTTAAAAGAAATACCTTGACTTATTTTAATAATTCTAACAAACGCGTCATTCATGTCATCAATTGTTAGAATGTCAACTTGACGTTGACTCTTTTGCCTTTGTTTACAATTATGTATAAATCTTAGACATAATGCAATTGTTCGTTTTAATTTTATTATTGATGAAAATTTGCATATTAAATTTTCATTAGTGGTTTTGAGTAAGAATGCATTCAGTTGACATTTTGTTTCAGGCAATTCTGAAATTGGAATTTCCATAAATGCTTCATGCCAATTTTTCACTAACGGTTGCGAAAACCATGATGGACCAAAGTTTTGAATTTGTTAATTCTAGTAAATTAGCACCTCGTGATATGATGTCAGCGGGATTTTCATGTGTATTCACATGAAACCACTTGTTTATATCTGTGTTACTTTGTATTTCCGACACTCTATTGCCAACAAATACGTGAAATAAGCGAGATTGATTTTTTATCCAAGATAAAACAACTTGTGAATCTGTCTCAATAATGACATTAAATAACGGTTTTAAGTGAGGACATGACCCTCTGCATAAATCTTGTTAATATTACTGCACCACATAATTCTAGTCTGGGAATAGAGATTACTTTTAATGGTGCTAACTTGCCTTTTGCGCAAATTAGTTTTACACAAATCTCATTATTTTGATTTAAACATCGTGTGTAAACGCACGCTCCATATGCTTGTTGAGATGCATCGCAAAACCCGTGAAGTTCTATACGATACGAATTTGAAAATGCACATCTCGGTATTGATATTGAACCAATCTCTGTTAAATTTATTTGAATTGTTAACCATTTTGATTTTATATATTCTGGTAATTCATCGTCCCAATCAATGTTTAATGACCAGATTTCTTGTAAAATAAGTTTAAATAACATTATTAGAGGAGATAATAACCCTAAAGGATCAAATATTCTGGCGATATTAGACAAAATTTATCTTTTATTTATTAATTTTGTCTTACCAAATGTATAAATTAGAGAATCCGATGTGAATTCCCATTGCAAACCTAGCAGTTTTGTACCTGCCGTTTTACCTACGTCAATATACTGTGTTAATTGATGTGTGTTTTTCACGTTTTCTAATATCTTTGGATTATTTGAGCACCATTTGGTTAATGTAAAATGTCCGCTTGCTAAGATGCTTGCTTGTTCAATTGTATCCGCGCCTGATATTAAGTCATCAACATAAAAATCGTGTGCAATTATTGCTGATGCTAATGGATAAATTTCCTGATTGTCGACTGCGAATTGTTTAATACAACGAGTAGCTAAATAAGGCGCCGACGCTGTTCCGTACGTTACCGTATTTAATTCATACACGCAAAGTTTTTCATCTGGTGTTTCGCGCCAAAATATTCTTTGGAGATTTCTCTGTTCGGGTGTAATTTCTATTTGTCGATACATTTTACATATGTCTGCAGTGAATACATATGTATGTTTCCGAAATCGAATTAGGATAGATAAAAGATC
Source organism: Harpalus rufipes (assembly GCA_951394225.1). Classification (NCBI taxonomy): domain Eukaryota; kingdom Metazoa; phylum Arthropoda; class Insecta; order Coleoptera; family Carabidae; genus Harpalus; species Harpalus rufipes. Next base: position 33,598,614 of record OX596278.1, on the reverse strand, counting down.
ATCTTGAACTGCACCTACATATTGTATATCATTAAGAAACAAACCGTTGTCAGTGGCAGCTGATCCGTCAAAAACGACTCTACACTTAGTTGTTAAGCTCTCAGGCTTAATGACAGCATGATGTGGAAAGTAATAAGCAATTTGTTTTTCGTCAACATTCTGAAGTTTAGTCATATGACCTAAGTTATGATATTCACGCATAAATTCAACATATTGATCCTTTAAAACAGAGGATTTGAGAAGTTTACACTCGATATGTTTGAAACGCTTTAATGCCATATTTTCAGAATCACCTAATGATTCTGGTGGTAATTTGAAGGGAATTGTTATAACAAATTGAACGTTCTTCTTACGCTTGTAGGTTTTTAAAATCAATTTTTCGCACTCTTGTTCTTCAATAGTTAATGATTTGGAATTATAATTTTCCTCCACTCTCCAGAATTTTTCAATATCCTCATGCAAGCCTCGTATAGCTAGATTACAACGCGAATGATATTTATTTTTTGACTTAAATGAGCCTGTGACTATCCAACCGAATACTGAATTCTGTAAAAAAGGTAGATTTTGACCTAAATCTATTTTTTCTCCCTTTAAACCTTTCCAAAATAATTCCGCACCTATGAGCATATCTATACTTGCTGATTCAAAGTAATTAGGGTCTGCTAATGTAATATTGTTTGGAATTTCAATACTATTTTCTAGACAAAAATTTGGTATGTCATCACTGATTTTTTGTAACAACAAACATTCGATCTTTGCACTAAAGTCTTTGTCATTTGATTGAATTTCTACTTTACATTTATGTTTGATAGCAAATTACCAACACCCACAATCGATACGTTGGCTTGCTGTTCTGATGTACCTAATTTATTGAAAAACGAATAAGTCATAAAGTTGGACTGGGATCCATTATCTAACAAAGCACGGCATTTAATATGTTTGCCATTTTTTGCGATTACATTAAAACAAACAGTTGACAATAAAACATAACTATTTTGATTAACTTGAGATGTCATAGCATTTGACACGGAAATATCATTCTTATTTCCATTGTTATGAGTAGCATCAGATTTAGCCTTATTACCCTTGGACGTATTATGATCCGAACCTTGTTCAAAATGCAATAAGGTGTTATGTGCCTTTTTACACTTCTTACAATAATCTGATTTACATTGTTGGTTTATATGACCCGATTTTAAACAATTGCTGCATAATTTTAAAATATTTATTTTTTCAAATCGTTCTTGTGGCGATAATTTTAAAAAGTCTTGACAACGATAAATTAAATGATCCCCTTTGCAAATATAGCATACTAAGTCATTTGATTGAGTAGCTAGAAAACTTTGACGCTTTTGAAATGAGTTAGGTGTCTGTGTATTGTGTTTTGAATTGCGCTGCTCTAATTTTTCAAGAATTTCTGCTTTATTTTGTAAGAAATTTTCGAAATCATTTAACGTAGAGTTCTTGTTTTGTTTTACTAATTCTTCCCACTCCTTTACTGAGCTTTTATCTAGTTTGTTTGTTAAAATATAAATAAGTAACGCATTACGTTGTTGTAAATGATCACCTAACTTATCTAAATGCTTTAAATTTTTATTTAATTCATCTATCATATTTCTAAACCCTTTTGAGTCATTTGCGGTCGTAGTTTGCAATTCGAAAATTGCCTTGATATGCTCATGTACAAGCAAATCATTATTGTCATATCGTTTGCATAAATTATTCCACGCGATTTCATAATTTTCATTTGTTAAATTTACATTTTGAACAACTCTTACAGCGGTTCCGGTTAAAGAAGCTCGCAAATAATGGAATTTTTGTACATTTGAAATATGAGTGTTTGTATGTATGAGAGATTCAAATAATTCTTTGAATTCTAGCCAGTCTGTATAAGTTCCACTAAATTTTGGTAAATGTATAATTGGTAACTTTACTTGAGTCTCAAAGCTTGACGAACTACTTTGATTCAAAGTTGCATTTACATCTTGTATGTGATGCAAATTTTCTTGGTTAGTTTGTGTACTAGGAAGCAATCTATTTAACTTCACAATAATTAAATGAAATTTTACTTCAAAATTGTCTCTCGTTTTGTATTCATTTCTTAAGTCTTGTTCCTCACATTTTAACTCTATAAGATCTTGAGTTTCTCGAAATAGACTTAAAAGTTCATGCGAATAGCTTAAATGTGCATTTATTATATCAGCATGCTCTGATAAAAATTGACCAGACTCAGTTAATTCTAACATCTGATTGTAAATTGTTTCTAATCTATGTGTGCAACCATCACGTTTGCGTAATGCTGCTTTTAGATCTTTAGCCATTGTAACATTGGAACATTCAAACCAATGAATGAAACAGAAAGGCACTGTATGATTGGATAAAGACTTACGGTTGGTCACTTCACTTGTGGCACAGACAAACAGCTTGCTGTTTTCTGTGCTTGTGGTAATTCAAACTCGCTGAACCTTGACTGCTGCACTGGCCGATTGTACTGTTCTGGGCGACTGTGCAGTTTTGCTGTATACAAATGGCTGCTGCTTGTTATGATGATCTGTTGTCTTCTGTGTAAACTCAATTGTTTACACCAATTCTTGTAGCTGCTGCTAATATCTGGCTCGTAGGACCAAAATTATGTTAAGAACTTATCGGTTCTTGTAAGTGGACTGTATCTATGGATTTGTAATAAAACAACAGATGATGCGTCTACGATGACAGTTTATTCCCAACTATACTCTGCTCTCGTCAGCCATGCACTGCTCGCGTACAAAGACATGCGCACAGCGGTAGGAAGTGCAATCCGTGTTAAAATTATTTTACAGTATCAGTTATTTAATTTCCACGATAAGTTTGACCTACTATTGGGCATAGATAATTTAAAATTATTAAAATTTATTATCGACATACATAATAACCTTTTAATAACTCCGAATTCCAAAATTAAACTTCACTACCTGCAAGAAAATAGTAATGCTAGTTCAAATAATATTTCTGTAAACAAAATTATCTTAGAATCGCAATCTGAAAAAGTTATAAATGTAAAAGTTAATGTAAAATCAGGAAATATTATTATCCCAGAAAAAAATACGACCAACTTAATAATCCCAGAATGTGTTACTAGAGCTGATAATAACAACGCACTGTGTACAGTAATAAATCCAACAGATTTGAAAGTCACATTAAATATAGTCAAACCTCTTAACGTTGAACAATTCGATAATAACTATGATTCATTTTCTAGCCCCAATTCTAATCTAAATTCTTTTCAAGTAGACAATATTAAGTGTGATATTTCCAAAATTAGACAAGATCACATGAACTCGGAAGAGAAGATTGCGATAACAAAATTGATAAAAGATTATTCAGATATTTTTCACTCAGATGATTCAAATTTAACATTCACGAACGAAATTAAAGATAACACCAAAACAAAAGACGAGATACCAATTTACACGAAAACCTATAGGTATCCCGAAATCCATAAACTAGAAGTAAACAATCAAATAAACAAAATGCTAGCACAAAATATTATTAGACCCTCAAATTCCCCATGGTCATCACTCATTTGGATCGTGCCTAAGAAGCCCGACGCTTTAGGTAAACGTAAATGGAGAATTGTCGTAGATTACGGTAAAGTAAATGAGAAAACTATCGGTCACAAATACCCACTACCGTATATCACAGACTTATTAGACAAATAAGTCGCTGTCATTATTTCACCACCCTCGACCTAGCCTCCGGATTTCATCAGATAGAAACGAAAACCGATAACATACCCAAAACAGCGTTGAATACCGAAAACGGTCATTACGAATTCCTACGTATGCCGTTCGGGTTGAAAAACGCCCCGGCTACCTTTCAGCGCGTCATGGACAATATACCTAGAGGACTAACTAACGACAAATGTCTTGTGTACCTAGACGACATCATCGTCTTTAGCATCAGCTTACAAGAACATATACAAAACTTGCAACTAATATTTGACAGACTGAGAAAATCAAATTTCAAAATTCAACTAGACAAATCTAAATTCCTGAAAAAATAACTCGCGTACCTTGGACATATAGTGACACCCGGCGGTGGTAAACTAAACCCAAATAAGATAACCGCCATTCAAAATTACCCGATTCCAAAAATTACTAAACAAATAAAACGATTTTTAGGCTTACTCGCCTATTACAGAAAATTCGTAAGGGATCTTGCTAACATTACCAAACCATAACAAAATGTTTAAATAAAGATGCCGAAATTTATATTAACGACCCTGAATATGTAGAATGTTTTGAATTGTGTAAAAACTTGCTAATTAATGAACCAATACTTCAGTATCCCGATTACTCAAAACCGTTTAATTAACATGTGACGCAAGTAACGTAGCGATAGGTGCAGTCCTATCACAAGGACCTATCGGTAGCGATAAGCCTGTAGCCTACGCGAGTAGGACTTTGAACTCGACCGAGACAAACTATTCCACTATAGAGAAGGAATTACTAGCCATCATCTGGGCAACACAGTATTTCAGACCATATATTTTTTGACGCAAATTTACTATAATTACTGACCATAGACCTCTCCAATGGCTCTTTTCATTGAAACAATACAGCCAAAAGCTTATAAGATGGAGTTTAAAGCTTGAGGAATTCGATTATGAAATTGTTTATAAAAAACTAAATACCAACGCAGACGCACTTAGTCGAATTCCTTGTGACATTCAAAATTTAGAATCTATAGAAGATGAATATTTGGCAGAATATCAAAATTAATTAAATTTTAAACAATTAAACCCTAAATTAATAACAAACATAATTGAAATTAAAGATAATTTGTTTAACGCACCCGTTAATAATAGTCGCACATTGTGTAAGTAAAGAGCTTGGCATGTACCAAAGGATAGCACGGAAATTTAAAGATATATTCAAAAACGTTGTTAAGCTACATAGACAAAAACCTAAATTACATAATATAGTTTATTTGAAAGATAAAAATAGATTCATCATCTACCTCATAACAAAAAATCGATATTTTGATAAACCATCCCTTCAAGATATATTTTACACACTGCTGAATCTTAAGAGTTTTTGTTTAAAACATAATATTACAAATTTAAGCATTCCCAGACTTGCATGCGGTAAAGACGATAAAAAGTGGACAGATATAAAACCGATGATTCAGTACATTTTCATGGACATAGAAGTGACAATAACCGTATACACAGGACAGGACTCCTCATTATCACACGTAGAATTAAATATTAATGAAACAGATAATATGAACGCATTTCAAAATTTCATGGATAATTTTAATAAAGAACTTGAAAATTCTAAAACTAATAAAGCTCCTGACGATTCTCAGTCCTTAATAGTAGAAACAGGCAATGACAATTAAAATGAAAACTATCTGACACTGACGCAACAATACACTCAAATGTAGAACACCCCGTCACTGGCATTGCTGTGGTTGAATGTCCTGTAAACTATGGGAAAAATCAAATAATAATATCCGAAGTTGAGTACAACCCTGCAACTCGTACATAACATTGAAATCATTTCAGGACACATCGATTCTAAATCCCCGTTTAATATAGAAATAGACCAACAATTAATATACAATTATATCACGGAAAATAAAAATAAGATGACAAGACTATATCAAATAATTAATGGAAAAATTAAGCAAAATAAAGATAAAGTAATTGGCAAATGTAACGAGTCTCGAGAAGAACTACCTAGCATACCTGAACAAGTATTTGTCAAAAATAAACAGAAACAACAAAAAACTAAAAACAATTATAAAGTAGAAAAAATAAAACGAGTAAATAAGAAAATAAAAACAGCTAAAATAATTACTAAACATGGTAATACTTCTGAAAATATTCACTTGTCTAATATTAAACGTCCTAAAAAGAAAACTTACACCTTTGAAAATATTGCAGGTTGTTTGTTGTTCACATACGCTCCGGACGTCAAAAACATAACCGGAAATATAGGAATCTTACCAATAAATTTGGGACCAGCAAAATTAGAAAGGACAAATCATACCTTTATACATTACTATGACGACTTCGTTATACGAACAATACGACCACATAAACATTCAGTATAATAATATTAACCGAACAATTTCAGACAATATTAGTTATAAACATGAACTGAGTTTTTATAATAAAATTATACAATATATTCAACTAAGAATAAATGACAAAATAAACAACATTAAAGTACACTAAAATAATACATATATACATATATACATATATACATATATACATATATACATATATACATATATACATATATACATATATACATATATACATATATACATATATACATATATACATATATACATATATACATATATACATATATACATATATACATATATACATATATACATATATACATATATACATATATACATATATACATATATACATATATACATATATACATATATACATATATACATATATACATATATACATATATACATATATACATATATACATATATACATATATACATATATACATATATACATATATACATATATACATATATACATATATACATATATACATATATACATATATACATATATACATATATACATATATACATATATACATATATACATATATACATATATACATATATACATATATACATATATACATATATACATATATACATATATACATATATACATATATACATATATACATATATACATATATACATATATACATATATACATATATACATATATACATATATACATATATACATATATACATATATACATATATACATATATACATATATACATATATACATATATACATATATACATATATACATATATACATATATACATATATACATATATACATATATACATATATACATATATACATATATACATATATACATATATACATATATACATATATACATATATACATATATACATATATACATATATACATATATACATATATACATATATACATATATACATATATACATATATACATATATACATATATACATATATACATATATACATATATACATATATACATATATACATATATACATATATACATATATACATATATACATATATACATATATACATATATACATATATACATATATACATATATACATATATACATATATACATATATACATATATACATATATACATATATACATATATACATATATACATATATACATATATACATATATACATATATACATATATACATATATACATATATACATATATACATATATACATATATACATATATACATATATACATATATACATATATACATATATACATATATACATATATACATATATACATATATACATATATACATATATACATATATACATATATACATATATACATATATACATATATACATATATACATATATACATATATACATATATACATATATACATATATACATATATACATATATACATATATACATATATACATATATACATATATACATATATACATATATACATATATACATATATACATATATACATATATACATATATACATATATACATATATACATATATACATATATACATATATACATATATACATATATACATATATACATATATACATATATACATATATACATATATACATATATACATATATACATATATACATATATACATATATACATATATACATATATACATATATACATATATACATATATACATATATACATATATACATATATACATATATACATATATACATATATACATATATACATATATACATATATACATATATACATATATACATATATACATATATACATATATACATATATACATATATACATATATACATATATACATATATACATATATACATATATACATATATACATATATACATATATACATATATACATATATACATATATACATATATACATATATACATATATACATATATACATATATACATATATACATATATACATATATACATATATACATATATACATATATACATATATACATATATACATATATACATATATACATATATACATATATACATATATACATATATACATATATACATATATACATATATACATATATACATATATACATATATACATATATACATATATACATATATACATATATACATATATACATATATACATATATACATATATACATATATACATATATACATATATACATATATACATATATACATATATACATATATACATATATACATATATACATATATACATATATACATATATACATATATACATATATACATATATACATATATACATATATACATATATACATATATACATATATACATATATACATATATACATATATACATATATACATATATACATATATACATATATACATATATACATATATACATATATACATATATACATATATACATATATACATATATACATATATACATATATACATATATACATATATACATATATACATATATACATATATACATATATACATATATACATATATACATATATACATATATACATATATACATATATACATATATACATATATACATATATACATATATACATATATACATATATACATATATACATATATACATATATACATATATACATATATACATATATACATATATACATATATACATATATACATATATACATATATACATATATACATATATACATATATACATATATACATATATACATATATACATATATACATATATACATATATACATATATACATATATACATATATACATATATACATATATACATATATACATATATACATATATACATATATACATATATACATATATACATATATACATATATACATATATACATATATACATATATACATATATACATATATACATATATACATATATACATATATACATATATACATATATACATATATACATATATACATATATACATATATACATATATACATATATACATATATACATATATACATATATACATATATACATATATACATATATACATATATACATATATACATATATACATATATACATATATACATATATACATATATACATATATACATATATACATATATACATATATACATATATACATATATACATATATACATATATACATATATACATATATACATATATACATATATACATATATACATATATACATATATACATATATACATATATACATATATACATATATACATATATACATATATACATATATACATATATACATATATACATATATACATATATACATATATACATATATACATATATACATATATACATATATACATATATACATATATACATATATACATATATACATATATACATATATACATATATACATATATACATATATACATATATACATATATACATATATACATATATACATATATACATATATACATATATACATATATACATATATACATATATACATATATACATATATACATATATACATATATACATATATACATATATACATATATACATATATACATATATACATATATACATATATACATATATACATATATACATATATACATATATACATATATACATATATACATATATACATATATACATATATACATATATACATATATACATATATACATATATACATATATACATATATACATATATACATATATACATATATACATATATACATATATACATATATACATATATACATATATACATATATACATATATACATATATACATATATACATATATACATATATACATATATACATATATACATATATACATATATACATATATACATATATACATATATACATATATACATATATACATATATACATATATACATATATACATATATACATATATACATATATACATATATACATATATACATATATACATATATACATATATACATATATACATATATACATATATACATATATACATATATACATATATACATATATACATATATACATATATACATATATACATATATACATATATACATATATACATATATACATATATACATATATACATATATACATATATACATATTTAACTTCTTGTATTATTTCATATGTTGTTTTATTCCCTTGGAGGTACATTATATTTATAATTCTTTTTATTTTTATTTATATTCTCTTGATGTTATACCTTTATTTTAAATTATATAAATATATAAAAACACTAATTTATTATCTAATCGATTTCGGTTTATTTAGTAAACCATCATCAGAGATACAAGAATAAATTATAAAGTAATATATATAAACATATTTGACATAAAACAAAATATCAATAAATGTATAAAATACAAAGTTTGTTTTGTTTTTATATTTTAAATTCCAAAATTATAAATATAGATATAAAAGTACTAATGAAATTAAATAAATTAAAATGAAAAATGTAACGAAATATATAATATTAATATGTAAATTGTAAAATTTTTTTAAAAAATTAAAATATTTGTAAAACATCATTCATGATTTTGGTCTTTAAAATATCTAATTGTTTATTCATTAATGGTAATAAATTAGTGTTTTTATATATTTATATAATTTATATAATTTAAAATGCATATATGCATATATACATATATATATATATATATATATATATATATATATATATATATATATATATATATTGATTGAAAGATTTCATTCGACCCTAGTAGAACATATTAGATTATTAAACAATCAAGACGAATATAAGAAAGAGCCAATCGAAATAAAAATTAATTATGCACTCTTAGCGTATAATAATTCTATTCATTCTTCTACAAAATTAAGACCCTGTGAAATCATATCAGGACATTTAGATTTAAATTCACCCCTAGATATTGACTTAAAAAAGCAGCTAGTTAACAACTATATAACAAATCAGAAAGAGAAAATTAAATTACTATACAACGAAATTAAAGAAACAGTATAAGAAGAAAACAATTGAATACGCAAATAAAAATCGCGAAGATTTACCCAAAATACCTAAATACTGTATTTGTGAAAAATAAACAAAAACAAAGTAAAACTAATAATAAATTCAAACCTGAAAAAATTATAAAAATCAACCCTACTTTGAAGACAGCAGAAATAAAACCAGATCACAGTAATACTTCAAAAGACATCCACTTATCCAACGTAAAAAGACCCAGACGAAAGAATTATGATTTTAATACCAAACGAAAGCAAAAGAAACATAAGTTCAAAATTATAGAAATTTAAATTAGGACATGCAAAAATTAAAACCGCTTCCCATACATTCCTACATTATATTGACCTTAAAGCCATTAAGACAGAGTTGACTCATTAAATGAAAATTTCCCAGAATTGAAAACAGTAGTTGATTCTGCTACCCCCGAATTTTATCACATATTAAACAACTGCTATGGACATCTAAAATACCAAATTAACATTGTAAATAGAAAATTAAACACTTTCTATCCCGAAAAACGCCAAAACGAGGATTAATTAACCCTTTAGGATCACTTTTTAAATTTGTTAGTGGTAATATGGACAACGACAATGCTCAAGAAATTCATAATAATATTTTAAAATTAGAAACGGATCAAAATAAAATTGTTACTAAATTAAACAACCATATTTCACTTTCAAAAAATATAATGTCAAATATTAACGATACACTGACACTAATTATTAAAAATCAAATCAATGTCGGAAATAGGACGAATGAGCTAATTCGATTAATACACAAAGGAAATTTTGACTTTTCTCACTTTTATGACGCACAAGAAATTCTTGAACAAATAAAATACAATCTTGATTCATTGTTACATTATTTAGAAGAAATTTAAAACGCTATTACATTTGCTAATCTAGAAGTTGTGCACCCCAGCGTTATCTTTTATCAGGACTTAAAAGATATTATCAACGAATTATATTCAATTTACAATCATAAACAATTATTATTTTCAAATATTAATGATATATCGAAGTATTATAACGTTATCAAAATTAAAGTTCATATCATAAACGAAAAAATGTTTTCACTAGATTTTCCTTTAATACACCCTGAAACTTTCGATCACTACCATCTATATTCGATCCCTAACTCAAATCAATCAACAATCATCCCACCTGCCACTTACCTTTCAGTAAGCGACAACGTATACCAATATAGTAACGAAGAATGCATCGATTTGCAATCAGAATTCCTGTGCAAAAGTACAAATCTTCTACCATTACAGAAGGAGGAAGAATGCTTAACATCAATTTTGTCAACCGACACTACAGCAACCAATTGTCAACAAATACCAATCAAAATAACCCAACAAGTGATATTTGAAATCAATGAAGCTCATTACATTGGAATATTTCCAAAACAACGAAAAATACAAACATCTTGCAAACAAAATACCATTGCGTCTCTTCAAGGAACTTATCTAATCGTCGTGCCACCAAACTGTTCAATAAAGATTTCACCGTATGTCTACACGAATAAGTTGAAGACAATACCAGGGCATCCCATGACCTTAGAAAAAATCAACATGCGAAATTTAACCGTAACACAAGTAGAAAAATTACAACTGGACAAGGTATCACTTGATAAACTCCACCAACTTCAACTTCGAGAATTAGAAGAACTTCCCATCAAATCAATCAGTCTTCATGAAAAATATTCAAAAGGCTCCATCATCGGCGTCATCTTACTCTCACTGGTGATGTTATTATACTTTGCAATAAAAACTATAAACAAACTTTTACAGAAAAAGGAAGTTCAACAAAACCCAAGTCCAAGGACATTCGACGAAACTCAGGTCGTTCCACCCTAGAGTCTCTTCTTAAGGAGGGAGGTGTTACCTAACCGTATTCTGCGGCCATCAGCGGTTCCCGACATCCGCCACGTTCCCGCGAGCAGTAGGAAGATCACATTTCACCTTATCTATCAAATGTTATATTCCATGATTCTGTAAACTTTTAGTCAGTCTAGATGTAGAATTCAAACAATAATCATATAAAATACTTTATTGTAGAAAGCATTACTTTTTAAAAACCAATATCCAGAAATCTATCAATTAATTTATATATATATTGTATGTATATATATATATATATATATATATACATACAATCTCAACTAATGTAAGTATATTTTACCAAATTGTTCAAAAACATATTGTACATATTCATCATTATATTACAGCGTCCTGAAGATGGTTAAAAATATAACCGAAAGCTTGACACTAAGCCTACTTTCTACAATAAAGTACTTTCTAGGTTTATTGTTTGAATTCTACATCAAAACTGACTAAAAGTTTACAAAATCATGGAATATAACGTTTACAAAGATAAGGTGAAATGTGATCTTCCTACTGCTCGCGGGAACGTGAAGGATGTTGGGAACCGCTGATGTCCGCAGAATACGGTTAGGTAACACCTCCTCTCCTTAAGAGGAAACTCTAGGGTGGAACGACCTGTTTCGTCGAATGACCTTGGACTTGGATTTTGTTGAACTTCCTTTTTCTGTAAAAGTTTTTTTATAATTTTTATTGCAAAGTATAGTACATCACCAATGAAAGTAAGATGACGCCGATAATGGAGCCTTTTGAATATTTTTCATGAAGACTGATTGATTCGATGGGAAGTTCTTCTAATTCTTGAAGTTGAAGTTGGTGGACTTTATCAAGTGATAGCTTGTCGAGTTGCAATTTTTCTACTTTTCTAAGGTAATGGGATGCCCTGGTATTGTTTTCAACTTATTCGCTTAGACATATGATGAAATCTTTATTGAACAGTTTTGTGGCACGACATTAGATAAGTTCATTGAAGGGAAGCAAAGGTATTTTGTTTGCAAGATGTTCATTGTTTTGGAAATATTCCAATATAATGAGCTTCAATGATTTCCAATATCACTTGTTGGGGTTATCTTCATTGATATTTGTTGACAATTGGTTGCTGTAGTGTCGGTTGACAAAATTGATGTTGAGCATTCTTCCTCCTTCTGTAATGGTAGAAGGTTTGTACTTTTGCACGGGAATTCTGATTGCAAATCGATGCATTCTTCGTTACTATATTGGTATACGTTGTCGCTTACTGAAAGGTAAGTCGCAGGTGGGATGATTGTTGATTGATTTGAGTTAGGGATCGAATATAGGTGGTAGTGATCGAAAGTTTCAGGGTGTATTAGAGGAAAATCTAGTGAAAACATTATTTTTTCGTTTATGATTTGAACTTTAATTTTGATAACGTTATAATACTTCGATATATCATTAATATTTGAAAATAATAATTGTTTACGATTGTAAATTAAATATAATTCGTTAATAATATCTTTTAAGTCCTGATAAGAGATAACGCTGGGGTGTTCAACTTCTAGATTAGCAAATGTAATAGCGTTTTCAATATCTTCTAAATAATGTAACAATGAATCAAGATTGTATTTTATTTGTTCGAGGATTTCTTGTGCGTCATAAAAGTGAGAAAACTCAAAATTTCTTTTGTTTATTAATCGAATTAGCTCATTCGTCTTATTTTCGACATTGATTTGATTTTTAATAATTAGTGTCAGTGTTTCGTTAATATTTGACATTATATTTTTTGAAAGTGAAATATGGTTGTTTAATTTAGTAACAATTTTATTTTGATCCGTTTCTAATTTTAAAATATTATTATGAATTTCTTGAGCATCGTCGTTGTCCATATTACCACTAACAAATTTGACAAGTGATCCTAAAGTGTTAATTAATCCTCGTTTTTGGCGTTTTTCGGTATAGAAAGTGTTTAATTTTCTATTTACAATGTTCATTTGGTATTTTAGATGTCCATAGCAATTGTTTAATATGAGATAAAATTGGGGGGTACCAGAATCCACTACTGTTTTCAATTCTGGGAAATTTTCATTTAATGAGTCAACTCTGTCTTTAATGGCTTTAAGGTCAATATAATGTAGGAATGTATGGGAAGCGGTTTTAATTTTGGCATGTCCTAATTTAAAAGGGAGAATTCCAGGATTATTCGCTAAGTTCTGTATCTGAACTTCTTGCGTCGTTATCAGGTGGAGGGTCGCAAGTCTGCAACAAGGGAGATTTTTTCAATATTTTGTTTTCTATAATTTTGAACTTATGTTTCTTTTGCTTTTGTTTAGTATTGAAATCATAATTCTTTCATCTGGTTCTTTTTACGTTGGATAAGTGGATATCGTTTGATGTATTACCGTGATCTGGTTTTATTTCTGCTGTCTTCAAAGTAGGGTTGAATTTTATAATTTTTTCGGGTTTGAATTTATTATTAGTTTTACATTGTTTTTGTTTATTCTTCACAAATACAGTATTAGGTATTTCGGGTAATTCTTCGCGATTTTTATTTGCGTATTCAATTGTTTTTTGTTTATATTGTTCATTTGTTTCTTTATTTTTGTTGTATAGTAATCTAATTTTTTCTTTGTGATTTGTTATATAGTTGTTAACTAACTGCTTCTCTAAGTCAATATCTAGCGGTGAATTTACGTCTAAATGTCCTGATATGATTTCACAGGGTCTTAATTTTGTAGAAAAATGAATAGAATGATTATACGCTAAGAGTGCATAATTAATTTTTATTTCGATTGGCTCTTTCTTATATTCGTCTTGATTGTTTAATAATCTAATATGTTGTACTAGGGTCGAATGAAATCTTTCAATCAATCCGTTTGATTCCGGGTGTTGTGTACTAATGAAGTGGAGTTTTACTTTATGAACTTCTAATAATTCTTTAATAAGGGAATTTTTGAATTCTAGGCCATTATCGGAAATGATCTGATCGGGTATTCCGTGGTGCGTGAAATACTTAATAAGACTATGAACGACTTCTGTTCCTTGACCTGAGTTTAATATATAAACTTGAGCATATCTTGAGAATGAATCAATAATTGGTAGGAATTTTTGTTTTTCTAAAGTGATTGAATCGATATGTAAGGTTTCAAATGGTTTTGTTGGGGTAGGAGTTATATTAAATTTTGGCTTTAAAGGGACTCTATCGTATTTAGTTTTTAAGCATATTTCACATTCATTAATGTAAGTTTGTATTGATTTTCGTAAATTTGGCCAATAATATTTTTTCTTTATTTGATTTTCTGTTTCATCGACACCTCGATGATTAGTCTTACTTTCGTGGTAGTTCTGCGTTGTCTGTTTAATTTCTGACGGGTCTTCAGTATCTAACAATTTTTGAGTGTATCTTACTAAATTTATTTCAGAGTTTTTAAAATACTTTTGAATGACTGAACTAAACTCCACCTAAATAGGGTCTTCGAAATATAGACAGTATTTAATTTTTGGGATAATATATTCTTTAATAAAATTAACTATATCTTTAACAAAATTATTTTTTGATATTTGAACAATAAAACGGTGTGTATTTTCGAAAAGTTTTTCGATTTTTGGTTTCTTAGGGTCAAAGTTAACCTCTGATATTATTATTTGATTTTTTCCGTAATTAACGGGTTTGTCAAAAATTGGGATTCCTACGATTGGGTTTTCTCATGTTTGTGTGGGCAGTTTCGTCATCTGATATGTCATTGTTAATGTCTTCATTGTCTGGTTCAACTATTAATGACATTGTCTAAGTTTTTGTCACTTTCTACTTCGTTTTTATTATTAAAACTACTATTAAATTCTTTCATGTAATCAAATATTCCTCCGGAATTTTCAATTGTTTCGTTTGTATTAATTTGAATACGCGACAATGCGTCTCCATTTTTATTGAGTGAACCTTTTTTATAAATAATTTGGTAGTCGTATTCCTCTAACTTGAGTCTCCATCTCACAAGTTTAGAGGTCGGCTCTTTTAATGAAAATAGCCATTGCAGAGGGCGATGGTCAGTATAAATAAAAAAATTTCGTCCAAATAAATATGGTCTAAAATGTTTCACGGCCCAAATGATTGCTAATAATTCTTTCTCCACTGTAGAATATTTTGTTTCAGTTTCATTCCGCGTACGACTTGCATAAGATAGGGGTAAATCTGATCCGACTTTACCTTGAGATAATACCGCGTCTATCGCAAAACTGCTCGCGTCTGTTGTCCAAATAAATGGTTTTTCAAAATCAGGATGTTGCAAAATTGGTTCGTTTGATAACTGATTTTTGCAAGTTTTGAAGCAGTTAATATAGTCTGGATTTTGTATATCGATAATATCATTTTTCTTTAAGCATGAGGTCATTGGCTTTGTCAATGTCGCAAAATTATTAATGAATTTCCGGTAGTAACCAAGTAGTCCTAAAAATGCTTTTATTTCTCTACTTGTTTTTGGTAGAGGGTAATTTTGAATAACCTTAATTTTTTTCTGAGTTGGATTTGATTCCTTCTGATGTAACTAAATGGCCAAGAAAAGTAACTTCCAGTTTTAGAAATTCGGACTTATCGAGCTGGACTTTAAGATTACTTTCGCGTAATTTTTGGAATATTTGTTTTAAATTTACAATGTGATCTTGAAGAGATGCGGAAAATACTATTATGTCGTCCATGAAAACAAAACATATTTTGTTAAAAATTCTCTTAAAACTTTGTCCATGAGTCTCTGAAAAGTTGATGGAGCATTTTTCAAGCCAAATGGAGTTCGTTAGAACTCCGTGTTCGACATTAAATGCTGTTTTCTGTACGCCGTCGAGGTGCATTTAAATTTGGTGAAATCCACTCGCGAGGTCCAGCGTGGAAAAGGATTGTGATCGTCCTAGGCTGTCTAATATGTCAGATATATTGGGAATTGGATAACGGTCGTCTATAGTTTTTTCGTTTATCTTTCGATAATCAACAAATATGCGCCATTTTTGGAATCCTGATGCATCAGCCTTTTCTGGTACAATCAAAAGAGGCGATGACCATGGAGAATCGCTTGGTCTAATAATTCCTTGTTGTAACATGTTATTTATTTGTCGTTCAACTTCGGGTTTGTGTATGAATGGGTATCTGTAAGATTTAGTATGTACAGAAATTTCGTCAGTTGTAATAATTCTATGTTTTATTTTATTCGTAAAAGTTAATGGTGTACCTTATTACGAATTGTGACATCAAATAATTCAAATTTCTTGGGGTTGATACGTGCTGTTATAAATATCAACAGGGGCGTATCCATTTTGAAAATGTAATACTCCTTCTCTTATTATACAGTTCGAAATATTCCATGATTTTGTAAACTTTGTATAGTCATTCCACAAACAAAAATTTCGAACTGTATAATAAGAGAAGGAGTATCAAATTTTCAAAATGGATACGCCCCAGTTGATATTTATAACAGCACATATCAACCCCAAGAAATTTATTTGTATGATCCAATCAAACCAACCCTTTTAATAGTACTGAATTTGAATTATTTAATGTCACAATTCGTAATAATTATGACGACAGTGACACATCTAATAAATCTGAAATAATGAACTCATTGCGCACTGAACATATGAATGCGGAAGAAAAACAGCAAATTGAGAAGCTTGTAAAATCATTTACCGATATATTTTATCGCGAAGGTACACCATTAACTTTTACGAATAAAATAAAACATAGAATTATTACAACTGACGAAATTTCTGTACATACTAAAATCTTACAGATACCCATTCATACACAAACCCGAAGTTGCACGACAAATAAATAACATGTTACAACAAAGAATATATATATATTCAACTAGAAATAATCAAAATTTTAATATAAACAGGTATAATAAATCTAGTACTAAAGATTCTATGTTTTATAAGGGATTAGAACTGTATAATAAACTCCTGACTATTATTAAAAATGTTAACACCACAGATAATTTTAAGAAAAAGGTAAAAGCATATTATGTACCACAAACAATATAACTGTTATTTGGTGTACAAATATAGTTTATTGTAAGTATGTATTAGCATTTTTGGCTAGATAAATTACTTGTTATTATTATTATTATTATTATTATTATTGTTATTATGTATATATATATATATATATATATATATATATATATATATATATATATTAATTTCTCAATGTTTATCCATATTTTCTAATATTTTATTTTGAATATGAAAACCTTGGCAGTTGGCGATATAATTTTGAAAATTACACTCCAGTGTTAATTTGTAATATCTTATATCGGTCCTTGTAAACGCAGAATATCCACCAGAAACGAATTTCTGCTGACTAAAGGAATTTAATTTGATTTAAAAAGCAATGCTTGCAGTTTAGGTCTGACAACTGTGGCCGTGTGCTATCGATGAAAACTGTAGATTCGACGAATCTTTTGTTAGCTATGTTCATGTTGAGCCATAATATCTTGACATACATGACGAGACAAACGATGTCGGTAACACAATACGTTCACTGCACGAAACTGGCAGGAATAAAGTCACTTTCAATTACCAGATTTGGGGAGGCACCCCGCATATAACTGCGACCTAGCACCTCGAGGTTGTATTCGTGTACCCTTACCCTTAGCCACAAAAGTATACACTTGCTGGAAAACAGCTCTTGTGAAACATCATTTGTTATGTTTAATTGCTGTGGTACTTTAGCCACTTGCATATGTCCCAAACATGTTTAGTTCCTGGAGCTTAACCTCAAAGAGGTCTATGGGTGACAGACCCATTTAAGTGACCCCTGACCTACCATGGTAAACCCCAGGTTTATCCTAGATCCACTGTATGCCTCTCATCTGGTGTTTCACACACCCTCAGAGCTCCATATTAGTTGGACACAGGGCTGTGACAAATTGAAATGATCATGAGCTTTACCATTCACCTGTAATTATTGCAAACTGTTCTGTTTTTCGTATTATTCTTCCCTTTTCCACTTTATTAATTACTTACACAATTAATTTAATTTTTTTTATCTGGTGTATCCAAACTGCACCATAAAATCTAGGCATACATGAATTGAAAAACGACATCAGTAACATTGTTCGTCTACCACTAGGCTTGCTATGTCATCGGTCCTTTTGGCATAATAATACCTAAATTAATTAATTTTTGCAAACTGTTCTGTTTTTTTTCATTAATACATACACCTATATCTATATAGATATTGTTGCCCCACGCTGACTAGCTAAGAAATGAAAAATGAGTGATAATCTGAAAATTAACCCCATTTCTTTACAATAATTATGATTAGTATAATAATTTCACATTTATGATAAGGTACATATAAACAAAACTGCTGGTAATACTAACACACTCGACTGTTCACTTTGAGGTTAGAATCGTTCGAACAAAATAATGAATACGTGGTTAATACAATATTATTATAAAATGTGATTGTTACAAAAAATGGATTGCAGTGATAGCGATTCGTCTATGTCGGTGGAATGGAATGTAATGTATACCATCGGGTGTCGTGCAGGTGACAACTAATTTGAGGTTAAAAATATATTAAATTGTGCGGCTTTTTGTACATATAAACAAAACTGCTGGTAATACTAACACACTCGACTGTTCACTTCCGTTTTACTATGATTTATTTGACATTTGTTTTTGAGGTTAGAATCGTTCGAACAAAATAATGAATACGTGGTTAATACAATATTATAAAATGTAATTGTTACAAAAAATGGATTGCAGTGATAGCGATTCGTCTATGTCGGTGGAATGGAATGTAATGTATACCATCGGGTGTCGTGCAGGTGACAACTAATTTGAGGTTAAAAATATATTAAATTGTGCGGCTTTTTGTGGTCGTGAGTAAAATAGTGTACAAAATTCGATAGAAAGAGGTTTTCATACACTCGTTATGAAATGACCATCTTTCATAGCTCGTTGTGTTATTAACTATAAAAATATTTTTCAATAATTTATGATATGGCTATATTTCAATTATCACCACTGTATACTATGGCGAGCTGGAAAAGATACGTCTATTTCTGTTATGTATTCGTTAACAATTATGGTTGTTATAATAATATTTATGAATAAGTTTGTATCCATCATTGTTGAACATTAATTCACCAGTATTTATTTTTTATTTTTAATACTTCCAAAAATGATTATTTTACATATTTTTCTCCCTTTATATATGTACGAATACATATAACTTATCCATTTAATTTATATATTTTTAAATTTTGCCATGATTATATATACTCTAAAATATTTTATTTTGAATGTGAAAACCTTGGCATTTTGCGATATAATTCAAAAAAATCACAAACTGCAGTGCTAATTGGCAAGTCGACTTGCTGAAAATATATTTGGCACACAAGATACAAAAATAACCATTTTATTATTTTTAACTATTCTATACATCTGGTAGTTTTTTCATATATTTTTTTATTCAATATTTTGTATTTGTCGTACAATCAAAATACTGTATTATTTTAATAATAATAATATGTATATTTTGTGTAAATACTTACATATTTGTACAAAAGATTGGTATATATATATATATATATATATATATATATATATATATATATATATATATATATATATATATATATATATATATACAGTGTGTTAATTAAAAACCTGGCCATAGACGTTTAACATGGGAAATCAATTTTTCTTTGCGCAAAAGTTCCCAAATTATTTTAGACAAAAACACTTCAACTAAATGTTGTAGAGAATTAAATTCTGCATCCGAATTTGTAATAAGATTTGATTTTTGACATTTCATAACCGCGAAAATCAATTTTAAAATTTTCTGGAGATACCTGATTTATAGCGGTAGCCATGGAACTCAAACAAAATTACGAACAATTGTATGCCATCTTAACTGTCAAAAAAGTTTGTGTTTTGTGATTTTCGTTCAATAACATATTTCTTTGAAAGTATGGAACAGTTTTCTCATGAAGAAAAGCTTCAGATTATAAAATGGTGGGCAAATTTTGTTTGAGTTGCATGGATATCGCTATAAATCAGCAATCTTCAAAAAACTTTAAAATTGATTATCTCGGTTATTAAATGTCAAAAATAAAATCTTATTACTAACTTTGGTGCAGAATTTAATTCTCTACAACATTTATTTAAAGTATTTTTGTCTAAAATAATTTGGGAACTTTTGCGCAAGGAAAAACTGATTTCCCATGTTAAACGCCTATGGCCAGGTTTTTAATTAACACACTGTACATATATATATATATATATATATATATATATATATATATATATATATATATATATATATATATATATATATATATATATATATAAACATTAGTATAACAGTTTAGGTTGTTCCAAAATTAAATAAATAAACAGGTATTAAAACTGAGATCATAGTAGGTAACAGTTCATACTTATAAATATAATATTAAGTAAATTTGAGTAATTGATGTACATAAGAGTTATATTATTTGATTACCATTATTATACAGATAATTAGTCTGGCCTATCTATGAGAAGGTGGCTAATAATATATAAAAATAAACAAGAAGCAGAAGAATTACAGGAATATTTTGAATATTTTTGTGTTGCTTATACTGCTTAAATTATAGCATTCGAAGAAAAAGGAGTTAGATTAAAATTCGTCAACAAATTTCCGTTCCTTCAATGCCATTACTGAAAGATGGTAAATGTCGTTTAGTTTTTTGATATAATTTAAAGTGAAAATTAATTCCAGTAGAGAAAATTTATCGTTAAAGTAGTTTACATGTTTGTCTATATGTTGTAACCTTAAGCTCTTATGAAGAGGACATTCGAAGAAAACATGATAAGCTTCATTTGGGTTAATCAAATTACAAAAAGAGCATATCGAATCTGAATCAAATTCAAAAACTGTTGTTTGGAAATATATTCTAAATTTGTACGAATTTGCAGTTCTGAACTGACTTACTAGTCTTACTATATTTATATTGATTCTATATTTTAAGCAGAGTTCTGTTCCTCAGTTTTTCTTTATATTTTTATATAAAGAATGATTAACAGACTTTAGCATTCTTTCAGAGTCTAATTTCATAAATTTATCTTCAGCAGATTTTAGTATGTTTGCTATCTTTAATTTGAGAATTATTTTGAGATTCCCATAGGTTTTTAAAATTTAACTCCATTAGGAGCATCTGAAGATGACAAACCCAATTTGATTTATGGTTTCTTTCATTTTGGCTTGATATGGTTAATAAACGATTGTAGCATATTTTGGGAAGTCTGTTATCTGGCATATCAAGGATTTTAATACACCAAGTGAGTATTGATTTGTAAACCATAATGTGTAAAGGATATTTTCCCGTTTTTTTGAATTGAGAATTTTGTAAAAAGTTGCTGAATCACTTCTAGCTCCTGTGTGTATCTAAATGCCCAAACTTCCGCAGCGTAGAGTAATGTACTCAGAGCTGTGGATTCGAAGAGTATGCATTTATCTTCCCAGGAGTTAGATTTACTTTTAATACGAGTTTGTCTCATAAAATTAATTGCTTGAAGGGTATTTTGTTTTGCAGAATAAAGTTACTCTGTAAATAAGCCACTACTGGTAATATGGACCCCTAGATATTGAAATTTGTTTACTATTTCTAATTTCTCGTTTTTATAGTAGAGTTTTATAGAATTAAACTTCTGGCATCTACCGCTAGAATTGAATAGCATAATTCGTTTATATTACAATATTCTTCCAAAGTTCTAAATTTTTTTTGCATGTCCACTTTCGAGTAAGCCAGTAAGGTACTGTCATCTGCGTACAGCAAGGCTATGATATCTATTTCGGAGTTTATGGCTATACCGAAATGGTTATCATTTCTAAAGTAAATATCAAAGTCGCTTATGAAAAGAATATATAGCAAGGGACTTAATGGATCACCTTGTAAAACCCCTGAAGTGATGTCAATACTATTGGTGCATCTACTATTAGATGAGACTGTAATAGATGCTGTATTGTAGAGTGACATAAGTGTATAGATGAGAAATGGACTAAGACCTAGCTGGTATAGTTTTAGCCACAGTTTGTTATGATTTTTTAGATCAAAAGCCTTTTTGAAGTCTAAGAACTCGGCAAACAGTTTGCTTCCTGGTTTTCTAGTTGCAATAGTTATAACAGAGTTAAGTGTGAATAAATGATCAAGGCAGCCCCTATTTTTACGAAACCCTGCTTGATTCTCCGGCAGAATATTATTAGTTTGTGCCCATTTCAAAATTCTATTTTCAAGTATTGTCGTAAAAATTTTGACTACATTTTTTATTAATGAAATACCTCTAGTTATTTGGGTCGTTAGTATCGCCTTTTTTATGTATCATAAATAATCTTATTTTACTCCATTCTACCGGTACTTGTGCGGCATTTAGAATTTTATGGAATAAGTTCACTAGGAATAGCTTCCATGGCATTGGCATATTTTTTAAAAAATCGTTTGATATCTGGTCAAATCGCGGGACTCTTCCAGGTTTAGCCTTTTTAAGAGCTAGAGAAAATTCGTTGTGTTATGGGATTATCTAATAGGGGATGAGCTGCACCATAGAATATTGTTTAATTTTCCTGTAAGTCCTGTTTATAAACATATCTTAAGTAAGTTTCCCAGACATTAATAGGAATACTATCTGGGGAGGATAAGCGTTTACGACTGAAGGGTTTTATTGTTCTCCAAAACTCATTTTTTCTCGCATTAGACAATTTTATTCTTAATTCGGTAATGAGGTTTTTTTAGATTTAATTATGCAATGTCTGTAACATTTCTTACTTTCTATGCATTTTTCCCTTAATTTGTTGTCAAAACCGCTGGATCTAAATTTTCTATAGCATTTTCTCATTTCAGTTTTTAATTTTTTACATTCATTATTATACCATATTAGTGAAATTCCTTTTGATCATGTTGTCCAATTTTGCTGCTTCATAAACAGAGTTAGTAAAAAATGTATATAAATTATCAAGTGAATCCAGATTAAATCTACAACACTTTGACCCCCAAAAGATGTCCATGTAATCTTACCCGTGATATCACCGCGGCTTCTACCATTTACTATATAAAGCCAAGAGCATCAATGAAGTTTATTAAAAGGGTTCCTCTATTGTCCGATTTGTCATCTTCAGATCTTCTAAGGGCATATAAATTGGAATTTGTTATAATGTCCTCTTCACTGAGCTGGTTAAGTTCCCCGCATCTGGCGTTAAAATCCCCTCCAATTATTATAGGTACCTGAAAATGGTTCGATAAGTAAATAATGAATTCTTCGAAATATTCAACTTCATTTTGGCATTGATTTGGTTTAAAGTATATTGAACCGATTTTAAATTTTATTTTATTCAAAGTACATTCAAAAAATATTGCAAAATCCGTTTCATATAGAATGCTATAATTCATATATTTCTTTATGAATAGAGCTAAACCTCCGCTAGCCCTTCCAACATTTGATGTTCTAGTTGCTGGAATAAAATGACAGTAGCTGTCAATGAAGTGGCTAGGGAACTTAGTTATGGGGGCTAATCGGCCCATGTCTCACTGAAACAGAATTTCTTGGTTCAATAAAAAGTTAAAAAAAAAAAAAAAAAAAAAAAATTTCATCACGGCATATTACCCATCTGCCAGATGCCATCGGACTTTTCAAACCACCCTCGTAATTGTAAAAAATTCTAACCTCCAAAACGTTGGACCACGTTTTCTACCGTAACCCGAAATTAATGTTTTTAGTTGATACCCTCTGTTAGGAACCTCAAACAAATGTTCCCAATTATAATAAAAAGCAAACAATGCTCCCTACGATGAAGATTATTGATTTATTGTTCGTTTTCAGCACAGTTCAGCGAAAAACAACCGCTCTTTTCGAAAACAGTGTTACCAATCAAAATACTGTATTATTTTTTGATTTTTTGATTCGCAAAAACTATAATAATGACGAAATATGGGATTATTGATAAAACCTGTTCTTCGAAAATCAAATTATGAACTTAGGGACCTAATTTTTTTAATGCAACTATGCAGGATGTCCCACGACGAACTTGCACTGTCTTTATTTTAAATACTATTTAATATTTACATAATTTAGTAGTTTAGAGGTTTTCCGACATATCTGTTTCAACTAAGATATTTTCAAGGCAACGGCATTTCTACTTTAACCGGAAGTAATTCCTTCCACAGTAAAAATTCCCTATTTTTTAAATATGTTAGTTTTATAGAGCAGCAGTTTCTATTGCTGACATACCGCCTTGTCCTGTAATAATTGTTTTTAATGTTTTTTTCTACGAATAATAAATACAGCACAATCTCGTTCATCTGAACAGAATAAATCCAGGCGTATGATCTAATTGTTCATATTACCCACGAGAATTTATATAATTTAATATAATGTGAATAATAAAACACGTAAAATTTATTAAATCAATATAAATACATATATTTAATTAATTACTTTACATATGATAATATATTGTATAAATAAAGATCCTCAGGCTTAATGCTAGGTAAAATCTATTTGATTTGAAGCTCGTAACTGGGATTTTCGTCTGTTCATAGACAGTATATTGTCTTAATCTTTAAGAAAGGTCAAGATCACGCTGAAGTAAAACTGAACGGGATTTATTACTCATTAATATATAAAATGTTATATAAATATTTTTTTCTTGCTTTTATCTCTAATACAAAATTGTCAACAACAATATAATATTGTTTAATAGTTGTGTACTATTTGGCTACTACAAATGAGTTATAAATAGATATTCTGACATTTACTAGACTCAATTTTGACATTTCTTAATTTCGAAGACTACATGAAGAAACTTGTTTAATTTTATCTTTTACTCTACGTTTTTGTAATGAAACCAATTATTTTGCAAAATTTTGCCATTGTAATTTAATTTTTTATTCATAAATCTTTTGCTTTATTGATATATTTTCTTACACTTTCTATATGTTACTGTTTTTATTGAATTTTTAAACATGCTGTAACTTTGTTCTCCAAATTTGAAATTGCGAACATTGTTGTTTCCCAGATTGAAAACTATTTCGATTGATTTGTCAAGCTATTTTGGGCGAACAAGGTTTAGTAGATGTTGGGTGTTCTTTATACAGCTTCCAAGTGCTTCTATAGGAGTAACTGTTTAAAAATTTAACGCTGGCGATTGTTCCAAGTGTTCGCTAATTTTGCCATTATTCTAATTTTTCATACAAATATTATGCCTTATTGATATATTATTTATTTACCCAATCATTTCGCTGTTTAGTATTCGATAAAGTTCCGGCAAATGTCGCGTCGATGGAGCTCCTGATTTTATTAGTGCTAAAACGGTTCCGATTTGGCTGAGAGAAATTGACGTATCTCAGAGTAACGAATTATAATAGTAATAATAATAATGATTTATTTGTTCTTTAATCTATACTTATTACAAAAGAATGAGTATATAATTAATTTAGATTCTCAATAACGAATAATAACATACATAACCAACATATATAAGCGAGATAATTATACAAAATTGACATATATAGTAGCCGGATTAATCCGGCAGTAGTTATTCTTGAGCTTCGATACTTCACTATTCTACTCGAGTCATATACGATGAAACGAGTCAAACAGGCCATTTGCGAAAACAATCATCATTTCTGCACTGCACATAATATGTTAGTCTTGAAGGAAATGAGGTGCTTCTTTTAGCTCTACGTTAGGCCATGTATCAATTAGGCAGATAATATCGTATTTGATGATTATGTCCTCTTTTGGTGTTAAATTAAAGATGTTTTCGAGGCCATATATGTTCCAAAACATTATTATGGTGCTGTCGAGGCTATTTGTGAAGAGTTTTTTGAAACCGAGTTAGAACGGGTGATTACTTTCGCATGTTTATCAATGGGTCCATGTTTCTTTGTACTTTTTTAGTTATTTTTTTAGAAGCTGAATTATTTTGTTGTTCGGGTTTTATATTGTTCCTCATAGTGGTCTGGTTAGCGGCATCATCAGTGAGCTCGTTAGAAACATAATTAGTGCTCTGGATGGAAGCATCATCAGTACGCTTTCGAGTATATATATATATATATATATATATATATATATATATATGAGGCAAACCTCACAGGTTTAGGTGAACTGCATTACATATTAGGTATGGTGGTGGCTTAAATTATTCTTTTGATATTTATCAAGACAAGCAATAACGAAATAAGTTGAAATTTAATTAACATACTACTTTATATTATTTACAATTTAATAATTAAAATTATTAATTTGTTAAAATGATATCCCGAGTTATTTCTTCTGGTGAGGCACTGCCTCACCTGCCTACCCTGAGAAGCCGCCACTGCTATAATGCGTAATGAGCTTTATTTACTCTAAATAATAAATGATTAACAACAATAAACAAAATTATGACTCTGGATCGTGACGGCCAAAATTTAACGGATAGGTACCTGACTCATAAAAGGACTCAAAATAAGCTCTAGGCTTACTGATTTGTTATTAGCGCTTAAGTAGTCAACGCTTAATTACTAAGAATAAAGTAATCTATCAGTTCATCACAGGTCGACCTTAACTGAAACAATTTATTATTATAGCCAACAACACTACCGTTATACAATATTTTCTTTGCAGTTACTAGATTTTACAAGCAAACAAAGAAAAAATTAAATCTAAACAACTTAGGAGGACGTGGAATTCAACAATTATTTTAAGTCACAGCACTACAAAATTCACAAGTCACTAATGCCCGTTTGTACCAACAAATTTACGTCTCGACTTTGCCAAGTTAAATCGAGCTTAAAATATAAATTGTTTACACAACGAATATTTGAGCTGGGATCATTAAATACAAATCGAATCCAGGTGCGTGAATTTGGCACCAAGGTATAGGGTACTAATTTTTAAATTGTTACTATGATTTAGTACCCAATTTGTAACAGTTAGTACCCACAAAAAAAAATGTTTTTTACTCTACGTAGGAGTTATTTATTGTTTAATTATTTTGGTGCCAACTTCACGCTAGCACCACAACATAGAAATTTAAAAAATATAATTATACGAAAAATTAGTACTCAATTGGTACTTTAAGGTACCCAAAAATTTGTTTTCAAAATGTTTATGATAAATAACTTATTGCAAATTAAATATTATTGGTGCCAACTTCACGCTAGCACCAAAGTATTTATTTAAAAAGATTTTTTACTAAAGTTTAGTACCCAAATAGTACTAATTAGTATCCATGAGAGTATTATGCTATTGTTTATATTAAATAAGTTATTACGTTTTACTTTTCTTGGACCGTGAAGTTAGCACCATCATTTTAAAATAAAACATTTTCGAATTATATTTTTATATAGGGATTTAGTACTTTTTAGGTACCTCTCATAAATGTAAAATTTATTTTGTTATTGTTTATATAGCATAAATCATAACACGTTACTTTTTCTGTACCTGAAGCTAGCACCGTGCATGTTAAAATTATCCGCATTTCAAATTAATTTTTATATGCAGATTTAGTACTATTTAGGTACCTCTCATAAATGTAAAATTCATTTCGTTATTGTTTATGTAGCATAAATTATAACTGTGCAAGAAGCCAGCACCACGTGTATGAAAATAATGCGTTTTTCAAATTAATTTGTACATACAGATTTAGTGCTATTTAGGTACCTCTCAGAAATGTGAAATTATTTTTTTATTGGAATTTTAAGGCATTTAACCATTTAAAAAAATTATGGTATAATACAATTTGCAAATTTATTTTTGGGGTGTTAAATATTCTAAAATAAATACATTTTATTGGTAGTACGGGTGGTAACAGGTGTCTGTCATACAGAAGCATAAAAATTGGGGGCCAAACTTCATTGACATATATGATTAAAAAAACTATAATTTTTTCATATAAATATATTGAAATGCGAAATTATATCATAAATATACGATGCATTTTGACAATATTTATTTCCGTGTATTAAATCAAACATATATACTGTATTTAATAGGGGTTCTAAACTTAAGTGGGAGCAAACTTACGTATATCCCATGATATATATATATATATATATGAAGCACCATCTACTGTATAGCAAAAACGGATATAGTTATAATAGTGATAGTGATGCAACCATTGAACTAATATGGATGGAGCATTGCCTATACCATTACGTATCGCAGTGTTGTCAACATGTTATTCATATCTGAATCTGTGGACTAGGAAAAGAATGTTCTTTTCCTAGTCACATGTCAGCATGTGCTGACAAGAGTTCTGTTCTTTAGGTGTTTATATAGGCATTTCAACATAATGTTTCTTTTTGGAAACATTCATAATTTATTTTTCAATTTTACGTTTTTCGTTTATACTCGAGAAATATATTTATTTATTTTATAATATCTACGAATTACCTGTACAAAAATACATATATATTGAAAAGTAAGATATATTAATAGTTCTCATACTTATACTATAAAAACAAAATAAATCAATATGTTACAATAATAAATAATTAAATTTATAGTTGCTAGAATACATTTTCGATAAAGTAGAGCAAAATAAATTTTAAAAATTCGTAACTAAAACTATTTTTTTAAAATTTAATTAAATATAAAAATGCATTTATTGATGATTGTATATAATTAATTTGTTATATTTACGGCGTCTGGTCATTGGTCATTAAGTGTACGAGGTCTGACTATTAAATAACGAAACTGCTTTTATTTTATAATCGAATGCTCCCCTTCAATGTACTCCCCTCCCCACGCCACACACCGTTCCATTCGTTTTTTCCATTGCTCAAAGCAATGTTGGAAGTCTTCTTTTGTATGAGCGTTTAGGAGCTCCGCCGATTTTCGCTTCACCTCTTCCATCGACTCGATCTGAACTGCCTCTCGCGGCTAAATAACGCTTCACAGACAGCGCGTTATGGGCAGGTGCGTTGTCCTGGTGAAAAATCCACGACTTGTTTTTCCACAACTCCGGCCGTTTCTTCTTTCTATCAGCGTTTAGAGTCTCAGCAATCATCCGAATGCTCATACGATCTAGGACGACGATCTCCGCGCACAATTTCATTGATTTTGTTCACTGTTTGCGGAGTTGAAACAGAGACAGGTCGACCTGGACGTTAGTCATCTTCAGTGCTCTCTCGGCCTTCAGAAAACCGTTTATACCATTGGAAAACACGCACACGAGATAGAGAATTCTCACCATAGGCCGCTTTCAGCAACTTATAGCACTCAGTCCGAGTTTTTTTTTTAATTTAACGAGAAATTTCACATTGATCCGTTGTTCGTGTTTTTCGTCACACATTGTTATCGGCACGAGAAAAAAACACGTTCGTTTCTAACCTCTATAGAAAAAATACTACTACAACGACAAAAACGTGTTTTTGTACCGGAATAGTAGACGCTTACAGCTATCCCACGCTGCATTCCTTTCCCCCTACCCCTTGGGTAAAGTGTAAAAATAAGAGAAATAATATTAATTAAAAGAATACGTTTATTAAACGATGAATAATGAAGGATAAATATTAAAAATATAATAAAAATAACTAACACTATGATTAAATAATTATAAACA
Organism: Harpalus rufipes; assembly: GCA_951394225.1. Taxonomy (NCBI): domain Eukaryota; kingdom Metazoa; phylum Arthropoda; class Insecta; order Coleoptera; family Carabidae; genus Harpalus; species Harpalus rufipes. Next base: position 33,567,115 of record OX596278.1, on the reverse strand, counting down.
CTAATTTAAGACTAAGAATATTATTAAATGCTTAAACACTGAGATTATTTATTTAAACAATATTTATATCACTATATTTATATAACTATATTTATTTATGTTCACCACTCGTAGACTATTTATTTATATCACCCCCTGTTCGTTGCTCGTTGCTTCTATATGTCAGACTATATTCGCTGGCTTTGGCGACGGGTTCATATAGCGCGATGTCTTTCTCGAACTTTCTGACGCCACCATGAGAATGAATACAAAGGATCCAGGTCACCGGTGTAATTAACACATCTAGCCGTATGGGTTTTTTCCTGACGCTTGGGATTACGTCATCGCTCGGGAATATTCCACCAGTAACGGCGCCCGTATACTTTTAAGTCAGGGGCGCACGTTACACTGCCCCCTCCTTAAGACTGTTTCGTCCCGGAACAGTTCTTGATGACGAAATCTACTTGTATTACCCTTGGTACATTTATAATTCTTGAAGAAGTGACAATCGATGGTCCGCTAGAGTTCTTCTTTCTGTCCGTTAAAGTTAAAGCTGCAGACAAGAATTCCGTTACCAGTATAGCGGAAGAGGATCTCTAACATGTTCCGTACAATCCTCCAATCCAAACTATCTAGTCCACAGCGAAACTTCGGTACTGCTAGCTTCAAAATATCCTTCTCTAGCAGATGATCCTTCAAATCGCACAGTGAGTTCCATAGACTGAATACGACGACTTCTGGTACGAGCGTGGTTTTGTGATCAGGTAGTAGATATACCGCTGATGTTCTGTATTGCTATCCCTCAGTCATAGCGTTTTCCCGACGGATAGACCTTGGTTGGCCAGTTCTTGTAGTCATCAAAATTTCGTCTTAAAGACTAAAGCTATGCCGCGTGACATCTTTAAGTCTTCTGATACGCAGTGGCCGAGGGAATAATCTTAAGACACGGTGAACAGGTCTCGATGTTCTTCTTTCGTCACGCCATACCGCGCCTTGTGACCGAAGGAATACTTTTCCATGAAGTCTTCAAAAGTCGGTTCCTGAGCTACGATCCGACGAACCGTTGCTCCATGATGGTCTTCATGGTTGTCACCAACAAAAGGGGTTAGCCGATTAAAGTGTACTACTCTCGGCTTCCCTGTCGGTATTTTTCTGATTATCTGTATAATACGTCGTTTATCCTTTTAACGACCTCATAAGGACCTTCCCAATTTCTTTGCAGCTTTGGTGATAAAACGCGACGCCTTTGTGGATTGTAAAGCCACACTAAATCCCCAGGTTGGTATCCACCTTTTTCTGCCTTGATGTCATACTGCTCCTTCATTCGGCCGCTGGCAGCTTGAATGTTCATGCGGCCTTGCTCATGAATGTCGTCCATTCTTCTCCGTAAGTCTGTTACGCAACCTTCCCGGCTAGGTCTTCCCCAGGTTTACTGTCGAACACCAATTCACATAGCAGGCGCAACACACGCTCGAATAAGATGTTCGCAGGAGTTTGTCCTGTTGTTTCATGCACGGATGAACGATAAACCATCAGGAACAGATGAAGATGTCGGTCCCAGTCTCTTTGGTTGTTAGAGACTACCTTCGACAAGTATCGGTTGATCGTTCTGTTCATTCGTTCCACCATGTCATCGGACTGCGGATGTAATGCAGTTGTCCTCGTTTTATTAATTCCTAAATCTTACAGATATTTTGGAAAACGACAGACTCGAAATTTCTTGCTTGGTCGGAGTGGAGTTCACGTGGTACACCAAACCGACATACACACTCTTTGACGTAAGGTTTCAGCGACCGTGGTGGCTTCCTGGTTGGGTAATGGATAGACTTAGTCTTAGTGAAGTAGTCCATGAAAACAACGATGTATTTATTTCCGTCTTCGCTTTCTGGAAATGGTCCGGCCACGTCAATCGCAATGCGATCAAATGAACTGCCCACATTATATTGACGCATTGGAGCTCTTCGCCGTTTATGCGGATCGTTGCTTCCAGCGCAAACCACACATTTCTTGCACCAGTCTTTAACGTCTTCCTTGCAGTTAACCCAGTAAAATCGCTGGCGCAATCTTTCTAAAGTCTTGTTGACTCCAAAATGGTCTCCTCCAGATCCGTCATGGATCTCTTTCAACTCGTCTGGTATTCTACTCTTAGGAATGACCAACTGAGTTTTCTTCTCAGTTCCATCAGCATTTTCTACCAAACGCTTTAATAGGCCATCCTCAATCATCATGGAGTCCCATTGCGCCCAGTACTACTTTACACTCTGTGAGTGTGGTGCAACATCTTCTCATCTTGGTTTGTTCTCTTCTGCTTTCCATTCCAGTAATATTTTCAAAGTCGGGACATTTTCTTGGTCCTTGCGTAGTCCATCGGGCTGCCAACTATCGTCGACTACTGTTATTCTGGTAATGGTGGAATGTTTTTCTTCCAGTAGACCACCATATTTGCCTCCATCTTAGCATGGCCTTCTGGACAATGCGTCGACATTACTTCCCTTGCTTTCTAGTTCCTTTCTCTGTCCCTCTGTGTGTCTTCCAGGCGTCTTCTTGAAGGCATCGGCACTGCTTCCCTTTCTTTCAATTTTCTTTCTCTTTCGTCCTGTATGGCATATGTTTTCTTTTACCGTTTCCTGCAAAGTCTCTGCGGATGATCTAGTTCACCGTTATTCCGACTGCGGAGTTTCTTTCAGCAAACACTTCATTTTCAATTCGTCGTAATCTCTCATCCAGATCTTCCGTGTTTTCCTTTCTCTCAGCCTCATTATCTCGCACTCACAATTAGTTGCGTGAAACTTGTTTGGCAGCTTCATGATCTAATGCATATGAGTGCGTCAATTAAAGTTTTTGGACGGGCCAATCGCAATGCTTGCTGAGTTTCTCTGTCTCGAACTCCATAGATGAATGATTGAGTGGCCAAGCACTCCAAAACGCTGTCAGGAGCTGTAGGATGTGCGAGACGAACCAAACGAGCTGCGTCGGCTTCAAATTCTTTCAGGCTTTCTTTTGAACTCTGATACCGGTTCCTCAGCTGCGTCTTCCTTTTCTTCTTCCTTCAGCGTTTGTAGAATGTCGATAGCTTCTCCACGTAACGAGACAGTCAACGCTGTAACCTTCTCTGTGAACGTCCAGTTATGCGCTTTCGCAGCCGCTTCAAATTGTTTTAAAAAATTCGACCATAAAGATTTTTCATCAAATTCCGGTGTTTTTATATGCATTGTTGAGGTAGTATCTGGTTTTACTACTTTCCTTCCTTCCAATACACTTTCCTTTGCTACACCGGAATTCGAAATTGACGACGATGTAATTTTAATGAATTTTTCTCGTATTTCTTCAATCTTCTTGTCGTGCTCATCTTTTAATTTCTTCAATTTTTCTAGAATTCTCCTCAAATTTTTGTTCTAAACTTTTTGTTCTAATTCTAGAACTTTCTTCCAATTTTTGTTCTAATGTTTTAGAATGTTCCATTAATTCTTCTTTTAGTGTTCTAGAATTTTCTTCTGCCTCTGTAGAACTTTCTATTAATTTTTGTTCTTATGTTCTAGAACTATCTGCCATTTCCTGTTTTAGTTTAGCAATGTCGGACGGGTCAAATAAGTAATCTTCATGATTTTCACCATCATCGGTTAATGCCTGCCGCAGTCTTTCTTGAAGTACTGATTTCCTTCCTGTTGTTTCTAAATCCCGTTCTTCCGTTCTCTCTTGAGATTACTTACTTTTAATTCACTTACACTTCATAGTTCATTAAGACCCCACACCTGACACCAATTGTAACGTTTATTTATTTGGGTGAAGTGTAAAAATAAGAGAAATAATATTAATTAAAAGAATACGTTTATTAAACGATGAATAATTAAGGATAAATATTAAAAAGATAATAAAAATAACTAACACTATGATTAAATAATTATAAACACTAATTTAAGACTAAGAATATTATTAAATGCTTAAATACTAAGATTATTTAAATAATATTTATATCACTATATTTATTTATATAACTATATTTATTTATCTTCACCACTCGTAGACTGTTTATTTATATCACCCCCTGTTCATTGCTCGTTGCTTCTATATATCAGACTATATTCGCTGGCTTTGGCAACGGGTTTATATAGCGCGATGTCCTTCTCGAACTTTCTGACGGCACAATGACATTGAATACAAAGGATCCAGGTCACCGGTGTAATTAACACATATAGCCGCTTGAGTTTTTTTCCTGCCGCCGAGGATTACGTCATCGCTCGGGAATATTCTACCAGTAGCGGCGCCCGTATACTCTTAAGTCAGGGATGCACGTTACAATAGTTTTTTCTTTTTCATTTTTTATGTTTTTCTAATGACTTGGCCATTATTCTTTATTGCAAAACTGAGAAATATAAACTAAAATCAGAAACCAAATTCAACTGCAAAGCGTTTTACTATAGGAAATTACCGAGGATCGTCTAGTAGCCGCCACTCAGCACTTGCTTTCTCTCTCTCTCTCTCTCTCGCACCGTGTTGTAAACAGACTATCTCTATCTATACTCCTTCCATACGTATTATTAGTTCAATGGATACAACAGCTAGATGTTTGATTTCCCTTACTTCTGGATTTTGTACAACTGTCAAGATGGTCGTGGATTTTGAAAGTATCTTTTTCCTTCGAGGCGTATTAGTTTCGTATTTGTCTCTGTACAAGGGTGAGATAAAAGACGAAGGTCATCCGCTTTTCTAATTCCTTCATTGGTCAACATAATTGATTTCGTAGTACCGTTCGTAGTTCCTATTAATAACGACGGCAAACGAGAACAATGTAACCACTGTTAGAAATTTATTCATCCTTGATTTCTGTATCCAATATCAATATTTATTATAAACTTGGAATCCTTTGCTGCATTTACACATTTCATCTACTACCTATCTGTTTTGTGCAGTGCAACAGTCATATGATCATTAAATACGAATCGAATCCTGGAATTCAGCAGCTTTGATCCGTCTCGTCGAATAACACTAAATAATAATTCGGTACCTTGTGAAATTCCTAATTAATGTCTTCAATACTTCCAACACGTAGTCCGCTCCTGAATAATACGTACTCGGGTTATACTGGATTTCAGAGATACTACAGATTTATCAAGAAATACTGTTTCAATTGACAATATTTTTCTGGCGATTTTTTTTTTGCACAACAGTTGATCAAATGGAAGGGTATGCAGTGAACTCTATAGTATATAAACACAAGCTTTGCAAGTTGTTTTATTTACTACTGAATGTTTTCTGAACTTAACGATACCAAATACTTTCTAACTAAATTAAAAAACGAGACGTAGAAGCTATAAACGCTTTTTTTTGTCGATGTGCATATTAATTACTCGAAGTGTAATCAACTTTTCGAAAATCCGAAATAAGAATTCAAAAAAGTAAGTCCTATGCTAAAATCGTCTCGCTTACACTTGTCGTCCATCATAAATTTCCCATATATTAAATAATTGAATATTCCATTTTTCTATTTTTAGGCAACTTCTCTACAATCTGATACCTGATATGTGGAGTCGCAATGTTTCTAATTGGATAGGTGTTTTATTGAGGAAAAGTACATAAATAAAGATATTTATATCCTATAAATAAAGGCGACGAACAAGAACCTGTAGCCACTGCGGCACACAACAAAAATAATTATCCGCCTATTGTACGCAGTACAGCAAAGTGATTTTGCGGGCTGAATTCTGTGATTTTACTTTGATGAGCTTTCTTAACTGTAATTGTTGATCCGGCCTGTTGGAAAGGTGTTTTACTCCATGGGATACTACGAACGCACTTTCCCTTCTGTAAAACATATATTAGGAACACTATATTTTGCTGCATTTAACAAATGACTTACCCGTCATTGCAGCCTTTCCAATGTAAACTTCCAATGAATCTAGACAATGTCAAACCCCTCTGCTCGATTTTTGAGGGTGTATCTTATTTCTGTCCCCGTCATCGAAAACCAACTGGGTTAAGGAATAATCTGCCCTGTCAAATCTGCTCACGGTGCTCTGGTGGAGTCTACAAATATATTCCAACGTGATTTTGGTCTGTAAAACACCAAATAAAAACACGCTGTCCTCAGCTGAATTTCAAGTATAAAACTTTTACCGTACATGTGAATACAGTTTCATACGTAGGCTCTCCAGGTTCATGACAACAACGTTATACCCCTACGCCCGAATTTTCAGATAGCTGAAACACATAAATGAAACAAGTTGTCCGGTGTATTTTAAATATATTATAATCAAACCTACCGCCCATGCAGATGTAGTAATAGCCCTTTCCGAATAGTCTACAGAAGCGGTCGAAGTCATACTCTGCTTGATTTTTTTCGAGTATTGCGGATATTGAATGTCTTCATCGTCTTAAACAGATATATTCCCATTTCTATAACAAACCAATAAAAATACATTGCCCTCTATGTTTTACGGACAACCTACTTGCCAAACGTACGCAGTTACAACCATCCCTTTAGAGGTCGATTGTCGCAGGTATTATTGTTTCTTTATTCATATTTTGGGACCAACATATTGGATCTAGAAATGACCCGTCCCATCAAATAACTAACCCCTAAGGTCGAGTGTCCCAGGTATTATTGTTCTTTCTTTATATTCTGAGACCAACATATTGGATCTAGGAATGATCCGCCCCGTCAAATAAATACTTCCAATGTTATTCCATTTCTGTAACAAACCAATTAATATTACATTTTCGACCAACATATAAACATAATAATTACAAACTATTATAACTGCTAAGGAGGAGTTTCGATGTCTTGCTACCTTCAAGGGGTACTTCCAACACTGTCAGTTCTAAAAAATACATGATGAAGACTTCAGTCCTTCCTACTACAGCGCTACAGTGTACCGTGATGGATCCGTCTTTTCCGAACTGCTCCTTGATTTTATGGACCTGGTCGATGAAATCTATGAATTTAACTGAGGGTGCTAACGTTATTACGCCTCTGCTCGATTTTTTCCGAGTATTGCTGATATTAATGTATTCAACCAATGTTCATCTATTTCTGTAACATACCAATTAAAAATATATTCCTCCGTACGTTCTACGTATAATAATATTAATAATATTTCACTCGACATATTATACATGTATTGAAAAAAATCTCAAAAAGCAAATGCATACATACATATTTTTTTATTATTATTTCATAAACGTTACAATGTTACAACGTTTGTCATATTAAAACTGGTCTCAGGGGACCAACCATTAATTTTTCCCTCATACATCTTAATCTAGGTGCTTGAAAAATCTAGTGTTCACCCAGTGGTATCCAGTAGTTTGTCTTATCTATTAATCCACCAACTCAAATGGCTTCTTCCTCTTGAGCCTCCTTGTTAAGTTTTCATTGTTGAGGAGCTGGATTGCTTCCTCGTTGATGTGTTGATGCAGCCGACATTCGTGTTTCGTTGCATATCTTTTTAACTCGCTCGCGACATCTGCAATTCCAAGATCACGATGCAGGTCCCTGTTACGCACGTACCACGGGGCATTAGCTATGTTCCGCAGTACTTTGTTTTGAAAAGTTTGAATGCGCCTGATTTGACTATCTCTGGCACAACCCCACAGCTGTATGCCGTAAACCCAGACTGGTTTCAGTATCTGGTTGTAGATTCTAATTTTATTGTGTAGTGACAGTTGAGATCTCCTTCTCTAGAGCCAATACAGCTGTCTATATCTATTATCTAGTTCAGTTCTTTTCTTTTTTATATGTTCTTTCCATTTTAGCTTAACATCTAAGGTCATATCGAGATATTTTGCATTGTTTTCATACGGGATGATGTTTTCATTTAATCTTACTGGTAATGGCTCTATGTTTTTATTTGTAAAATTAATATACGTTGATTTATCTTGATCTTCCAGTTCTTCATCCATTTACAGATGCTGTTGCTTGCTTGTTGCAGTTTGTTGGTAGTTTCTTGGATGTCTAGGCCGACTGCTAGTAGTGCTGTGTCGTCTGCAAATGTAGCAATTTTTACATCTTCTAATAGTGGTATGTCACTCGTGTATAGCAGATATAAAATTGGTCCAAGGACGCTGCCTTGCGGCACGCCTGCTTTTATTTCTTTTAATTCTGGGTATTCGCCTTCTTGTTTTATGCGGCAAGGTCTATCTGAGATGTATGATTTTAATAGGTCTGTATACTGCTTCGGCAGTAGTTTGTTTAATTTGTAAATCAAGCCTTCATGTCAGACCTTAACGAAGGCCTGTGCCACGTCAAGAAAGATGGTCGAGCATATTTCTTTGCCTTCTAATGCTTTTTCTATTATATCAGTTATGCGGTGGACTTGGTCTATAGTAGAGTGCTTCTTTCTGAAGCCAAATTGGTAGTTAGGTATTAGTTCTTTTCTTTCTATTATTGGTTTCAGCCTCTTGAGGAACAGTTTCTCAAATAGTTTTGATATTATAGGCAGCAATGATATGGGTCTGTATGATTTAACATCATTAGGTGGTTTACCTGGCTTTGGTAGCATTGTGACTTCAGCTACTTTCCTGGCGCTGGGTACGTGCTTTAGTCTAAATGATCCATTTATGAAATAAGTCTGCATGACTATTCCTTTTCTTGGTAATTGTCTTAGTATTTCTCCTGTAATAAGATCGTAACCAGGAGATTTCTTTGGATTCAAGTTTATGTTTATTTCATTCGCAACTTCTCTAGGAGTGACTATTGGAATTTTTTCATTTTCTTCGTTCAGTAATTCTTCTATTACGATATCAGATTGAATCTCGTTTGGTTTAAATGTTTCTTTCAGGTATTTAGCGAAGGTATCTGCTTTTTGTTTGTTGCTTCTAGCCCAGCTACCATCCTTTTTTTTATGGGAGGCATGTGTGTGATTGGTTTTTTTATTCTTCTTGTTGCTTTCCATATGGAATATTCAGTTTTTGCGCCTGCTGTCATGTTTTCCAGGTAATTTTGGATTGATTCATTTTTTAACTTTTTTATTTCTCTTTTGAGTTGTTGAGTTTTATTGTTTAAGATAGTTTTGTTAGCAGGGTTTCTTGATTGCTGCCATCTTCTTCTAGTCTTTCGTTTTTCCTTAACTAACTCTCTTATTTCTGTTGGATAGTTGTTACCTATTGTCCTATGAGTAATTTCTTTTGTATTATTCCATGCAGCGTTTTGTAGAATACTGTTGAATTTTTCTGTTTGTATTTCAAGCTGTTGTTTAGTTTTAATTTGCGTATTTAAGTTGACTTTATTTTCTACTTCAAGTTTGAAGCTCACCCAGTCTGTTGTTACATTTGTTAATTTTGGCCTAGCTTTCTTCCTTATGATCCTCTCACTCAGTGTAAGTATTACTGCTGAGTGATCTGAATCTAGGTCAAAGTTTTCCTCCACGTCAATGAAATTGGCAGATACTTTTCTTGTTATGAAAAAATCAAGTAGATCTGGTGTCTTGTTTGGGTTTGTAAGCCAGTATGTCGGTTTTCCGGTTGAGTGGTAGTTGCATCCTTTTTCTCTAATAGCTTCTCTGAGTTCCCTTCCTTTGGTTGTTGTCAGTCTGGATCCCCAGTCTACATGCTTGGAGTTAAAGTCTCCCCCTACAATAAATCTGTCTTCCAAGTGTGACAGGAAATTTTTATAGTTTTTCTTTTTAAGGTTGTGCCTTGGTGGACAATAGAGTGCTCCAATATTTAGTTTTTGCTTAGTAGAATTTACTGTGATTACTTTTAATTGTATTTCTTCTCTTTGTAAATGATTTCCTTCATAGTGGCTTAAAGTTTCTTTTATTATTATGGCACTTCCGCCCCTTGCTTGGTTTTCCAGATGAGGTGTGTGATAGATTTTATATCTTCGTACGCGAAGGTAGGATTGATTTGTCATATGAGTTTCTGATACTAGGCACACATCATTGTTTTGTGTGTCTAGGAGAATACTTCTAGTTCTTGTGTTCTGTTTAAAATACCATTGGCATTCCAAGTTGCAATACGTAGTTCTGTCCTATTCATTAATTGTTCTTCTATTATTGGCTTCTAGTCTATCCATTCTTTCAGTGAGTTTATTTAATGCATTCATTATTTATTGCATCATTTACATTATTGGCTGTTGATCGTTATTTTGCTTTGGTGGGCTTTTTACATTTTGTGTTGCCTGTAGGTATGATGTACCCTCGCGTACTTGCCTGGATTGGAAGGTTCTTGGTTGATTATTTAATTTATTGTTTTTGATTATATTGTCTCTTCTCTTTTGAAGCTCTTTGGCTACCATACATCCCCTATAGTTGGCGGGATGCTCTTCTGCATAATTGAAGCATTTAGGTGCTGTAGTATTGGGTTTGTTGCATTCAGCTGTGATGTGGTTACCTGCACATTTAACACAAGCAGGTTGCCGCTGACAGTATCTCTGGGTATGTCCGCATCGTTGGCATCTTTTACATTGTGGTATCAGATTATTTCCTTTCAAGGCTTCTATTTTGACTTTCATGTGGCACAAATATTGTATCTCATGTATTTTTTTGATGTCTTCTGTGTTTTCAAAGGTCAACATAAATAGCGGGAGAGGAGTGGTTACATCTACGCCATTTACTTTAGTTTTCTTTATTTTATTAGTGACATCAATGATTTTTAGATTCATTTTCTTTAGATCTTCTTTTATTTCTTCCACTTTACACGTTGGGTACAGATTTCTAACTATTACTCTGATGGGTCTAGTTTGTTTATTCTCATAACTATGCCATTCTATATCAGACTCATTTAGTAATTTAGTTAGCTCTCTATATTCATCATTTGATTCTACATTTACTTTCAACTGGTTATTGTTCAGCATATTGGTTTTATAGTTGAATTTCGCATCTTGTAAATATTGGTTCACTAGTGAGTAATCTACTAGGTTACTTACTACTATCGGAGGTGTTTTCTGATTCCTGATAACGGTTTGTTGTTTTGCCTGTTTTTGGTCCTTTTCCATTTCTTCTAGTGGCTGTTCCATTTCTGTTTCACTGGCTACGTTCACTTCTTCTGTGTCTGGGTTAACCTGGTTTACTCTTGTCGTTGACTGTAACTCTGCAATAATTTTCTTGAGTTCCTCGTTTTCTTTTTTGATTTTTGCTAGTTCACTTTGTAGATTTTCTAACACACTTTTTATATTGAGCACTGATCCATCACTATTTTCTGACATGATTGGTCACTGATACTATGTATCACTGAGTTAGTAACACAAGTTGTTATTTGTGAATTACTATGGTTGGATAACACAATTAATTAATTAATTGTGAGTTGTTTGGTTATGTCTATTCTGTGTAGTCACTATCAACGCTTGGTACGTCCGCTCGCTTCGAATGTCTGCTGCAGACTATGAATACATACATATATTACAAAATACATATTAATTAGAAATTTCATTATTGAAATTGTTATATTCTGTTACGGAGTAAAAGCAATTATTAATTAAAAATATTTTAAGAGTTTGCTTGAATGTTAGCAAGTTACTACAATTTTTAATTTCAGATGGTAATCTATTAAAAACATCTAGACCTAAATATTGTGGAGATTCAAGCTTTTATTAACATTTGAACTACTTCGAATTGTTTCCCAATTTTCTTGAATTAAATCAGAAGTAAATTTTTCAATGCTAATAGGATGAAAATCTCTTACAATTTTTTTTACTGGTTTATCAGAAAAAAATTCGTGAAAAGATAAAATTACAGTTCTATGATCAGATATAAAATTATCTTGAACATTACATATACACGATACATTTGTAAAACCATGACCTAATTTGTTGTTACCCCTAGGTGGTGAAGAAACAACATTAATTACATTTAAATAAGAAAAAAGATTACATAGTAACTTATATTGTTTACCGTCCCTTTGCGGATCTATATTAAAATTGCCTAAAATAATTAGATCATATATTTTTTGTAAATAAATAATTAAAAACAACAACAAGTTTGTCATAAAAAAACGGTAAAATTGTTGCCACCATCTGATAATCTGTAACATGTTAAAATAAATATTTCAGTGTTTTGCTGGAGTTAGTTTTCCATATTAGACCACAGATTTCAAAGAATTTTTCTACACAAAATGTTTTAAGGTTTATAGTTTTTATATTCAAATTTTTATTGCACCATATACCGACACCACCACCTTTTTTTAAAATTCGGCAATAATTTGAAGCATTAACTAAACACTGATAAGGAAAATTGTTTACACTGTCATAACTACACCATGTTTCAGTTAGACACAAAAAAATTGTTTTGTTATTATCCAAATATTCAGATTGTATTAAGTCAACTTTACGTGTCCTCCAAAATTGTCTCTGTGTGGCATCATCCACCATCTGCTTCTGATTTGGCCCTGGTCGACTATTCTCCTTCCCCAAAATAATATTAAAACTGAAAAAACCCGTTACAACGTTATAACACACAATTAAACCATCGTGACAAAGGTATTGAACACTGTAGTGTCCACCCTTACTGTCAGAAAGGTAATAATGATCTATAAATATACTTTACCGGGATAAGCACTTGATTTCTTGTATCACTTGATTTCTACTACCTTCTATATTCGTTGACGATCGGTATCATACTAAAAACTCCCATCAGGCCCACACAATAAATATACATTAATGAAATTGCCTATGTATAAGATATTTTATTTATTCATTTCTTTATTGTTTTAATTACAAAGTTACATAACGGTTTAATAATACCTATACACTACATCTCTCTCTTTTCAAATAATTTGATAATTTTAATGAACGGATTGTATAATTGCAATTCCAGATTATTCTGAACTTTTCCCGGAGTTCTCTTCTTTATTGCATATTGTCCACTGTTCTCCAATCTTCTTTAGGTGTATGATATTTCTTCGATATTCTTTTGACCTGTTTCGTCGTTCCTGACTTTAATATCACCGTCATTTCTCTTAATTACTGTGTGTGATGTTGGGTTAAATTCCGGAGTTAGTTTATTTTCTTTTATCATATTCTTTATATACACTTTATCTCCTGGTTCAAGACTGTTTTCCCTTGCTTTCCTCTCTTTATCTCCATACTCTTTCCCTTTTTCCTTTTGTTGTTGATCTTTTTCTCTAACTTTTTCATCAGATGTAGAGGTCTCAAATGGTAAATGACTCGGAATTTTATCTCTGAATTTGCGACGGAAGAATAGTTCAGACTGAGTTTTTCCTGTAACTGTATGTGGCGTACTGTTATACATAACCAGATAGTTCAATAATTCTTGCTTCCAGTCGTTTTTTAATGCTTGATTAATTTTTAATCTTTTTAGGATGTCCCTATTTTGTCTCTCCACTTCACCATTCTGTTGTGGCCAATAGGGAATAGTGTTGAATAATTTAATATCATTTTCTTTGCAAAACTTTTTCATTTCTTGGCTACATAGCTGTTTGCCGTTGTCGGCCGTTATGGACACAGGGTTTCCTAGTCTCGAAAATATTTCTTTCAGAGTTTTAACCGTGTTTTCTGCCGTAATATTTTTCATAATTTTTATCTCTTTATACCTGCTGTAATAATCTATTATTACAAAAATATAATCCCCACTCGGAAGAGGACCCATGAAATCTATAGCGATATCTATCCACGGGGCTAATGGTAATTCTCTTCTCTTCATAGGATTTGGGTAAATTTGAATCAGACACTAATGTGCATCCTTTACAAGTATTTACTAGCTTCTCTGCGTCCGCGTGTATCTTTGGCCACCATACTTTGGTCCTTAATCGGCTTTTCATTTTTACAATCCCGGGGTGGCCTTCGTGAGCTGCTTGTAAAACTGTTTGTCGTAGTTTTTCGGGAATAACTATTCTGTCTCCTCTAAGCAGCAATTTACCATAAAAACATAATTCTTCTGATATATTTTTAAAATATCTTACCGATGTATCCCATAAACTATGATAAATTCCTTTCTTTACTTTCAAAATTTCTTTATCAATCGCAGAATGCTTCCGTATGTACTCTATTGGCACTGCGACTGGTCTTGCTAGTTGTACTACTTGATTAATAATTTCTTCAGTATCGAATGAATTACTATCATTTTTTGAACTGCATAACCTCGATAATGGATCTGCTATATTACTTTTTCCAGGACGGTAAATGACTTTAAATCTATAAGCCTGTAGACGTAACACCCACCTTTCGATTCTGGCACATGGTTTTGATTTTACTCCGAAAATAGTTTCCAGTGGTTTGTGGTCTGTCACTAGTTCAAAGTAATTTTTCCCAAATAAATAGATTTTAAAATGCTCTACTGCCCAAACCAATGCTAATGCCTCCTTTTCGGTTTGACAGTACCGTTTTTCGCAGTCCGATAAACTTTTGTTTCCGTATGCTATTACTCTTGGTTCATTTCCGGAAAACTGAATTAATACTGCGCCCAGTCCCACAGGGCTCGCATCTGCAATGACTTGTATTCTGTCCTCTGGGCTGTAGTATCCTAATGTTTTTATATTTATTAGGGCTTCCTTTAGTGCCGTAAAAGCTGAACTCTGTTCTTTTTCCCACATTTTTTCTATACTTCCTTGTTTCTTTAGTTTCAGTCTTAATAATTTCCGAAGGGGTTCCGTTAGGGGTGCGAGATTTGGAATCCACTTTCCCACATAGTTGACGAAACCTAGAAAGCTTTGGACCTCTTCTATTGTTTTGGGTGCTCTAAAATTTATGATTCCGTCTATGTATTCTTTAATGGGCGTAACTTCTCGTGAGGTTAAGGTATGGCCAAGTAGGGTGACTTGGCGTTGTTTAAAAATACATTTATCGTGATTTAAGAGTATATTGTATTCATTCAATACCGATAATGCTTTCTCAAGTCTTTTTCCATGTTCTTCTTCACTACTGCCATAAACGAGTATATCGTCGATGAAGTTTATTGTTCCCTCACAGTTAATTAATATTCGCTCCATTGTTTTTTTGAAATAATTCGGGTGCGCATGTAATTCCGAACATCAGTCTTTTATATCGGAATAGTCCTTTACTGCTTATAAATGTTGTGATATTACGAGAGCTTGGTGAAATTTCTATTTGATGAAAAGCATTTTTTATATCCAATTTTGAAAACCATTTCGCTTTCCTGAGTTGTGGGAGTATTATATCCATGGTGGGTAACGGGTGATTTTCCCTTATTATCGCTTCATTTGCTCTTCTCATATCTATACAGATACGTATTTCTCCGTCGGGTTTAAGTATTGGAACCATTGGTGAGACCCATTTTGAAGGTTCATTCACTGGTTCTATAATATCGGATTCTACCATGTCTTCTAACTTTTTATTTATTTTTATTTCTAATGGAATAGGAACTCTTCTATATGGTTGACAAACAGGCTTTATGGTTGAATCTATAGGAATATCAATCACAATATCTTTAAATTTTGGAAAACTTTCAATTGAATTTATTTCGAGCCCGATTTTAAGGACGCCGAGTGCAATAGCTGTAGATTTTCCCAATAAATTTTTTGTTCCATCTTTTATCACGTAGAAAGTAGTCTCTTCTGTTCTTTTTCCTACAATTATACGCGATTCGAATGAACCTAATATATTTAATGGAATTTTATTTGCGCAAGATAAGAAAACCTTGTCCGGATTTTTTTCTTGGTTCCTTACTTTTACTTTCCTTTGTTTCATTTTCTTCCATGTTTCTTCATTAATTAAATTGCATGTGCTACCGGAATCTATTAGCATTTCTATTCCAATACCACCAATGTTGCATTTTATTACGCAATCGTCATCGATGTGAAACACGTAATCTACGTCCTCTTTGTTTTTTGAAGTCTTGTATTTATGCTTCTTGCTTGGGTGTCTGTTTTTTGTTCTGTATTTTCTTTTCTTTGATCTACACTGAGCCTGGAAGTGACCAATGAAACCGCATTTGTTGCACTTCTCCATCTTCGCCGGACAACGTTCATCTTGAGCGGTATGATTTCTTCCTCCACATCGTGTACATATTTGATATTCCACTTTTTTGGAGCTGGCCGCAATTCTGTGAATCTCTCGTGACTCTTTTTCTTTTTCAATTTTCTCGAAATTTTCTAATTGTCTGTTTACAGCTTCTAACGCATTTGCTTCCGCTATAATAGTATTCAGTGTAACAGAATCTCCTGCTGATAAAATTTTCTTTCGTAATTCTAGCGAAAGACACTTTTCTGTTATTTGGTCGATGAGGTGTTCTTCCTCGTTTGTAAATTTGCATTTTGCTGATTGGTTCCTCAGTCGTACCAGGAATTTTTCAAATTTCTCTTCTTGTTCTTGTTTTATGAGCCGAAATATATGGCGTTCATAAATTTTACTTTGTTTGGGTGAAAAGTATTCATCCAACTTTTTTATTGCTATTTCAAGAATATTATTGTTGTCTCCTTGTTCCACATGGGCACCAGGTAAATTATAATAAACTTCCTGCAAGCCTAGTCCACCCACATGCAAAAGAGTTGCTCGTTGTTTTGCGGGTTCCTCTATGTTGGAGGCCAGAAGAAAAATATGAAAAGCACGTTTCCATTTTTCCCATCTCACCCCTACTGACCCTACATCACCTTCGCAGTCAAAGGCTTCTAATGTAGGGATAGTGGACATTTCTCCCGCAAGAATTCTATTCCTGTAAATATTAATATTTTTATCATAACGATATAATTTAATCCAAGCACAGTTTCCTTGGAATTGAATCCAAGCACAATTTCTTTGGAATTTAATCAAAACCGTTTTCTTGGAATTTAATCCAAACAGTTTCCTTGGAATTTAATCCAAGCACAATTTCCTTGGAATTTAATCCAAACAGTTTCCTTGGAATTTAATCCAAGCACAATTTCTTTGAAATTTAATCCAAACAGTTTCCTTGGAATTTAATCCAAGCACAATTTCCTTGGAATTTAATCCAAGCAGTTTCCTTGTATCCTCGTCGCCACTTGTAGTGTCCACCCTTACTGTCAGAAAGGTAATAATAATCTATAAATATACTTTACCGGGATAAGCACTTGATTTCTTGTATCACTTGATTTCTACTACCTTCTATATTCGTTGACGATCGGTATCTTACTAAAAACTCCCATCAGGCCCACACAATAAATATACATTAATGAAATTGCCTAATAGTCTATGTATAAGATATTTTATTTATTCATTTCTTTATTGTTTTAATTACAAAGTTACATAACGGTTTAATAATACCTATACACTACAAACACCATCCCAGTTTTAGTCTTCCAGAACGCTATGAATAAACTAGAGAACCGCACATCTGATTTAAAAAGGTATCCTAAAAATTTATAGCCATCCTGTGTATTGGGTCTGTAGAATACATTTAAAACACCGTCCTTCAATGTATTTCACGAATGAAACCAAGTCATACCTTTCTAATCAATCAGTATTTGTGTATGTTCAACTGCACGAACATATCGCAAAATAATCCGTCCCGTCGAATAGCTCCAGATAGGAAACTGTGCTGAAGTTTGTTGGTGGAGGGACTTCCAATACGCTTTCTGGTCTGTAAAACACATATTTGAAATATGCAGACCGCTGCAATTTACGGATAAAATACTCTTCATTCAGGTACAGTTGCAGCGCCCTACCTTTAGAGGCTCTCGTCTAAATCATATTACTCTGGTCGATTATGCCAGATCGGATCAACATAGTTACATAATAATTACATCCCGACTTCCTCATGTATGAGGCCCAACATATTGGACCTGTAAAATACTTTTACAACGTTGCTCTTCATTTTACATTACAACCATAGCAGTCAGCAATGTCGGGAGTTGTATTTTACACAGTTTAAAACTTCAATTTTTATAGTTATTCTTACGATTTATTTTGTGTGACTTTATATATCGTTAGAAATCAGTGAAAAAAAAACCTAACTCGGAGTAGGCTGAACAAAGAAACGTATGTCAATTTAAAAATATTTAATTAAATATCAATATGACACGAGATATTGCCAAAAATGTTGTCTAAAGAAATCAAAGCTTTTCTTCTTGAATCTTATTTTAGAAATGGAAACAAATTAGAAAACGACGAAGGGCAATACACTGTATCATACTTTATTATCTTTTCTCCTTAAAATTACATGTCAAGATCAATTTTGATAACTTGATGTAACTTAGACTGTACAGTTAATTTATGTGAATCTAATATTTCAAATGTTCATGTATACCACCCACCCTTGGAATTATTTCTTAAACTTAATGACATACCACAGCTCACACGTTATATTTCTTTTATAGATAATTTTAATAATTGTAATTACGAAGTTCTAATTTATAAACTTTCTTAAAACAATTGGGATATGAAACTAAACGATAAATGTATAAATGTAAACGTAGATACGTTTTATAAAATTATACGGGATCTTATTAATGATTGTTGCCATAAAATATATTAATAAAAATTCATATTCTCCGTGGTTTTCATTGTCGTTAAGGAATCTATTGAAAGAAAAATATATTTTTTTCAAAAAGTGGAAGGAGTACAGAAACAATAGTGATTACCTTATTTTTTCTCAGTTACGGTTGAAAATTAAGCTAAAAATAAAAGATTTCAATAGCTATATTCTTAATATTGAAAATAACTAGCAAGTCAATCCTAAAAATTTTTGGAACTATACTAAAACTCTGAGGAAAAACAGTAGTATTCCTAACAATGTTAAAGTATCTCGATCGTGTTGCTGAAAATAGTTTTGACGTTGCAAATTTGTTTGCTGATTATTTCAAATCCGTGTATGTTAATGTTGAGGAAACTGATGTAGATAATTACACTACAAGTGGTGCTCATGAAGCTGTTAATTTAGGTTCGATTTATCTTAATCATGATACAATTTTGGATCATTTACTGCACCTGGATACAACTAACGGTGGTGGACCCGATCAAATTCCTGCTATTATTATTAAAACTTGTGCTCATTACCTTGCAAAGCCTCTATATATTCTTTTTAATCAATCCTTGAAATCAGGAACTTTCCCAGATGTTTGGAAACTTTCGCATATTACTCCAATACATAAATCTGGAGATATATGCGATGTGTCAAATTATAGGCCTATTTCGATTCTTTCTATTATTCCTAAATTATTTGAATCATTGGTAGTTAAAGAATTAAAATATAATTTAGAAAATATTGTAATACCCGAACAAAATGGCTTTTGTTCTAAGAGATCTGTACTAACTAACCTTATTCTATTTACTGAATTTATTAGCTCTAACATGGACAACAAATTACAAATCGATACAATTTACATAGATTTCAGCAAAGCATTTGATCGAGTCCATCATCCTACGTTGATTTACAAACTTCAAGTCATTGGAATACATGGTACATTGTTAAGATGGATCGAATCCTATATAACCAATAGGTCACAATTAGTTTATTGTAATGGTTTTAAATCTCACTTTATATCTGCTCCTTCAGGTGTACTTCAAGGATCGCATCTAGGCCCTTTAATATATAACTTATTCATAAATGATATTTCGCAATGCTTTGATCATTCACAATTTTTATTATACGCGCATGATTTGAAAATTTTTAAAGCCATTATAAACATAAATGACTATTACATTACTAACTGATCTAACTAAATTATATATTTATTGTTAACATAATTATTTACATCTTAATTCATCTAAATGTTATGTTATGAATTTCACTAGAAATCGCAATTTAATCAGTTTTAATTATAATAGTAACAATGTTCCTCTGGAAGTAAAGTCCATAATACGAGATTTAGGTGTACTCTTTGATCCTAAACTATTGACGACATCTCATATTGTCGCCATCAGGAAAGGCTCATACCGTACAGTGGGTTTCATATTTCGACACTGTAAAATTTTTAAGATTCCTAACACTATTATTTGCATTTATAATTCTTTCGTACGCTCCAAACTTGAATACGCATCCGAAGAATGGAATCCAATGTACAGAAAAAATATTAATATTATTGAAAATGTACAAAAGAAATTTGTAAATTTACTTTGTTACAAACTTAATATTAACTGTCCAACTTACATATGCAAACTAGAAAAATTCAATATGAGCAGTTTAGAGAGTAGGCGAACTTATTTTGACATGATTTTTTTGTATGAAGTTTTCAATAATTTGCTTCATTCTACTATTATTTCACTGTTCAATTTTCATATTCCACCAAAAATAACAAGGTCTTATAATTTATTTAAGTTACCTAAAAGTAATACAAATAATTATAAGTACTCCTGTATTAACCGTATAATGTTCACATACAACACTAATTTTATACACTTAGATCTGTTCAATGTGTCTTTCAACTCCTTTAAAAAAATACTTAAAATCTACCTTACCATCTTTATAATTATTTTAAGTACTCTCTGTTTGCTGTAATGTTTTTGTTTGTATCTATTGTAATTAGCGAGAATCTGTATTGTGCTGTTGGTTCTCTAATCTCATTAAATAAATAAATAAAAATACATACCTTTCCGATCGCCATTGTTATTTCTATCTTCGTCTTCCAAAAATGATCCATCCCGTCGAATAACTCCAGATAGGGAAAGTACTCCGCTGGGGTTTGTTTGGAGGGACTTCTTCCAATGCGTTTTGTGGTCTATAAAACACATATTTGAAACACGCTACCCGTTGAATTTTACAGCTATAAATACCGTTCATTCAGATATAATTGTAGCCCTCCTTTTAGAGGTTCTCCGGACTCACGGCAACATTATACCCCTTTGCTCGATTATGGATCTAGGAACGATGCAGAGTCTGACGACCTGGCGAAGAATTATTTTGGAAGATTTTTGAAGTCTTGTCTTTATTTTCGTTTTACTTTCGTATTCTTGGGAGTTCATTCATCGTAAAATTAACTATTTTTAGCAATAATTACCATGTATTATGTGTTTACCGCGTTTTCATATTAGCGGTTTTGTTTTATCATTGTCGTCCCATAATCGTCGCATTAACACTGTTGCTCGTCATCATCCCATCTTTTCGCCATCATATAACACTATTGATATTAGCAGGATATGCCAATTAATCGTATTTTATGATTGCCGGTTCGTTCATCCCAGTTATTCGTAGGGTATGATAGGAAGGAACATCGTTGTACTTAGTTGACCAGGACAAACTACATGGTCCTCCAAGTATACGTTTACATTTCGGGGTGGAATATATATGAACATTGGAATGAGCAAGAAAAGGCAGTAGGGATGATTTAATTTATTTTACCTTTATTTTCATTTAACTTTCGTCTTTTTGGAGTTCAGTGGCTGTAGTCTTCCCTTGGGAACGTGAGACAAATAGATAGAATTTAGGAAATATAAACTAAATATATTTTTCCTAGTAATATAAAAGAACTTGTAACTTCATATGATAAAACAGTTAAATTAACAGTTAACAATTTTATCGAATTTACTTAGTCTATATACATAATTATTTTAACTCAATAACTTATTTGGGAGACGACAGAGGACGAAACGACTTCCTTCTTTCGCACGATGTGTGACCAGAAATTTAGATCGATATTGTTGAAAGTTTTAGCTTGTATCATATATTCCAAATCGTACACTTCGTATAGCTCGTCAAGCGCTGCAGAAATAAGCGGTACAGTCCAAAATCTAAAGAAAATTATCTCTTAATAGCAACATCTGTACAATAAATGACATTGTTTGTCTTTGTGTACGAATGAAAGTTCGAAAAAAAAAATTAACTCATCCTTTGGGGCATTTTACTGTCAAGTGCTTCTATGTTATATTTTTCATGCAGTATTTATCTCCTTTATATTTAATCGATGTATAGTTCGTATCCAAATGTGTAATAATTAGAAGAATATCGACGGATGATGGATAAATTGAAGGAAATAAAATATACTCCTTGTTGCAAACGTTTCGGATTTTTATTAATCCATCCTCAGTGCTATGGAGGAAAGGAAGAATAAACAGTTACAGAGTAAAATACAGCAAAGCCCAGCAATAATTACACAGTAATAAATAAATAATGCTTACCATCAGAAGATTGTTACAATATTTTTTTAAATACATGAAGTGATACATGTGACAAAATTAGTTGAAAAAATATACATTGTGCTTTCTGCCGCAGTGTAAGTACAACTGCGAGAGAAAGATACAGAAAGTTAACAAATAAAAAATATACAATGTTACCAGTAAAAATTGGTTATAACACAAAAATATCTGTTGGTGTGTATATTGGCGCAAACTTTAAACTGTATACTAATGAAGTCGTTTGTTGTGATTTAAAATATTTTGATAAATTTTATTCAGGTTTTCAGTATCTGTTCTATAATTTATACTATTACTATTATTGTGAATATGAATCATTTCTAAGAAGTTACGTTTTTTGTAATTACTTTCTGAAGCTAATATTTTAATATTTTCAAAATCAAAATGGTGGTGGGAATTCATACTATGTTTAAATAAAGCAGTTTTTTCTGAATCTAAATTTCTGCAGTTATTTTTATGATTATTTATACGATTCTTAATATACTGTCTAGTTTGCCCAATATACACACCATCACAATCTTTACAGTCAATCTGGTACACTACATTAGATTTGTTTTTAGTTTGTATACTATCTTTAAGTTTACTGTATACATTTCCTGCTTTTTTTGTATTGTCATTTATAGTTTTATCGTTATTTAAAATGTTGGCTAATTTATAAGATAATTCATTAATGAAAGGAATTCTATAATATATTTTATTGTTGTTGACATTGTCCCTGCTGTGTCTACCATCAGTGTGTGAATAATTGAAAATTTTGTTAATAAAGGTACCTGGATAACCATTTTCTTTCAATTTATTTTTTAATTTGTTTAAATTCTCATTATGAAACTCTGGATTACTTAACTGTTTAATTTTTTAAATTTCACTAGTAATAATGCCTATTTTTTGGCTTAGAGGATGATTTGATTTGTAATGTAGCATTCTATTAGATGAAGTAGGTTTTTTGTAACAATCTGTCTTTAAATTTCCTGTATTATCTCTAATTATTAAAATGTCTAAGAATGGGATGCAATTTCTACTTTCTATTTCTACCGTAAATTGAATTTTTGGGTGAAAATTATTAAATAATTCTAAAGTAGTGTCAACTAATTGCGCAGGCACAGCAGTGACAATGTCATCCACATATAAGTGCAGGAATATCATTTGAAATGGTAATTTGAGTATAACTGAATTTAACAACTTATGCATAACCAAATTTGAAAATATTGGAGAGGCTGGATTACCCATAGCACAACCTTCTATTTGTTTATAAAATTTACCATTAAAGGTGAAATAACTACTATCAAAACAAAATTCTATTAATTTGCAAAATGTGGATCGATCCAGATTTGTGAAACCTTCTATTTCATCCCATAAATCTACTATCGTTGAAATGACTAATTCTTTAGTAACATTCGTAAACAATGATGTAACGTCCAGTAAAATTAATATGTAACTCTCAGGTAAATTGTAATCTTTGCACTTAGTAACTACTTCTAATGAATTTTTGACATTATAAGTTAATGTGTTATTTAAATTCTTCAAAATATTATATATAAAAGATGAAATTTTATAAGAGGGAGCATTAATACTAGATACAACTGGTCTTAAGGGAACTGGGGGTAGTTTATGTGTTTTGGATAATCCAGCCTATTGAATAGGGGTTTTACTCCAAGGGATACTTCTAACGCGCTTCCCGTTCCGTAAAACACATATTATGAACACTATCTTTCGCTGCATTTAATGAATGACTCACCTGTCATTGCAGCCTCTCCAATGTAAACTTGCAATGGATCTAGACAATGTCAAAGCCCACTGCTCCATTTCTGAGGGAGTATCTTATTCTTCTCCCCGTCATCGAAAACCAACTGGGTTAAGAAATAATCTACCCCGTCAAATCTGCGCACTGTACTCTGGTGGAGTCTACAAATAGATTCCAACGTGGTTTTGGTCTGTAAAACACCAAATAAAAACACGTTTTCCTCGGCTGAATTTCACGTATAAATCTTTTACCGTACATGTGAATACAGTTGCAACCTTTAGGCGCTCCAGGTTCATGGCAACGTTATACCCCTTCGCTCGAATTTTTTCGCTGAAACACATAAATGAAACAAGTTGTCCGGTGTATTTTAAATATTTTTAATAAAACCTACCACCCATGCAGATGTAGTAATAGCCCTTTCCGAATAATCGAACAGCGGTATCCAATCAAATTTTGTGTTCTTTGTGCCAAGAACCAACCTAATCGTTTGCTTTGATCTATAAACCGTTTGAGGTTGCTTCATTGACTCGTTGCAACTTTTTTGACTGGCAAGAGCGATTTCGTGATGGGCGAGATGAAATAAAGATGACCCAAAGAGTGACCACTCGCATCAAGCAGAAATGCCTAAAACATCGAAACTGTTCAACAACTGTCAGTTTTCAATCGATGTATTACGATTAAGATGACTGCAGAGTAGTTGAATATCGACAAAGAAACAGCTGGATTGACTATCGTCGAAAATTTAAAGAAAAACAAAAGTGGTGCGGGTGTGCGATAACGCATCAGTCGTGTCCTTCAAAATTGTCATTGTGTTGCATCGTCCTCCATATGCTTCTGATTTGGCTTCGGCAGTCTAGCGTCCTTCTCCGAAATAAAATTAAAGCTCAAAGAAACCGTTACATCGTTGTAACACACACTTAAACCATCGTGACAAAGGTATTTAACAGCATCCGTTTTAGTCTTCCAGAACGCCTTGAACGGATTCGAGGACCGCGTCAAACACTGTGTAGATTTAGAAGTAAAAAATAAATTGTGATTTTGATGAAATAACGGTTTTTGTCTGATTTATATAAGAAGTCCTAAAATGTTATAGCCACACTGTGTATTGGGTCTGTAGAATACATTTAAAACACTGCCCTTCACTGCATTATACAGATAAAACTACGTCATTATCTTCCTAATCAATCATTTTGTAAACTCCAAAAAGAAAGTATCGACCTCTTCAAGTACTATGACTCTTATAGGGCTATTCTGTAAGATCGTTATGACATAATGAATCGGTAAAACGTTATATCGTCATGGTAATAACGAAAATCGTTTAATAAGCTTATTCTGTAAACGATCGTTATGACATTTTTCATTGTTAAATCGTTATCATAACGATAATCGTTAAAGTGGTATTCTGTAAACAATAATATAACGAAAAAAAGATAACGATATCGGTATTTCTTAACGATTGGAAAAATCATTCGTTATCTAAACGTTTTGTCAATAAATCAGTATTTTTATTTATGTCAAAATAAAATTACTATTATGTTGAATAGTGATCTCAAAAACCAGTCATATTACAGTTTTCTGCAAGGTAATATTAAAATAATTTAATAAGTTTTTATTCGTAGCGCCTAGCGCAAGCTTCCCAATTTGTCTACAGATGGTAGTAGTTGCTCTAGCATAACCTACAAAAAGAAAAAAGAATGGTCCGACAGCTGACAGGTTGACAGCCAGAATCAATCTAACCTAGAAGTTTTGTGAGTTATATTGAATTATTTTAGATATTTCATTTAAATTATAATTTGATTTTAGGAAATAAAGTTCTTATTTTGATCCCAAGGTTATTATTTTTCAAAATGTGTTACATAATACGGATACGAAGATAACGATTATCGTTAAGTAGAAATAACGATTTTCATAATAACGATTTTGTTATGGTAACGATTCGATTTTACAGAATAGGCCTTTTAATGACACAACATTTTCCACGCCATATGAGATTTCTAATGCGTTTGCTAACTTTTTTAGCTCCGTTTACACACCGTCTTCTGGTCCTCCCAATCCCCAATTCCACCAATACGTCTTATGATAATGTGGCCCTCGATTACATCACCTCTGATGATACAACATGTTTTTTAAAACAACTGAAACCTTCATTGTCATGTGGTCCTGACCTCATCCGAAGCTTGCTTTATTAGAGACTGTGTTCAACCCCTGTCAAACGCCCTGTATCATATCTTCAATTTAAGTATTAAAACATGCACTTTTCTTGACTTTTGGAAAGTGACCCACATTACTCCGATTTTGAAATCGGGTGATGTGTCGTCCATTATCAACTACCAACCTATTGCCATGCTGTCCAATTTCAGTAAAGTTTTTCGGAAAATTATTTATGCCTCAATATACTCTAAAATTAAACACAATATTTTCATCTCACAACATGGTTTTGTGAAAAAGAGATCAACAGTCACAAACTTAAGTTATTTTAGTCACGTCATCTCCTCTGTTATTGATGGTAAAGGGCAAGTAGATTGTATTTATACTGACTTTGCTAAGGCGTTTGACAGAATAGATCATGGTATCCTGATGAGTAAGCTTGAAACCTTTTCACTTTCCCTGCCATCACGCTCCCTTCTTTCATCTTACCTACATCAACGACAAATGTATGTTCATTACAAAGCTAGTAACTCTGCCTCTTTTGTTCCAACCTCGGGTGTACCTCAAGGCTCAAATTTAGGTCCTTTACTGTTTCTAGTGTTTATTAATGATGTCACGGATGTTATTAGATGCGATAAACTTCTCTTCGCCGATGATTTAAAAATATTTTGTCCTATTTTCTCTGTGTATGACTGCGATCTTCTCCAAGAAGACTTAGTACGTCTTTATCAATGGTCTTCAATTAATAAATTATACCTTAATTTAAACAAATGTACAACAATATCTTTTACAAGAATTAATTACAACTATAGTATCAATAATGTTATTATATCACGATCAGCTACTGTACAAGATCTCAGGATAAAATTTGACACTAAATTTACGTTGTTCCCCATATAGAAGACATGTACAGCAAAGCCATGAGAATGCTTGGACTTGTAATTAGAAAAAGTAAATCATTCCAAAAATTTTCAGCTATTACAAGTCTATACTACTCATTTGTTCGGACTAAACTTGAATATTGCCACATTATCTGGAACCCTATCTATGAAGTACATCGAGATTTACTCGAATCTGTTCAAAAGAAATTTTAGGAGTCTTTTTGAACATCGCGAAAATGCTCTAGTACTACATTTATCAAAAATAATTAATGGCTGTGTTGATGATCCTCGTTCTCTGTCTTCCCTTCATTTTCATACTCCCATTGTCCGTACCAGAAGTAGTATCACATATTACTTGCCCTTAGGTCGAACTAACTGTTTAATGTTGTCACCCATATACAAAATGTGATACTTATAATACCAAATTTTCCACTATATATATTTTCTGTTTGGACTTTGCAAAATTCTCCAAAATTATATGCTAACGCTATGCTATAAGTTAACTGTTGATAATATTTACATTTTCCTACCCTTTACTTGGGCTAAGCCTATTGAGTAGTGGTATAAATGAATACATAAATTATTTGTACATGTTCAGCTGCACGAACATATCGAAGAATAATCCGTTCCTTTCGAATAGCTCCAGATAGGAAACTGTGTTGGAGTTTATTGGTGGGGAGATTTCTAATGCGCTTTGTGGTCTGTAAAACATATATTTGAAATACGCCGTCCATTGCAATTTACGGATAAAATACTGTCCATTCAGATACGGTTGCAGCCTTACCTTTAGAGAATCCCGATCGTTATATTCCTCTGGTCGATTGTCCCAGATTGGACCAACATATTAACATAATAATTACAGCCCGACTTCCTCATGTTACTTTTAGAATCCTATTCTTCATGTTACGGATGAAACATACCTTTCCGATTGTCACTATTATTTCGATCTTCGTCAACCACGAATGATCCATCCCGTCGAATAACTCCTGATAGGGAAGGTACTCTGTTGGAGTTTGAAGGGACTCGTTTTGTGGTCTATAGGACACATATTTGAAACACGGTACCCGTTGAATTTTACAGATATAAATACCGTTCATTCGATTTAATGGTAGTCCTCCTTTTTGGAGGTTCGCAGGACTCGCGACAACATTATACCCCTTTGCTCGTTTTTTCCCAGTATTATGGATCTAGGAATGATCCAGCGTCTTACGAGCTGGAGAGTAGTTGTTTCGGGGGGTGTTGAAGTCTTGTAACTTTAGAGGGAGCATTCCTACCGCGCTGTAAATTGTGTAAAACACATTCAAAAACTCTTTCATTACATTTTACGGATAAAACGACATACCTTTTTGATTGATCATTATTGTTGTCCCCGACATCTTCACTAGATCAAGATCCATACCATCGAATAAATCCAAACATTTTGTTTCCACTTTTTACCATATTTGCTAAAACTTATTACATTTTAAGTTGTTAATTTGTATTTATAAAAAAAAACTTTTACCTCATTTTTGCAATTTTATGATTGACTCAAATTTTATAAAATCATAATAATTGGGTGGTTATATTTTATTTATTGCTCAATAATCTAGTGGTATTTACTGACAAATTAGTTTGTAATATTAACTGAGTGATCATTTTTTGAAGGTTCCTCTAGTAGCTCAGCAAACGGAATTAAATTAATGTCATCATGATCCTCATTCAATTTTCTCAAAACTTCATCAAACCATCTGTGATATTTTATTTTTTGTATGGTATGGTATTCTTTCTGTTTCATTTCTTCAACCGTTGTGTCTTATTTGACCTTCTTGAACCCTATTTCTAAAGCATATTTTATGCTTGATAATTTGTTCCATCTATATCCATCCAATAAGTCAAAATTATTTCTGTAACTTACTCCCGATATCTCTATTAAATCAGGTAATAAACTTTCATTCATCCTTTTGCTTACATTGTAGTTCACATGTGTGACTGATATTAATTTGTCCTTTATATCTGAAAGAATAGTAAAAATTTCTGATACCATAATCAACATCATTTGTGTTATCAGTCTTAAAATTATGTGTAAACCCATCAGGTGTCAATTTTCCTTTTCATTTGATGTAGTTTGTTCTATCAACTTCATCTAAATGGCTTAACCTTGTATACAGGATGTTTGATTATCAGGAATTTTAGGAACTTCTTGATATAATTTGTCTTGCCAATTTCAATATTTGTTTCTTTCTCCGAATCCTTAACCCATCTGTCCAATTCTTCATTAAAGTACAGACTGGAGAATATAGCACTTGATAAGTCCATCTCATCTTATAGAGGAGTATCAGAAATCCCCATAGTTCTCATAATGTTGTATCTTGCTTATTAATACGGATAATAGTCATGTATTTATGTCTGATCGAAACTTTCTAAAGGTTTAGCCTATTTACCGCATCTTCATATTAGCGGTTTTGTGTACCATTGCCTTCCCATGATAGTCTGTTTTCCACAATTCAATTTCATGTAAATTAGGTTACGTGACTTATTGTATCCCATATTGAATATTTCAAATGTCTCTGTCAAAAATTGACAACCGGAAATAAGTATAGGGTCATATGGACTTACCTTTTCAACTTTATTTTCATTTTACTTTTGTTAAATTTACAGTTAACAGTGTTATTGAATTTACTTCGTCTGTATACAGAACTATCATAACACAATAACTAACATGCAAAATATGTCATATGGACAGTTCTCTTTGTCTTTGGGTAGCCTTATTCCAGTGTTAGCTCATCATTCCGAAGTGATTGATAAAACTCTTGTCATATAGTTTTTTGTGAAAGATCAATTCTTCATATTTGTCCATGTTGCTATTGATAATAAAGGATCTGTTTTTACGTTTCTGCTTTTATGTACTTAAAAAAAATATATGATCAGAATAAAACTTATTCTAGATTTAAAAAAAAAAAATCATAATTTTTTTCCCATATTTGTCGAACTCCGTTTCTAGCCGTGTACCAAAATACTCAAGGTTGCTATTTTATTATGAAAAATAATGAAACTACGAAATAAATAAATTGTTTGTTTATGCCGAAGAAAATTTAGAATTTTTGTTATTTATGGACCTTTACAAAGAAGGTTGTAGCTAAAACGTTTTCAAGACTAAACTTAAAAAGTCTCTATAAATAATCAAAATTTGGAATACCAACGTAGTTTCTATAATGTGAATATTTTAAAAATTCATTTTTATATTTGTTTATAATGCGCTTTGGGTCTGTATAATATATATTTGAAGTCAGATACAAATACGGTTGCAGCCTTACCTTTAGAGGATCCCGATCATTATATTCCTCTGGTCGACTGTCCCTAATTGGATCAACATATTAACATAATAATTACAGCCCGACTTCCTCATGTTCGAGGGCCAACTTATTGGATCTGTAAAATACTTTTAAAATCCTACTTTTCATTTTACGGATGAAACATACCGTTCCGGTTGTCACTGTTATTGCGATCTTCGTCAACCAAGAATGGATCCATCCCGTCAACTCCAGATAGGGAAGGTACTCTGCTGGAGTTTGGAGGGACTTTTAATGCGTTTTGTGGTCTATAAAACACATATTTGAAAAACACTACCCGTTGAATTTTACAGGTATAAATTGTAGTCCTCCTTTTTTGAGGTTCGCAGGGCTCGCGGCAACATTATACCACTTTGCTCGATTTTTCCCAGTATTATGGATCTAGGAATGATCCAGCGTCTTACGAGCTGGAGAGGAGTTGTTTTGGGGGTTTTGAAGTCTTGTAACTTCAGAGTGAGCACTTCTAACGCGCTGTAAATTATGTAAAACACATTCAAAAACTCTTTCATTTCATTTTAAGGATGAAACGTCATACCTTTTTGATCGATCATTATTGTTGTCCCCGACATCTTGACTACTAGATCAAGATGCGTACCGTCGAATAACTCCAAATAGGGACTGTTGGCAATATGCTGTAGTTTATTGGACGGGGCTTCCAGTGTATTCAGTTCTTAAAAGATATGAATATCGTCCGTACAGATAGAATAGAGGTTGCAAAGTTTTTTTTTTTCACTTTTTAATGTGTATACACATATTAGATCTGTATTAGTATTTTCACCAAAAAACGCCGGAGAAAAATTATTATAGTTTCAATAAATGAGACCCTAGAAAATACACGGCGGCGTCAATTACACTAAGAACATACAAAGACGGCTGTGGCGAGACACGCCTTCGACTTGCGCGTTGAACAGCCATTAGCCAATAGCATTTGACAGGGTCCAACTCGTCAGAAACATGGCTAATACTGAATTTTATGTGCTCAATTTAAATGCATTAAAGTTTATTTTGATATTAAGGTAATAAAAATCAGAATATTAACGATTATATTCACTATAATATTACTTATACATGATAAACATTGATATCTAATAAGTATTTTCTTAAAAGTCGTAGACATGGAAACCCCTATTGCAGCTTTTTGCTCGAATTTTTCTTGTTATTCTAAATTTCTTCGCGAGTACCAACATATTAGGTCTGTATACCCTGGTTATAGATACAGTGCTCTGACTTGACTTTTTCCTATTAATAAGCGAGCTATGGTCTCCCGACGTTTGAAAAAATAGATGTGACGTCACGAATATAAGTTTTCGTATCAAATTGTTTCCTAAATGTTCTTGAAATGTATGCTATTTCTAAATTATATTTATATAAAACAAATGAATATTATAACACTGTATAAATCTACATACTTTATAATTGCAAGTGTAAATGAAAAATATATTCAAACGCCTCTGCTATTTAAATTTTTTTACTTTCATTGGTATTACCCTCCTCCTCCTGCCTCGATATTTGTTAAATATTTACAGACAGTCTTTTAGTCGCCACTCAAAATTATATATATATATATATATATATATATATATATATATATATATATATATATATATTTATTGAATTCATATACGTGACGAGCCGCTATAACAAAAAATCCCTTATTTCCAAGGTATTTCAATTATATCCTTTTATTTCTTTATTAACATTCATAATTAAGCGTATACTTTCACTATCTTTTACTAATTTCTCTTAATTCGATTGAGCTGTAATCCCCTATTTGTTAACAAACTGCAATAACCATTAATTTTTTGCTTTACTTAATTTTTACTTAATCATTTTTGTTAATTAACATATAAATAACACTTTAACCTTATTTGCTGATATTTAATAAAAACTATAGCATATAACAGATGCCCTATAAGCAAATTATTATTATCAATAATAATAATAATAATAATTTCTTACTCTACTTGTAAAATATTGTATTTACTTACCTATTGGACTGCATTTTCAATAAAATTAACCCTCCAATCTTGAAACTGCAGTGGGTTAGAAGAGAGTAGTGCATAATAATTATAATTTTTAACTATATATATATATATATATATATATATATATATATATATATATATATATATATATATATATACCGGGTGGCGCTCGAAAGCCGTTACATAGGCATTTAACATGGGAAATAAGAATAATTTGAATATTTGCCTCCCATTATAACTTATTGTAATAAAACTTTATACACATGTTTGGGAACACTTATTGCATCATATTCATAACAAATTGTTTAAAATAAATAAAGAATAATTAAGTAAAATAAAAAAATGTTCTAGCAATTTTAAAGTAATACTTATTATCACTTACAGTCTGTCACAATGAAAATCGTACACTCCCATTTTAGTAGTTTTTATTGAAAACAATATTTTCTTAGTACAATAATATAAAAAATCATTCTAAATGTAACATAAATTAAATAAGAAACCAAAAACAATATAAATATAAATTTTCATGACGTAATTTCAGCATAAACAACAAATATTTTTAAATAACAGGGTCACACTATAAATCGTACAATTTATAAATTTAACTAAAAACCATTTTCAATCTTTTGTAGGGTATCCTTTATTTTTAATTACAGCTTGTAATCTTTTAGGGATTGACTGAATTAAATTTTGAATGTAATTTTGGTCATTTTTTCCCCATTCCTCTTTAAGAGCACTCTTTGAAACTTCTTTGTTTGAAATTTCATGTTTACGAATTTTATGATCTAATTCATCCCATAAATTTTCTATTATATTTAAGTCTGGAGACTGTGGAGGTGTTTGAATTACTCTCAGACAATTATAAAGGGTCCATTCCTCAGCAATCTTCGCAGTAAGTTTCGGATCATTATCGGCATACAATTTAAATGAATTTAAAATACCCATTTTTCAGCACTTATTTTGAAATTATTTTTTAAAATATTTAAGTAAACCCATATTCATTATTTCATCGATAAAAACTAAATTTCCTACTCCACAAGCATATACACATCCCTAAACAAACCATTTGTTATCCTCCACCATGTTTCACAGTAGGACGAAGATTTTGGGTTTTAGCTCTTCATTCGGTTTTCGTCAAATTCTAATTTTGCCATCCGAAACAAAAATATTAAATTTTGATTCATCTGTGAAAATTACTTCTTTCCAGAACTCTAAACTTTCATTCACATACTTTTTTGCGAGCTCTAATCTCTTCCTTCTATTTCTTACGTTATTGCGAGCAATTCTACCGTGGTAATTATGCTTTCTTAATACTCTTCGAACTGTTTCAACACAAACTTTTATATTTAAATACTTTTATAAATTAGATACTATTTTTGGGGCACTAATTTTGGGATCATTTTTAATTTAACGTAAAATCCAATTTTCATCGCGCTCAGTTAATTTGCGTTTTGAACTTATTCTACCTTTATTTACTATGCGATTTTGTATTTTATACCTATTTATGATGTACTGGATAGCTGAACGAGGTCTGTTTAAAATTTTAGAGATTTCTGTAGAAGATTTTCCATTTTTAAAGTGACGAATGACTAGTTCACGTTCTTCTTTTGTAGTTTGCCTCATTTTTCTTTGAAAGACTGAATACAACTGTTTATCGTCATTGTTAACATTGCTATTATATTAGATATATGTGACTTGTAATTAAATGTTAACATAATGAATTATATTATTAATTTTTTAAATACATATGATTTGTACGATTTTTAATGTGACCTTCTCTTTTAAGTTTGATCAAAATATAATTTAATTTTGTACTTAGAAATTAAATTATATTTTTCAATTTTAGAAATTATGAAAAAAGGATTGTTTTTATTTCATAAATGCTATACTATATCAAGTATGCATTATGTTTAATACCAGAAATGATTGAAAACACAACCATTTTATAAGTGTACGATTTTCAATGTGAGAGACTGTATAAAAGAATCATTAACCTATTAGCGACCATAGCATAATGGTAACGTCCTTGCTTTTTGTTCCAAAGGTACTGAGTTCAAACCTAACACACCTCTTTAATTTTTTTATATTCTAGGCTAGGTACGCCTATGGATAGAGAGTAAGGTGTTTATTTTTTGCACCAGTGATAAAACTCAATTTTGTAGAGAATTACTGAGTAAAAATAAACAAAAGTGTATTTAACAGACTTATAACAGTGTAAAAGTGTATTTGATAATTGAAAACCCGTTTAAATACTGTATTAGAATTGAAAAACAGTTTAGGAAGGAGTGTCAAATAAGGTAAGAACTCGAACTAATGTGAAAACTAGAATTAAAAAGAAGCTAAAATCAAAAGGGTGTTAAATAAATAGTGCATGATATTGTAGTTTACATAAAAATATTAGTTTAGCTAAATATTAAAGTGTGTGTAAGCTGTGAAGGTCCAAATAGCACATGCTCGCTGAGATAGAGTGAGAGGAGAAGCAGTGGCGGAGCATAGGCGCAAATGAGTAGCGAGTATAGAGATCGCAGTGACTCCTTAAACAAACGGAAAAGAGAAGAGGAAAATAAAGAGCTGGAAAATATTATGTTAGTTATCATGAACCAAACAATGAAAGAGATGAAAAACCAAATGACAATAAACCATGAGGAATTAAAACAAGTGATTAAAAATAATAGTGATACTATAGATAGCTTAAGACGAGAGATGGAAGAAAAAGATAAAAGATGGCTGAAAGAAAAAGATGAAATAAAAGAGACAATATATCTCCTGCAAAGACGAATAGAAATGCATGATAAAATTAGGCGCACAAATAATATTGTCCTCACAGAGCTCCAAGTGGAGGAGGGGAAAATGAAACAAATGGTTGGTGAGTTTTTAGAAAAAGAATTGCAAGTTAAATGCACAATAAAATCTACTACAAAGATCAAACATCAGGGAAAATCTCAAAAGTTTTTGGCGGAAATAGAAGATCATGAGGACAAAGTTAAAATTATGAAGAATAAAAGCAAACTGCAGGCCCGTAGCCAGGAACCATCAATAGATGGGGCTATAATTTTTTCAGAGGGGGCTGAAAATTAATAAAAATAGTATAAATTTTTAATAGTATATATATATATATATATATATATAGTATTTATTCAAAACAAAAATAATATACAAAAAAAAAACACAAATATTTAAGTACATAATAAAATATAAATATATTATCTTAAATTTTAACACTAAAATAATTGTAATTTTCTATTATTTAAAGCATTAAATTTAAAAAATCTTTCACGATAATCGACAATGTAGGTACTTAAATGTCAATAATACAAACAATTTAGTTAAGATATTTTTAAGATTTTTCTAGGTGGGGCTTGGTCAGTTCGTAGGTGGGACTCAGCCCCACCTGGCCACCCCCTGACTACGGGCCTGGCAAACTGAGAGGTAAGAAAATTTATATAGAGAGTGATTACACAAAAGAGGAAAGAAAAATGCAAGCTGCGATTAGGAAAATGGCAAATAAAGAAAAAGGTAAAGGAAAAAACATTAAATTGTTTTACAACAAACTACTAAGTGAAGATAAAGTATATACATGGAATACAAAGACTGAAAAATTAGAAGAAAATCAAAACATAGCCCCAACGACTTCAAAAAAACTAGTAAATTTAGAAAGGGCTAAAACGGTAATGAACTGGCCAAGTGAACGGACAACGACAGTAGTAGAACAACAAAACATGCGAAAACAAGATAAAACGAAAAACAGATTATATTTCGGTACTTTAAATTGTCAAGGTACAAATTCGGCGGGTGCATTTAAAAATCTAGAACACATCTGTAAGCAATACAATATTGACATATTAGCCACTCAAGAAACAAAACAAAAAGAAAATAAAATGGTTCAATTAGATAACTACGTAGTGTTTAACAGTGGCTGGAAAACAAAATATTTTGGAAATGGATTTATGATTAAAAAGGAAATGAAAGAAAATGTTATAGAACTAGAGGCAATATCAGACCAGATATGTAGAATTAGAATTAGAGGCACACATAGGAAAATAAATATAATTAATGTACACGCACCGACGAATGTAAAAGATGAAGAAGAAAAGGACAAGTTTTATGAAAAGCTGGTGAGAATCATCCAAAAATTGCCAAAATATGATGTGAAAATTATAAAAATATTGTAGATCTGTGGTTGAGTGCAGTCGCATTTTTTATTGCTGCGTCTCTTTCAGTTTTAAAATAGTTTTTTGTTTTAATTTTTTGACGAACTTTACGCCAATGTGTGCATGCCGATGCAAGTGAGAAAGTGATTTTATTTTTACGACTATTAAACTTCAAAGTGACCTAGTTTTTTGTGTTTTTGTGTTGAAGTTTAAGTAACTTTAGTTAAGACAATTTTATACCTTGACCTGCCACTCTTGACTTAACTTTACTTGTTTAATTAAATTTTATGTCACTGACCTCTCATTACGTGTTGTGTGTGATTGTTCCCACCAAATAATAATGAACCATGAATAAGTGCGCGAAGTGTAAACGGAAATCACCGGACACCCTCATAGGGTGCGAGGGTACTTGTGGTCAGTGGTTCCATCCAGTTTGCACCAATCTCACTGATGATGAAGGTCGTATCCTAGACAAATCCAAGTCGATCTACTTTTGGTGCACTTCCTGTAGAGTGAATTGTGTCGTTATTGACCGCAGCAACGAAACAGACATCAAGAACCATATTCAGTCAATAAATGAAAAATTAACTAACCTTGAGAATTCAATCGTCAACAAACTGTTGTCCGCTCTTAAAGATGATATCAGCTCCATCGTCTCTACCACTGTATCCTCAATTAAAACCGACATTCAGAAAGAGATGTCTAATCTCCATACTCTCACTAATATGCAGTCTTCCTCTTCCTGTAATGAGCCCTCGTTCGCTACCACTGTTGCCAAACCCTTACCAAAACCATCCGTTCTGTTGAAGCCAAAAGATACGTCACAATCCTCTACGGTAACTAAGTCCGATCTTTTTAAATCTGCTAATCCAGTAGCCTCCAACATCACCATCAACTCTGTCCGCCAAACATATAAAGGCGCTCTTATTATTGGGTCAGATCAGTCCGAAAAATTAAAGGCCTTAATTAACGATAATCTAAAGAACAAATATGATGTCAAACAACTACCTACCTTACATCCACGACTCCGTATATCTGGTATGACTGAGTCCTTCACTCAAGAGACCTTCGCCGAATATTTACTTCATCAAAATAAATCACATTTTCTGCCTGGGTACAAATGTGAGGTACTATCAGTATACCCTACAAAAAGTAATAGTGAAATATTCCAAGCGCTTATTCAGACGGACGTGACTACATATAACAACTTACTTAAGGCCCAAAAGGTATTTCTAGGCTTTGATTTGTGCTCTGTTTACGATGCCATTGAATTACGCAGATGTTTTAAATGCTGTGGCTTTCACCACACATCCAAACAATGCGGCACTTTGGATCAAGTTTGTGGTAAATGTGCCGGGAATCATGATGCTAAAAACTGCCAATCAAATCAGAACAAATGCACCAATTGTATCAAATTTAATGACATGCACAACACTAAAGTTGACACTGCACACGATGTCTGGAACAAGAACTGTCACGCATACCTTGAAATTTTAAAGCGTTTCAAGGCTAACATCCTCGGCTCACAATAGCAACCATTGATCTCTCCAAGTCCTCCTGTCGCAGTCGGCCAGCGCAGACTCTCCTGCTTTTACCAGAACATCCAAGGTCTAAATTCGAAACTACGTCACTTCCAGTCCATCAGTGCTACAACTGACTTTGACATCATTGCCTTGACTGAGAGTTGGCTCACAGACAGTGTTTTAAACGCCGAACTTGGTTCGGACATGTTCAATGTTTATAGAAGTGACCGTGATTTTGAGTCGTGCCATCTTACAAAGGGAGGTGGGGTTCTTTTACTTGTAAAAAATGAATTAACATCCGTAAATATAGACCTTAGCAACTATGCCGACATACTTCCTGTAAACATTGACATTGTCTGCGCTAAGCTAATAGTTAATAATAAACCATTATTTTGTTTTGTTTTGTATATACCACCAACACAACCTCTAAGTTCATACGTTGCAGTATTTGACTTTTTTGAAAACCTGCCTTTTTTACATAACAACAATTTTTTAATATGCGGCGATTTTAACATCCCTGAATTTACCAGTATTCCTAACTCTCCAAAGGTAGATAAACTTGTAAGCCTAATGGAGTTTTTTGATGCCAATCAGTTCAATTTGATAAAAAATGGCAATAATAAACTTTTAGACTTGATTGTTTCAAATTGTCATTGTGACATTTTACATTCTCAAGATTTATTATTTGACGTAGAATATCCCCTTCATCATCCAGCACTAAGCATTTCTGTTGAGTTTAATATCCCTACTCATGAAAAGTCATATACTCCTTCAGCTCATAATTATGATTTTAAAAAAGCTGATTTCATCAAATTGTATGATCTGATTGCTAATTTTAATTGGGATGCTTTAAAAGAATTTTCTGATGTGAATCATGCCTGTGATTACTTTTATAGTACACTTTATTCATTTTTTGACTTATGTATCCCATTAAAGCTTTATTATAAAAAGAAGTACCCACCGTGGTTTACTAAATCTATAATTCGTAAACTCAAGGCCAAGATTCGCGTCAGAAAGTTACTTTCTCGTTTTCCTCATAATCAGACGTATTTCACTTCCTTTAAAAATCTTAGATCTGAACTAAAATACTTAGTCAAAAATTCTTACGCTGATTATGTGGCAAAGTGTGAAAATAGTATTAAAACTGAACCAAAAAAATTTTGGAATTATGTTAATTGTAAAAGAAAAATGTCTCCGGATACTAACTCTATGCTTCACGATGGTAAATCTATTTCTAACCCTAGTGACATATGCGATTCCTTCGCTTCCTTCTTTCAGTCTACATATCTACCTTCATCTGTCAACAACACTTCTTCTTTTACCCCAACTTCTCTCTCGCATGACTCTATCTCCCTTAACAATATTTCTCTCGACGATATAAAGTCTTCTATTAAAACTCTTAAATCCTCTCTATCCTGTGGCCCTGACCTAGTCCCTAGTTTGTTGATCAAGGACTGTGTATCCCCTCTGTCAACGGCCCTTTACCACATTTTTAACTTAAGTATTAAGACAAGTACCTTTCCTAATATCTGGAAAACATCTAGAATTACCCCTTTACATAAATCTGGTGATGTACGTAATATTTCTAATTATCGCCCTATAGCCATGTTGTCAAATTTTAGCAAAATTTTTGAAAAAATTATTTATAATAACATTTATCCAGCTATCAAACATTACATCTCCCCATATCAACATGGATTCGTTGGCAAACGTTCTACTGCGACCAATCTCATGTACTTCACTCAGAAAGTGTCTACTGTTCTCGATACTAATGGTCAAGTTGACTGTATTTATACTGATTTTGCGAAGGCCTTTGACAGACTGGATCACAGTATCTTGATCAGCAAATTGCAATCTTTTTCATTCTCTACTTCTTTCATTAATCTCATTTCTTCTTACCTACTACGCCGCGAGGTATTTGTTAATTATAAAGGCTTCAAATCTAATACTTTCTTTGCTTCTTCGGGCGTTCCTCAAGGCTCCAACCTTGGGCCACTACTATTTCTAATTTTTATAAACGATATCACGAATGTCCTTCACTGTGAAAAATTATTATTCGCTGATGATTTAAAAAATTTCTATAACGTCTCTTCTATTCAAGACTGTAATATTCTTCAAGACGACCTGCATAACCTATCTCAGTGGTGTGATAACAACAACTTACAGCTTAATCTTAGCAAATGCACAGTAATGTCATTTTCGAGAAAATTGGTTCCATTGAGGTATGGGTATTCAATAAATAACATTATTTTGGATCGCTCAGAAGTTATTAGAGATTTGGGAGTTTTATTTGACCATAAACTCACATTTGTCAGTCATATTCGGGATGTCTATAAATCTGCCCTGCGGATGTTAGGTTTCGTTATCAGAAATACCAGAGACTTTCATAACATTTCAGCAATTTTTTCCCTATATTACGCGTATGTCAGATCAAAGCTAGAGTACTGTAATGTTATTTGGAGTCCTCCGTACGAAAGCCATCAGGACCTGCTAGAATCCGTACAGAAAAAATTTCTCAAATATATTTATTTTAAAGTACATGGTACCTATCCAGAACGCCACTTCCCTTACGCTCAACTATGCACCATGTTGAACTCTAGAAGTCTTTATGAACGAAGGGAAAACTATTCTATTCTTCACCTCTATAATTTAATTAACAATCGTATTGACGACCCTCTTTGCCTTTCTCTCATTAACTTCCACTCACGTACTATCTCTACCAGACTCCTTTCCACATTCTATCTTCCTTACAGTCGCACTAACCTTTTAATGTCTTCACCTCTTTATCGAATGTGTCACTTATATAATACAAAATTTTCTCACATAGACATTTTTCTTTTAAATTATACCGCTTTTTCGCGATTACTGAAGAAAACTTAATCTTATTTTTTTTAAAAATGTATTTTGTGTTATTTTCTTTTGTTAAATTTTTTGTCTTGTACATGTACCACACTATCCTCGCGTGGACTTGTTCTGTATGGATAGTTTTATCTTAAATAAATAAATAAATAAATAAATAAATTGGAGATTTCAATGCGCAGGTGGGAAGGGAGGAAAGGTTTAAGGATATAACAGGAGGTCACAGCAAGCATGAGCTATCGAACGAGAATGGACTGAAATTAATTGAGTTTGCTACGGAAACAGGGATGAGGATAATGAGCACAGCATTTATGAGAAAAGATATCTTTAAAGGAACATGGACGTCACCTAGAGTAAATACTTGCAGTCAATTAGATCACATTTTAATAGAAAAAAAAGCATGCAAAATTAATTAAAGATGTTAAAAGTAGAAGAGGAGCAGCGGTGGACTCAGATCACTTTTTAGTAAAAATAAAAATAGGACAAGAAATACCCCGAATACCCACAAAGAAAAACGGACATAGAGATTATTTTAATACTCAATTACTACAAGACGAGAACGTAAAGCAGGAATTCGAGCATATAATTACACGAAAACTTTCTGAACTAAAACAAACTGATGATATAGAAGAAAAGTGGAATATATTTGAAGAAAGTATGTATAACACTGCAAGACAATTACTAAAACAAGAGAAAAAGATAATTAAAAATGATTGGTTTGATAATGAGTGTGAAAAAGCAATGGAAAAGAAAAATGAAGCTATATTAAATAGAATTCAAAACAATAACGAACATAATCGGAGAATAGAACCAGTAGAAAGGAAAAATTTCAAGAAAATTTGTAGAAGCAAGAAAAGAGAATTTATGGAAAAGCAATTAGAAAGAATAGAGTGCGGCTATAAAGAGAAAAATATAAAAAAAAATTACCAAGAAGTCAAAAAAGAGAAACGGGGGTACCAACAAAGAACTATCTATATAAAAAACAAAAATGATATTCTAGTTACGGGGGACGAAAAAACTAATAGATGGAGAGAATATTTTGATGAATTATTAAACTGGAATATAGAAGACAAGGGACAGGATGAAACAACAAGAATTCCAACACAAGTACGAGAAAGTAATGATGATGATCCACAAATACCATCATGTAATGAAATTGCCAAAACGCTGCTTGAATTAAAGGATAATAAAAGCCCTGGAGAAAATGGAATCCCGGCGGAGCTGTACAAAAAAGGGGGAGGACAAATAGAGGACAAGATAGCTGAAATTATTCAAGAAGTGTGGAGGATAGAGGAAATGCCAAGACGATGGAGGGAAGCAGTAATCTGTCCCATTTTTAAAAAAGGGGAGCGGGAAAGATGCGAAAATTACAGAGGAATTGCTCTCCTAGATATCGCATATAAAGTTTTGGCTATAATTATAAGGAACAGACTTAAAGAAAAAGCAGACTAAATCCTAGGGGAATATCAAGCCGGATTCCGAAGTAACAGATCAACTACGGATCAAATATTCACTCTACAACAAATCATAGTCAACAGTTACGAGCACAGATTACCGCTGCAAATACTGTTCATCGATTTCAAGCAAGCATATGACTCAGTAAACAAAAGAAAATTATATGAAATACTTAGGCAATTCGGAATACCGGAGAAGTTAGTGAGACTGATTAAGATGACACTGGAAGATACATCTTGCAAAGTAGGAGTCGAGCGGAAACTATCAGAAAGTTTTAAAGTTAAAAAAGCGTTAAGACAAGGCGATCCAGTATCCCCTATACTATTCAATCTAATTCTGGAATGGGTAATAAGAACAAGTAAAATATTTAGAAAGGGACTTATATACGGACAAAAACAACAAATAGCAGCGTATGCCGACGACATAGCCATTATAACCAGAGACAGAAAAGAAATGAAAAGTTTCTTCAAAAGATTAGAAGAAGCAGCAAAGTTAACTGGCCTACATGTCAATGAAGAAAAAACCAAGTTTCTACAAGTTAATAGTACTAATAGAAGTGATCTCAAAGTCAACACGACGTACAAAGAATATAAATTTGAAGAAGTAGAAAACTTTAATTATTTGGGAGTGATGCTAACAAACAATAATAATCAAGATGTAGAAATTGAGACGAGAATGGAAAAAAGCAGTAGGTGTGTTGGAGCATTCTTCAAGTTTTTGATCTCCAAGAAGGTATCAAGAGCGGCTAAAGTGCGGGTGTATAAAACAGTAATAAGAACAGTATTAACTTAC
This sequence comes from Harpalus rufipes, assembly GCA_951394225.1. NCBI lineage: Eukaryota > Metazoa > Arthropoda > Insecta > Coleoptera > Carabidae > Harpalus > Harpalus rufipes. The sequence continues at coordinate 33,524,338 of OX596278.1, read as the reverse complement.
GGGAGTGAACTTTGGACACTTAGTAATATGAACCAACAAAGGCTAGCTATTTGGGAAAGGAAAATACTAAGAAAAATTTTTGGGGGGAAAAAAATTGATGGAATTGTACGCCGCGATAATAAAGAACTAATGACTTTATATGGCGAAGCGAGTATAATAGATGTGATTAAAGCACAGAGGCTTCGATGGTTAGGACATGTTATGCGTTTACCGGAAGAAAGAACAGTTAAAGCAGTGTTTAAACGAGGTGTAGAAACAAAGAAAAGGGTTGGGCGACCAAAAGGGAAATGGAGTACAGAGGTTTTAAAGGACCTGGAGTTTATGGGCGTTCGGAACTGGGAGAAGAAAACAAGCAACAGGGTCCAATGGAGGGACATCACACAACAAGCCATGGATCTACTAGGCATGGAGAGCTGATCAATATATTTATTCTAATTTTAGATGCAGTTTTAATGTTACCAATTTTATTTGATTATACATTTTTTTTTAATTTCCGATTTTATAATTAATTACATAAATTAATAAAAACAATTAAAAACAAATAAAAATAAATAAAAATAAATAAAAAATTAAAACAAATAAAAACACAAAAATACATAGTAAAAATTAAAATTTAAAAAAATTAAGGAGGTGTTCTAGTTTTGAACCCAGTACCTTTGGAACAGAAGCAAGGATGTTACCATTGTGCTACGGTCGTTTATGACTTAATCATCCTTGTATGAGTGATAATAAGTATTATTTTAAAATTGCTAAAACATTTTCTTATTTCTCTTAATTATTATTTATTAATTTTAAACGATTTGTTATTGATATAATGCAATAAGTGTTCCCAAACATGTGTGCAAAGTTTTACTACAATAAGTTTTAATGGGAGGCAAATATTCAAATTATTCTTATTTCCCATGTTAAATGCCTATATAACGGACTTCGAGCGCCACCCGGTATATATGTATATATATATATATATATATATATATATATATATATATATATATATATATATAGGGTGTTTCCTTTAAAACAACCAGCGCTTTTTTGGGCGAACTAATGACTTTAGAGAAAAATGTTATATACAAAAAATTACCAGGAAAAAGGGCTTAATTTATGAGGAATAATAAATAAAAAATTCAACCAGTGGTTCTCAAACGGTAGAATAAAATTATATTTTTTTAAATGGCAACCTATATAATTTTTTTGTCCATTAGATAGATAGATAGAGAATTTTTTTCTGATTTTAACGATATAAATATGATATGGGGTTGTATAACAATTATTTCGAGAAAAATGATATTAAAAATCAGAAATAATTCTACAATATTGAAGTAGGCTATGCAATAAACAAATGCAAACAAATGATACAGGTGACAGATAGTTTTGTTACTTACGTTATTAAGTGTTTGTTTTCGTAATTGTTTAATTACTTATTAATAAAAAATGGCTTTGCAGTTGCAAGAATTAACAAATTTAGACTATTTTAATCTTACTGTTATGTATGGAGAGTGTGAAAGACATTTAAATTCTACGATACGAAGATTTTCACGGCTTTATCCCCAAAAAGTGCAACCCACTCGTGAATTATTGAGAACAATTTTTCGAAATGCCCAAACTGTTGGGTCATTTCACAAGTTGAAAAGGGAACGTCAACCCAGAATAATTGATGAAGATACTGAAATTGCTGTTCTAGCATTTTTTGCTGGTAATCCCAATGCTTCTACTAGAGAAGCAACACAAGAATTTTAAATTGGAAACAGGTCAATATGGAAAATTTTAAAAAAACATAAATATCGTCCTTATAAATACAGTTTGACTCAAAATTTGCACCAAGATGATAACATAAGAAGAATACAGTTTTGTGAGTGGTTCATAATAAAGTCGCAAGATGATCCGGATATTTATAGAAAAATTATTTGGTCAGATGAGAGTAAATTTACTAAAAATGGACTATTTAATCGGCACAATGTTCATTATTGGACGGATGAAAATTTAAATGTAAATCGAAGCAGAAATCATCAAGTTTATTGGTCTTTTAACATGTGGTGCGGAATTAAAGACAATATAATTATTGGGCCTGTATTTTATAGACAAAATCTTGATAGTGATTTATATTTAAATATTATTGAGACGGACTTAACCCTATTCATTGACAATCTGCCGTTAAATCAGTATAGAGAAACTTATTTCCAACAGGATGGAGCTCCAGCACAAAACACACAACGTGTCAGTCTTGCACTTTATCAACTTTTTGATGATAGATGGATAGGCAATAATGGTCCAATACTTTGGCCTGCTAGATCTCCTGATTTAACTCCATTAGACTTTTTTTCTGAGGCTATCTTAAAAACCAAGTGTTTAGTGTTCCTCCAACAACTGAGGATGAATGTAAAAATAACATTCGTCAAGCAATTAGAGACTTAAATGCTCAATCTATTAGATGTGCTACATCTTCCGAATTGAGAAGAAGAATTGAACTTTGTCTTCAAAACCAAGAAGGTGTTTTCGAGCACAAATTATAATAAAAATTAGTACTCTTAAGTGCAAAAATACCAAAAATACCTAAGGTTGCATAAATTTGTAAATAATTTCCATCATATTGTTTTTCTTTTTATGTTAGTACTATTATTTTTTGATATTTCTTCGTTATGTAGTTCATTTGTTATTATGAATTTTTTAGTAAAACAAGTTATTTTAGATATAAGAAAATAATATACTATCGTAACCTAGGCAATAGTCGTATTAATAGTTGGTTATTGCATAGCCTACTTCAATATTGTAAAATTATTTCTGATTTTTAATATCATTTTTCTCGAAATAATTGTTATACAACCCCATATCATATTTATATCGTTGAAATCAGAAAATAATTCTCTATCTAATGGACAAAAAAATTATATAGGTTGCCATTTAAAAAAATATAATTTTATTCTACCGTTTGAGAACCACTGGTTGAATTTTTTATTTATTATTCCTCATAAATTAAGCCCTTTTTCCTGGTAATTTTTTGTATATAACATTTTTCTCTAAAGTCATATAATATATATATATATATATATATTATGACTTTAGAGAAAAATGTTATATACAAAAAATTACCAGGAAAAAGGGCTTAATTTATGAGGAATAATAAATAAAAAATTCAACCAGTGGTTCTCAAACGGTAGAATAAAATTATATTTTTTTAAATGGCAACCTATATAATTTTTTTGTCCATTAGATAGATAGATAGAGAATTTTTTTCTGATTTTAACGATATAAATATGATATGGGGTTGTATAACAATTATTTCGAGAAAAATGATATTAAAAATCAGAAATAATTCTACAATATTGAAGTAGGCTATGCAATAAACAAATGCAAACAAATGATACAGGTGACAGATAGTTTTGTTACTTACGTTATTAAGTGTTTGTTTTCGTAATTGTTTAATTACTTATTAATAAAAAATGGCTTTGCAGTTGCAAGAATTAACAAATTTAGACTATTTTAATCTTACTGTTATGTATGGAGAGTGTGAAAGACATTTAAATTCTACGATACGAATATATATATATATATATATATATATATATATATATATATATATATATATATATATATATATATAATAAATTCAAACTAAATTGCCAAAATGTATGTATTCCCTGGAATTTTCGTCCTAAATAATCAATTTTAAGCTTTTATTCGTTGACCTCTAAGTAAGAAGACCATTAACATTAATTGAAAGAGGACATTTTAATAAAAGCTGTCCCACGGTGATTGGACTATATCTTATACAAAATTCTTCACACTTTTTTATTTGCCTATTTTGTTTCTACTTTTTACCATATTTGCTGAACATCATAACATTTTAAGTTGTTAATTTGTGTTTATAATAAAAAATATTTTACTTCATTCTTGCAATTCTATGATGATTACGACTCAAATTTTATTATAATCATTGGGTGGTTATATTTTATTTAATACTCAATAATTTTGTGGTATTTACTGATAAATTAGTTTGTAATATTAAATGGAGCCAAATTAACAAATCTTATAGGTACTTCCAGTGAAGCTAATTAAAAAAATATATGAAAAAAAAAATCATATTTTTTTCCCATATTTATCGAACTCCGTTTTTGGCCCTGAATGTGGGATGACCAAATTATACCCCAATACTCTAGGTTGCTATTTTATTATGAAAAATAACGAAATTACGAAATAAACTAAATTGTTTCTTTATGCTGAAGAAAATTTAGAATTTTGGGTATTTATGGCCCTTTACCAAAGAAGGTTGTAGCTATAATGCTTTCACGAGTAAATTTATAAAAGTCCATAAATCAAAATTTGGAATACCAACGTAATTTCTATAATCTGAATATTTTAAAAATTAAATTTTATATTTGTTTAATTTCTTTAATTAAACTGGTTCGAAGGTCTATTATTACATATTAATTTCAAAAAAAATAATTCAAAATTTCGGGCCGCGACCGCATTCTAGGGCCTTGCGAGCCTTGTGTATGGACACCTCTGCCGTAATATAATGAAATTATAAAAACTAAATAATACGACTTGGCTATGTAAATCTCGTTTAAAAGATTTTTTTACTTGGACGTTTCGATGGTACAACACGCTACCATCATCAGTATCAAATAGTTTTACAAAAGTTTACAATATTTTATTTTACATTTGAGAATTGAAATTAATGTTTTAATTTGACACAACTGATTTTTGTAGACGCAATCGCTGGAAATGTGTATTTTGGTTTCAGTACAATAAATTTATCGGTGTATGTTGCGCCTTAGATGATCTCCGGAATTGAAATCCAAAGCTAGAAAGCTGTTATAATCATCTTTATATACTGTTGCACAACCTTTAAAGATCGCTGCTATCAGGATTTCCGGAATTAGGTCCTTTGTTCTTTTAAAACTCTTTTCTGTATATCCTTTTTACTTTTTTGGACACTATATATTATTAACTTCTATAATGAACAACAACAGCGTAATACCTTCGTGCTTGATCTCGATCTATCGGCATTTCTATTGTCCTTTCGTTATTTAATCCAAATCCAGATAAAATTTTCTCAGAATCAGTGTTTTATTCATTCTTCTGTATGAATGAATAATGTTAACAGACGATGAAATAACATCATCACGCTGCAAAATATAGAACAGCTAGATGTTTTATTACCACTTCTGATCAAGTTTCTTTTGCTTCCTCCAAGAGATTTTCGATTTAATAAACGAGATTACATTGCTAAGTCGTATTATTTATTTAAGCATTACCTTGAATCTAATTTTCCTCAAAATAATTATAAAAAAGTTTCCAAATTTTAATTCTTATTCAAAAATAAAAAAAAATGTATAAAGCAGAGATGCGCAAACTTTGTATGCCACGTCCCCTTTTTCTTCAAAATACATACTTCCATGGCTATCATAAAAAATTAGTATATTAAAATAATACAATATAAAGAATACTAATTCAGGATGAATAAAAACAAAAAAGTAAATATTACATTGTAATAGGAACAAAATAAATAAATAAAAAATACAAAGAAACTAAATTTACACAAGGAACAAATACTGAAAAAAAAAGAAAAATAACCTTTGATTTGAAAAAATCATGGCCATCGTCGCGCACTCTACTTTGCGTATCTTATATAAAAACTACCATATGCCATATATGGGGATAATCGTATTTAATTAATTAATTTAATTAATTCAGTTTACAACAATGTGTTTAAAATTATTTTCTTTTGATGATAAAGTTCACTCATAATGTAAACACAAAATGTTGAAAAAATATACCTCTATGTGCGAAGTAACAACTCTTATCGCTAAATAATTCTTTATTTGGTATCACAAGGAAAATTTCCTTTTTTATTTATTTTCCTTGAAACGATTTCTAACTCTTCGATATGTGCCTATCACACATGTCTTACAGCACGTCGTATTGGTTCAGAAAAGTAGGTGTGACTCTGACGTCATATGATTGCTACATTATGATAAAACGTAAGCAGAATATTTTATTAGTTTTTCGGATTTCACGTATCACTTGATAACATAAGTGACCCAAAGGAAATGAAGGTGAACTAATCATTACTAATTGGAATATTAATTATCATATGATGAAATTGCAATATTTTAATAGTTTTAAGAAAAAAATAATGCACTTTCCCAATAGCATGCAATGAAAATATCATAGGAAAGGAAAAATATATCAATTTGTGGTTTGAAAATTTAATACTATCAATTTTGCAAATACAACTTTGAAATATAAGGAAATTTCTGTCTATTGCATAGATACATTTTTTATTGAAGATGAGAAATATAGTTATGTTCTTCAACTCTTTTTGTTGACATCAATTATTTCTTTCAAACATAATGACGCTACGAATTCTGTTTACAAATTACCGAAAGTATGTGTTGACAAACTTATCCTTTAATGAATAAATAAAAAATGTGACTAAACTTTGAATTATTAGTATTATTTATTAATAAATTAATTCAATTATTAAAATTTGAATTTTTGGTTCATCATAAATATGAATTACTATAAAATATACATACATATATTGATGTCATTTCTCCATAATAGATACATGTTTTTAATAATCATTACATATTATGACATCTAATTTATTTTGTATACTAATATTCAAATATTTTAGAGTACAATACTACGGTGACAAATAAAATATTCAAAAAATTAGAATGCATACACATGTTATTTATTCAAAAGGTTAATTTTTGCATAATTTTTTTATATACTTTTTCAATATTAGATTAACATATGTAATTCATTTATAAGTTGTGCATTTCAAACTGTATGTGTATATTCCGATTCTTCAAATGATGTACGTATAATTATTTTTATATGTGTGATTTACGTAACTATATTTTGATACATATTTTCTGCTCTTTTGAATAAATGTATGAATTGTTTTTAACTAGTAAGACGAAAAAAAAATCTTATTTGTTTCCTTTTCTTAGAAGGCAATTACTTGTCATATACTTAGAAACAAAACAGGTAATGAACTCGTACGTCACTATACAGTTGTTGTTTTTTAATGAATGGGCATATATTACGCAAATAAGGTAAAAAATAACTACATAAATTTTCAAATTTATGCTCTACCTGTTACAGATTAATAAATTATCAATGGCGACTCGTCAGAGTACGTTAAGCATACTCCAAAAACTTGAAATTAATATTTTACCGTATTTTTTTTACAATTTCACATATTGTATTTCTTTGGTACATAAGAAAATTAATTATACTAATAAACCATGGCACAGTAGTTACCGTAATGGCAACCTTCATTACCCAGTAGTCTATTAAATATTCTATTCCAATTTCTTACTAATTTCAATCCTTCTGGTATAGCCATTTTGATATTTTCAAGTAATTGTCCGCTGAAAATAACAAAACCAAAATCAGCCAAATACAACTTGCGTGAAATTATGATGCCACGCCAGATAAAAATGACGTGCGTTTGTATGAAAGATAAAGATATGTTGAATGGCATAGGCTGCCAGCGGCAATCAAAACGTGGACTGCAATATACATAGTTTTTTATTAATAATTTTATTATATTGCTTATATTCACGCACATTTCCAATTATTCACCACAAAAGTTATTTTAAACATATTTAAAAGTGTCGAAAAATATTAATTTATGTCACTCCAATTATAGACAAACTCCATTATTTAAGAATCTTAAGAAAATTATAATGGATTAATGAATGACAAATAAGATTTTCTATAACTACAAATCGCCTGTAAATTTATATAATATTATTAAATAATGGAACTCGCCATTCCTTTTAAATTAAAGATAAACTATACTTGAATATACGTAGAAAAAATGCTAAATTATAACAAAGAAAATCTGATTACAACGAAGAAAGTGACTGATGGTATCAAAAGATAATTACGTATAATAATTGATAACTGTTTAAAAAGAATAGAAAAAAAATCATCTAATACATATCAAGATAAATAGGGAACAATAAAATAATTTGAACTATGATCTTAATAATGAGTGTTACCATTTTAAACTGGCCCGAATCGGCCACTGCAACGAGCCGCCACTGTAAATTATATAAGGTTATACACAAATTTTCGTGGACTTTACACTTTATAATGTGTGTACGTGGAACTATGATACGAAGATATCTGTAATTATTTAATTGTAAGTGCTTAGTATTGTAATTTTAAAGTTCATATTTGGACCTTTGGAATGCTGTTCTTTGAACAATATTCTGATTCTTGGAATTGGAATTTTGCAACTTGTAATCATTTATTATTTTATTTTTCAACTTCTTAATCACTTCATACCATGATATTTGCATTCATGTTTGTTTACAATATGCACAATAATTTATTTTTCAATATAAACATAATATGTACATGCAATATATCAAACAATAATATGTACATATATCAAACAATATTTTTGAAATTAAAATTTTGCGCTTTTTAATCATTTTTATTTTATTGTTCAGCTTCTTAATCATCTCATACAATGATATTTTCATTTATGTGTATGTTTACAATGTACGCAATAATTTATATTTGAATATTATGATGACTACATATACAATTTTTAAGGTATTGCATTATTACAAATACAGTTTCGAAATTTGTTGTGTAATCAAATTTATACTGAACAAAAATTGTATTATGTGCATTTCTTTTGTTAGTCTGTGACTATTTATATAGATATGGTGGAGACAAAACCAATTTTTTATTATAATATACATTTTCATGCTGAAAATCATAAGTAAAAAATCTGTTGTGGCCAGCACAATACCTTCCGTCAATCCTGTGTATAATGTATAAATCCCATACATAATTTTTCTTGCAAAAGATTCTAAATTTCCAGTAAAATTATTTCATAAAAAAACTATTCAAATTGCACTTGACACTGACATCTTCTTCTTCTTTAACTTTTCCCATTCGTTAGGGGTCGCTATTTTTGCGTGTCGTTCTCATTCAGTTATTTTTCTCTCAAGTCTTCCGCAATATAGTCCTTCCATCTTATCTTTGGTCTTCCTCTGTTTCTTCAACCTCCTATGACTAAACTACTCATTCTTGTTCAAACATAATTCTTCATTTCTCCTCATGACATGTTCAAACCAATGTAATCGTCTTTCTTGTATCTTTCAAGAAACTTGTAACACTAGAGTTATTTCCTTACCTACCTTTCCGTGTTTTCCCCAACATCTACTTCAACATCCTCATCTCTGCCACATTCATTTACTTTTTATTGATACTGACATTTGTCAATTTGAATTATATGAATAAATTAATAGTTTCCATGTTTAGCATAGCTGGCTGAATTATAAAATTTAATTTCTTTAAAATTCTTTAACTCCGTATCTATTGAATATAAAGTATAAAATGTAATCAAATCGTATAGAGAATAATATATTCTTTACGTTATAATAACGTTAAATGTCAATAAATCAAATTTAACTTTTAAATCTTCAAATGAGGGTACTTCCGGTTCACCAATTATAACCTAAATCTAATCACTTGTTCTTCTGGATGTAAACTTGAGGAATACGAAAGAATTATAATTTTTGGAATCGTGGTATTGAAGTTATGGGATCCGGAACTTTTGTCACACACACACAGACACACAGACGCACAGACACACATACATACAGACATCATCGTAAAAATGGTAAAATCGTATTCTAGGGAACCTAAAACATGCTTATACACTAAAAACTCATCATTGAATTTTTTGACCAAAGACAATACCTTCCTTACCTAAAGGTGACGGAAGGTAAAAATGAGATACGACTAAAAAAATTCACCATATATAATTCTATTATAACAATAAAATTTAAATATTTAACGAAAGGGACCTTGATATGTTTAGTCGCATAGACCTATAGCTTTTCAACCAGTTGAAATATAAATGAATTTAGTCTCAATCTATGTCTATCCCATTTCGGGGTTTTCCAGGATCAAAAATTTTGAACAATGACCAATAAATTTTAATATATATATATATATATATATATATATATATATATATATATATATATATATATATATATATATATAAATTATGAATACCTATATTGCATTTAAAAAACAGGAACTAAAAAATATGTAGATACTTTTTCTTGGAAACAATTGTCTCATATTTATACCATAAATTATTTTCTTGGAAGTGATCATACATTTTTTCTGAATTGTGATATTTCAACATCTGAAAATATTGAATTTTACAACTGCAAAAATTAAAAAACTTTTTTCAAACAAAACATTAAAAATGTCGAAAATTTTAAATTTTGGTTTTATTCTTTATCAAACAAAATTGGATTTGGTATAAATAAATTCCACGGGTGCCTGTGTGAAAAAAAAATGCGAAATGAAATATTTTTTGCCCATCATTAAAAATAAAATCTGATTATTTTTACTTCCACATTTCTATGGTATACTTGATTTTTCTCAGATAGCTATCTTATCATCACTGAAAAACCATAGAATAAGTGGGTAACAGAAAATTGAAATGAAATATGTACTTGCGGTATAAAAGTTGTTTTCAGCAAAATTTGTGCAATATTTACAAATGCAAATTTTTTAACATTAAAATACATTTACCGCTCATCTCTTTTATTCTTATGTTGTAAGTTTGGCCTGAAGTACTGCAACTTGCCTCGAAAATAGGATTAAATTACAAATCATCGTAACAAAAATTACTACTATGTTTGAAGTGTATTTTTATTCCAGCTGGTTTCAGTTTTCAATAATTATTCTAATTTTTAATATACGGCTCTTAATTTTTCTTAATACTCATTAATATTTATATTTCTTTACGATTTTATTTTTATTGATCTAATGATTAACAAGGACCTTATATGTAATATCAAATGAAATATATTTTTTCATATTAATATGTATCATACATAACTCTTTTCTACAATGTATTGGTAGTGATTTTATTTATTTTTAATTGATCTTGATATATTTTGAAATCGTCAATTTAATGAATCACAGATAAACGAAATAAATTTCATAGATCTATTGCTTTTTATACAATCATTTAATTAATTAATCAATAATATGGGCACCCTATCCCAAATATGGGTAAGAATTTAATTATCGCCTATGTAATACAAAACTGATATTGCTTAATACTGCAACATTCTTTTATATTGGGTATAAAAATTTGAATTCATATCTTATTTGAAGATAAATTTTGGACATCTATTCCTCTTTTCTTATAAAACAAAACTGATATTTCGTAATACTTCTAATATTGTAATACGCCTTATTTTGGCTGTTAAAATTTTATTTTAGTTTGTTGATATTTACTTCGAACATCAAATATTAAATTGTGTCGTATGTTTCTCGATGTTTTAAATAACTCATGTACATCTTTAATTGTGTATAACTACTAGTAACATTATACTTGCACCATTGATCATAGGCGTAGCTAGAAAATTCTCAAATGGTTAGTTAAAGAAATGGACCAGTAAACGATAATAATTATACTGCTATAATTAAAACTAAAATATAATGCTCCTAAGCAGGGTTGTTAAAAAACACTTTTAAATATAAATCAGGATACCGGTTAAAAGTGGTTTAAACTATTTAAAGGTAAATAATATTATGCTGAATATGAAACATAAAAAGTTTTGTGTTTGTAACAAATAAATATAAAAACACCTTAGATAAACACAAATATATTAAACTATATTACTTAGTTTTCTTCAAGCTTTGGAAATAAAATTCGTTTATTTTATTTCACACCAATATTAAAAAAATATTTCATCCTTTTTCCACAAATTTGTAATTTTACTTGATTGTCCTCAGAATAGGATAACTAGAAAGGATAAATATGATAGTCCTCTACCATCATTTGCTACAAAATATACCCTTTGTTATCCCAGAATGTCAATATTATCTGTGTGGAATTTATAATTTCAAATTAAAAAAAGAACATTCTTCATTTAAATACAAAACACAAAATTGGGACTTTTTTTCAATATTTGGAAATAAATTCGTTTATTTTATTTTAAAATTTAAATACTGTCCTATATCATCATTGAACAATCGATGAACAAATGGGTAAAACAATAATATATTTTTATTATTTCTATTTCCAATTTGTTTCCAAAGTTTATTTTGTTGCAAAATGTCTTAAGTGCGTAATCTCAATTTAAAATTGTTCATAAATCAAAATATATTTTCATCTTTTCCATTATATTATTACTACATTCTATGATACTTTCGATACATGAGGATGATAAATTAAACACTTGCTTTTAAAAATCATCGGTTAAAACCAGTGTATAACCCTATTGGTTTTGTTAACAACCCTGCGCCTATGCTAATAATAGTCCAAAGTCCAACACATGGTATAATATATTCGAGTTGACCGTGCATTATAACTTTCCACATAATTGATAAAAAAAAAAACGAAAACGCTGAGCTACATATCACAAAGTCAGAGATGTGTTCATTTTGAACCAATCACAGTCAAGAATAGAAGGGGCTCGCCGTTCGACGTGTGCAAAGTCTGTCTTATGACAGAGAAGAATGTGTTGCGTCATCATTGCATTGCACAACCATTCACTGAGCATAAAATAGTATTCTTTAGCGAAAATCCGCGACATACGAGGCTAACGCGAAACAGAGCATAGCACTACAGTTGTGATAAAAACAGTGATAAGTTTGTTTCTCTAGGGCAGTGGAAGGCAAGCGAACGTGCGTGCAGCAAGTGAGACGTTCTCGTCGTACTCGTCGTAGTGAACAAGTCAACTACAACAGAAAGTAAGAAGTTCTTTCGACATTCTCTACTCGGCAGTGTCTGACCGGGCTCATTTTTTACTGTGGTTGAGTTTTGAAGTGTCTCGTACGGGTATAGGCTGACTGTTAACTCTACAGTGATCATGTTGCGTTTTATCTCGTGGTTTGTGTTTCTATTCTGGACTCTACTACACCTCACAGGCGGTAATGACTTACCACCGCCTTGTTCAAGGTAAGAACCCAGAAGGAGAAGGTTACATTCACAATAACGGAAACACTTTCACACTCAAAAATTTCAGAATTTTATACTAATATAAACCTTCGAATTCGTGTCGGAAAAATGCCCTTTCGAATATTTAAACAGAATTACTACATGCCGTTATCCAAAATATAATTCTTCTTTCATATTAATATTGTTGAAATGTTGCCTTACTTAAATTTTCCAAATAAAGAAAGTGACTATTTGTCTTTATTGGAAAAATAATTTCAAAATTTAAAAAAAGTGTATTTTCTTATTTTGCTTAAACACATATTATGTTTCTTGAAAATGATTATACAACAGGATATAAAAAACCGTTTTAAAAAATCACTACCTACTTATATGAAATAAAAACCCTAATAGTTATTTCAACACAGTGACATTTCGAAAATTGACACAAAAAATGTCAATAATTGTGTATATTAAGCTCGTTCTTTATCAAACAAAATTAAAAATTACACGAGTTCGTTTGGAAAATAAAAAAAATTCTGACTACTTTCTTGCAAACTTGGAGAATGTAAAAAAATATTGATGCTCATTCTTTAGCAAACATAAATTTTAAAATTTAGACAGAATTTTGTATGAAGAAATTCCATGGATTCCTGTGTGAGAAAAATGTCCATTGACTACTGTAAAAGTAGAAAATATAAATAATTGTGGATGTTGATGCCCATTCTTTATCAAACAAAATTTTTTAAAAAACTATAATTTTGTATGAAAGATTTCCACGAGTCTGTGTGAGAAATAGAGAAATTTCTAACTACTGTAAAACTAGAAAAATGTAAAAAATTCTTTATCAAACAATTTTGTTCAAAATTTGGACAGAATTTTGAATAAAGAAATTCCATGAATTTCTGTGTGACAGAGAAAATGGCCACTTTAAAACTAGCAAATGTAAAATCGATTGTAAAATATTGTGAATGTTGATGCACATCCTTTATCAAACAATTTTTTTTAAAATTTGGACAGAATTATGAATAAAAAAATTCCATGGATTCCTGTGTGAAAGAGAAAAGTGGCAACTGTAAAACTAGTAAATGTAAAATCGAGTGTAAAATATTGTGAATGTTGATCCACATTCTTTATCAAACAATTTTTTTTTTTTAATTTGGACAGAATTTTGAATATAGCAATTCCATGGATTCCTGTGTGAAAGAGAAAATTGGCCACTGTAAAACTAGCAAATGTAAAATTGAGTGTAATATATTGTGAATGTTGATTCACATTCTTTATCAAACAATTTTTATTTAATTTGGACAGAATTTTGAATAAAAAAATTCCATGGATTCCTGTGTGAGAGAGAAAAGTGGCCACTGTAAAACTAGTAAATGTAAAATCGAGTGTAAAATATTGTGAATGTTGATCCACATTCTTTATCAAATATTTTTTTTTTAATTTGGACAGAATTTTGAATATAGAAATTCCATGGATTCCTGTGTGAAAGAGAAAATTGGCCACTGTAAAACTAGCAAATGTAAAATCGAGTGTAATATATTGTGAATGTTGATGCACATTCTTTAACAAACAATTTTTTTTTAAATTTGGACAGCATTTTGAAAAATAAATTCCTTGGATTCCTGAGAGAGAAAAGCGGCCACTGTAAAACTAGCAAATGTAAAATCGAGTGTAAAATATTGTGAATGTTGATGCTCATTCTTTATCAAACATTTTTTTTTAAATTTGGACAGAATTTTGAATAAAAAATTTCCATGGATTCCTGTGTGAAAGAGAAAAGTGACCACTGTAAAACTAGCAAATGTAAATTCGAGTGTAAAATATTGTGAATGTTGATGCACATTCTTTATTAATTTTTTTTTAATTTGGACAGAATTTTGAATAAAAAAATCCATGGATTCCTGTGTGAAAGAGAAAAGTAGTGACTGTAAAAATAGCAAATGTAAAATCGAGTGTAAAATATTGTGAATGTCGATGCAAATTCTTTATCAAACAAAAAAATTAAAATTTGGACAGAATTTTGAATACAAAATTCTATGAATTCCTGTGTGAAAAAGAAAAGTGGCCACTCTATAACTAGCAAATGTAAAATCAAGTGCAAAATATTGTGAATGTTGATGCACATTCTTTATCAAACATTTTTTTTTAATTTGGACAGAATTTTGAATAAAGATATTTCATGGATTCCTGTGTGAAAGAGAAAAGTGGCCACTGTAAAACTAGCAAATGTAAAATCGAGTGTAATCAATTGTGAATGTTGATGCACATTCTTTATCAAACATTTTTTTTTAATTTCGACAGAATTTTGAATAAAGAAATTCCATGAATTCCTGTGTGACAAAGAAAAGTGGCCACTGTAAAACTAGCAAATGTAAAATCGAGTGTAAAATATTGTGAATGTTGATGCATATTCTTTATCAAACAATTTTTTTTTTAATTTGGACAGAATTTTGAATAAAAAAATCCATGGATTCCTGTGTGAAAGAAAAAAGTGGCCACTGTAAAACTAGCTAATGTAAAATCGAGTGTAGAATATAGTGATTGTTGTTGCACATTCTTTATCAAACAAAAAAATTAAAATTTGGACAGAATTTTGAATAAAAAAATTCCTTGGATTCCTGAGAGAGAAAAGCGGCCACTGTAAAACTAGCAAATGTGAAATCGAGTGTAAAATATTGTGAATGTTGATGCACATTCTTTATCAAACAATTTTTTTTTTAATTTAGACAGAATTTTGAATAAAAAAAATCCATGGATTCCTGTGAGAAAGAGAAAAGTGCCGACTGTAAAACCAGTAAATGTAAAATCGAGTGTAAAAAATTGTGAATATTGATGCACATTCTTTATCAAACAAAAATTTAAAAAAAACGACTAAATTTTGAACATAGAAATTCCACAGATTCATATGAGAAATAGAAAAATTTCTAACTATTTTCTACCCATCATATAAAAAAAAAATTATGTAGTATTGCATTCTTCTTCCACATCTTTGGTTATATTTGATTGTCGTCCGAATAGCATATGGATAAATATAACAGCCCTATCATCATTGAACAATCATTCAAAAGATTGGTAAAAAAATGATCATTTTATGAAATCCCAAATAAATATGTTATTGTACTGTTTCCACGAATACATAAAAAAATTATTCTTAATTTTAAAGAAACATGTATGTATCATATTTAATTTTCTTGAAAATGACTTTAAAATTAAACAAAGATAAATTTTTATGAATACAAAATTAAATTTAAAAAATATAAGTAATTTTGAATATATTATTTCATTCTACTTGTCTTGTTGTTCTTGATTGTCCTCAGAATATGTAACATACATACATACATATATGGATAAATATGTTATTCATATCATCATTGAACAAATTGTTAAAAGACCAATTATAAAATTTATCATTACCTATGTGAAATCTCAAAAGATACAGTTTCCAATTTTGCAAATTGTGGAATTAATATTCAGCAAAATTTAGATATCGCTGGAAAATTAACAATGTATATTATTCTAAAATCTAGAGTGCCATTGGTAAATTATTGGTGCGGAATATACGACATGAAAAATTTAAAATTTGTTAATCTAGAATCTGTTGATATTCAAACCATATTGAAAACAAAGTAAAAGTTAAATCATAATAGGATAAATATTATGATCATCATTTGCATATTGATGGAAATTGACCTCTTATGCTTATAAAGAATGTCATTAATATCCTCAGTGTGGAATTTATAATTTAAAACCTTTAAAAATAAATAGAACACTGTTGAATTAAATACAAGAAAAAATTAGATCTGTTAAGTTACATCAAAATTTAGAAATGAAATTCGTTTATTTTATTACACTCCCATGTTAAAAAAATACGCTTGTCGTAGAATTTACTTCGTTTTACGAGGTCTGGCTATTAAATAACGAGACTGCTCATGAAAAAAGAGCTTTATTTTAAAAATTATTTTATAATCGAATGCTCCCCTTCAATGTACTCCCCTCCCCTCGCCACACACCGTTCCATTCGTTTTTTCCATTGGTCAAAGCAATGTTGGAAGTCTTCTTTTGTAAGAGCGTTTAGGAGCTCCGCCGATTTTCGCTTCACCTCTTCCATTGACTCGAACTGGCTTCTTTTTAAGGCAGTTTGATCTTCGGAAACAGAGAAAAGTCACAGGGTGCTAAATCAGGCGAGTACGAGCACTGGAGTGCCTTTAGCGGCTAAATAACGCTTCACAGATAGCGCATTATGGGCAGGTGCGTTGTCCTGGTGCAAAATCCACGACTAGTTTTTCAACAACGCCGGCCGTTTCTTACGAACTCGTTCTCGCAGTGTTGCCAAAACTTTCAAATAGTATGTTTGGTTTACAGTTCGACCCTCGGGAACCCATTCAGTCATTACGATGCCGTTGATGTCGAAAAAACGATTAGCATGGCTTTAAATCTTCGGTGCTCTCTCGGCCTTCAGAAAACCGTTTATACCATTGAAAAACACGCGTACGAGATAGAGAATTCTCACCATAGGCCTCTTTCAACAACTTATAGCACTCAGTCGGAGTTTTTTTTTAATTTAACGAGAAATTTCACATTGATCCGTTGCTCGTGTTTTTCGTCATACATTGTTATCGGCACGAGAAAAAAACACGTTCGTTTCTAACCTCTATAGAAAAAACAGTACTACAGCGACAATAACGTGTTTTCGTACCGGAATAGTAGACACTTCCAGCTATCCAACGCTGCATTCGTTTCCCCACCTATATAATTTAGTTTGAAAAAAATTCCACGGGATCGTATGAGAAATAGAAAAATTTCTAACTACTGGAAAAGTCTAAAAATTGTGAATGTTGTTCATTCTTTATCAAACAATTTTTTTTTTAATTTAGACAGAATTTTATATGAAAAAATCCCATCGAATCCTGTGAGAAAGAGAAAAATATCCAGCTGACTCTTGTCCTCAGAATATGTAAAATACATATGGATAAATATGCTATACTCACATCATCATTGAACAAATTATTAAAGAATAATTATAAAATTGATCAAAACCTACGTGAAATCTCAAAAGATAGTTTTCAATTTTCAAAATTGTGGAATTTATATTCAGCAAAATTTAAACATCACTGGAAAATTAAAAAACTATATCATTCTAAAATCTAGAATGCCATTGGTAGTCTAGAATCTGTCAGATTAAATTTTTGTATTATATAAATTATAATTTGCTATTTTCTTTTGAAACTTCAAAATAAAGTACGTTTGTCCTAGAGTTTGATATTCAAACATATTGAAAACTCAAACTAAAAGTCCAGTCAGAATAGGATAAATATGATCCTCTATTATCATCATTTGCATATTGATAGAAATTGACCCCTTATGCTTGATAAAAGAATGTCATTAACATTATCGGTGTGGAATTTATAATTTTAAACCTTTAAAAATAAACAGAACATTCTTGAATTAAACACAAGAAAAAATTAGATCTGTTAAGTTGCATCAAAATTTTGAAATGAAAATCATTTATTTTATTACACTCCCATGTTAAAAAAATACGCTTGCCCTAGACTTTACTTCGTTTTACACCCGTATTAAAAACTCAAAATAAAATTCTTATATCAATAATTACTTATTTCTATTATTCTCCTTGATTGTCCTCAAAATAGTATAAATGGGATAGCCTTCAATTATCATTTGCACATTTTATATTATCCCAAAATATCAATAATTAATTATCAGTGTGAAATTAAAATTTCAATTTTTAAAAAAATTAAATAAATTAAACTATTACTTTGCTTCAAAAATTTGGAAAAATTCATTTATTTTATTACACACCCTTGTTAAAAAAATATTTCATTCTTCTTCCACAAACTATTATTCGTCGTGATTGTCCTCAGAGAAGGATAAATAAAAAGGATAAATATGATAGTATTCTTATCATCATTTGCACATTGTTGCAAAATTTACCCCTTATATTATCCCAGAATGTCAATATTATCTGCGTGGAATTTATAATTTAAAATATTAAAAAATAAAAATAAAGAGCATTCTTCAAAAAAAATTAAAATTCATTCCCTTTCTTCAAACTTTGGAAACAAAATTCGTTTATTTTATTTCATATCCAGTCCCGTATCATCATTGAACAATCGTTAACAAATGAGTAAAAGAAGAATGTATTTTTATTATTTCTATTTCCAATTTTTATTCAAAATTTTTGTTGCAAAATATCATTTAAATATGCAATTTCAATTTATAATTTTACATAAATCAAAATATATATCCCACTGTTCTATTATTTACCAGGAAAAAAAAATATTTCCTACAAATTTAAATTAGTGAACTTTCAATGTCAATAATACGACATTGTACAAATAGTTAATCAAAAACTTTGCGATTTTAATTTGTTGACAGAGGTTGTGTTGTTAAATAAATAACTAAACTTGAAAATAATAAATTTGTTAGTGTCACCAAGGTTAATCTAATCTGAAAAACTAAGTATAGAAATACGATAAAATATATAACTTGCTAATTTGTATATAAATTTAAATATTACCCCTTAAAATTTCTCCATATTTTCACATCTATTGTCTATACTAAAAGTAAATCTAAAACAATTCAAATGTATGTGTACCAATAAAACTTTTATTATCTAGTCCCACATTTAATGATAAGATTGTATCTTGTTTTTTGTTTATGTAAATTATTTTTTTCCATAAAATTCTTTATATGTCAATGGTATAATTAGAACTTAAAAACGTCATGAATAATTTATATTTATGAAAATATGATCAAGTGAGTTCTGGGACGCGTCATAACTTTAAAAAGGTATACTTTTTGATATTATTGTTTCATAATTTGAATATATGATAACGTTGTGTAAATTAAATTTTGATATTATTTTAAAATAAAATAATTATTGCTAATGTCTATACAAAATTCAAATATGCATAATTAATTAAAAGAATTTTTGTTATAATTTCCTATTATTACTAGGCAGTCAACAATATATAAACAAAAGATAATAATTAACTTTGCTGCAAATAAAAGTTTCAATTTCAAAATAATTAAAAATTCTTAAATTACAGAAATGGACTGTCCTCGGAATGCAATGTAGTTGGATATCTATGGTAGATACAATAGTCCGTATTGGATAGTCAACAATATGTAAATAAAAGAAAAAAATTAACTCTGCTGTTAATTTCAAAATAAATAGTTTAACTTTGCTGCAAATAAAATTATGTACATATTTCCAAACAAATAATAAAAAAATCTTCTTATATTATAAAAATGAACTGTCCTCAGAATGCAATGTAGCTGGGTATCTATGGTAGATAACAAGAGTCCTATCATCATTGGATAGACAAAAATATTTATTGTCACATAAATTTCAAAAATGTAAAAAAAATCGGCATTATTATCAAACTTGGAAGTGTAATATTTAGCCTTAAAACTTAAAGAAACATACATACATACCATGTTTCATTTACTTGGAAGTGAATAACTGACTTATGACATTCGACATATAAATATAACAAAATCTAATTTTACTACAAACTTTTTTAAATTCCATTTTAATATTTTTTTTACTTTTTTCTTGAATTTCTAAAAGTATACGTATTTAGAATTTTAAAAAATGACGTGTCCTCGAAATATAATCTAGATGGATATCTATAGTTAGATACAATGGTCCCATCATCACTGGACAGTAGTCAACATATTAATATAAGAATTCTAATTTTACTACAAATAAATGTGTCAATTCCAAGGCAAATAATGTAATAATCATTTTCTAATTTTCCAAATTTCTAAAATAAAAAAATAAACATTCTTCGTAATGGAAAAAAATGTTTTATTCTGACTTAAAATTAAAATAATACTTACTATGTATATACTTTAAATATATATATATATATATATATATATATATATATATATATATATATATATATATATATATATATATATATATATACATATATATACATATTTACAAAATAGACTGTCCTCAGAATACTATGTAGATGGATATCTATGATAGATATGCATAGTCTTATCATCACAGGACAGTTAATAATATATAAATAAAATTTCAAATTTTGTTACATATGTGTATCTATTTTCGGGCAATTAATGTAAAATGGATAATTTTCATTTCTGATTTTTTAAGAATTAGGGAAAATCTCTCCTTTTCTCAACATATATTACTAGAATTTTATGTAAGAAATACAAAAATCAAACAGTAATTCATTATTCTTAAATATGCGATTCGAAATTAATGTTTTTCTTCTAAAACTTAGAAATAAAATACATATGTTCAAGAGTTTGGTATTCAAAATACTTATATAAATACTACAAACTTTTTTTTTTTTAAATACATTACTTCGAATTTTAATAACGCAAAATGACCCCTGTGGTGCACTGTCCACGCCAGCATTGAGTGCCCGTGAGGTGATGCCTGGTAAGCGCCCGCACGGTACAAATATTTCATCATTACTGATATCTGTGTACAAAGCAGATTGGCACACCCAGCAATGGGTAATATGCCGTGATGATTTATTTATTTATATTTGTCTTACTTTTCTTCCTGAATTACTAAAAAAAATATATGTACTGTCATATGGATGTCTAAGGTACATACAATAATCCTATCATCATTGGACAGTCAACAAATTAATATCCGTTTTTGGTTTTGTAATATTTGAAGATATCTTTCTTCTAAAATAAAAAATAAATAAACATTCTAAGTAATGAAAACAAAAAACATTCTCAAAATAAAACTTACTGCTTTAAGAAAATATATGTACCTATATGTACAAAATTTTGGAAAAGAGATCATCGTCAGAATAAGATTTAAATGTACATCTATAATAGATACAATAGTCCTATCATCATTGGACAGTTAATAATATATAACTAAAATAGAAATTCTATTCTTGCTACAAATAAAATTCTAATTTTGTTGCAAGTAAAAGCGTCATGTATAATATTTTTTTTACAAATTTGTGTCATACATACGTATTACTGATATAAAATATGTATGTTACTCTTAATAATATATACAAAACATAAAAAAAATTGATAAAATTATCAAAATAAGGATTTCTTGTCATAAAAATAGGTCAATGTCTACTAAAACTAACATTAAAATATTAAACTGTAAAGAATTATATTTCATCATGTTTAAAAAATATTTAAATATAGTTTATCTTTTATATTTATATCTCCACAATTTTTGTCTTACTTTTCGTCATAAGACGTCATCGTTCTTAAATACATACCTATTGTTTTCCTGCTCTTGTACGTTTTCATAAAAGTTGTTCATTCATTACTCTTTCTAAATGATTCTTCCTAAAATTTATAGAATTCTTCCCTTAAGTATGGAAAATGAAGAGATAAGAAATATATTTAAATTTCTGTTTTATTGTAAATCTGTAGTCACATGAAATACAACAAAGTGAAATATAAACAAACAATAACTAGAAGCAAACAATAAAAAACGTGGAATAATTTATTATATGCTTATCAGTTTCTGCTACTAGGCGTTAAAGTTATTTAAAAATAATTATATACATATAATTAAATATATTTTATATGTATATAATGTAACGTACAATTTCTTCACTTCTCAATAAAAAGAAAAAGTACAATATACCTAATAATCTTTCATTTGAAGACTGTTTTAAGGTTAATCAAAATATTTATTCATCAGAAACATTTGTTTCGTTTATTTATTTATTTATTTGCTGTCGAAATTATTCCATGACCAATTGAATACTCGTGGTCTGTGATATGTGACTTTATTAATATCAAATTGTGACGCAAATATTTCTTTCACATGACGTTTAAAAAAATGGCGGAAAAACTCGTCTAAACACGTAGACAATATATGAAAACGTGTAGACGAGTTTTAATAAACATGCTTATACATACTTTCAACGTGTGTTATATTTTGTCTATATCCCTTGATAAAATTCCTGTATTCAATTCTTGTAATGAATAATTCGCGAATGTGGTATGTCATTACATAAGAGGAAATTTAATGCTATCTACATTTCATAAAAAGAGATAAGGATAAGACGTATATTATCTACAGTAAAGTACAGTTTAAACTAAGGTCATTTTGAAATGAAATGTCAACGTTTTTAATAACATGGAATACAATATATTTACAAAATCTCTAAGAACTTTTAACGCAATGTTTCACTATATTTCACTATTTAGTAAATATATCAATTTTACCAATCGCTATCTAAGTCCACATTTACTGAATACCTACATTTACATTTTACAAATTGAGTATAAAAATATTATGTGCACACAAATATATACATAACCATATGGTATAAATGTTATTTTATATATACCATAAATTGAGAACTATATGACGTAGAATATGAATATCCTATCTGAATCTAGGAATATATTGAGCAATTGTGTTTGAAAACTTGAAAGAAACAATGTTTATTACAATAGTTTATCAATACTGGCTTTTGATATACATTCTATGAATGTATACTTTATACTTAAATGTTGAATTAATAATAATAATAATAATAAAAAATGGGAAATGTTTCTATTCTATCTAAATGGAATAAACTTTAAATAAAAAATCATTTCCTAAAATGAAATAAAAATTCATTATTCTCAAATATTTGTTTTTGATTTCAATATTTTTACTCTAAAATTTCTTACAAGTGTATAATGTATTTCGAAAATATAAATACTAAACATTCCTGGCTACAAAAAGAAACATTTCTTTAACCGTTCCACTCAAAACTAATTTAAAATTAACTACTTTTTCTTTCACTTAATCCCATAATATTGACTACTTTGCTTCAAAATTTCGAAATAAAGTACTTCCTAATATTTTATTCTATAAACAATTTAATAGTCACATGTAATACGACAATGTGAAATACAAATAAACAATAACTAGAAGCAAGCAACGAAAATCGTGAAATAATTTATTATATGGTCCTCTATTTCTTGTGCTAGGCTTTAAAGTTATTTAAAAATATATATACAGAATGATCACACGAGAATGAACCAGCAATTATCTCCGTTATTAAGCGAGATAGCGATTATCTTCAAATAAACAAATTTACTATAGGCAATATGGGTAATAAGATGTCTTATCACGAAGTGTTCTGTTACTTCCGGTTCCGGAGTATGTGATACCAACTTTGAAATTTCAAATGAAACATACTATATTTTTGAAAAGTACATAAAATTTGCTTTACAATGGTTGTAAATTAGTAGTACGTTGTATTATTAAAAAATAAAATGGCGGACATTTGAAATATGAATATATTGAATGAAATAAAATCAAGTGTATAAGATTTTATTGTTTTTTTGTTCATAGATGATCGTATTTTTTTGAGATAAATTCATTTATACGACGTAACCTAGGCAACAAATCCAATAAAACATAATTCCACATTTTCTTAACTTATTTTGTAAGATATTTGAAACGTCCGCCATTTTACTTTTTAATAATACAGCGTGTTCCACGACTCGACCGACAAACTTTTACCATATATTCCAGGGGTCATTACGATCAAAAAATGTTATATGACCTATAGTTGAATTCCTCTTTGTTTCGGAGATATCGAAGAAATTAAGAAACAAAATGATAAAAGAAAATTTATTCATCAATGGATAGCTAATTAACACAAAATTATAACTGTTCAAAATGAGAACCGCCATTTTCTAAACATACAGCTATCCTTCGAGTCATAGAATGTTGCCAGTTAATTACTGCCAATTCATTCTTTAGAGAATTAGTAGCTTCAACTATACGGTCAGTCAACTCTTGGCGTGTATCTGGTTTACCATTATTATACACACGAGATTTGAGGCAACCCCACAGAAAAAAATCTAAAGGCGACAAGTCAGGTGACCGAGCTGGCCAATGTACAGGACCACCTCGTCCTATTCATCTTTCCGAAAAATTTTCATTAAGAAACACCGTCACTTGTCTGCCAAATCCGTCAAGGCTAACTCAATTATCATTTTTTTTTAATTTCTTCGATATCTCCGAAACAAAGAGGAATTCAACTATAGGTCATATAACATTTTTTGATCGTAATGACCCCTGGAATATATGGTAAAAGTTTGTCGGTCGAGTCGTGGAACACCCTGTATAACGTCCTACTTGTTTACTATCACAGTAAAGCAAATTTTGTGTACTATTCAAAAATATACAAAATATAGTATGTTCCATTTGAAATTTCAAAGTTGGTATCATGTACTTCGAAACCGGAAGTAAGTGAACCCTTTTTGATACCACATCTTATTGCCAATGTTGCCTATAGTAAATTTTATTATTTAAAGTAAATCGCTAATTGCTGGTTCATTCTCGCTTGATCATTCTGTATGTATATATATATATATATATATATATATATATATATATATATATATATATAATCGAAAATCAAAAGGAATAAAAAATTAACCAAATATATTTAAATTTCTTGTTTTATTGTAAATCATCAGGCTGGTTACATGAAATACAACAATGTGAAATACAAATAAACAATAACTAGAAGCAAGCAATAAAAATTTATTATATGGTCTTCTACTTCTGCTAATAGGCTTTAGTTATTTAAAAAAATTATATATGTATATATATATATATATACAAACGAAAATAAAAATGAATAAAAAATAAACCAAATATATTTTAATTTTTTATTTTATTGTAAATCATCAGGGTGGGTTATATGAAATACAACTATGTGAAATACAAATAAACAATAAGTAGAAGTAAGCAATAAAAAACGTGAAATAATTTATTATATGGACCTCTTTTTCTTGTACTAGGCTTTTAAGTTATTTATATATATATATATATATATATATATATATATATATATATATATATATATATATATATATTACTGGGTGATTCAGGACTAATGTTACAAACTTTAACAGCTTATGCCTGAGGTCATTTTAAGCAAAAAATGTTATATGAACCTAGGTCCTATCTCTTCTAGTTACCAAAATACAAGAGGTTAAAGTTTTATAAAAAAGCTCAAAATTTTCAAATTTTTGTAATCGAGATACTTCTAAAAAAGAAGAGTTTTATAGAAAAGTCAAAATTTATTTGTCATAATTAATTTTATTTTGTGAATTGCTAAAAAGTATGGAAAGAAAGAATATAATTAGGACAACAAAACACAGGATGACGCAACTAAACAGGCAGATAAACAAATTCTAAATACAGAACAACATAACAACACTTAGAATAGATACCAAACACAATATGAAATAAGACAACAAATTAGAAATATTTTATAGGCAAATGCTCAAAATGAGTGCCTTGAGCTCGTATGCATGCTTCACAGTTTCCCTTAGTCGCTGAAATACGTGCGCGACCATGGTATGGGAAGGTTGGCGTCTATGTGGGTATCTGCCATGGTATTCTCTGCACGCATGACGGGCATTACCATTACGAAATCCATAAATAAAAATTATATCTGCATATTCAGCAGTACTAAAACTATCCATTATTACACGAACAAAGGTATAATCATTTTTAATTAGGATAATTAAGGTATGACTTTTCAATAAAACTCTTGTTCTCCAAAATATCTTGATTACAAAATTTTTAAAATATTGATCTTTTTTTATAAAATTTTAACCTCTTGTATTTTGGTAGAAGAGATAGGACCTATGTTCATATACCATTTTTTGCTTAAAATAACCTCAGGAATAAGCTGTTAAAGTTTGTAACATTAGTCCTGAATCACCCTGTATATATATATATATATACAATCGAAGATAAAAAGGAATAAAAAACAAAGCAAATATATTTTAATTTCTTATTTTATTGTAAATCTTCAGGGTGGTTACATGAAGTACAACAATGTGAAATACAAATAAACAATAACTAGAAGAAACACAAAAATTCATTGCTCTCTCTAATCCATTCGTTCTAAAATTTATAAAATTCATTCTTTAAAATCGAAAATAAAAAGGAATAAAAAATAAACCAAATATATTTTAATTTCTTATTTTATTGTAAATCATCAGGGTGAATTACATGAAGTACAACAATGTGAAATACAAATAAACAATAACTAGAAGAAACACAAAAATCAAATAAAAATTGATTGCTCTTTGTAATCCATTCGTCCTAAAATTTATAAAATTCATTCCTTAAAATCGAAAATAAAAAGGAATAAAAAATAAACCAAATATATTTTAATTTCTTATTTTATTGTAAATCATCAGGGTGGATTACTTGAAGTACAACAGTGTGAAATACAAATAAACAATAACTAGAAGAAACACAAAAATCAAATAAAAATTTATTGCTCTTTGTAATCCATTCGTCCTAAAATTTATAAAATTCATTCCTTAAAATCGAAAATAAAGAGGAATAAAAAATAAACCAAATATATTTTAATTTCTTATTTTATTGTAAGTCATCAGGGTGGTTACATGAAGTACAACAATGTGAAATACAAATAAACAATTAGAAGAAACTCGAAAATCAAATAAATGTTCATTACTTTTTCTAATCCATTCGATCTAAAATTTATAAAATCCATTCCTTAAAATCGAAAATAAAAAGGAATAAGATATGAACTAAATATATTTTATTTTCTATTTTATTGCAAATCATTAGGGTAGTCACATAAAGTACAACAATATAAATAAACAATAGCAATTAAACAAATTACTCTATGAAATACGAGAATCAAATAAAAATTCATTACTCGTTCGAAATATTCGTCCTAAAATTTACAGAATTCATCTCTTAGGCAGAGGTGCGCATGCCGTGGGTCGAACAAATAGGGTAAGAAATAAACCAAATATAAATAAACAATATATTCCAAAAATAATAAAGATTTCATTTAAGTAGTTCTGTAAATTACTAAACTGTTCAATCATCTATTACCTATACATATTTATTATTTTTCAATCCTTTGATTTGAAGTATATTTTACTATACTCCTTTAATACTACATCCCAAAGGAATAACAAACAATATATAGGACATTTTAATCCATTATTGAATATATTTTTTGTTCAAAATTTGTGTTCATTGTCTGTACCCTTGTATTAAATGTAGCCCTATGTGCCTTTAATATTTCACGACACATTTCAAATAATTTTACCAAATTTTTCCTTTTTCATAACAATATTGAACATTTTTTAATTCATTTATTGCTTATTGATGTCTAAATAAATGCATTTAAAATTCGGTATGACATTTTTAATCCGAACATGCTCTAATCCGAACCTCCAGTAATCCGAACAGCGACAACTCAGAGCCATAATCCGAACAACGCCTCGTTAATCCGAACAGCAAAGTGATTCCTGCTATCTAAATGAGGGAATCACTTGGTTTCATGTTCTCTGTTACCTAAATGAGGGAATCACTTGGTTTGATATTCTCTGTTACCTAAATGAGGGTATCCCGTAGATTCATGTATTCTGCTACCTAAATGAGGGAATCCCTTGATTTCATATTCTCTAAGAACTGCTCTGTTTACTGTTCATTGTTCATTAGACTGTTGTCTGTTACTGAGTTAAGTTTGCACTACAATTTAAAGCTAAGATGACTTTCAAAAGAAAACACGTTACTTTATCGATTAAAGAAAAGATCGAGATTATTAAGAGTTTAGAGGCGGGTACCACAGTGACCAGTTTATCAAAAAATTACAATGTGGGAAAATCAACGATTTGCGACATCAAGAAAAAACAACAACGAGACGAGTATTCTATCCTATGGCACCACAGCCAGTTCTTTGATCAATAAACGAAAAACGTTGAAAATAAGTGCATATCCCGAAGTTGATAAAACGGTTTATACCTGGTTTTTACAGCAAAGATCTAGAGGTAAAAAGATGATTGACTATGTACATATGTATGATTTTTAACACAAAATTGGATTATTTTAGGTGTGCCCATATCGGGAGAAATTTTGTGTGAAAATGCACTATTCTTTTATGGTCAGACTCACAACGATGACAATTTCAAAGCTAGCTCCGGATGGCTCGATAAATTCAAAAACAGATACGGAATTCGACAACTATCAATTACAGGAGAATAATTATCAAGTGATGAGGCTGCTGTTGAGCTATTTAAAAACGCGCTTCGAAATAAAATAACAGAAATGCAGTTGTGTCCAGATCAAATTTACAATACCGACGAAAGCAGACTTTTCTGGAAATTACTGCCTCAAAAAATACCTGCTCACCAAGCTGAAACATCAGCTCCAGGTTGAAAAATGAACAAGGAACGAGTTACATTTATGCCCTGCTGTAATGCCTCCGGCACACATAAAATGAGTTTGTTTGTAGTAGGCAAATCTCAAAAGCCACGAGCTTTTGGAAATGAACCGCTACCGGTTAGGTACGAAGGACAGAAAAGAGCCTGGGTTACCAGAGAAATTTTCAAAGACTGGTTTTACACAGATTTTGTTCCAGCAGTGCGAAAAAAATGCAACAGCTGAATTTAGAAGCCAAGGCACTTTTGATTTTAGACAATGCCCCAGGACACCCTGAATACTTATGTTCTGAAGATAATAAATTATTGTAATGTTTTTTCCGCCAAGTGTAACTCCCTTAGTGCAACCGATGGACCAAAATGTGATTCAAGCGATGAAATTAAATTACCGCAAGAGGCTTTTAAAAAAAATGGTTGCTTCCGAAGGTGCAGATATTTCTGCAGAACTGAAGAAAGTTAATTTGAAAGATGCTGCTATTGGATTATCAAGAGGATGGGAAGATGTGAGGCCGAAACTTTTCCAAAAGTCCTGGACTAAACTTCTTACACCACTTCTTGATGATGGTTGGACTGAAGACGATAATCTTCCACTATTACAGTGGAGGGACAGAATGGAGTTGGAGGGTATAGAAACACAAATAAACGAGGTTACTGCGCTAATAAACTAAATTTCTGAAGATGTCACACGACAAGAAGTTCTTGAGTGGGCTATCGGACATGAAGAATCATGGGAATCCACAAATGATATGGATATTTTGGAACATATTCAGAATGAATCAAGCTCCGACGAAGAAGTAGACGTGATACCAGGACATGTAAAGCACAAAGAGGCAGTCAGAAGTTTTGAAACGTGTTTGACGTGGGCTGAAGAAAATGATGAATCGGAACACCACATTCTGATTCTATCGGAAATGAAAAAACGAGCCAAAAAGGCAGAAGAAGCGAACATTAAACAGCAAAATTATTTGTTCGATAATCCGGATCAACCTGTGCAATTATTAATTCGGATTAAAGAGGTTCAACTGTATTCCAATTTCAGTATCTGTGTAATTATTTTTGTGATAAATTTCATTCCGAGTTCAAAAATAAAAAGCACCTCGAAAAAAATATATAAGCTGCGGAAGGCAAAATACTATCTTAACTCGTACTTGATTAAAAATTCGCATTTTTTATAATCCTCTGTCCAAAAGAAAATAATAATAATAACTAACCATTTTTACCGATCCCGTGAAGTTATTATAAGTAAACATTATATTATTTAAATTAAAATGAATAAGGCTTATCTATATTTCTTCTGTTATCGCAGGGAGTTGAATTTCTCCAGAAATCTCTAGAAATAATGTAATTTAATAAAAAAAAAAAACGTGAAGGATCAAATAATTACACTAAACACAACGGAAATATGAGCGAACTGCTCAGAAAATACTAAATATAAAGTTATAAGGATTCAAAAACTATAATGCTGAGTTTTAAAAATGAGGATGCTATGCTTTTAATACAGAATATTCCATAATTTTTCATTTGATTCGCTATTCGGAATGAAACAACACTCCAAAAAAAAATATAAGCTGTGTGGATAAAAAATACTAACTTAACCCTGTCTAAAAAAAACTGTTTATTTAACGAAGAAAGCTCAGATTGCAACATCTTGACACTGGGCATATTTATTTATTTATTCTGTCAATACTCTCCACGCCAGCAATGAGTGCCCGTGAGGTGACGCCTGGTAAGCGCCCGCACGGTACAAATATTCCATCATTACCGATATCTGTGTATGAAGCAGATTGGCACACCCAGCAATGGGTAGTATGCCGTGATGAAATATTTATTTTTATTTATTTATTATAAAAAATTCAAATAATTTTGCCCAATTTTTTCTTTAATAATTTGTTACATATATTTACAATAAACAATAATGAATTTATGTGGTGTATAGTACAATATTTAGGTTATATCACACATTAATTTTATCATTCTGAAGATAAAAAATTATAAATGCGAATAATCTTCATAGCTCGGAGAATTTAAATTCGTATTCTATAAAATTATTTTTTCGACAATCAAAATCTATATGGCGTAATCGTACTTCAATAATACGACATATCGTTTTAACAACGCGGCTAGATTGTCAAACCTTTGTTGACATTATTATTGATATAATTGTTAAATTATATACATATATGTATAACGAATTTATTTTAATATCATCCCAACATTTCGAATAATTTTACTGATTTTTTTCTTTTATTTTTTGTTACATATATTACAATAACAATAATGATTTTTTTTTTGATTCATTTATTGTTATTGATAAAAATCTAAAATAAATGCATTTAATAATATCCAATATGATTATGTGGAATTATTTCTACATTAAATTCCATATCTTGTTCTACAATAAAAAATATTTCGAAAAAATCTGTGTTGTGTACACAAAATTACTAACTTAACCCTGTATAAAAAACTGTCTTTTAAACCTGAGGATGCTCAGACAATGAATTTTTCCTTTAAAATTATTGATATAATTATTACTCATACTTATATAATGAATTTATTTTAATTCTGTACTACTTCAATTTAACATGCAATTTTGTTAAATATTTCCTTTTTAATGATAATGAACATTTATTGCCTATTGATAAATTTCATTACCTCTGTAATATCTGGAATTGTTTGTGTGATAAATTTCATTTCTAGTTCGAAAATAAAAAGCACCTTGAAAAAAATATATAAACTGCTTAGTGAAAAATACTAACTTAACTCTCTACTGAATAAAAATTTGCCTTTTCTATGTATAATACTCTGTCCCAAAGAAAACAATAAATAAAAAATTAATATAAATGATAACTAAAAATATGTCAAATTTTCAACTAAACTTATTTATTAAAAATGTGTTGCATTTAATGTAAATGAAAACTTAATTTAGAAATATGCTTATTTATTACGAACGCGGTTATAGCGATCTTCCGGGCAAAACGAACTAATTTAAAAGTACGAACTGTTTAAGAACAGTGCTATTGTTTTCGTTAATAACGAACCGTTTTTGTCAGTCCCGTGAAGTTTTATAAGTAAAAATTACTCTAATTAAATTAAATAAGATTATCTCTATTTTTTCTGATATCGCACGTAGTTGAATTTCTCCAGAAATCTCTGCTATTAATACTGTAATTCCATAAAAAAAACTTAGGATCAAATAATTACACTAACACGACGGAAATATGAGCAAACTGCTCAGAAAATACTAAATATAAAGTTAGAGGGATTCAAAAACTATAATGCTGAGTTTTAAAGATGAGGATGCTATGCTTTTAATACAGAATATTCCATAACTTTCCATTGGATTCGCTATTCGACATTAAAGAACACTCCAAAAAAATTATGAGCTGTGGAGATGAAAAATACTAACTTATCTCTGTCTAAAAAAACTGTTTTTTTTTTAACGAAGAATGCCCAGATTGCAGCATTTTGGCACAAGCATTTTTTAAAATATGTATTCTAATTTCACCTAATTTTGCCCAAGTTTTCGTTTTTAATTTTTATTACATATATTTACAGTAAACAATTCGTTGCTCGTAAATAAAGAGTACCCGAAAAAAATATATGAACTGTGAAGATAAAAATATTAACTCTGTACAGAACTAAAAATTTGTATATTTTCTTCAATGCCACTATATTTCTATAATACTCCGTCCCAAAGAAAATTATAATAATTAAAAAATAAACGTAAATTAAAACTTATAGACAAAAATAATTTCTTTTAATTTAGTTATACCGGGTGATCATTTGAAAACTTCCCACCTTGAATAACTCTTTAATTAATAAAATTATCAAAAATCACTAAAACAGGTCAATGTTATTTTGAAGGGGGACATTTAATAACCTATTCCAATCAGTTGGGAAACTTTCACCCTCCCCTCCAGCCACCCCCACCCCAAAATTTTAAATGGCACTACCCCATGTGTGATACATCATTTTAAAGGTTGTAAAATTCTCAATATTTTAAAGCAAAGAAAATTAAAATCGGCCGAGCCGTTCATGAATTAGAGACAAAAATGTATTAAACCGGAAAATTTACAAAATACCTAAAACTAAAACTCACAAACCTAAACAATTAAATTTATCGTAATAGATGCTCGAATTGCGCTCCATTGGTTGCTAGGCAATGATAAAGCCGATGTTCAAACTCTCTTCTAACATTTTCGAAAACTCGCCGCGGAATTCGGCATTCGGATGTTATTCGTTGTTTCAGTTCGTCGATGTTGGCTGGGGGAGTTTGATAGACGATGGATTTAAGGTGGCCCCAAAGGAAAAAGTCGAGAGGGGTTAGGTCAGGAGACCTTGCTGGCCACTCTACTGCTCCTCTTCTTCCAATCCACCTCTCTGGAAACTTGTTATTCAACCAGTTTCGAACTGGTAACACAAAATGTGGTGGGGCACCATCTTGCTGAAAATAAATTTGATTTTCATCCAAAATTAAGTTTCCTTCGTCGTCTACTTGATTTTCTATTGCTTCCGTAATCAAGGGGTCTATGACATCTTCCAACATATTGAGATAAATAGTACCATTTAAATTTTCATTAATAAATAACGGACCAATGACCGAGTCCCCCAGTATACCAGCCCACACATTAATTTTTTGTGGCCACTGAGTATGCGTTTCTCTAAATAGATTCGGGTTTTCATCATCCCAATAACGACAATTATGACGATTAACATAGCCATTCAAAAAAAAAGTACATTCGTCACTGAAGCAAATATTTTGAATTAGATTTGGAGTGGTATTTATCGTCACAGTCATTTGTTCACAAAATTGAACTCGTCTATCGAAATCATCTTCATTTAGAGCTTGGTGATTTTGAAGTTTGTATGGATGCCATTTATGAAGTTTTAAAACTTTATGAACAGACCCATACGAAAAACCAGTTATGTTGCGCACTTGCCGAATTGAGCTCGTAGGATTTGCAGCAAATTGTCCTAATATTTCTATTTGAGAGTCCTCATCCACAATTCGAGGTTGTGTCCTTTTTTTATTTGCTACTGATCCAGTTTCTTCAAATTTTTCTACCAAATCTAAAACGTATCGATGGGATACATGTTTATTTAGATGTCTTGCATTAAATTCATTGGCTGTACGTCGAGCACACTGATTTTCAGCTCCATAAATGAAAATTATTTCAATTCTCTCTTCTAAAGTGTATATCATTTCAGTGACACAATTGGCACAAACGCTACCCCAAATCAAAGTAATCTAAAGTTATCTGAAGCGGCGATATTTAATTCCTGAATTCTACAACACTTGACACTTTGAACTTGTACGACGCACGTTCTTTTGTTTCAAAGCAAAACGTAGGTAGATGGCTTGATCAACCACTCAAAATGGGCATACATTTTTGTCTCTAATTCATGAACGGCTCGGCCGATTTTAATTTTCTTTGCTTTAAAATATTGAGAATTTTACAACCTTTAAAATGATGTATCACACATGAAGTAGTGCCGTTTAAAATTTTGGGGTGGGGGTGGCTGGAGGGGAGGGTGAAAGTTTCCCAACTGATTGGAATAGGTTATTAAATGTCCCCCTCCAAAATAACATTGACCTGTTTTAGTGATTTTTGATAATTTTATTAATTAAAGAGTTATTCAAGGTGGGAAGTTTTCAAATGATCACCCGGTATGTATTTCTTTTTATATCCCTGAAGGTCGAAATTTTCTTTCTCTGAATTTCTCCAGAAATTTCTGGAATTTATTCTGTAATTCAATAAAAAAAATTGAAAGATCAAATAATAATTTGTAACAACAACAGACATATGAGTGAATTGCTCCAAAAATACTAAATATTATCTACGCCTTTTAACCTTTAGAAAGTTCTGCATTTAACATTGTTTTTAAAATAATTCTTTTGATTCACAAATTACACAAAATATAACTTAACCCTATACCAGACTAAAAACTATCTTTTAAACTCGAGGATGCTCTGCTTTTCATACCGAGTTTTTAATTTTATTCGTTATTCATAACCAAAGAACACAAAAAAAATATGAACATGTAGAAAAAATACTAACATCACTCTTCACAAGACAAAAAAACTGTTTTTTTTTACTTCCTTGTACGTAAGTAAAGGAAGTATTGTAATCGCGAAAAATTTCGGTTTCCAGATTTCAGCGGAAATATCCATTTTGATCATCCCTGAATCCATTTTGACTAATTTCGTCGTGACGTCTGTACGTACGTACGTATCTCGCATAACTCAAAAACGGTAAGCCGTAGAAAGTTGAAATTTTGTATTTAGGACTCCTATAACATTTAGTTGTGCACCTCCCTTTCTGGTTATTACACAATTTCCAGAAGTGGCACTTTACATGAAGCCTATAATAGATTTTAATGAAAAACTCTTAAAATATAATTCAAAACTTTTCAAATTTGGTATACAAGACTTTAATGTCAATCGAAATAACATAATACATTTTGGTTAAAATAGGCTAACCGGAAGTGGTACATTACTTGAAGTTGTTAACAGTTTTTCTTGAATAAAATGATTTTATTTTGATTTTAGAAATAAATGCTTCAAATTAAAGTTTTAGAGAATTAATTTCTACGTCTAGCACATCAAGTATTATTAAATTAGCCCTTTGTATAAGCGAGATATGTAAATTTAAAAATTATATACTTTTTTGTTTTTGTAATAAAGCTTGCTATGGATTAAGACAAAAACATAAAAAAAATGTTCATGTCAAATTATGTTAAATACGTGCAATTTTATGATTCGTACAATAACAAATATTATATTTTTATTGTGAAATTAGTCATATTCATTGTTGTAATCAAATATTTCTTTGTTGTAATCAAAACTCCCTTTATGGTCACTATATATCTTACTGTTTTGAATTTAAAATTAATATTTTGTAATTTATTTATTAAAAAAATATGTATAGTTTAATAATCGTACAAGGAAGTCGTGTGGTGTCCACATCAGATTTTTTTCTTTAACCGTATTATAATATTCATATTATGCTACTGTACACACACTATAGAAAATATACATTTTCTTACTAGTACAACAATGTTGTTCATTATTGTACTAGTAAAAAAATGTTAGCTTGTTAGTTCACCGCTGGCGGCAGCAGTCGTCACAGTAACACAGACCATATTGAAAATTGTTACTTGACAGTTGCATTGTTTGTGTTTTGTAATGTACACAGCCAACTTTGGTTGAAAATGCAAACTCTACAATTAAACCAATTCCAAAAAAATATTTTTTAAATCCCCAGTTTCCTTTGAAACACTTGAAGAAAAAATAGTATATGTTATTCGGAGTAGAACACCCTTTTTATGTTTTACCCAGCTTGCCTGGCCTCGACAACTGTGAACTGAATTACATAATCCATTATTGATTTTTTTTCAAAAATTTTGTTCGTTATCTGTACATTTGTATTAAATGTAGTCCTATGCGCCTTTAATATTCCGCAACAAAGGAAATATATAGCAAATAAAATTGTAAGTTGAAACAAACTGAAAATATTTAAAACTGACAATTAAATTAAATAAATATTCCCCACATTTCTTTTGATATTGGCTAAACGTTGCTTATTTTCTTTATTGTTCTATACTCGTTTGGTACTTGGTTTTGAGGATAACAACTGTTTACTGAATTACTTAATCCATAATAGAATGTTTTTTCAAAAAAAATGTTCGTTGTCTGTACATGTGTAATATAGTCCTATGCATCTTCAATATTCAGCGACAAAGAAAATATATAGTAAATAAAATTGTAAGTTGAAACAAACTGAAAATATTTAAAACTTACAATTAAATTAAATAAATATTCCCCACATTTCTTTTGATATTGGCTCTTAAACGTTGTTTATTTTCTTTATTGTTCTATTCTCCTTTGGTACTCTTGGTTTTGAGGATGAGCTGTTTACTCAATTACTTAATCCAGTATTGAATTTATTTTTTTCAAAAAATTTGTTCGTTGTCATCGTGTTTGTGTTAAAAGTAGTCCTATGCGCCTTTCCGCGATAAAGGAAATATATAGTAAATAAAATTGTAAGTTGTAACAAACTGAAAATATTTAAAACTTGCAATTATATTAAATAAATATTCCCCGTATTTCTTTTGGTATTGGCTCTTAAACGTTGCTAATTTTCTTTATTGTTCTATTCTCCTTTGGTACTCTTGGTTTTGAGGATGAGCTGTTTACTCAATTACTTAATCCAGTATTGAATTTATTTTTTTCAAAAATTTTGTTCGTTGTCATCGTATTTGTGTTAAAAGTAGTCCTATGCGCCTTTCCGCGATAAAGGAAATATATAGTAAATAAAATTGTAAGTTGTAACAAACTGAAAATATTTAAAACTTGCAATTATATTAAATAAATATTCCCCGTATTTCTTTTGGTATTGGCTCTTAAACGTTGCTAATTTTATTTATTGTTCTATTCTCCTTTGGTACTCTTGGTTTTGAGGATGAACTGTTTACTGAATTACTTAATCCATTATTGATTTTTTTTTTCAAAATTTTTATTCGTTGTCTGCCAAAATTTCAAATAATTTTACCTAATTATTCCTTTTAAATTTTTATTACATATATTTACAGTAAACATCGCTGTTTGAAAATAAAGAAAAATATTAACTCTGTACAAAACTAAAAATTTGTATATTTTCTTCAATGCCACTAATTTCTATAATACTCCGTCCCAAAGAAAATTATAATTAAAAAATAAACGTAAATTAAAACTTATAAACAAAAATAATTTCTTTTAATTTAGTTATATGTATTTTTATATCCCTGAAGGTTGAAATTTTCTTTTTTCTCTGAATTTTCCCAGAAATTTCTGGAATTTATTCTGTAATTCAATAAAAAATTGAAAGATCAAATAATAATTTGTAACCAAAACAGATGTATGAGTGAATTGCTCGAAAAATACTAAATATTATCTACGCCTTTTAACCATTAGAATGTTCTGCATTTAACACTGTTTTTAAAAAAATCCTTTTGATTCACAAAGTACACAAAAATACTAACGTAATCCTGTACCAGACTAAAAAACTGTCTTTTAAATCTGAGGATGCTCTGCTTTTCACACCGAGTTTTTATTTTTGATATTCTTTTGGTTCGATATTCAACTAAAGAACACCAAAAAAATATATGAACGTGAAAAAATAATAACCACTCTTCACGGGACTAGAAAGAAACATGTAGAAAAAATACTAACTTCACTCTTCACAAGACTAAAAAAACTGTTTTTAAGCCTAAGGATGCTCAGATTATAACATTTTGACTAGGCACTGAGTATGTTTTCCTTTAAAATTATTGATACAATTATTATACATACGTATATAATACATTTATTTTAATTCTGAAACTCTTCAATTTAATATGTATTTTACATCAAATAAATATAGTTTTATTCTGCCAATTTCTCATAGAATTTTCCCCATTTTTTATATCACAATAAAAAATATGAAGCGCAATTCAATATTTGTTTATTGATGGTTTCTAAAATATTTTCATTCCATATAATCCAATTTGATTATGCATGTAATACCTGGAATTCTTTTTGTTGGCCGGTGCTTTGCACAATTCATATTGAATAATTTTTAAATATGTAAAGAAATCAATACCATATACAATATTCATTAAATTAGAAATCATAATACTATAAAACATTACTTTTCTTTTCTCTGAATTTACGAAATAATAATCATCGTATATTAATATGGAAAAAGAAATTCGATTTTCAAATTGTCATGTTCGATTATATATGCTTAAATTGATAGGGTATTTCACATAAATCATATTTTAAAATTTTGGTTATATTAATTGAAATTTAGATGCACGAGCAACAATAAAATGAATTTTGTAATGAAAATTATGTTTGTAATAAATATAAAATTACAAATAAAGTTTACGAAGTTTTGAAACGGTCTTTGTAATGGCGACGCAGATTATATTTTAATTTCTATTTTATGGCAAATAATTAGGATTTATATTTTATTATTTAACAGATGGTCACATAAGATACTACAATATCCTCTGGTTCTTGAATGAGTAGTACTCATTTTAAACCTTCACAATTTAATATGACCTCTAAACACAAAAAAAAAATAGAAATCTCAAATAGCAAACTAAACAGGCATAAGTTTTTATGCTGTTTCCTCATTTACTACTCCGTTGTCATCTATTGGTCCATTTTAAGTTTATTTTATTGTAAATCATGAAGGTAATCACATAAATACAACAATAGCATCTGGTTCTTGGATGAGTAGTACTCATTTTAAAGACTTACAATTTAATGTGACCACCAAACACAAAAAATTGACATTTCAAATAGCAAACTAAACAGGCATAAGTTTTCATGCAGTTTCTTCATTTACTATTCTGTTGCCATCTAATGGTCCATTATAATTTTTATTTTATTGTAAATCATGAGGGTAGTCAGATAAATATAATAACTGGATCTGTTTCTTGGATGAGTAATACTCATTTTAAAGCTTTACAATTTAATGTGATCCCAAACACAAAATATTAGAAATCTCAAATAGCAAACTAAGCAGGCATAAGTTTTCATGCTGTTTCTTCATTTACTATTCTGTTGCCATCTATTGGTCCATTATAATTTTTATTTTATTGTAAATCGTTAGGGTAGTCACTTAAATACAACAATTGAATCTAGTTCTTGGGTGAGTAGTACTTATTTTAAAGATTACAATTTAATGTGACCCCCCCAAACACAAAATATTAGAAATCTCAAATAACAAACTAAACAGGGATGTTTTCATGCTGTTTCTTCATTTACTACTTTGTTGCCATCTATTGGTCCATTATAATTTTTATTTTATTGTAAATCATTAGGGTAGTCACATAAATACAAGAATTGAATCTGGTTTTTGGATGAGTAGTAGTGATTTTAAAGCTTCACAATTGAATATCACACTCAAGTACAAAATATTAGAAATCTCAAATAGCAAACTAAACAGGAATGTTTTCATGTTGTTTCTTCATTTACTACTCTGTTGCCATCTATTGGTGCATTATAATATTTATTTTATTGTAAATCATGAGGGTAGTCAGATAAATACAACAATAGCATCTGGATCTTGGATGAGTAGCACTCATTTTAAAGCCTTACAATTTAATGTGACCTCCAAACACAAAATATGAAAAAACTCAAATAGCAAACTAAACAGGCATAAGTTTTCATGTTGTTTCTTCTTTAACTACTCTGTTGCCATCTATTGGTCCATTTTAATTGTTATTGTATTGTAAATCATCAGGGTAGTCAGATAAATACAACAATTGAATCTGGTTCTTGGATGAGTAGTACTCATTTTAAATCTTCACAATTTAATATAGCACAAAAAAATAGAAATCTCAAATAGCAAACTAAACAGGCATATATTTTCATGCTTTCTTCATTTACTACTCGGTTGCTATCTATTGGTGTTATCAGTAACTTTGGTCTGATGTCATTGGGACTTGGACATTCCCTGGTTATTACTATCAAAAAACAATTTCAGCGAAATGAATCATTGTATGAAAAGACAAAAAATACGTTTATTATTTTTTTATAAACTATGTAATGTAACATTTGTTTTTATTCGAAAACAAAGTATTCCGAAAAAAATGAATATACAACTTTTTACAAATTATTAGTATTTTTTTAGCGTCCAGTGTCTTGATTGAGCTTTTAACAAATTCTGTTATTATTTTATTTCCTCTGCTGTACTACATTTTTTGTTACAGTACTATATAT
The DNA here is from genome assembly GCA_951394225.1 of Harpalus rufipes. NCBI lineage: Eukaryota > Metazoa > Arthropoda > Insecta > Coleoptera > Carabidae > Harpalus > Harpalus rufipes. The sequence goes on along the minus strand of OX596278.1, from coordinate 33,483,398 downwards.
TGCCATGGCCCATTCCTTCACACTGTTCAAATGGCTATGATCTACAAAGACTCCAAAACATTCGTTGATCTTAAACTAAAATATCCTCCCAACGACACAATGAAACGTTTCTACAATTTCATGGAGGAAAACGGTGAAGTACCTGACAGAATGGCCATAGAGATGTTCGTAAACCGAACCTTCGAACCAGCGGGTTCTGAATTCGAAGAATGGATTCCACAAGATTGGGTCGAAACACCCAAGTTTTTGAGTAAAGAAATTAAGGACCCCGCTCTGAAAAATTGGGGCGTTCGGTTGAATGGATTGTGGAAACTACTTGGAAGAAAAATGAAGGATGAGGTTTATGAGAACCAGGATTTGTATTCCATAATTTGGGTGCCAAAGCCAGTAATTGTACCTGGAGGAAGATTTCGGGAATTTTACTATTGGGATTCGTATTGGATTATAAAAGGATTAATGCTGTCAGATATGCATTCTACAGCGAAAGGAATGCTGGAAAACTTTTTCTATATTGTTGAACAGTATGGTTTCATCCCTAACGGTGGAAGAATATATTATACAAGGCGTTCGCAACCCCCTTTATTAATCCCAATGGTCAAAACTTATTTTGAATTCACAAACGATATTGATCTTATTCGAAATAATATAGAAACAATGGAAAAAGAATTTGAATTTTGGATAACGAATCATACTGTCACAATCCAGAAGAATAACAGAAATTACACTCTTGCTGTTTATGGGGATAAGTCAACTGGACCTAGACCGGAGTCGTACAGGGAAGACATGGAAAGTGCTATGGCTTTTCGGACAGTTGAAGAAAAGGAAGATTTTTATGCTGAACTAAAAGCTGCGGCCGAATCCGGTTGGGACTTTTCGAGTAGATGGTTCGTTTTAAATGGCACCAATAAAGGTTAGAAATATTTATCTCTCTTTATAAACACTAACTCTACTGTTTGGCACGTTTCACTTATAAATGATATGCAATCTAACAAAAAAACTATTAAAACACTCAAAAATATAAACACTTTTCTAATTATTTAACCATACAGTCACGGTGGTACACCAAGATACTATATACAATAATCTAAATAAGATCAAAACCCCTTTAATCCATTTTCGGTGAAAAATAAGTTAAATAAATGTTTTTACGACAATGGGGTATTCTGGTGTAATGGAATTTATGCAAAATAGTAACAATAAAACATGTTTAGGAAAAAGTTTTCATTCATTATTTAATGTTAGAAAATTAAAAATCTTTACATATGTATCTAGAAACTTCCTTGAAAACTGTGACGTAGATTCTATACGTTGTTGCGCATTTTAGATTAAATATACGCCGCTAGAAACACAGATGGCGCTAGTAGTTACTACGGGCGTGTATTTTGTATTTGATATTTTATTCACTTTGTGTTATTATTACGTGTTTCTTTGATATTTGTTTGTTTACCTATGTTTTCTTGTTCAAAAGTTGTAAAGAGGCAAATAGCTGTCTATGAACATGTGTGTTTAGGCGCTGAAGTTCACTGTAGATGTCAATAGAAGGATGCTTGTCATAAGCGCGCTATGATAGAAAATTTGAATTTCAATGAATTTAATAAAAAACATATCTCATGTGATATAAACATAGTGAGCAAGCTTATTGAAGCACCATGTATATTTTCTTATTAAAAATTATTGTTATACCTGGTTTCGTTGCGTTGATGGAGATGAGATGATGAAAGGACAGTCACAAACATCCAAGCCCATGGTGGGAATCGAACCCACGACCCCAGGATCCGAGCGGTAATGGTCGCTTTGAGCGCTGTCTAAACACGCTGCCTTAACACGCTCGGCCACCGATAATAATATAATGACAAATTGACTCATCCCCATAATTGTAATAACTTGTAATAAGTTTATATACAATAAAGATTATTATTATATTATTAAAAATTATATATTCATAGTCCTACTGGTCTGAACTAATGAAAAATAAAATAAAAAATGCCGGAATATCCCACTCTCCATCGTTTTATATACCTACATATTTAAATACTAGCAAAACCCACTAAATCCGTTTTAACCCTAGGATGCATACACTAAGCAATATCTGCTTTTACATAAACCGGGTCTAGTAGGCCCGGTTTAAGAAATTCATATTAAAATGTAGGGGAAACACATTTATTGCAATAAAACTATATTCGAGAATACAGATAAATAAATAATTATTAGTTTATTAATTACAGTTTGCAATAATATAATATAATAGCTTTATTGACACCCACTCAAAGGCGAGGTTCAGCCAAAGGCTGTTCTTCCACCTAACCCAAAATACAATAACAAATGTTTTTGTGAACAGTACACAATAATATATAATAATAGACAGATATGCATAAGTTTAACAATTTTTTTAAATGAATTTTAAAGTTATTTAATGATAGCTTTTAAGAAATTTGGAATATCGTTATATAATTTGGATGCTTGATACAAAAATTAACCTCTAAATTTACTTTTTTTTTAAAGAAGAAACCACAAATAAGTCCGTACCACGAAGATTATAATTGCTTTCCCTAATATGGAGCTTGCTATATAAGTAAGATGGTATATGTGTTGTATATATTTTATGGACGAGACAGAGATAAAGAAAATTCGTTCTCTGATCAATGAATTTCATTTCAGCTTCTTGTCTGTATGATGATATGTGATCAAATTTACGCACATTATAAACGAAGCGGAGACAAGAATTTTAGTAAGATTAGGAACGTAAACACAAGCACAATATTCTAATATGGGCATAATAAGGGTATTAACTAATTTCAATTTTAGGGCAGATGATAGAATGTGTCTATATTGATATAGTTGTTTAAGTTTAAGTCTTGCCATAATTAACTTATTCTTGGTGTGTTCATTAAATTTCATATCTTTGTCCATATATGAACCAAGAGTCTTGACCGTAGCACTACAATTTATCTTTGTGCCATTTAAGTATACACTAGGCTGAAGGGACTGCGTTCCGGTGGAAATAGTAAGAAGCTTTGATTTTTCAGTATTTATTAGTAGGCCATTATTTTCAATCCACGTACTTAGATTTTGTAATTCCATATTAAATTCACTGACCGCATTTCATTATACTTAAAAGTTTTTACTATATTGGTATAATCAGCATATGAATATGCCACGCAGTTTTTTAGAACCAACGGCATATCTGCCACAAAATAATAAAAAGCAGAGGGCCCAATATAGAACTTTTTAGAACTCCACGTGATCATGAAAATATAGATGAAACAGAAGTCCCTTCATCAGATGTAATACTTACTGTAAAGTATCTATTATATAAATAATTATTGGAAAAAGTAATGGCATTTTGTGAAAAGTTGTAGTATTCATTTTGGAAAGCAATAATTGAAGTCATTGAAAAATGCAATCTTTCTTTTTTGAATATTTTTCAGAGTTTTTGTTCTTTCTGCAAAGTTCTTCTGTCATGTTTATAATTCGGTGCTTTGTGAAAAGCCATAAAATCCACTGTATTCATTATTCCATTAAATCCTACACTTGCTTGCAAATGTCACTAACTCCATTTTTATTTTTGAATTTGTGGGTTTATAATAGAAAAAATCCGACGTGTTTTTTGGTATTTATTGATTAGAGCATTGTTATAAAAAAAAACCAGGACTCATTAAAACGTTGATACTAGAAATTAGTATAACAGCGATTCTGAAAATTGTACTAAAGTGGGATCAAAGGGTGTTCCTAGACCTAGAAGATTAAAATATTAATTTGTAACTTACTTAAGTATTCTTTATTTTGCTATGCTCTTTAATACTCTGTCCGAAAGGAAATTATAAGAAATAAAACTTAACCTAAATTAAAACTTAACCTAAACATTTTTAAAACTTATGACTAAATTAAAATAAATAAATAAATAAACCTAAGGATGCTCAGCATTTAAGACTTAGTTTTTTATTTAAACTAATTCAAATCTTGGATGCTTTGGCTCTCGATTTCGTATTAATAAATCCTGTAACTCGTCAATTTAATAAACATTCCACTTTAAATTATTTATAAACATTTTTGTGGCTCTGCCAAAATCTTGTTTAATATATTCTGTTCTGTGCTGTTTTAATTATCACAGCCATATACAGACTTATTTGATTCGGTACGATTATAATACCCGGCAACGCACACAAATTTAAACAGGTGACAGTTAATAGTATGTTCGAAAATTGAACCACGACGGTACCGGTAAAAATTTTAATTGAAATGTGTGGTAAATTTTAATTACTGCCGGAACCGTGCTCAGAGCACGGTTTTTGTGGTAATTTATAGTCTAACCTAACTTTTGAAGTATACACACGTTGTTCTTTGACATCATTTAAAGGTAAATTGTGTTTAAAAACAACTAAGTACTGTACATGGTACAATAAACAAATAGTATCCAACAAAAATATCCTGCGGTGCAAACTAAAATGATTTTGACAGTTATTAATAACCATGAATACCAATGCGTTCGACTGCTTACCGCGAGAACCGTAACCTTTCAGTTACCGTGTAAAATGACCACGATAACCGCGGTTGAATTTTCGTACACACTATAAAGTTAAAAATAACTAGTCCGCCTCGTGATTTAAATTAAGTAGTAGTATTTTTACACAACGTCGTAAATCGATATTTTGGCGATCTAAATACTCTACGCTAAGTAGAATTAGATCGTATTTTAAACTAGATCTATAATTAAAATTAGAGTATGAAATAATATGTATCATTTTTTGGAGTTTACTCGTAATTTCTGGGTAAAGTAGATGGAAATAGGAAAAGGATGAAATTAAAACTAAAGCATCTGGGTTACAACACAAAACTTTAGATATCTTCAAAAATCTAGAAACTGGGGGTATTTATCTCTTATTAGTCTGGTAAAAACAAAGCGTGAAGGCTAGAATATCTGGATCATAGCATAACACTTCAAATATCTCTCAATGATCCGATATCTAAAAATTAAGGACATATTTCCTCTAGAAACTATGTATGAAGTAAAAGTAAATCGCATTCCAATCTAAAATACTAATTAAAATTATAATAGTTATTAAATTTACGAGTATATTATCTTTTTAGAATTTAATACCTGGGTTAAAACTAAGCTAGAATATGCGGATCATCACAATAAATTACAAATATTAAACTGAATGATCTAAAAAAAATATGCAGGGTGTTAAAAAAAAGGTTAAATTTTTTTGAGGGCATATAGTACTGATCAAAATGAGTAAAAAAACCTTAATCAACATAGGTCTGATCTTCAACTGTTTACGAGAAAAACAAAAAATCGAAGAAAAACTGACAAAGATAGTGATTGAACAAAATTTTGTCTGTCAGTAAACAGACTATAAAAAAAAATATATAAAACATTTTTCTCAATTTCTAATAGTTACGAAGTTATTTGAAAATTAAATATTGGCCAAGGTCGCCACAGCATTTTACTTAGTACAATTTTTTTTATTTAAAAAAAAAGCACATCTACGATAACGTGTGAAAGGTAAACAAAAAGTCTCATTTAATCGAAGTTGTAACTCTTATAGTTTTCGAAATAGCAGAGGTAGAGATAAATCACATAAAAACTCATTTTTCACTGCTTTAAAACTCAGAAACTAATTGAAGATCGGAACTATATTGATTAAGATTTTTTTACTCATTTTGGTCAGTACTATATACCTTCAAAAAAATTAACCTTTTTTTTAACAACCTGCGTATTAGATAATCTTAGTCTTAGCACAGGGAAATGAGATATTAGAATAAATCGTATGACCGAAAATGAGAACAGATCGAATTGTTAAGGGGTTTTCCAGGCCTAGAGGATTAAAATATTAATTTGTAACTTATTTAATTCTTTTTTATTGTACGTATACTCTTTTAGTACTCTGTGCCAAAGGAAATTATAAGAAATGAAACTTAACCTAAATTAAAACTTAACCTGAACTTTTTTAAAACTTATAACTAATTTAAATAAATAAATAAACCTAAGGATGCTCTGCATTTAACACTGAGTTTTTTATTTAAATTAGGTAATTCTAATGAGATATTAAAGCAAATCGAATGACAGAAAATGAGATATTAAAACAGATCGAATTGTCTGGGAAAAAATTAGGGCATATTGCTGAAAACAAAAATTAGTTTTTTAACTTTTATTAGTTACAAATGAGGAGCCTTTTGCAAAAACAACCATAGTCCAAATTTTGTAAATTTAAGTTATATACAACGACATATACTTCCAAGGATGCCTGACAAACTGTTTATCTGAAAAAGTATTTTAATCTCAAGTTATGACATTATAAAGTTACAGTGATTCTACAACAACAACCTTAGTCCCCGTACATTGGTTGTTTTTAAAGGAAACGTCTACACGTAGGCTAGTAAAAAAAAATGTTCAATGATTTTCCTGTTTGTAAATTATCAGTTTATTACAGAAACATTGTCCTATAAAAATCACTAATAAATAGATAATTGTTTATCATTGTTTAATTTTTGTTAAACGTCCATATTCTTATAATTAATCGTGGACTTATTAGAAATCAGTGTTCATCACGTATAAGTAATATTAAGGTGAATATAATCATTAATTTTCTGATTTTTATTACCTAAACATAGAAGTAGGCCGTAGGGTCGAGGAATTATTGTAATAAACGAAGAAAGAATTTATTTTTTATTCTTCGTTTATTACAATAATTCCTCGACCCTACGGCCTACTTCTATGTTTAAATATGTTATGGATGGTCGCAAATAATTCTTATCAACGATTTTTATTACGCTAATGTCAAAATAAAACTTTAATGTATTTAAATCGAGCGCATAAAATTCAGTGTCAGCCATATTTGTGACGTGTTGGACACTGGCAAATGCTATTGGCTAATAGTTGTTCGAACGAACAAGCCGGAGGCATGTCTCGCCACCGCCATGTCCGTATGTTTATTTATTTAAGAACTCATCAGGAACCAAAAATTTCCAATTATGGAGTACTACCAAGAAAATACATAAGTATAACAAATACGCATAACATATTATAAAAGATTAATACAATGCAATGAAGGGTACGTACAGAGATTAAAGTGTTTTTATTTTACAGATACATAGAATATTGAAACAGATTTCTTTTAAATAATGCTAAAGAATCACAAAAAAATATCAATTATATCACAGTTGTTGTGAAAGGTGTTAAAAGATTACAAGTCCGCCTTATAGGGCTTTTTAATTCAGCTCTCTTAAGGTGGCATAGCCATCACAGCTCAACAAGAAAAGATATACATGATAATTTAGAGCTAATTAATTGCGCTAATTAAAAAATTATTGCTATATTTTTTTTAATCTATGGCTGAGCTGGCAAAAATCATATGCTGGCTCATATAAAAAAAATAGGGCATATACAGTATTAATGAACATAGCCAAATTAATTACTATTTAATTGTTCATTGTAAAACATGTTTTTATTACAAAAATGATAACATACGCTGAACTAACAGCAATAAGATCATTATTAGGTAACAACAGAGTGCGCCTAGATAAAAAATGGGTTGTTACAATTAATTGCTCTAGCTCAACGTAATGAAAAGGGTTTCTTTAATTGGTATAACCTTTGTCCCTATTGATATGAGGAATTTTAAATAAATTGCTGCATATAAACTGAAACAGAAGCAATAATATCACTTTTAGACAAGAGCAGAGATCGCTTAGAGCTGAAAATGGGGTGTTAGAATTAATTGCTCTAGCTGAATCTAATGAAAAGGGTTGTCCTATTTAGTATAACCTTTGCCCTTATTTATACGACGACTTTTTATTTAATTTCTGCAATTAAACAACTAGAAACATTACGACAACAGCAGAATGCGCTGAGAGTAAAAAACGAGGTGTTAGAATTAATTGCTCTAGCTCAACAGCAGAATGCGCTGAGAGTAGAAAATCAGGTGTTATAATTGATTGCTCTACCTCAACCTAATGAAGAGGGTTGTCCTACTTACCTTTGCCCTTATTGATACGTGGTATAACCTTTACAAGTATTGATACGAGGAATCTTTAATTAAATGCTGCAAATAGATTGTACTAAAACTTTAAAATAACAGCAGAATGTGATTAGTGTAGAAAATAGGGTTTTAGAATGAATTGCTCTAGCTCAACCTAATGAAAAGGATTGTCCTACTTAGTATAACCTTTGCACTTATTGATACGAGGAATTTTTAATTAATTGCTGCAAATAAACGGAACTAAAAGTATTAAGACAAAAGTTGAATGCGCTGAGAATATAGAAAGGGATGTTAGAATTAATTGCTCTAGCTCAACCTAATAAAAAGGGTTGCACTACGTGGCATACCCTTTGTCCGTATTGATACGAGCTATTTTTAATTAATTGCTGCAAATAAACTGAACTAAAAGCATTAAGACAACAGCTGAATGCGCTGATAGTATAAAAAGGGATGTTAGAATTAATTGCTCTAGTTCAACCTAATAAAAAGGGTTGCACTACGTGGTATACCCTTTGTCCTTATTGATACGAGCTATTTTTAATTAATTGCTGCAAATAAACTGAACTAAAAGCATTAAGACAAAATCTGAATGCGCTGATAGTATAAAAAGGGATGTTAGAATTAATTTCTCTAGTTCAACCTAATAAAAAGGGTTGCACTACGTGGTATACACTTTGTCCTTATTGATACGAGGTATTTTTAATTAATTGCTGCAAATAAACTGAACTAAAACCTTAAGACAACAACTGAATGCGCTGAGAGTATAAAGAGGGATGGTAAAATTAATTGCCCTAGTTCAACCTAATATGAAGGGTTGCACTACGTGTTATGCCCTTTGTCCTTATTGATACGAGGTATTTTTAATTAATTTCTGCAAATCAACTGAACTAAAAGCATTAAGACAAAAGCTGACTGCGCTGAGAGTACAGAAAGGGTTGTTAGAATTAATTGCTCTAGCTCAACCTAATAAAAAGGGTTGCACTACGTGTTATATCCTTTGTCCTTATCGATACGAGGAATTTTTAACTAATTGCTCTGAGCGCACACTGCTATTATCTAAAGGTTTTAGTTCAGTTTATTTCTAGAAATTAATTAAAAATTTATCCTATCAATAACTAGAGCAATTAATTCTAACATCCCTTTCTATACTCTCGGCGCATTCAGCTTTTGTCTTAATACTTTTAGTTCAGTTTATTTGCAGCAATTAATTAAAAATACCTCGTATCAATAAGGGCAAAGGGTATAACACGTAGTGCAACCATTTGTATTATGCTGAACTAGAGCAATTAATTCTAACATCCCTTTTTATACTCTCAGCACATTCAGCTTTTGTCTTAATGCTTTTAGTTCAGTTTATTTGCAGCAATTAATTAAAAATACCTCGTATCAATAAGGGCAAAGGGTATAACACGTAGTGCAACTCGTTTTATTAGGCTGAGCTAGAGCAATTAATTTTACCGTCCCATTTTATACTCTCAGCACATTCAGCTGTTGTCTTAAGGTTTTAGTTCAGTTTATTTGCAGCATTTAATTAAAAATAGCTCTTATCAATAAGGACAAAGGGTATACCACGTAGTGAAACCCTTTTTATTAGGTTGAGCTAGAGCAATTAATTCTAACATCCCTTTCTATACTCTCAGCGCATTCTGCTTTTGTCTTAATGCTTTTAGTTCAGTTTATTTGCAGCAATTAATTAAAAATACCTCGTATCAATAAGGCCAAAGGGTATAACACGTAGTGCAACCCTTTTTATTAGGTTGAGCTAGAGCAATTAATTTTACCATCCCTTTTTATACTCTCAGCACATTCAGCTGTTACTTAAGGTTTTAGTTCAGTTTATTTGCAGCAATTAATTAAAAATTCCTCGTATCAATACGTGTAAAGGTTATACCACGTATGAATAAAGGCAAAGGTTATACTAAGTAGGACAACCCTCTTCATTAGGTTGAGGTAGAGCAATTAATTGTAACAGCTGATTTTCTACTCAGCGCATTCTGCTGTTGTCTTAATGCTTTTAGTTCAGTTTATTTGCAGAAATTAATTAAAAATTCAACGTATCAATAAGGGCAAAGGGTATAACACGTAGTGCAACCCTTTTTATTAGGTTGAACTAGAGCAATTAATTTTAACATCCCTTTTTATACTATCAGCGCATTCTGCTGTTGTAATATTTCTAGTTGTTTAATTGCAGAAATTAAATAAAAAGTCGTCGTATAAATAAGGACAAAGGTTATAATAAATAGGACAACCCTTTTCATTAGATTCAGCTAGAGCAATTAATTCTAACACCCCATTTTCAGCTCTAAGCCGGTCTCTGCTCTTGTCTAAAAGTGATATTATTGCTTCTGTTTCAGTTTATATGCAGCAATTTATTTAAAATGTTTGTTATCATTTTGTAATAAAAACATGTTTTACAATGAGCAATTAAATAGCAATTAATTTGGCTATGTTCATTAATACTGTATATGCCCCTATTTTTTTTGGCTGAGCCAGCATATGATTTTTGTCAGCTCAGCAATAAATTTTTAATTTAGCGCAATTAATTAGCTCTAAATTATCATGTATATCTTTTCTTGTTGAGCTGTGATGGCTATGCCACCTTAAGAGAGCTTTTTAATTCATAGTTTGTTCTAACTGCTTTGTTAGAAAAAATTGCCTTGTAGCGAGGATGATGAGTTCTGGGCACATGAAAATTTATAAGTGATAATAAATTAGAATCCATAATAATATTATTGAGCAATTTATAAATGAACAAGAAAGATTGCAAGGTGCGTCTGTTCTCTAGACAGACCATATGTAATTTAGATAAAGCAGAGATGTAATGAAAGTCATCATAATTCGATTCTAGTTTAAATTTACCCAGCAATATCTTGTAAATTTACGTTGTATAACTTCAATTTCTCTTATAGAGCTGTTGTATAGTGGATTCCAGACTAGAAAGCAATATTCCAATTTCACTCGAACATAGCAATTAAATAAGGATTGAAGGGTCGATATGTTCCGAAAGTCACGAGAGTTTCTTATAATAAACCCAAGATTTCTGTAACTAGAGGCAACCACACTACTAACGTGAGGAGAAAAATCTAACTTTAGATCAAATAAAACCCCTAAATCCCCTTTATCACTGACTCTTGATAAAATAGTATTGTTCATAATGTAGTTGAACTCATTTTGAGACGTTTTCATTGAAAAAGTCATGATATCACATTTAGAAATATTGAAAGGTAGTTGCGATTCAGATGACCAGGCCAAAATATTATTAATGTCGTGCTGAAGTTCGAGGCAATCATTCACATTATTGACTATTTTAAATATTTTCATGTCATCAGCGTAGAGTAGACATTCAGAATAACTAATACATCATTTATGAACAGATTGAATAACAGAGGGCCAAGATTTGAACATTGGGGAATACCGGAGGTGGCAACGAATGGCTGCGAAGTGACACCATGTTGACAAACATGTAACTTACGATTTAGTTAGATATGACCAAAGTAGAGCAGCTAGATTGTATGAAAAGTTAAAATTATGCACTAATTGTTCTATAAGGATTTGGTGGTTTACTTTATCAAACCATGAAATCATGAAACCATTTGTCGAAGACTATTAACTTCATTGTATACTTTCTTAATTTGATCGCAAATAATTGTTTCCTTTTGCTCAGAAACAGCTTCAACAATCTTATTGATAAAGACCTCTGAATTCAGTTCACCTAATTTTAACACATCAGATATACTGATTTTACAACTGCTTTAATATTAGTTTTCGATCAAGTGCTCATAGTGAAGAAAACGATGATACACACTTTTTCACAAAGTAAAAAAAAACTACTGAGTACGGTCGGTACAGCACGCAACATACACGTCTACTCTGCACAGAGGTACATATGTTGTATTGGTGCAAATGACGTCACACGCGCCGTTGATTTTTTGGGGTCTCATTTATTAAAACTGTAGTAATTTTTTTCTGGCGTATTAAATACTTTTCACTTGGAAACACCTAACGCAAAAATCAATGATAAGGAAGGCAGAAAGTTTTTTTGATTATCTCAAATTCAAAATATTGGATTCAGTTGTTTTTACCAGAAGCTACTGAAATGAAATGTATAAACTGAAACTGAAATTGTGGCATTCACTTTTGCAACATATTTGCTAGATACACTTTTTGAAGCTAGCATTGAAATAATTGGGTAGTTACCGATTCTTTTAGAAAAAAAAAAAATATATTGTTATCAAAGAACCCACATGAATTTTCTTTATATTTTTACTATACTCCTCTAATACTCCGCCGCAAAAAAAACCCTCTTCATTAATGTACTATATTCCTTCAATACTCCGTCCCAAAGAGAATTGTAATAAATAAAGTACTAATCTAAAATAAAACTTACATCTAAAAATATTTAAAACTTACAACTAAATTAAAATAAAAAATATATACAACTAATTGTTGCAAATATACATATCCATAATGGTATTCACTAACAATAATCGTAAATCCAGTTATCCTGGAATTTCTCATTTCTCTACTAATCTCCGAAATTTCTTCAAATTCAAGCAAAGCTTATTATACTTACTTACTTACTTATTCCTAAAGCCTTTCTACCCTTTCGGGTGTAAGGCGTGTTGCGGGTTGAGTTATTTTTTGGTCGGTGTTCTTCTCCATGCTTCTTTCCATTTGCTTCTGTCTTGCGTCTTTTGTTTTGCTTCTTGCCACTTTATGTCTCTTTTCCCCGCACTTTCTCTGACTTCCTCAATCCATGTTTTGCGTGGTCTTCCTCTTTGTCTCTTTTTAGCTGGGCGCGCTTCATATACTTTCTTTACTAATCTATCCTCTGTCATTCTTGTTATGTGACCAAACCACCGTAACTGGTTTTCTTCAATTGTTGTTAGAATTGGTTTTGTTGCAGGTTTTCTCTATACGTTACATTTCTTATCCTATCTAGTCTTGTTTTTCCTTCTATTTTCCTAAGAAAACGCATCTCCGTACTTTGTAGTTTGCTTCTTTGGTTTCCTGTAGTGGTCCATACTTCAGATCCATATGTTAGAATAGGGGTGGCTACTTTTTTTAAATATTTGTACCTTTGTTTCTTTTGGTAGTTCTTTTTTGGCCAGAAATATATTTTTGATGCTGTTGAAGAGTTTCCCGGCAGCTGCAGTTCTTTCTTTTATTTCTTCTTCCAATTTTCCATCTTCAGAGACTATGGATCCTAGATATTTAAAGTTTTTTACTTGTTCTAATTGTTCCTCTCCTATTTTAACTTGATGTGTTTTTCTTGTTTTGGATAAGATCATAGTTTTTGTCTTTTTTGTGTTTATTTTCATATCTATATGTTCGAGGCTCCTGTTGTATATTTCTAAGTTATAGTTTAAGGTATTCTCATCTTTAGCTATTATCACCATATCGTCCGCATAGCATAACTCTGATACTTTAATATCTTCCATTTTCCAAAAGCCTATTCTATGTTGTTTTATGTGTTTTTCCGCTTCTTTAATTGCTTCATCCAATACAAGGGTGAATAGAAGTGGACTCAGAATGCATCCTTGTCTTACTCCTTTTGATGTTCCGAACATTTTAGATTTTTCATGTTTAGTTCTTACATAGTTTTTAGTTTCCTTGTATAAACTTTTCACTCCTTTAATAATCACTTAGTCTATACCTCGCCTTTCTAGAATTTTCCAAATATCAGTTCTGTTGACTTTATCGAAGGCTTTTTCTAAGTCGATAAAACAAATATGTATTCCGCCTGACTCTCTAATTGTTTTTTCGATAATTTGTCTTAGGATGAAATTTGTATCTTGTACACTACGATTTGGCCTGAAGCCAAATTGTGAGTCTTCTAAGGTGTTTTCGAGCTTTTCTCTTATTCGTTTTTCTAAGATTCTGGCAAATATTTTAGCCACAGTACTTGATAAAATAATTCCTCTATAGTTGTTACAATCTCTTGTGTCTCCTTTCTTAAATATCGGAGTAATAATCCCTATCTGCCAGTCGTCTGGGGCCTCTCCTGTGTCTAGTAGTTTGTTCATTAGGGTTAGCATTACCTCATAGGTTCGTTCATTTCCCGTTCATCTGCCGTTATTTGATCATGGCCTGGCGCTGTGCCGGCTTTAATTTTCTTTACGGCCTCTTGTACTTCTTCTAGTGTGATGTGCTCCCTATGGTCTCCCCGGTTTTCCTGACTTATTGTTTTGTCTTGATTTGTGTTTTTAATTGGTCGACTCCTTCTAATAACGTTCTGAAGTACTTTCTCCATCTTTCCATTATTTCGTTTTCGTCTATAATTATTTCTCCTTTTTTGTCCTTTATATTTCTTAACGTTGTTGAATTATTTTGTCTAGATTTTCTTATAGTTCCTTAAAACAGTTTCTGGTTTTCTTTGTAGGCGTTTTTCATTTTTTCTCCAAATTCAATCCATGCATTTTCTTTTTCGGTTTTGATTAGTTTCTTTACTTCTTTCTTTTTTTTGTATTCTTCGTAATTAGTTTGCTTTTTTGTACTTAGGTATACTTTCCATTTTTTCTTTTTGCGGTTAACTGCTGTTTTGATATTTTCTGTCCACCAATGCGTGCCACGAAAATTTTTATTTGTAATCTTGGTAGTGCCACAAGTCTTTTCTACAGTTGTAATGATTATTTGTTTGAATTCGTTCCATATGTTTTGGACTGAATTTTTCAGATTGATATTAGTCAGTTTTTCTTCCAGTACACACTGGTAATTTCCTTTGGTTTGTTGATCTCTTAGTTTGAAACAGTTGATTTTCTTATTTACGATTTTTCTTTTTTGGTTTTCTACCTTCCTCTCTTCTTCTTTTAAAATCTTTATGGTTAACAGATAGTGGTCGTTGCCAATCTCTGGGCCCCTTCTGACTTTTGCATCATTTGTCCATGTATCTGTAGGTACTAGGAATTAATCTATAATGGATTTCTCATTGCGACTTGCTACTTCTCTTGTGATTTTGTGTATCTCTTTATGGGTGAATTGCGTGTTTGCAATTACCAGCTCGTTTTCTACACAGAAGTTCACAATCCTGATACCATTTTGTTTATATGTTGATTCTCCCTCTTTTCCTAGACACCACTATTCCTTTGTTACTGTTCCCTACTCTTCCGTTCAGGTCTCCCATAATTATTACTTTGTTTTTGCTTCTGTCAATTTCTTCCTAAAGTTCTTGGAAGAAAATGTCTTTTCTTCTTTTTTTGCGTTTTCGTTGGGCCCATACGCTACTATTAAAGTGAGTTCACTTTTTGTGCTTTCTTTTATGTTTACCGTTAGTATTCTATCATTGACGTGTCTTTCATTTTTTACGTATTTCATATTCTCTTTTTTGATTATGAGAGCTACCCCAGATTGAGGTTCCTCTTTTCTGACCCCTGACCATATCATCCAGTATTCTTGTGATAATTCCATAATTCCTTTTTCTTTTTTCTTTGTTTCTGTTAAACCAATGTAGTCTAAATCTACTTTTTGAAGTTCTTGGGATAATTCCTGTTCCTTGTCTATACTTTTAATATTCCATGAGCCCATTTTTAAATATTTGTTTAGTTTCTTCTCTTGTGGTTTTCTAGATCGGTTTACTTTCCTTATTTTTAATTTATTACAATTTGAAATCATCTCATTTGCCTGGGTCGTTTCCTGAGTTTGTACTTGTTTTGTAATTTTTAGTTTTTTGGAGTATGAATAATTACCTCCCCTTCCTTCATCTGTATCAGTTTCTCTTCTGTTTTATCCCACTTCCATTCTACCTCATTTATCCTTATTTTTTGATATCCTAATTTGACGGTTTTTCCTTTGCCTTTCTCTTTAGTTGCTAGTTGTTTGATTTATTTTTGTATGTTCATTTCATTTTTTGTGAGTTCATTATTAATGAAAATCTTTTCTCTGGAATGTTTTAGATTCTTTTTATTCACCATAATATTTTGTTCGTCCATAAAACTCGCCAACTCTACTTTGCATGTTTTTGGGCCTATTTTAATAATGTCTTTAATCTGAGCTTCCGTTTTTACTTCTTGTGTTAGAAATTTTTCCATGATTGTCTTCAGATCCTTTTTATTGTTTGTATTTATATTTATTCCAGTTACCACAATGTTATTTTTATTTTTTTCTTTTTCTAGTCTCTCTATTTTAATTTTCATATCAGTTAACTCTTTTTTAATATGTTGGTTTTCTTCTTTTAGTGATTTATTTTCTGCCATTACTTGTTTCAGTTCGTCTTGGAATTTTTTCAGATCATTTTTATTTTCTTTAGTGTCTTCCATCAGTTCTACTAGCATATTTGTCAGTCTGTCCAATTTATCTTCTTGTTCTTTCTTCTTTTTGACCGGCGTTCTTCCTAATAGTTTACTTTTCTTGAATATGTCTTGATTTTCTCCATCCTCTCTTTTTCTTTTAGTTACGTCTGATGCATAATCGTAATCGTCACTATCCGTTTTATTCATTATTTCGCCTTAGTCCGCCCCTGTTTTATTCAAACCCCAGCTGATTTGCCGCGCGAAGTTTGTCACCTCGTGTTGACCTTTTCAGAGAATAAATCCCAGATTTTATTCACTTATTTGTACCTATCTTACACACTGTTTTAAATTCACTTTGTGCACTTATGTTTTAACACTTTTGAATTGATTTCACACACTGCCCGCTTTTATACCTCACTCAACTTTGACTATTCTCTTTTAAGAGTTCACTTAAGTTTACGCACCCAAAATACACCAAAACACTCACTACACCTTTTTGCCACTTAATTTTAAACTAATCTATAATTCTTATATATTATAATCCAAGTTATATCAGTGATAATTACTTTCGTAAGTTAAGATTATCGCCGTATACAACTCTACGTCCGTACGCTACGAATGCCACAACTCACATATAAAAATATTTAATACTTACAACTAAATTCAAATAAATTAATATATATATATATATATATATATATATATATATATATATATATATATATATATATATATAATTGTTGCAAATATCCATATCCGTAATGATATTCACTAAATTCAGTTATCCTGGAATTTCTCATTTCTCCACTAATCTCCGAAATTTCTTCAAAATTCAAGCAAAGCTGATTATAAGAAATAAAATATTAATTTAATTTCGTAAGTTAAGATTATCGCCGTATACAACTCTACGTCCGTACGCTACGAATGCCACAACTCACATATAAAAATATTTAATACTTACAACTAAATTCAAATAAATTAATATATATATATATATATATATATATATATATATATATATATATATATATATATAATTGTTGCAAATATCCATATCCGTAATGGTATTCACTAAATTCAGTTATCCTGGAATTTCTCATTTCTCCACTAATCTCCGAAATTTCTTCAAAATTCAAGCAAAGCTGATTATAAGAAATAAAATATTAATTTAAATTAAAACATCTAAAAATATTTGAAACTTACAACTAAATTACTTTAAATTACTGCAATGTTTCTATATTTATCATTGTTTATTTTTTGTCCTGTAATTGGTCATGCGACTGTTGGGCAATAAAGATTTATTATTATTATTATATTGTTAACTAAAACATATTTCATACAACTTTTGGTATTTATTTTAATAAATGTTAATGGGGTCTCGTGGCCGCGTGCCAGAGTGCCTGATCGCGAATCTGGGGAACCGGGTTCGATCCCGACAGACGCCAAATATTTCGAATTTTAAATGGTACATAATTGATCCCTGTGGTGCACTCTCCACGCCAGCAATGAGTACCCGTGCGGTGACGCCTGGTAAACGCCCGCACGGTACAAATATATCATCATTACCGGAATCTGTATACAAAGCAGATTGGCACACCCAGCAATGGGTAACATGCCGTGAAGATATATTATTATTATTTTATTTACATACCTTTACTCTTAACTATGCTGTCATCTGTCATAATTTTAGGTTAGTTTGTTTACAACAGCAAATGGAAACCACGTGGACCGTTGTGTGTGTGAGAGAGAGGAATGTCTTTGTGTAACAAACCGTGACATCACGAATTTTACAGCCACGAAAGTTTATTAGCAAATTTATGAATGAAAAGTCGCATATTTCATGTTATTTTATATTACTATATTTATTAAATTAGACGGATTTCACGATTTTATAAAAAAAAAACCACGATTTTTTTTAAATGACCCCATTGTCTGTGATTACCATTATGGTTATGGACATTTGTAATAATTAATTGTATAAAATTATTTTAATTTAGTTGGAAATATTAAATATTTTTGGAGGTAAGTTTCAATTTAGACTAATGTTTTATTTACTATAATCAGGTCTGATTCAAATAAATCTGTAACAGAAAATAATACAAAAGAAAAAAACTTGCCAGTTTCATAAATATTTTAATATACATTCATTTCAAAGTCTGCATTATTTTCGGGGTTAAAGAAATGGCTTTTATTTCCGCATAGGATTAACTAAAGTACTTTTCTACGCCTGAATTTTCTATGGTATGATATTTGATTTTGAACAGTAAATGAAAATTCAGTAACGTGGTAGTGAAAACTAAACACAATATTGTAACATTTATTTATTTGGGTGAAGTGTAAAATAAGAGAAATAATATTAATATTAATAAAACGATTATTAAACGATAAATAATCAGGATAAATATTAAAAAGACAATAAAAATAACTAACACTATGATTAAATAATTATAAACACTAATTTAAGACTAAAAATATTATTAAATACTTAAACACTAAGATTATTTATTTAAACAACATTTATATCACTATATTTATTTATGTTAACAACTCGTAGACTGTTTATTTATATAACCAATTGTTCATTGCTCGTTGCTTCTATATATCAGTCTATGTTCGCTGGCTTTGGCGGCGGGTTTATATAGCGTGATGTCCTTCTCGAACTTTCTGACGCCATAATGACATTGAATACAAAGGATCTCGGTCATCGGTGTAATTAACACGTCTAGTCGTATGGGTTTTTCCGTCGCCGGCGGTGACTACATCATCGCTCGAGAATATTCTACCAGTAGCGGCGCACGTGACACTGCCCCCTCCTTAAGACTGTTTCGTCCCGGAACAGTTCTTGATGACGAAATCTACATGTATTACCCTTGGCACATTTTGAAGTCTTGAAGAAGTGACAGTCGATGGTCCGCTGGAGTTCTTCTTTCTGTCCGTTAAGGTTAAAGCTGCAGACGAGAATTTCAATACCGGTATAGCGGAAGAGGATCTCTAACATGCTTGTATGTTACAATCCAATCCAAACCATCTAGTCCACAGCCTAACTTCGGTACTGTTAGCTTCAAAATGTCATTCTCTAGCAGATGATCCTTCAAATCGCACAGTGAGTTCCACAGACTGCGATACAACGGCTTCTGGTACGAGCGTGGTTTTGTGACCAGGTAGTAGATATACCGCTGATGTTCTGTATTGCTATCCCTCAGTCGTAGCGTTTTCCCGACGGATGGACCTTGGTTGGCCAGTTCTTGTAGTTGTCCAAATTTCGTCTTAAAGACTGAAGCTATGCCGCGTGACATCTTTAAGTCTTCTGATACACAGTGGCCGCGGGAATAATCTGAAGACACGGTGAACATGTCTCGATGTTCTTCTGTCGTTACGCCATACCGCGCCTTGTGACCAAAGGAATATTGTTCCATGAAGTCTTCAAAAGTCGGTTCCTGAGCTATGATCCGACGAACCGTTGCTCCATGATGGTCTTCATTGTTGTCACCGGCGAAAGGGGCTAGCCGATGAAAGTGTACTACTCTCGGCTTACCGGTAGGTGCTGTCCTAATTCTGTATATTACGTCGTTTATCCTTTTAACGACCTCATAAGGACCTTCCCAATTTCTTTGTAGCTTTGGTGATAAACCTCAACGCCTTTGTGGATTGTAAAGCCACACTAAATCCCCTGGTTGATATCCACCTTTTTCGGCTTTGATGTCATACCGGTCCTTCATTCGGTCGCTGGCAGTTTGAATGTTCGTACGGACTTGTTAATGAATGTCATCCATTCTTCTCCGTAAGTCCGTTACGTAATCTTCCCCGGCCAGATCTTCCCCAGGTTTACTGCCAAACACCAAGTCACATGGTAGGCGCGATATTTTGGAAAACGGCAGACTCGAAATTTCTTCCCTGGTCGGAGTGCAGTTCACGTGGTACACCAAATCGGCATACACACTTTTTGACTAAGGTTTCAGCGACCGTGATGGTTTCCTGGTTGGGTAATGGATAGGCTTCAATCCACTTGGTGAAGTAGTCCATGACAACCACGATGTATTTGTTTCCGTCGTCACTTTAGCTTTAATCGAAGCTGGTGAAAATCCTGACGATTATTTATTCGAAGTTCCGTGTTACTTATCCGATCTTTATAAATTACTCGCACAAATATCTGTAAAATATTAGGAATTAATAAAACGAGGCCAACAGCATTACATCCGCAGTGCGATGGCATGGTTGACCGAATGAACAGAACGATCAACCGATACTTGTCGCAGGTAGTCTCCAACCACCAAATAGACTGGGACCGACATCTTCATCTGTTCCTGATGGCTTGTCGTTCATCCGTGCATGGAACCACAGGGCAAACTCCTGCGAACATCTTATTCGGGCGTGAGTTGCGCCTACCATGTGACTTGGTGTTTGGCAGTAAACCTGGGGAAGATCTGGCCGGGGAAGATTACGTAACGGACTTACGGAGAAGAATGGATGACATTCATGAACAAGTCCGTATGAACATTCAAACTGCCAGCGACCGAATGAAGGACCGGTATGACATCAAAGTCGAAAAAGGTGGATATCAACCGGGGATTTAGTGTGGCTTTACAATCCACAAAGGCGTTGAGGTTTATCACCAAAGCTACAAAGAAATTGGAAAGGTCCTTATGAGGTCGTTAAAAGGATAAACGACGTAATATACAGAATTAGTACAGCACCTACCGGGAAGCCGAGAGTAGTACACTTTAATCGGCTAGCCCCTTTCGCCGGTGACAACAATGAAGACCATCATGGAGCAACGGTTCGTCGGATCATAGCTCAGGAACCGACTTTTGAAGACTTCATGGAACAATATTCCTTTGGTCACAAGGCGCGGTATGGCGTAACGACCGAAGAACATCGAAACCTGTTCACCGTGTCTTCAGATTATTCCCGCGGCCACTGTGTATCAGAAGACTTAAAGATGTCACGCGGCATAGCTTCAGTCTTTAAGACGAAATTTGGACAACTACAAGAACTGGCCAACCAAGGTCCATCCGTCGGGAAAACGCTACGACTGAGGGATAGCAATACAGAACATCAGCGGTATATCTACTACCTGGTCACAAAACCACGCTCGTACCAGAAGCCGTCGTATCGCAGTCTGTGGAACTCACTGTGCGATTTGAAAGATCATCTGCTAGAGACTGACATTTTGAAGCTAACAGTACTGAAGTTAGGATGTGGACTAGATGGTTTGGAATGTATTGTAACATACAAGCATGTTAGAGATCCTCTTCCACTATACCGGTATTGAAATTCTCGTCTACAGCTTTAACCTTAACGGACAGAAAGAAGAACTCCAGCGGACCGTCGACTGTCACTTCTTCAAGACTTCAAAATGTACCAAGGGTAATACATTTAGATTTCGTCATCAAGAACTGTTCCGGGACGAAACAGTATTAAGGAGGGGGCAGTGTCACGTGCGCCCCTGACTTAAGAGTATACGAGCGCCGCTACTGGTAGAATATTCCCGAGCGATGATGTAATCTCCGCCGACAACGGAAAAACCCATACGACTAGACGTGTTAATTACACCGATGACCGGGATCCTTTGTATTCAATGTCATTGTGGCGTCAGAAAGTTCGAGAAGGACATCACGCTATATAAACTCGTCGCCAAAGCCAGCGAACATAGTATGATATATAGAAGCAACGAGCAATGAACAATTGGTGGTATAAATAAACAGTCTACGAGTTGTTAACATAAATAAATGTAGTTATATAAATAAATATAGTGATATAAATGATGTTTAAATAAATAATCTTAGTGTTTAAGTATTTAATAATATTTTTTGTCTTAAATTAGTGTTTATAATTATTTAATCATAGTGTTAGTTTTTTTTTGTCTTTTTAATATTTACCCTAATTATTTATCGTTTAATTTTAATCAATATTATTTCTCTTATTTTTACACTTCACCCAAATAAAAACGTTACACTATTGTGTTTATTTTTCACTACCACGTTACTGAATTCTCATTTACTGTTCAAAATCAAATATCATACCATAGAAAATTCAGGCGTAGAAAAGTACATCATTTAATCCTATACGGAAATAAAAGCCATTTCTTTAAACCCGAAAATAATGCAGACTTTGAAATGAATGTATATTAAAATATTTATGAAACTGGCAACCATTTTTCTTTTGTATTATTTTCTGTTCCAGATTTATTTGAATCAAACCTGATTATAATAAATAAAACCTTAGTCTAAATTGAAACTACATCCAAAAATATTTAATATTTCCAACTAAATTAAGATAATTTTATACAATTAATTATTACAAATCTCCATAACCATAATGGTAATCACAGACAATGGGGTCATTTAAAAAAAAATCGTGGTTTTTTTTATAAAATCCTGAAATCCGTCTAATTTAATAAATATAGTAATATAAAATAACATGAAATATGCGACTTTTCATTCATAAATTTGCTAATAAACTTTCGCGGCTGTAAAATTCGTGATGTCACGGTTTGTTACACAAAGACATTCCTCTCTCACACACACAACGGTCCACGCGGTTTCCATTTTCTGTTGTAAACAAACTAACCTAAAATTATGACAGATGACAGCATAGTTAAGAGTAAAGATATGTAAATAAAATAATAATAATATATCTTCACGGCATGTTACCCATTGCTGGATGTGCCAATCTGCTTTGTATACATATTTCGGTAATGATGATATATTTGTACCGCACGGGTACTCATTGCTGGCGTGGAGAGTGCACCACAGGGATCAATTTTGTGTCATTTAAAATTTGAAATATTTGGCGTCTGTCGGGATCGAACCCGGTTCCCCAGATTCGCGATCAGACTCTCTGGCACGCGGCCACAGGACCCCATTAACATTTATTAAAATAAATACCAAAAGTTGTATGAAATATCTTTTAAATTAGCAATATAATAATAATAATAATAAATCTTTATTGCCCAACAGTCACATGACCAATTACAGGACAAAAAATAAACAATGATAAATATAGAAATATTGCAGTAATTTAAAACTAGATAAAAAATAACAAACAACTAATTACATATTAAGATGGTTAATAAAGGTAGCAAGGGACATGTTGTAAATATCAATATCGGCATCTAAATTGTTACAATTTTTCAACATTACATAAATAGGAGATTTTTGTAGCATATTAGTTGCTAGTATTGTAATGAAAAGACTGTACATGTCTAGCATGTTCTCTAGGTACTAGAAAATTAATTTTGCTTAATAAGAGCGCACAATCTATCCTATTATTTAATAATTTATAAAGAAAAATTATAGAATTCTTTATACGCCTGGTTTCAAGTGACTCAAATTCAAATTGATTTAGAAAAAAATTATAGTCAGTGCTACGTTCCGGATAAACATTGGAACATCTAAACGATAAAACTTTTAAAAAACTTTTTTGAACTGATTCGATTTGTTTTATGGCATTATTATATAAAGGATACCAAATGATAGCACCATACTCCAACTTTGATCTTACATAACTATCGAAAAGCATTATCACATTTATATTTCCAAATTCTTTAGTATTACGTATTATGAAGCCGAGAGCTCTATTTGCACTATTGACGGTAGCATCAATATGATGAGTAAATTATAAAAGGTGATTAAAAAGAATACCAAAGTCTTTTACTAAATCTACTCTGGTAATCTTGGCCTTGTTAATTTTATATTCGAATAGTTCTCTAAATTTCTTGCGAGTGAAATATATTACTTGACATTTATTTACATTTAGAGTGAGATTATTTGCATTACACCAAGTAGCGATGGTATTTAAATCAATTTGTAAATGGACGC
Organism: Harpalus rufipes; assembly: GCA_951394225.1. Taxonomy (NCBI): domain Eukaryota; kingdom Metazoa; phylum Arthropoda; class Insecta; order Coleoptera; family Carabidae; genus Harpalus; species Harpalus rufipes. Next base: position 33,459,368 of record OX596278.1, on the reverse strand, counting down.
AGTCCTCAACAGATTGCATCTCCTTGAATAACTGTAAGTCGTCCGCAAATAATAATGAACAGGATTTTAATTGTGAGCTTACGTCATTAACGAATAAAGTGAATAAAAGTGGGGATATATTTGAACCCAGCGGAACTCCAGATGTAACTTCAAACAAACTTGATTCAAAACCATTGTACGACACAAATTGTTGTTCATGAGTAATATAAGATCGTAATAATTTTAGTAAGTTATCATGGATACCATATGTATTAAGTTTATTCAAAAGGAAATAATGATCAACCTTGTCAAAGGCTTTACTAATATCTGTATACATACAGTCTACTTGCCCTCCTCTCTGAAGTATATTGAGAAAAAACAGCTAAGTTAGTAATTGTTGAGCGTTTTTCCATAAATCCATGTTGGTTCTCTTGTTTATACATATTTTTCTTAATTCATATATTTCTTAAATGATTGTATAAATGTTTATGTAAAATTATGTCAAATATTTTAGAAAAATAACAAAGAATTGAAATCGGGCGATAATTTTCTGAGATGTATTTCCTTTTTTAAATACGGGACGTATCCTAGCTATCTTCCATATTTCGAGGTAGTTTGCTGTTTTTAATATTAAATTAAAAATATGTGTTAGAGGAATAATAAAAGCTGAGATACAATCCTTAACAACGAAAGAAAGGACTTGATCCTGATGTTAACTTATTTTTTAATTTCTTAGATGCATTGAAAATATCTGATTCTGAAATATTTGTTAAGGTTATACATTGATAATTCTCAGAAATATGAATGTTATTAGACGTAATGTTAAATTGATTTGAAGTAGTGTACACACTCTGAAAATAGATTTTAAAGGCTTCTACGATAGAATGAGGGCTGTCATATGTCACATCGTTGAGTTTAACTGATCCAGATATTCGGGAAGTGCCGCGCTTGGTATTTATAAATGACCAAAAATTACTGGGATCAGTTTGGATGTTGTTTTGAATATTATTAATATATTCTTTATAAGCTAGTTTGATTTCATATTTAATTAATTTGCGTAAACGTTGGAATTCTATTTTGTTTGAATTATTATGGCTACTTGTCAGTTTCCCCCTGATTCTATCTTTCTCTTTAATTAAAAGTTTTATATTATTGGTGAACCAGGAAGGGAATGTTTTAGTTTGTATCCTTCTATTATAAAGAGGGACGTGACGACTGAAGCATTCATTTAAGGTTCTATAAAAAGCATTATTTGCTTCATTTATATTGTTACTTGATAGAGTATCAGACCAATCTATATTATTTAGATCAGAGTATAAGAGTGGAATTTTTTTTTAAATTAAATTAGCCTTTTACGTTCTCTATAGGAAAATTTGGTTCAGTTTCAAAGTTAATATTAATTTGTATTTCTATTGGAGGATGGTGCTTATCTACTTTAACTAATTCATTTGCACATTTACATAGTTCAAAATTTTCAATATTGATGTTTGTTATGATTAAATCTAGAAGTTTATTATAAGAATTTGTAACATTATTAATTTGATTAAGATTTGAAAAACTAAGATAATTATTGAATATAGTACATTTATTATCAGTGACATTGGAATTATAATTCGTAATAATGAAATCGCCTAAAATGACTACATTAGTATTGTTAATAGTATCAATAGTACTGAGAGAATCAAAAAAATAATTCAAAATTATTAAGATTAATACTGGGTGGAATATATATAACAACAATAACTAATGAATAAGAATTAAAAACCAGTTTGCAACCAATTAAATCTATACAGTTCACTGAAAAGGTAATACAATCAAAATTCATTTCATGTACTTGGAAGTGGTTTCTTACTGCTAAGAGTATTCCTCCGCCTGTTAAAGACCGAGCTGCCCAAACCTACGATCACATCGGAACACTCTGTAGTTATTTGAAAGAATCTCATTGTCGCCAGTTTGTTGATGTAGCCAGGTCTCGGTTTTAGGAAGATAAGTACATGAAATAGATTGACTGTTGGGCATTATATGTTTAAATGAATTATTTTAGGAACGTTATTTATATATTTAATAACTAAATCAGTTTCACCATTTTTTATGCGAGATTCTAAATTATTTTTTACGATTTTATAATAGTCGATTTGTCTTTTGATGCGATCGAATGATATTATGATATTTTTAAATTTTGCTGATTTTTTAGTTTGCTGGAATTTTTAATTATATCATGTACCGATTTATTTTGATCAAATTGTATTTTAATAGGTCGGATTTTCTTAGAGTCATATTTGCCGACACGGAAATGCGAAATGTTATTTAGATTAATATCTAGATGAGAGTTCGTTAACTCCAAAAATAATAATATTGTTCGTGCTTTTCTCGCGGTCGGTTATTTCTGAAATTATGTCTACTATAATCGGACTATCGATTTTTAAATTTGATTGTTGATTTTTTATTTCTGAGACATCTTTTTGAAGATTAGCAATAACTTCGCGAAGAGCGTTCATGTCACATCCTAAATTAATGCAATTAGTGCAGGTCCATGCGATTTGGATATTCTCCGTTATAGTTCTTATGATGATAATCTAACATACTTAACTGTATTTGAATATGTTTTTACACACACACAACAATTTAACGTGTATTTTGAATCAGTTTGGGTTTCGCAACAGCTATAAATGTATGCAACCATTTTTCCATACAGGTAGAGGTTTCACCTGTGTTAAATTGTTTATTTAGTCAATGAACTTGTTAAGACTTATGTATGTCGAAAAGACATATGGATAGTCTGTGATACACTAACAGCGGTAATAATAAACAAATTCCTATTTCCAGATTAGCTATTCCGAGAATAACTTTTAACCCTGTGTTAACATAAACTTGTTATTAATAGACATATTTTATTTTAAAAATAACAAATCCTTGTTTGAAACATATTATGCCGTTGTTTGAGTGATTCTGATAAGTGTGAATATAGCATAGTATAGAATTTGACAGTTTCCGAAAAGGTTAAATGTAAGTAGCTGCAATGGAAAAGAAAAACGCGATAAAAATTTCACGGAAAGAGAAAAAACTGATTTAATAGAGATTGCTGGAAAATTTAAATCTATTTTGGAGGACAAGAAAACAAATTCACATCAGAGTGTTTCGCGAAAAAATGAAGTATGGGAACAAATAACCTGTACATTTAATACACTGACCGGCACGGAAAACGGGCCATTTTTTTTTTAAGAAATAAATGTTAATTTCTTTTTATTTGAGTACGTATTACAAAATGTTACCATTGCTATATGTTTATTAGGCTTTATTGTTTCGACAACACTCCGAAATCGCCATGCAACTGCTGTGGAGACCCGAAACACACTACAAAAAGTACGAAATGTCAATGTAAATGAACGTACTATTCGAAGAAGATTGGAAGAAGCAGGACTTCGAGCAAGGCGGCGGCCCGCTAAGGGACCAGAACTCCTCCGACAACACCGAGTAGCTCGATTGCAATTTGCTAGAGATCACATAAATTGGTATGAAGGCGATTGGAGTCGAGTATTATTTACGGACGGGTCAAAATTTTGCTTGAGGTCTTCAGATGGACGTGAAAGAGTGTGGCGACGAAGTGGAGAACGATTACGCATCGTGTACTTTTAACAACACGGTTAGTTTCCAAAGAAGATCAGTCATGGTGTGGGCTGGGATATCTATTGAGTCCTGAACGGATTTATACATTGTACCTAGGGGATCACTGACCGCCGATAGGTACATTAGAGAAATTCTAGACGAATATGTAGTCCCATATGCTCCTTTTATAGGTGATAATTTCATACTAATGCATGATAATGCGCGTCCTCATGCCGCTGCAATCGTGAACGACTACTTAAATGACGTTAACATCCATCAACATCCATCGTATTTGTATTTGTGCGATATACTCGGCAGAAAAAATCGGAATCGTGTGCCTGCTCCCAGCATCTTGTAACAACTTCAGGAAGCACTTTTACAAGAGTGAAATGATATTCCTCAAGAGGTCATTAGACAGCTCATCTGTAGTATGCCTCGACGAATAACTGAGGTTATACAAGTTCGCAGGGGCAATACGCGTTATTAATTTGTAATTTTAACATTTATTATGTCTTTATTCATCATTATTCAACACATTATTTAAAGAATTAAAATTGTAAATTTGGCCTAAATTTATGTTGTTTGATAATAAACAATGTTTAGATACCTAAAACTATCTTTTAATAATGCGAATTAATCTTTTCCATACTCTAATTAAAAATAATACATAATTATACAAACTAAAGGAGGGATATAATTTAAAAAAAAAAATGGCCCGTTTTTCGTGCCGGTCAGTGTAGTACCCATAAAATTACAAGATCGCAATGTTGCTTTAATTATATCCCCTTAGGATTTAAAAAAAGGTTTTTAATTGTAACAAAGAAATGCTTGATTACAATAATGAGAATGTGATTCCAACCAAGAAAATGACCAATGACACAAAAAAATATTATAATAATTGTTCTTGTATGTATTTAAAAGAAATTTTTGATTACAATAAAGAAAATTTGATTGTAATCGTTGTTGGGTTTAGGCGGTGAACTAATAACAGAGTAGGTATACGCGGAAAAATCGTAAATACGCCAGTGGCCATGTTCCTGTTCCAGTAATATTAAAATTACCAATTACCTTAAACAAATAAGAAGTTGAAGCATATCTGAAATCGGTAATCCTCTGTTATCAACTGATTCTGCCGGTTGTGGTTTAATTAAATTTAAAATATGTTACTGTTGTCTTACTAAACCGAAATCGTCTTTTAAATTCATCATTGTCAAATGAAGTAAAAGGATTGCTTCGTTTTTTATAAACTTTGGTTTTATTAAATATAGTTAATATATTTAAAATTTCTTCTTCAGAGGATACTGAGCCTGTATCTGACGAACAAGATGTAGACGAATCTTCGTTAGAATTCATATTGTCAATTCAGGTAGATAATTACAAATTATGACAAAGGTTAACTTATTGTTTTTGTCTAACCCACGTCTAACCCGTCAAAATTGGCGAACTAATTTATGCCGAGATTATTCTCGAGTTAAGTCTTATTTTTAGATTATTATTATACAATCGTGGGTTAAGCTCGTGATATACTATTCTTGTGTTAAAAAGAAGCTATTCTGAACTTAACCCTTGTTTATTATTACCGCTGTAAGATTGTTCAAAGTCTTAATAACGATGCACTTATTGAATAATTACATCACAAGTATCAGATCTCCAGCACTAGACTCAAAGTTTGATAATAATTTTAGAATTAACTGTTCACTATAAACTGTCCAAAAAGTACTTTAAACTGAGATACACACGCCGCACGCCACTCAGCAATGAATCATTTGACAAGTGATAACACAATCATAGTTCCAAACGCAACCGGTAGAGCGCTACTGCCGCATCCGCTAGCCGTGACGTCAGTGTCCAAATATTTGAATTAAAGACAACTTTTAAAAAATCATATCTCTGATTCTAAAGACTTGTATGGTGTAAAACATTACACCTACATATTTAATTTGATCCATTCTTTCAAAGAAAAAAAAATTAGAAAATGTGAAATGATCCCATTGCAATTCCGTTATCCTGGAATTTCTCATTTCTCCAGTAATCTTTGAAATTTCTTCCAATTCAAGAAAAGATTATTTTTTAAGATTTCAATCTAGTTTCTTTATATTTGAACTATATATTGTGTTTATTTTTTGAAATGAATGTATATTAAAATATTTATGAAACTCTGGAAACATCTCCTTTTTCTTTTGATTATTATTTTCTGTTAAATTTTTGTTGAAATCATAATTATAATAAATAAAACATTAATCTAAATTAAAACTTATATCCAAAAATATTTAAAACTTCCAACTAAATTAAAATAAATAAAATAATTTTATACAATTAATTATTACAAATGTCCATAACCATGGTAATCCAGATAATTGTAATTCCGTTTTCCCGGTATTTCTCATTTCTCCAATAATCTGAAATTTCTTCGAATTCAAGAAAAGCTTATTATTTTTAAAGATTTCAATCTTGTTTGTTTAGTTTTGAACTATATTGTGTTTATTTTTCACTGCCACCTTATTGAATTTTCATTTACTGTTCAAAAACAAATATCACCATGAAAATTAATGCGTAGAAAAGTACGTAAGTTAATCCTATACGGAAATAAAAACCCATTTCTTTAACCCCGAAAATAATGCAGACTTTGAAATGAATGTGTATTAAAATATTTATGAAACACTGGTAACATTTTTCCTTATTAACTTTTGATTATTTTCTGTTACAGATTTGTTTGAATCAAAGCTGATTATACTAAATAAAACATTAGTCTAAATTAAAACTTACATCTAAAAATATTTAAAACTTTCAACTAAATTAAGATAAATAAAATAATTTTATACAATTAATTATTACAAATGTCCATAACCATAATGGTAATCATAGACAATTGTAATTCCGTTTTTCTTCAAAAATTTCAATCTTGGTGGTTTATTTTTTAATTATATTGTGTTTATTTTTCACTACCACCTTAGTGAATTTTCATTTGTTGTTCAAAAACAAATATCACACCGTAGCAAATTAATGCGTAGAAAAATACTTAAGCTAATCCCGTACAGAAATAAAAGCCTTTTCTTTATTCACAAAAATAATACAGGCTTTGAAATGAATGTATATTAAAATATTTATGAAACTCTGCCAACATTTTCCCTTTTTTTCTTTTGAATACCTATTATTTTCTGATAAAGTTTTGCTCTAAACAAATAAATACTTACATTTTTTATTGTGTTCATTTATTGCCATTAATGTAATTCTTTATTTTTAAATACGCAATTAATTGCAATTTTACGACTTTCAATGGATTCATACTGAATATTGATTCGGTATTCAAGACAAATTGCACCCCAGAGAAAATGAATTAGCTGCCTCTTTAATTGATCCTTTACGGAAATAAAAGCATTTTATTTAAACCCAAAAATATTGCAGGTTTTGAAATGTAAGTATTTTAAAATAGTTATGGAATTCAGCTAAAAAAAGTCTTGGCTGGTTTCCCTGACGGTATTTATATATCGGCGTCCTTTCTCTGGAACATTCCACTTGATAACATCGAATACAAAGGATCAGGTGACCCTATGCAATTAAACAGGTGACCCTAAGCAATTTAACAGGTCGCGTCGTGTTTACTACGCCGATCATTGCGAAGATTGCGTCATCGCCCAGCGCGGCGGCGTTCTAGAAATATTCTACCAGTGACGGCGGTTGCATACTCTTAAGAGTCAGTGTCGCACGTTACAATATTTGTATACGAGCAAAACCCACTAAATCCGTTTTAAAATTCAAAAAGTAGCTTCAAGTGTTCCAGTAAATATTTCACTGAAAAATGTAGTCTTTCTTTTTTGAATATTTTTCAGAGATTTTGTTCTTTCTGTAAGGTTTTTGTATTTTGTTTATAATTCGTGTTCTGTAAAAAGCCATCAAATTCACTGTATTCATTATTCCATTAAATTCTTCCCTTGCGTACAAACGCCACTAACTCCAATTTTATTTTTGAATTTGTGGATTTATAATAAAAAAAAATCCGTTGTGTTTGTTGGTATTTATTGATCAGGGCACTGTTAAAAAAACACAAAACCTGGATTCATTAAAAACTTGGTACTTGCTCCTTCCGTAGAAACACAGTTTTTGAAGTCAAATATTCATTTACTAGGCTAAAACGACTTGTATGCAATTTGTGTAACGAAAACCTTGATTATTTGCAAGCAATAAATTTTTAATTACAACAATAAATTATAACAGATCGTATTCTGTCTTGCGAGAGGTTTTTTTTTTTAATTTTGCTTATGAGATAACTTGTCTTTAAGCTAGCTCACTTCAATTTTCTCCGAATCTGCAAGAGCAATAAATTTTAAACATGAGCAATAAATTAGCAATAAATGAGCTTTAAATATTAGAACTATGTTTATTGTTGTGAGATGAAAATGCTGAGCCAGCTTTATAGAGCTGCTTTGACGATCGGTTTCAGAATAATAAATCCTGTAACTCATCAATTTAGTAAACATTCCACTTCAAATTATTTATAAACATTTTTGTGGCTCTGCCAAAATCTCTTTTAATATATCTGTTCTATGTTGTTGTTAATTATCATAGCCATCTACAGAATTATTCGATTCGGTACGGTCATAATACCGGGAAACCCACGCAAATTAGAACAGAGGTGACAGTTAAGTTAAAAATAACTAGTGCGCCTCGTGATTTAAATTAAGTAGTAGTAGTAGCGGTATTTTTAGACCACGTCGTGAATCGATTTTTGGACGATCTAAATACTCTACGCGAAGTAGAATTAGATCGTATTCTAAACTACATCAATAATTAAAATTAGAGTATGGAATAATATGTATCATTTTTTGGAGTTTCTGAGTAAAGTAGGTGGTAATAGGGAAAACATGAAATTAAAACGAGCATCTGGGTCACAGCACAAAACTTCAGAAATTTAGAAACTGGAGGCATTTATCTCTGATTACTCTGGTAAAAGTACAGCGTAAAGGCTAGAATATCTGGATCATAGCACGATACTTCAAATATCTCTGAATGACCCGATATCTAAAAATTAAGGACATATTTCCTCTAAAAATTTTGCATGAAATAAAATTAAGTCGTATTCTAATTTAGATCAATAAATTAAAATTAGAGTGGAAATTAGATTTGTATAATCTTTTAAGAATTTAATTTCTAGTATATAACTAAGCTAAAATATCCGGGTCGCAGTGTTGAATAAAATACCTGAAAAAACGTATTTCAAATACAAAATACTATGTATAAGTATTTCAAATACTTTTACTTTTAATTATTTAAAAATTGATGTTGTTATTGTATTGTAAAAATGTTTTTCATATTCAACGTATTCGCGTATTTTTATTTATATTAAAAAGAAACTCCTATATTAAAGTAGGCAACTGTTTATTTCAAGAAGGATTAGAGAATTATTCCACGTTATATTACTAACAGACCACACACACGACGAAGGGTTCAAATGTATAAATGTATTTTAAATACAAAAATGTAATTAAAATATTGAAAATTAGTATTTCATACAAATAATAGTATTTGAATGTATTAAAATATAAAATAATTTTGAAAAGTATTTGAACTAAAAATACAAAATACTTTTAATTTTATATATTTCAAATAATTATTTAAAATACTGCCGGGTCATAATCCAATAAATTTCATATATTAAACCGAATGATCTAAAAAAAAATGCTAGATCATCTTAGTCTTAGCACAAGAGTATAAAATATTGATACGGATCCAATGGCCTAAGAAAAATTAGGGCATATTCCAAAGAAAAAACTTTTATTAGTTACAAATGAGAAGCCTCTGGCTAAAACAATCAGTCTAAATTTAGTAAATTTGAATTATATACAACAACGACATATACTTCCGAGGATTCCGAACAGTTTTATTAAACTGTTTATCTTCAAAAGTATCTTAGTCTCAAGTTATGCCATTGTAAAGTTTCAGTGCTTCTACAACAACAACCATTATCTTATATATAATAATAATAATAAATTAACTTTATTGACATATAAATTAACGGCAAGGGTACAGCCTGAGGCTGCTCTTCCACCTAACCAAAAAAATACAAATAATACAAAAATGTATATAAAGCTAATAGACACGTTACAAAAAGTAAACAAATACAGATCTTGAAAAGTAATAAAAATACATTAATGACAAATAATATAGAAGTAAATAGTTAACAATGAAATAAATAGGAACAAACATTAAGTAGATAATGAAGCTCGTACATTTGTTTTGAAGCTATTTAAAGAAAGCACCTTCAGATAATCGGGAACACCATATATGAAAACCCACCTTTAAATTTTGACTTTCTAAATGTTGGTACAATGTACAAATCCTTTATTCTAAGAGAATAATTATATTCTTAAATTACTAATTTATCATATAAATAGGAAGGAGTACCTATCAATTTAATTTTATGTATTAAGTAGAGATAAAGATTATTTAAAGGAAGGGTTAAAAAATACACGGTTTTTAGTTTCACTTATACTTTTTAGATTTTGTTGACTATAGTTTCTCTATATAATAGCATCTTCAGAACTAAAGTAACCTAAAACTAAAACATATTATATATATATATATATATATATATATATATATATATATATATATATATATATATATATATATATATATACATAGGTCCCACATCGCAAAAAATAGCAAATTTAATTTCAAACAGTAAGAATAATGTAATAGTTTCATTTCGAACTACCAATAACCTAGGCATGCACATAAAAAACGTAAAAGGAAAAACAAAAATAGAAAATAAAGCAGGTGTATACAAATTAAAATGTAACACTGTAATGCTGTGTACATAGGCCAATCAGGACGGAATTTCAAAACTAGAATAACAGAACACGAAAAATCATTTATTAAAAATAAAACAGACTACACATTCGCTGAACACCTACTAGAATGTAATCACACAAGTAACTTTGAACCCGAAATTTTACATGTAGAGAACAAAGGGATGCGACTAAACATCAAGGCATTAGAAATCGGCAAATCCATCAACTTCAATGAAAAAACACTCAATGACAAGACAAACCTACACAATTCACCCCTAATAAAATTCTTGGAAAATCTATAATATAACTACATAGCTTCACACAGATGGCATTAAGATTGTATAATAAAACTACATAACTTCACACAGATAGCATTAAGATTGTATAATAAAACTACATAACTTCACACAGATGGCATTAAGATTGTTTATATATATATATATATATATATATATATATATATATATATATATATATATATATATATATACAGTATGTTTGAAAAAGTGGTTACACCCTGTTTCTCGCTTATTATTATAGATACATATATTGCTTATAGGACATGATTTAATCAGTGCAAAATTTGTGATTGAAATGTGTATAAACTGTAATTGTAGAGCTTCCGGTATAACCGGAAGTGACATCAACTTTGTGAATTTAAATACAACCTATACTATTTTTTTATAAACTTGGATTGCATTTTTTGTCCTCTTTCCGACAATACTAAATTTATTAGTGTTAACGTTATTCATTTGTTAAAAATAATTATTTTCTTTTGCACTATTTTTATCGTTGAGATGTAATTTAATACTTATGTGAGAGTGCTATGACAGCAATTAACGAAAGTATTTTATTACATTGGTACTGACTGTAGAAGACAAAGTGAAGATAGTATTATTAGTTGAAGGATAATACCAGAAGTTGTAGAGAAGCGGCCGAAGAATTTATTAATGTTATGAGTGAATTAAGAAGCCATACTTTAAAATGTATTAATGTAAATGGGGGACATGATGAATAAATGTTTTGTTACTTGTAAATTTCTTATTTCATATTCATTAAATTAAAAATAAATGAATTTATTAACATAATATCATGAAAACAATTACTGTCATAGCCCTCTCACATAAGTATTAAATTACATCTCAACGATAAAAATCGTGCAAAAGAAAATAATTATTTTTAACAAATGAATAACGTTAACACTAATAAATTTAGTATTGTCGGAAAGAGGACAAAAAATGCAATCCAAATTTATAAAAAAATAGTACCTATAGGTTGTATTTAAATTCACAAAGTTGATGTCACTTCGCTCTACAATTACAGTTTATACACATTTCAATCACAAATATTGCACTGATTAAATCACGTCCTATAAGCAATGTATATATCTGTAATAATAAGCGAGAAAACAGGGTGTAACCACTTTTTCAAACACACTGTATAGTGTATATATATATATATATATATATATATATATATATATATATATATATATATATATATATACAGGGTGGAAACAAACTTAATGTCATAAATTTAAGGGTGAGTAGTATGACATGTGTAGATTACGAAACTGGAAGAATTTTTTCAAAATTCGAAAAACGAAAATTCGACTTTTCTTAAGGAAACTTTTTTTTACTGCTGTTTTAATTCACATTTCTTTAAAAATATGGTTCTCAAAAATACATTCAAAATTAGTTGTATAAGATATTATTCTTAATAATTAAATTAAATAGCATTTTTAACGAAAATAATTGTGTAATAGATAAAATAATGCAAATGCGTTGCCAGTGGTCCAGTGGTACCAAAAATGTTAGTTTCATGAAATCTACCCTTAAATATGCGAATTTTTAAAAAAATCTTTCTATTTCGTAATCTACACATATCATACTACCCACCCTTAAATTTATGACATTAAGTTCGTTTCCACCCTGTATATATATATATATATATAATATGTTTTAGTTTTAGGTTACTTTAGTTCTGAAGATGCTATTGTATAGCGAAACTATAGTCAACAAAATCTAAAAAGTATAAGTGAAACGAAAAACCGTGTATTTTTTAACCCTTCCTTTAAATAATGGAGTGCTAGTTTCAACAAATAAGAGCGGAAACCATAGAAGATAGATAAAGATATTTGAAACGGTTTTCAACAGAGGGAATCTTAGAAATTTTGCGGTATTTAGATATGTATACAGTGTAATTCGGTATCCTTAGATATGTTTTATCTGTAAAATAGGTTTCGGATATTAGTATTACATGTAGATCATGTTCGTGTACGAATATTTTCAACTCTTGACTATGCTGAGCCAAGCCATTAGCGTTCCATATTACTATTTTGAGATTACTGGCCATTAGGACAGTTTTGTAACAAGAGTTGTAAGGAGATTAAGAATAATGTCCATTCTCTCTATGAGTTTTATTATCATTTGCTCCATTTTATTATTTTGTTCCACGTTTTGTACCTCTTTTTTTGTAACTTGAGCATACTGCAGGTTTGGTTCATTTTTATTACTAGTATTCTCGTTTGTAGTGAATTCGGGTTGTCGGAATAAGACTCCTGGTGGTGGGAGGTAATACTCTTTCTCTTAATGGTGGAAATTTTCTAGTTTTTATCTCTTTATACACTTGGCAGCCTTTGTAACTAGCAAGGTGATTTCCTTGGCATAGGACACATGTAGGCGGAGTGGAGCTTGGTTTAACGCAGTCTTTAGTCCAGTGAGTTTCCTGACATTTGACGCATCTTACGGGCCTTGAGCAATATTTTTTTGTATGTCCGTATCTTTCACATCTAGCACATTGCGGTATCTCTTTGTATGTTCTTGTAGGTTCTATTTTAATTCTAGTATGTTGTAAGTATTGTACATTATATATGCTTTTATTATTTGGATCTGGTGCTAGTTCTATGAAGAATATAGGTAATGGTTGTTTTGTTACTTTTTGTTTAATGTTATATACATTAATTATTTTATGGCCTTTTGATTCTAATTCTTGTTTGATTTCTTCTGTGTCTGTTGTGTGGTGTAAACTTTTTATTACTGCTCTATATGAGCGTTCTTGCTTTAGTTGATATGTATGAAAACTTGCATTTGTCTCTTTCAAAACTTTGATTATCTTCCTGTATGCATCTGGATCAGCTGGTTGAACTTCAATTTGGTTGTTCCCAGTTGTTTTCAGAAAATAATTGTCTTTAGCAAAAGCGTCTAGTATTTCTACTAAGGGTCTTATGTCCATAACATCCGGTATGAAGATGGGTGGCGGTTTTGGTGTTTTCGATGTTACATTTTCATCCATGGGTATATTCGTCTGTTTGGTATTAGCTAAGGCTTGAAACCTATTTACGGTATTTATTGTAGTTGGAACTATGTATTGTTGTATTTTTTGTTTTGCATTCCTCTCTTTTGTATCACCTGCGAGTCTTCTCTTTGAAATCACTTGTTCCCATTTTGCAATTGTATCTTCTTTAGATGTGATTTCTCCTTCACCTGGTGGATAAAAAAAAGGTTGGTCCCGTATTTTAAGAAAATTGGTCGAAAAAAATAATGTTTCTTTTCTTCAAATTTGTCTTCTGAAATAGAAATTGCTTGCCAATTTAACCGCATTTGTATCTCGTATAGTTCAAGATAATAATGGCGGCCCATTCAAAATGAACATCTGTATTTATACTGAAAATAATAATAATTAACATTTGATTTATGAATGATTGGAGTCCTATTATGCCTAGTTCACATATTGAGAAAACTTCATCTCGTTTCTGTACGTCCCAGTTCAGCATTTATGGAGTTGGCTGTCTGAACTGAAACATCGCTGGTGGTGGGGACAACTTTAACACGTGTGACACTAGGGAGGCCTGACATTTCTGCCCCACATTTAGGAACTCTAGAATTATAAGTCGGGACATGCTTCCGGAAAAATATTGTTTAGAGAGTGGGAATGAGTCAGTCGAGATGGTTTAGATAGTGGAAAAAATTGACGAGTGAACAGCTTGTAAAGCGTTTATAAACTGGTAAAAGTGAGGGTGTCTGATCGCGTAGACGTTCAGTGTGTAATTGAATGGATGTGATTGGCAAGGGAAAGAATATTTCCAAGTGGAAAGAGCTTTTATGAATGTGGACGAGGAGAAAGGCATGCTTGGATAGGAATGTGTGGCAAAGGATGATTACTGCATGAGGTCTGTTCAAAAAGTATTCAATATTTTTGAACAGATTTCATGCAGCAATCATCCTTCATCACACATCCCTATCCAAGCCCACGTCTTTCGACTCGTCCACAGTCATAATCGCATTCATACAAGCTTGTTTTCTTTTCCCGCTAGGATACTTTTTCTCCTTTAGCACACTACCAATCACATCCATCCATTTACACGGACGTACAAGCGATCGCACATCCTCAAATTTACCACATACCATTCTCTCCGCATGTCCACGATTAATTTTTCAATTAAATTTTTCCAATTAAACAATATAATTAATTAATGATCTATTTTTTTGCAAATTTATTAAATAAAACTTAAACTAAGTTAAAACTTAATCTAAAAATAATTAAAAGTTATTACTAAATTAAAATAAATATCCCGCATTTCTTATGATATTGGCTTGCGCATCTCAAAATTTTTGTTCGTTGTCTGAAGAAAATGTGAAAATGCAAAAAATAAAACTTAAAACTAAATTAAAATGAAGTATTTGTAACTTAACGTGGTTCTATCATGACAATCTCATATAAATTTCGTCAAGTATATATATATATATATATATATATATATATATATATATATATATATATATATATATATATATATATATATTCCAAATTTTTAGTTATGGGGTCTCATGGCCCTGTGCCTGAGTTTTTGGTTGCGTATCTGGGGACGCAGGTTCGATCTCGATCGACTCCAAAAATTATTTCGAATTTTAATGGGGTCCTCCACTCTTATTTTTTTTTTATTTTAAATGAAATTCTTAGTATTAAAAAATCTTAATTTTAGTTTAGCTGCATTTGACTTTTAATGTCAATATGACGTCACAACGATACCACCTATTGCTATCTTTCTCTCGCACCAGACTCTATAGTACGCTACAAGAGAAAGATAGCAATAGTGTGACGTCACAGTAACAATGACAATAAATTTCAAATATCTCGCAAAGTATTAATTAAAAATGTTTTTTATCTTAATCCTTATTTATTGAGTAATACTTTACGTATAAAGCGTACATTTTTATAATTTTTTGTTATGGTGGAGGACCCCACTGACACAAAAATGACCCCCTGTGGCGCACTCTCCACGCCAACAATGAGTGCCCGTGAGGTGATGCGTGGTAAACGCCCACACGGTGCGAATATGTCATCATCATTACCGATATCTGATACAAAGCAGATTGACACACCCAGCAATGGGTACTATGCCGTGATGATATATGTATTTATTTTATTTATATATGGGTGTTTCAAAAAAAATGATCAACTAGATTATTTCTTTAACTAATAGATTTAACAAAAAAATAAACATTAAGAAAAAATATTCAGTACATAGGGGCTGATTTTATAGCATATCAAAAAAATATTTGTTCCAGTGGTTTTTAAGCTGTGGCACAAAGTAGCGTATCTATATTTTATTATCTAATTTAGGATTTTTTCTAATCTCAATAGTTTTTTTCTTTTTTTAGAAAAACGTAATTTAAATATAAATATATTATCACATTTAGCATTATTGTTTTGACATTTCTAAAGTAACTAAATAATCATTTTAAAAAGTAAAGAATAAGTAATTATGGATGAAGAGTATTCAAAAAGTGATTTATTTAATTTATTAATGACGACTACATGAGTAATGACGCGTTTTAATTTATGTTTGGATCAAAATAATGGAAGTTTTGAGAAATTGCTGTAAAAAGTTATCATTTATTTACATTGACTTTTTTACCAGTGATCGACAAACTGTTAGTTCTAGAGGGTACAAATTTGTCATGTTCGCATAGCTGAAATACATATATATATATATATATATATATATATATATATATATATATATATATATATATATATAAGTTTATACGTTATATTCATGAATAAATTATTATTAAGCAATAATAACAAATAATAAACAGTTTTTTCCTAATAAATTATTCAAAATTGAAACAGTTTGATAATTGTTTAACAATATTGTGATATAGACTATGGCGGCAGATGGCGCTAGTGTTTGTTCATTGATGAATTCACGGTATGCGGGCACAACAAGCGCTTGAGTCTGGCTTTTAAAATCACACAACCAATCAAATTGCAAAGACATGATACATCATCCATACTATTCATCGACTTCAATCACTTGTAGTTTGCGAAATAATTAATATTTAAACAAAATTCTTTCACTAATAATCATTAATTTACGTATATTTTCGCATTCTTAGTTCAAATTTGACTATGGTATAGTGCCCCATTGCCTACTTTCTCTGTAAATATGAAATATATTTAATTTAAATTGTGTTTTTCTCAATATATATATATATATATATATATATATATATATATATATATATATATATATATATATATATATATATATATATATATATATATATATATATATATACAGTACTGGACAAAATAAATCATACACCTAGCATTAATTTCAATTTCTCTTTGTATCTATTTAACCTTAGAAGAAAAAAACATTGGTATATAAGAAAAATAAAGTCTTCTATATACGAAATGAAATAATTGTTGCTGATTTTTTTTTTAATATTTTATTTTCCCAATAATAATACATTTTACCTTGGTCAAAATAAATCATACATTTAAAAAAATGCAAATAAAATATATTCAAAAAACCCTCAATATTTCGTATGACCACCTTTAGCTCTTATAACTGCTTCCAGTCATCGAGGCATACTTTCTTCTTATTTTTTCATATATTGCTGATCCATTTCCTCCCACACCTGTTGAAGTGCTGCAAAGTATGACGTTTTGTACGTCACATTTGATTTGTTAATATTTTGATCAAAATAACCCCATATATTTTCAATTGGGTTTAAATTCGGTTGGTTGTGGTGGCCATTCGAACAGTTTTATTCGGTTCGACTTGAAAAAGGCAGCAGTTTTCTTTGCTGTATGTTTTGGATCATTGTCTTGCTGGAAGATAAAATTATTTTCTACACCCAATTTTAAAACAGATTGCTCTAAATTTTCGCATAAAATATTAATGTAATCTTCAGCCTTCATATTGCCTACAATTCTTAATAAATTACCCACACCGGACCATGAAAAACACCCCCAAACCATTACATTACCGTCGCCGTGTTTTACTGTATTTTGAATATTGATTTCTTTTAGAGATTCATTCGATTTTCGCCACACCCTACACCGCCGTTTATGTCCAAATAATTCAAATTTACTTTCATCCGACCATACTATTGTTTTCCAAAAATCTAAAGACATCGCTGCGTACTACTTTGCGTACTCGAGTCGTTTCTTTTTATTTATTTTTTCTTATGACGGGACATTTTGAAGCTAAACAGTTTTTTAGCCCAGATTCACGAAGTCGACGACCCACTGTTAACTACTAATAGTCAGGTCCATAAATTCTACAATATTTGGTGATGATAACTTGGATTTTGTTTAACCATATTCTTACGATTCTGTTATCATCGCAAGGAGTTGTAGCCCGCTTTCGACCTTTACCACAAAAATTCGTCACAATTCCATGAATTTCGAAGTTCTTCCAAATATGCTGAACTACTCCAATGGAAATGGAATATTTTTTAGCAATTTTTCTAATAGATACTCTGTCGATCACGGATGACCAAGTTGCGAAAATCAATGAAAATTTGTCTTACTGACATTGTTTTAACGACTAATACTTACTCAGAGCACATTACCAAAAAGATATTATATATTTCACTGAAGTACATTAAAATGCCCTTACATTTTTGTATGTATGAATAAATTTGCATATAATATAAAAAAAATACAACGGAAATTTGAAATTAATGTTAGGTGTATGATATATTTTGTCCAATACTGTATATATATATTGCTGGCGCACGTTGTTGAGGCTGACCTTGAATGCGTAAAACCTAAAATTCGTACTTTGACAAGTCGAAATGTAATAATAATTATAATATGATACGAAGAAAAGACTCCATCAACATCTAAAATTAGTATAAAGGAAAATGAGATTAATTTATACGCCAAGTATGCGTGGCGCAGGTCCAGTCTCAACTTAAATTTCTGCCACAGCTTGAGAACCACTGGAACAAATAATGCAATAAAATCAGCAACATATTTCTTCTTAATGATTTTTTTACTAACTCCATTAGGTAAATAAATAATTAAACTGATCACTTTTCTTGAAGCATCCAGTATTTATAAAGCAGAAAACTCCCCCTCGGGATACAGGATCGTGGGGCCTAAAAACTTCCTTCTTTGAAGATAATAAAATAAAAAGTATTGCTGATAGACAAAAATTATTTTTGGATAATAAAAGAACATAATTTCAAGTTTTAAATCATGCAGTTTTAAACAAAACATTTAGAAGGCGGTACCCATCGTTCTATATGCACTGATGCAACCGATTTCTGAAGCTCCTCTCTACACGTTCCAATATTCGGGCTATTTCCTACCGAATAAGATTATTCAGCTGAAGCAGAGTTATAGGGCGGTGTTTATAAACACCGGCCTTGAGATATCTCCATAAAAAAAATCACATAATGTTAGATCGGGCGAGCGTCGCCCACGAGATGTCACCTCGAATCGAGATGAGCCTTCAGGGGAACATTGCTCTCACAACTCTAACGCCATGTGATTTTTTTATGAGGATATATCAAGGCAGAGATTTATAAACATCACCCACAGCCCTGCTTCAGCTGAAGAATCTTATTAGACAGGAAATATCCCGAATGTTGGTACGTGTAGAGAGGAGTTTCTGAAATCGGCTGCATCAATGCATAGAGAACGGTGGCCACCACCTTGTAGCTGTTTTGTTTAAAACTGTATTATTTAAAACTTGAAATTATGTTTTGTCATTATTTTTTGTCTATCAACAATACTTTTTTTATTTTATTCGCCTTCAAAAACAGGAAGTTTCTACGCCCCATCCTGTATAATGACAATTTTTTTTTTTTTGTATTAAATTAAATATCTGAACTCACAGGTCTTACATGCTTCCATGATAGAACCACTTTAAAAGTAAAAAAAACTGCATTTTTTTTACTTGAAATAGGCGAAAATTTCATTTAAATCGTATCAAATTTAATTAAATTTTCATATTAACCATTATTCCTCGTAAAAACTTGAAATCTGTTTTCAGTTGTTTTGTTTGTTTACTACTTAACTATTCACCTATTAATTCTAACATAGATAAAAATATAATCTAGTATCAACTGGTTATGTATTTACATATGTAATGGCAGCAAATTTTCAAGAAAACAATTTCATGTTAAACTTTTGTTCACAGGAATATTAACAGACTTAAAAACACGCTTCATTATACCAGTGGATCTCAACAGTTTCATATATTGGAACGCCATTATTCTAGCTGAATTTTACGATCTTTTAAACAACCCTGGGAGGAGTTTATACTATCAAGACTTAGCAAATGAATGGCTACAATCTGTAAATGACGTATTATGGCACGATGATATTGGAATTTGGTTAGATTATGATACTATCAACGACATGCCTCGAAATTATTTCTTCCCTTCAAATGTTGCACCATTATGGACTGGTTGTTACGATAAAAGTAAAAAAGAGCATATAGTACGTCATGTTATGGATTATTTAAAAAAGCAAGGCATTATGGAGTACCAAGGTGGAATACCGACTACCATGGAACATACGGGTGAACAGTGGGACTACCCAAATGCTTGGCCTCCTCTCCAACATATGATGATCGCTGGCTTAGAGGCAACTGGGGATATATATGCTCAAACTCTAGCATATGAAATGGCCCTAACATGGTTAAGATCCAACTACAAGGTGTTTGAAGAAACGAGTGCAATGTTCGAAAAAGTAAGTAATATTCATTTTATTAAAAGTAGAGTAGAAAAAAAAACTAAATCGGAGTAGGCTATGAACAGAGAAACGTATGTCTCTATTTAAAAGTATTTAATTAAACGTCAATTTGACACGAAATATTGTTAAAAATTTATCTAAAGAAATTAAAGCTTTTCTTTGATGATAATATTCTTTTGCTCCCTATCACAATGAATTTCAGGAAATTTACATTTCAAGATCAGTTTTGACGACGACTTTTGAATTTCTGTGTTCATAGCCTACTCCGAATTAGTTTCTTTTTCAGCACAATGTACTAATATCTGCCGTACGTGGGCCACCATTGCTAACTTTCTTATTTGATGAGTTAGAAAGACGGTTAAATGGACAAAGTTAGGCGAATTGTACGACAAATTTAACGGTAAAAATGCAAAACAATCAAATACGCGACCTATTCAACAAAATATTTCTTTTAATGGAATGTGGTACAATTTAAAAGATTTTTTTTTATCTGAATACAAAATTTCATTATCACTATGCTTCTAAAATTTAAAACAAAAGTTATTTCAAGTTGGAATTTAAATATTATATTTCTTATTTTAATACAAATAAGCCGCCTCGGTGGCCGAGCGAGTTAAGGCAGCGTGTTTAGACAGCGCTCAAAGCGACCATTACCGCTCGGATCCTGGGGTCGTGGGTTCGATTCCCACCAGGGGCTTGGATGTTTGTGACTGTCCTTTCATCATCTCATCTCCATCAACGCAACGAAACTAGGTATAAAAAATATAATGACAAATTGACTCATCCCCATAATAACTTGTAATAAGTTTATATACAATAAAGATTATTATTATTATTATTTAATACAAATATGACATTGTTGCTATGTAAGCAACAAAAACTAACATTAAACAAAAAACAACTGACATTTTGTTTATTTATTTACATTATTGATAGATGCTCTCAACAAAATGGAATAATATACTAATGATGAATTAGTTGAAATAGGCAACATTTTGAATATTTTTTTTAAGTTTTACCCATACAAACCAAACATTTTTATTAGCAATTATTTATTTGTTCTTTGATTAGTGTTAGTTAATAATTAATTTCGTTATTAGTTTTTGTTGTTTCCATAGCAACAATGTCATAATTGTATTAAAATAAGAAACATAATATTCAAATTTCAATTTAGAATAACTCTTCTGTTTTTAATTTTAGAGGTATAATGAACTTACATATTTAGATTAAAAAAATCTTTTAAATGGTATAACTGTCAATATGGTATATTCCAATTTAAAAAATATTATTGGATGTTTAACTGTTTTGCATTTTTCACTGTTAAATTTGTCGTATAAAATCGCCCAACTTTGTCCATTTAACCGTCTTTCTATCTCTTCAAATAAGAAAGTTAGCTATGGTGGCCCGTTTACGGCAGACAGTACAGTGTGTCCACTGTAAGCGGGCCACCATTGGTAACTTTCTTATTTGAAGAGATAGAAAGACGATTAAATGGACAAAGTTGGGCGATAATTATACGACAAATTTAACGGTGAAAAATACAAAACAATTGAACATCAAATTCACGACTTATTCAACAAATTAACATTTTTTTAAATGGAATGCCATATTGAAAATGGTACCATTAAAAAGATTTTTATTATCTGAATATAAAAGTTCATTGTCACTATACCTCTAAAATTAAAAACAAGTTATTTCAAGTTGAAATTTAAATATTTTATTTCATATTTTGATACAAATACAATATTGTTCCTATGGAAAAAACAAAAACAAATAACGAAATTAATTATTAACTAGTAAACTTAAAAAATATGTTCTATTGGGTTGAGGTCTATTGGGATATAGTTCTAAATACTTTTGCGCACTGGCTACAGAATTTTTATTGCACTTTGCATAAACAAAAAACATATCAACTAATTCATCATTAGTATATTTTTCCATTTTGTTGACAGCATCTATCAATAAAATGTCAATTGTTCTTTGTTTAATATTAGTTTCTGTTGTTTCCATAGCAACAATGATATATGTGTATTAAAATATGAAATAAAATATTTAAATTTCAAATTGAAATAACTCTTTTCTTTTTAATTTTAGAGGCATAGTGATAATGAACTTTTATATTCAGATAATAAAAATCTTTTAAATGGTACCATTTTCAATATGGCATTCCATTTAAAAAAAGGTATTTTGTTGAATAAGTCGCGTATTTGATGTTCAATTATTTTGTATTTTCCGCCGTTAAATTTGTCGTATAATATCGCCCAACTTTGTTCATTTAATCGTCTTTCTATCTCTTCAAATAAGAAAGTTAGCAATGGTGGCCCGCTTACAGTGGACACACTGTACATGGAGAATGTGACTAAATTTTGATTTTACATACAAGGTGACATTAAAAACGGGCCACTCAATATAACTTTTTTGTTTATAATTATTTTTTAATTCTCTTTAAATATTTATAAACTAGACTTAGGGACTCACAAATCATGATATTTGGCATGATGGTAGCGCTTCCGGTTTGACCGGAAGTGACAATAACTTTCATATTCCAAAACTCAATTTAATGAAATTATTACATTAAAAATACAAAAACGTAAGAGACAATGATGCATAATTAAACAGTTGATATAATATTAAGAATATTTAGTTAATTGTTTAAATAGTAAATTATTTTCGAAAGATTCCATATTTTGTTATGAAAAATGATTAATTTGTTATCACAGCCTACCTGATATAGCCTACCAGGTTAATTATTCATAATTTTCTATTACGTTTTTATAATTTATTTCTTCAATAAAATTCACTTCAATAATATCGTTGAATTCGTAATTTTACGTATATTCCAAATATATATTATTTCGTTTAATAATAATAGTTACAATTGTTTTATTTCAAGCCACAGTCATGGCTCACTATTCTCTTGTATAAAAAAGTGCCCGCCATTTTACTTTTCAATCATGTAACATATGGATTATTTTACATGATTGTAAAGCAAATTTGATGTACTTTTCAAATTTGTAAAAAAATATAGTATGTTCCATTTGAAATTTCAAAGTTGATATTAATTATTAATAAACCGGAAGTGGTATCATGAATGTACATCCGTCATCAAGTAGCTTACATGTTGCTGTATAAATTATGTTATATGAAATAAATTGCTAACTTAATAAATAAGCGAGGGTCTATTAAAATATAACAACCTGTATAGTTATATCGCATTGAGGAGAGTAGAGACCAAATCAACATAGCTAGGCAGCGTTGCTTTCTTTATTGCTATGATAGATTAATTGAAAAAAAAGAAAACAGTAAGTATTGTCCACAGAACCAAACTTGAACAAATTTTTGTAATCTTCTAAAAAATATCTCGTTCGAAATTAATATCGTATTGCTCTTTTTTTCCCACTCGCACGATATTTCTTACTTTCGATACTCGTTATTATACTATTATAAGTATTTTGTAGATGTGTGACATGTAAAATTTAAAATTATCTTTTTTTATACAATTATGTATTAAAATGCATTTACACCTGCCACTACAATGATTTTATAAACATCTCGATAAAGATCTATAAAAAATACTCATAAGCATTTATTACTGAAAAAGAAAAACCTCGCCTAACACTAAGGATAAAAACTGAAAATTACTTAAATATAAAATTTTATTTTTTATTTATAGTTTCGGGGATATTATTGGAAGCGCGGCTTCCCGGCCGACTTATCTCTGGAAAATGTTATAAGATTTCGGTTAAATAAAACTTTTGGAGATAAATTCAATATTGCTCCTAGATGAAGCCAAGGTAGATCATTAGTTTTATACTATGTAGAGATGTGAATAGCACTTCGCAACATTATTCCAGCTTAAATTTTATTGGTGTATAATGGAATAAAAGCTCAATATTTAAAAAATTCAAAATCAGTATTGTAATTTGTTTAAAAAATAAACTTGAAAATTTATTTCTGTTTTTTTGAATTGCGATCATATAATTTAAGCTGTAGCAAGAACAGTGTTAAATATTACAAGAGAGACACATATACATTTCATTAAAAAATACTGTTATTATAGGATAGACAAACTAAATTTGACAAACTAAATATTTAATATGATAAAAATGCTTGAAATATGGATGGTAGTTTTCTTACTTGCAAATGAAACATGTAATATATGTATCTATGTAAATAGTATTTCTTTTATATCTTATACGCTGAGGTATATATAAACAAGATTATGAAAGATGTGAGAAAACTAGTAGGTAATTATTAAATAAAATTAATGATTGCTATTCCGATCATCCAATTTTACAAGCGATTACTTACGCGACTATGCTAATATAATATACAAGTACGAGTACTTCAGTCTTCTTAGTTGGGTGCTCAGAATGCCAGTCAATATTTTTAATTCATTAGAAAATCAATTTCATAGTTTTCGTCTAGGCATCAGACGTTGCGATGCAGATATTAAATATTCCTTATATTATATTTATTTCTTAATTCATGTATCTACGGTTAAATTTCGTTTCAAAAGGAACCTTGTAACTTGTATCAATTTAGGAACGCCTAAACTAAAAATTCAATTTGTGGCTGTAAAACAATCAAAAAATATGCTAAATCTTCTAAACCCCAGTACAAGTATGTTTACCTATTCTAAAAGCATTTCATTACTTTAATTCAAATTTTCAATATGTCGGAAGCAGACATCAATTTATAAAAAATCTGATGTGGCAAACACATGACCTTCTATGTATTTATATAAATTACTCACAGGTAAGGTAGTGTCTTGCAAAATATATATGTCCAGTAAAATTATTTCACGAACTATGCAAATTGTACTTGGGAATGACATCTGTCAATTAATAAAATTTACTATTTCTAATGTGGTTTCCATGGTGAGTTTGCAGCAACATAGGTTGCAAGATTTATGAAAATTAATTTCTTTATAATATTTTATCTCCAAATACATTGAATACAAAGAAAAAAATATAATCAAATCGTACAGAGAATAACATCTTTAATATTTATGATAACGTAAAATGTCAAAAAATGATATTTAATTGCGTTTTTTTTTTGAAAAAAAACTGTTAAGAACTGCAAATAGGAGTCCTTCCGCTGACCAATTTTTAATCAAGTCTTCATACGGACGTACAAAAGGAATGAATGAAAGAATTATATTTTTTTGAATTATGGTATTGGAGTTATCGAATGAAATTTTTGTCACACACACACACACACACACACACACACACACACACACACACACACACACACACACACACACACACACACACACACAGACACACACAGACACACACACATACACACAGAGAGAGACAGACATCATCGTAAAAATAGTAAAATCGTATTCCAGAGACCATAAAACGTGCTTATTCATTAAAAACTCATCATCAAATTTTTTGACCAAAGACAATACCTTCCTAACCTAAGGTGACGGAAGGTAAAAAAGACAAAACCACAGAGAAGAATAGCAAAATTATTTATTTTAATAAAATTAAAAATAAATGTAACATTTATGTAGCAATGTTAAAATATTTTGCAGTTAAAGCGTATAAATACATATCTGCAGACCCATTTTATTAAACATACAGAATGAATTTTGTTTTGTTTGATTTAATTAAAGAATCGCATGTAAATCATATTTGAACAAATATTTTTCATAATATTAAAATATATATATATATATATATATATATATATATATATATATATATATATATATATATATATATATATATATATATATATACAGTGGTGGCCAAAGAAATAAGACACTATCCGTACTTATATTTTTTGTCAGACCAGTTTGAAATACTGGCTACATACATAAAACCATCATCGCTGAGCATGTTCAAACTTTTATATTAATTGTGTTAAACAGTATAATGTTTCAGTTTGAATGTGATTTTGTTGATAGTCGGTACGAAAATATATTTGCGAGATATTTACATCTGGTCACAGAAATAAGACACTTTACAGTTTCCTTAAATTTTCCTAATACACTTTACAGGTGACATTTAAATTAATTTTATTAATATTAGAAATTAATTTAAATATTTTACAGCAAAATAAAACATGGGCAAGGGTAAACACTGTACTCGCGAATCAAGGCGTTTAATAATACAATTGAAAAACCAGAACTTCTCTATTTCTCATATTGCAAGAACTTTAAATTGCTCACGATGTATGGTTCGCAATGCTATTCGACATTTTGAACGGTATAAATCCATAGAACCCAAAACAAGGAAGAACCCACCAAGAAAAACATCTAGGAAAGAAGACAGAATTATTGCTCGAATAAGTAAGTCTGATCCATTTTTAACATCTCGGCAAATCAAACATAAAATGAGTTCGGAATATGATGTCAATATATCAGCAAGAACTGTACGTCGGCGTTTAACTGATTTTTCACTGCGTGGATGTATCGCTGTAAAGAAACCACTAGTTTCTTCAAAAAACCGAAAAAAACGTTTGTCATTTGCGAAACTTCACCTTCACAAACCTCTTCAATTTTGGAAAAATGTGTTATGGAGTGACGAATCCAAGTTTAATCTCTTTTGTTCTGATGGTAAAACCTAAGTACGCCGGCCGTTAAACTGTTAAACACGGCGGAGGTAACATTCTTGTGTGGGGCGCAATGTCTTGGCACGGTATGGGTCCGTTGACCAAAATAAATGGAAAAATGGATAAGAACTATTATAAAAGTATTCTTGAAAACCATATGGAACCATACGCTGATGACAATTTACCCATAACTTGGATATTTATGCACGACAATGACCCAAAACACTCTTCCCGATTGGTGAAACAATGGCTCCAGGACCGCCAAATTACTGTTCTAGATTGGCCAGCACAAAGTCCGGATTTAAATCCGATAGAAAATTTATGGAATGACGTGAAAGTCAAAATAGCAGACAAGAACCCGTCAAATTTAAATGAATTATGGGCAATCATACACGAAACTTGGAAAAGTATATCAGTTGACAGATGTCGTATTTTCATTGAGAGTATGAGTAAAAGATGCGAAGCTGTGATAAAAAACAACGGTTTTCCAACTAAATATTAGATATAAAACTAATAATTATAATTTCATAATTTAAACAATCTACTTGTCTTATTTCGGTGTCCACTATATTTATTGTTAAAATTCAAAAAGTTACAATATTTTAAATTAGTGTTAGTTATATACAAATATGTTTCGCTAATTTAGTTCTACACAAGAACTATAATTCAATATTGTTTTTGTTTCATTTCTAGGTTTAAATAAAAGTGTAGTAAAAAAAAAGTTTTTGATTTTCTACAAGTGTCTTATTTGTTTGGCCACCACTGTATATATATATATATATATATATATATATATATATATATATATATATATATATATATATATATATATATATATATATATAACCAACGTATATTAATTTTGGACGCCAAATTGTCAGTAATACGTACAAAAATATACGCGGGACACCAAAAACCCGAATAAAGTACGGACGTCAAATATATGTGTATATTGTTTTCTTTAAATATTTTTTTTTTCGAAATATCCTTATGCTCACATTATTAGGTAGGGTAAAATATTCCACATACACGAAAATGTAGGCGCCTAGGACCAGTATTTCGCATAGAAGCCAAATGAATGTTTCTTTGTACGGAAGTCAAATTGATATATATATATATATATAGTGTGTCCCATTTGAAATATGAAAGATAATATCATTTCCGGTTGAACCGGAAGCACTACCATCATGCCAAACACCATGATTTGAGAGCCCCTAAGCCTTGTTTACAAATATGGAAAGAGAATTAAACAATAATTATAAATAAAGAAGTTATTTTGAGTGGCCCGTTTTTCAATATTTCTGTTAATAATTAGCAATAATCATGACTTAAATGTTTAAAAAATATTATTTTAGTCATATTCTGTCAAATTTCTGTGTAAACAGTAAATTAAATAATTATTTATTCGATTGAGGAACGTGTCTTCATATAAAAATTATTATGGTGGAAATAGTTTTAAAAGAATACGGGATTTATTTTCCATATTGTATGATAATAAGTTACATTGTTAGATTGACGTATGTAAATAATTTATGAAAACCAGAAAAAGTAAAACAAATGCCATGGTTATTACAACTAATTAACAGAAATTTTTACCCTTCATCGCGTCAATTTTAAAATTTCAAACCGCAATTTAATATCTCTTTTGGTTCCTGAGATATTTTCGTTCAAACTTGGTCCCCAAAAATCCCATTTTTGGACAAAAATCCAAAAATGAGTGGAGATACACCTTGGCGACTTCGCCATAAGTATACAAATTTTCACAATTTTTGAACAATGGATAAAATAACTGAAAATGACCAAAAATCACTCGTATCTCTACCCATTTTTGGATTATGGCCCAAAAAATGGGTAAAATGTCAAATGTAAATAACTCGAAACTGGGCCACTCAAAATTACTATTTTATTTATAGTTATTTTTTTAATTTTCTTGATATATTTGTAAACTAGGCTTAGGTGCTCACAAATCATGGTGTTCCCGATTAACCAGAAGTGACATTAACTTTAATTTTTCAAATGGGACATTCCTATATAGTTTTATATATTTGGAACCTATGTAAAATTACGAATTCGATGATATGCTTCTGCATTTTTATTGAAGAACTAAATTACGAAACATAAGAGAAAATTATGAATAATTAACCTGGTAAGATATAAAAAATCAAGCAGGCTGTGAAAACAGTTGAAATAATATTAAGTAGTATTTAAGTTAATTCTGTAAATAGTAAGTTATTTAAAAAATGATCAATTTGTTATCGCAACCTACCTGATATGGCTTACCAGGTTAATAGGGTATTCTCTCATGATTACAAATATTAAAAAGTTATTTAAAATACTAAAGTTGATTGGTAAACGAGAGAGAAAAAGCAAAAAAACATGTTATAAATTGATTGTTGCAAAAGATATAAAGCATTAAAATTTTGATGATGTACTAGTTGTACTATCAATGGGAGACCAGTTGATATCCCTACTACATGCTCGAATATGATAACACGCCGCATCTTAGGTACGTACATGCTCGGGTCTACTTCGGTTCTTTCGGGAGTATTCGTAGTACAGCTGTAGGGATAAATAAATGTAATCATTTACTTAAAATGGTTTTCTTATAATTATCTTTACTTTTTTTTAGTAATAATATGTAAGATTACAATTAAATATATTTGATTTCCTACCTTTTGCAATACTTACTGAATACCATCTCGAAAACTCATGAACCACTGATTGTACACTGCTGGTACGTACAACTAGTACGTTACGTATCACGTGACCTACCAAAATTAAATTTTAAAAATTAATATCTCGCTTATTAAAAGGAATTTTTAATTCGGGTTTTCACAGGTACTCTTAGAAATACCTGTTCTTTAAGAAAAAAAATAAAAAAATATGCGAGAATACTCTATTATTCATAATTTTCTTAAGCTTTTGTAATTTATTTCTTCAATAAAAATGCACTTCAACCGTATTGTTGAATTCGTAGGTTCCAAATATATAAAAATATATAGGCTGCCGCCTTTGAAATATAAAAGTTAATGTTACTTCCGGGTAAACCGGAAGCGCTACCATCAGGCAAAATACAATTATTTATGAGACCCTAAGCCTAGTTTACACATATATCAAGAAAATTAAAAAATAATTATAAATAAATTATTTTAAGTGGCCCGTTTTTCAGTGTCACCTATAGAAAAAAATTAATTTCGAAAATTTTGTGAGAATATGGGTGTACCTATTTTTGTTTTGAAGGCTATAACCAAAATGTCAAATAGTACCAGGACAAAAGTTTATAAGGATTTTCTTTTTCTTACATTTTAGTCTAGAACCTTATATTTGTTCCGTGCAATTACGCAACACCTATCAATTTTGGTCACATACCCCATTAAATGAACAATTAAAATTGCTTTGAATTTTTGTAAATCCGTGACATATGCGTTTAACATAGATAAACATTTTTTTAAATATTATCTATGCTGTAAAACTATGTACTGAGTGTTTTATAAATAGAACTTAAATCATAAAATTGTAAAGTTTTGGTACCAAATTTTCTGAAATTACATCTTTGACAAACGAAAAAACTCTTTTTCGCTCACATCGAAAATATCTCATTTATTATTTATTATGATATAGAAAAACTGTTTAGACAAATTTTGTACCGTTTTTTGCGTAGAATAAAATGGCGTAATTATATTTTTTTGAAAACTAAATAATTCTTAAATAAACATATTTTTTAAATGGGAACCTAGGTTGAAATTAATCTGCTCTTTTTGCTTATTTTATAAGCTTTTCAATGATATATATTACAAGTCTATATTCTTTCGTTTTAAACATGAATTATTAATTTTTTGGAGTGAAAAAATTGAAAATAATTAAGAAACAAATAAAAAACTCAATTATATATCACCTTTTCTTTATTTTTATTATTATTTTCCTGAGTTTATATCATTTGTTCAATTTATTTATACCTCAGAGAGCATATTATCACTTTTTACGACTTGTGCCAAAGCCAACTATAACGTTCATAAAATATAATTTATCTAACCCGAAAAAAAAATACTTAAGAACATAATTAATAGATATAGAATTAAAATGAACAATGATGATCTGTAATAGATTTTTTCATTTGTTTCTTAATAAGTTTAAATTTTTTCAATAAATTAATAATTTAAGTTTTATTCATGTTTAAGAAAAATGTATACTTGTTATATATCGTTGAAAACCTTATAAAATAGGCAAAAAGATGAGATTATTTTTAACATAGGTTCCCATTTAAAAAATATGTTTGTTATATCTTAAGAATTATAAAGTTTTCAAAAAACCTAATTACGCCATTTTATTCTATGCAAAACAACGATACAAAATTTGGCTAAACAATTTTTCTTTATCATAATAAATAAGATATGAAATATTTTCGAAATTAGCGAAAATCGAGGTTTTGCATGTCGCTCAAAAGCAAAAGAAGGATCAAAAAGTTGACTCCGGAATGTGCAAACCCAAGTAACACAAATGACCTAAAATATACGTCACTGTGACTTCCTAATTTACGTCACATAGACGTCTCAGCGTGGAGCTGTACGATGTCATTATAAGACGTTGTTTAGACGTCATTATAAGACGTTGTATCGACGTCATTATAAGACGTTGTTTCGACGTCATTGTAAGACGTTGTATCGACGTCTTTTTAAGACGTTGTATCGACGTCTTTTTAAGACGTTGTTCCGACGTCATTTTACGGCATTGTTTCGACGTAATTTTTATGGTATAAACATAAATGGTGGTAGGAAAAATAAATAATTTAATTCTAGTTTTATTTATACTATATAATATAAAAAAATTAATTAAAAAATATTAATGCAAAACAATATATGAACAATAAATATAACACATAAAAAGTATTTAAAAAAAATATTACGAAAAATACAAATTAATTAAATAAATAATGCATCTTATATCTACAAAAAAGTTATGTACATATTTATTTGCATGTTGTTGTGTGGTGCATATTTCAACTAGTTCACCATTCCTTGTTTATATTCTTCATAATGGCACTTCGCTTCGTGTGTTACCATATCTATAAAAAAGTAATTGTCATAAGCAATATAAGCACAATTTTATCTACTTACAATATACTAAATTTTCAATGTTTGTATTAAGAAATTTCAGTATTTTCAGTATTCTCCCGTGGTAATTAAAATGCTGGACATGAGACAACACAAAGATGGCGGAGGGTGCGTTCATACATATACAGTAGTCTGAGCATATGTCAATTTTTATTTGATTTATTTTTATTTTGCTGTAATTTCTTTTAATTTTAGAAGAGTTGTAAATACAAAAATGAAAATATAATTCTTTCGACTTACCAAATTATTCTAAAATATCCACCTTGTATAATTTATATTCAGAATTGGGCTGCTGGGAATAATTGTTAATTGCCCGAACCATTTTTTTTTTATATTTCAAATTTTCGGGCCAAGCGCAATAAATTTTATTATTTTTATTACGCAGCCAACATTTCGGCAGTTTGAATGGAATTTGTACCAACAAATTCTATTACAGCAAATGCCAATCTATACAAGAGAAATTAGAAATTAAGTTTCCATTAAAAAAAATGTAACTTGGTCAAGAACACCAGAATCGAAATATGTATTAAAAATCACTATGATGTCTCTTTGTCGATGGTTTACTTGAATCCAATCGTTCTAGAATAGCTTGAAAGGGAAGATGTAAAGATTCTTGGAAAATTTAGGAAAGTGGAGCTATAGGAAATGCTAGTAAAACCGTAAAACTATATAGATAAATCTTTGTTTTTATATTATATATTTCCCTTTATTTATACATTTGCTTTTGTATTAGCAACATTTCTTAAAATGGTTTTTTTAAAGCACTACTAGGTTTTGTTTAAATTGTTGAAAATTAATATGTCCATGATTTTTATACCAAAAAATATAACAGATATAAATTGTTTCCGTTTCGCATTAATAATAATGTAAACATGTAATATGTTTTAAATAAATAAAATATAAATATCACCACGGCATACCTATATTTGGGTGTGCCAATCTGCTTCTATTCTATTTTGGTAATGATAATACATAAATATATATATATATATATATATATATATATATATATATATATATATATATATATATATGTTAGGAATTGTTCATATTATTGTTTATAATTGATTAAAAAAAAATCTTATTGTTTTGTAATACCGTAAAGTATTGATTATATTAATTGCATATAGCAGTAATTTTAGTTCTTAATTGAATTTACGTATTACAGAACTGGGTGTTTACTATTATACTAATTAATTGTTTTTCGTTTATATGTTGAGTGAAATTTGGTTTTTAATCAATTGTGTTTTGTGCTTCGTGGTAGTCGGAAATAAAAGATTGGATCCAAAGATTGAGTTTGTGTTTTCTTTTATTATTGCACCTTATCCTTACATCAGAAGTGGGATTCAACACATGCGACCTGATACGTGATTCTGTGATCTGGGTTATTAGTGTTAGTGAGTGAAATAGGTAAACCTCAAAATAGATGGTGCATCTGGAAACACAGAAGAATCTACATCACATCCAAGTGAAACAATGAATCGAAATGATGTAAATCAGTTACCGAATTCTGAACCTACTGCACCTGGTATGCAACAATTTATGCAGATGTTTTTCAGTCAATTTTTAAATGCGTCGCAGCCAGGTCCATTGCATATAAATCAACCATCTACTCGTACTAATTATGAGGGTAATTTTTCGTTAGTGAACTACGATCCTGACAAAAGTAAATACTCCACGGAAGAATGGCTTAGAGATGTTAAGGACATTAAAGAAAGATTTAAAATCGATGACCATATGATGATTTTGAAAGCTGGTGAAGCATTACAGGGAAAAGCACGAAAATTCTTTGATGGCTGGAGACCAGAAAGAAGGAATTGGGTTAATTTTGAAGAAGATCTCCTCACTGCATTTCCTGACTGTGAATCATGGCATCTAAAATTACTACGAGCAGCCAATATGAAGAGCTCTGATTTTAGCAGTATTAGCGAATATGGTTTAGAGAAAATCCGCAGTCTTTATCGTTACTATTCGGAATTACCATGGGAAAGAGTTTTATCTCCTGTAATCGGTGGTATTAGTTCAAATGCTATTCGTGAAGGCTTACGTTTACATCAACCAAAGAACCAAAAAGAACTTATGACTCTGCTTCGACAATATGAAGCAGAAATGACAAATGATTCTTCGATTGAAGAGAGAAAAACGAAGCGTTTGAAATTGGAACAACCGAACAAATTCCCGGGAAAGTGTTTTCACTGCGGTAAAACAGGCCATAGAAAGATTCAGTGTCAAGCTAAATCAACGTTCGTTAAAGCAGAAAATCAGGTAATGAAAAAAACGGGCGAAGGTGAGAACCGTGCCCCTGTATGTAACTTTTGTAAACGAATTGGACATGTCGAATCAAGTTGTATTATAAAGAACGAGAAGTCAAAAATACGTTGTGCAACAATTAGACGATGTGAAATAATGCCAACTGCAACTATTCCGTCGAACGATGGAAAACAGAAGTTCACGTATATGGTGGATTCAGGGGCAGATTGGTCCATAATTCATCATAGAATAGCTAAGATAATTGATGCCAAAATCATTCCATGTAACCAATCATTATCTGGATTAGGAAACAGAGAAACGCAAACGATTGGATATTGCCGATTGTATGTTACGCTTCAAGAAGCAACACTAGAAATTGATTTTATGGTGGTGCCAGATAACACAATTCCTGGTGTCGATGCATTGATAGGTTGGGAAACCATTAATCGTCCGGGTCTAAAGATCGTCACTAGAAAACATGGCTTAGATCTACAACTATCGACACTGCCTGCATCTACTAAAAATACCTTACATATTTGTGTAGAGTCAGGAATGGACGAGCGACAAAAAACGCGATTAAATGAACTTTTAAATACCATACGTTCTCAGGCTCCAAAAGTCGTTACAACAGGAAAATTGAAAATACAGTTAACGGACGACCTGCCAGTGGCATTTCGTCCGAGGCGATTGGCGCTTACCGAACGAATCCAACTAAAAGTGATTATTCAAGAATTAATGGAGCAAGGGATAATCAGAGAAAGTACTTCTCCATACGCTAGTCCTATTGTACTAGTAAAGAAAAGGAATGGATCTCTAAGATTGTGTGTTGATTACAGAGAAATCAATAAAAGGGCCATTAAAGATCGATATCCGCTACCAAATCTACGTGATCAGTTAGATGCATTGGGACAGGCAATTTACTTTACAACGCTTGATATGAAATCTGGATTTCACCAAATTGAGGTGGAAGAAGATTCTAAAAAATACACGGCATTTATAACACCCGATGGCCAATATGAGTATAATCGTATGCCCTTCGGCTTTGCGAATGCTCCTTCATGTTACCAGAGGTCTATTAATAAAGCTTTAGGACCACTAAAAGACACTGTGGCACAAGTGTACCTCGACGACATAATGATTGCCACCCAGACAATTGAAGAAGGATTTATTAACTTGCAGAAAGTTCTAGATGCTCTCTCTAACGCTGGATTTTTATTAAATTTAGAAAAGTGTAGTTTCTTCAAGAGAGAAACTGAATACTTAGGCAGTATTGTTGGCAACGGCTCAATTAAACCAAGTCCTAGAAAAATAAAAGCGTTGACAGACACTGTTCCTCCGAAAGATGTCAAAGGGGTACGACAGTTCATGGGTTTAGCTGGGTACTTTAGACGCTTCATCAAAGGATTTTCACTGATTACTGCACCAATTAATCGATTGTTGCAAAAAGATGCTATGTTTAGCTGGACACCGGAACATGAGAAAATAAGACAAAATATTATTTGTATTCTAACCAAACAACCTGTCCTAAGAATTTTCAATCCGGAGCTACCAACCGAGCTTCACACAGATGCTAGCTCTATTGGAATTGGAGCAGCTCTTCTGCAAAAGGAGGATGGAGATATCAGGCCTATAGCATATTTTAGCCGAAGAACTACTGTAAGTGAATCAAAGTATCACTCATTTGATCTAGAGACACTGGCGATTGTAGAAGGAGCTGATCACTTTCGTGTTTACTTGTACGGGATACATTTTACTGTATACACCGATTGTAATTCCGTTAGAGCAACGTTTTTAAAGAAAGATCTTCATCCGAGGGTAGCTAGATGGTGGATTAAGCTTCAGGATTATGATTTCAATATAGAATATAGGCAAGGATGTAAGATGGGCCATGTAAACTACTTGAGCAGAAATCCAGTTGTCCAAAGGTTTCAAATACCAAACGAGCCTACTACTATTTCAGAATATCAAGCACAAGACGATTTTTGTCGATCGCTACTCAATAAACCTGTAAAAGAATTCGTAATACAAGGTAATATTGTGTACCATGTTGAGCTTACAAAAAACAAGGCGATACGAATGAAGTGTTTCGTGCCGCAAGCAGCAAGACTAAAGGTAATGAAAACTTATCATGATGATGTAGCTCACATTGGTTGGAAAAAAGGAATTTTGCGAATGCGAGAAGATTTATACTGGCCTAAAATGGGGAAATGTTTTAAGAAATATGTTCGGAACTGCAGATCTTGTGCAGTTGGAAAATCGCATACAGGACCTAAAGCTGGATTATACCAAAAGGGCGACAAAGCTAGCGAGCCATTAGAAGTTTGGCATATTGATCATGCTGGACCACTTGTCAAGTCAAACGGTTGCACTGAGATACTGGTAATAATTGATGCATTTTCTAAATATTGTACATTCGCCCCAGTAAAGAATAAAACAGCAGAACCATCAATTGTTGCACTGTGCGATCTCTTTAAGAAAATCGGAAAACCAAAGAGAATCATAGCTGACAGAGCACGAGCTTTTACTTCAGCAAAATTTCAAAATTACATGGACAAAGAAGGTATAGAATTACATCTTATTGCTACTGGGGTTCCAAGAGGGAACGGACAAGTAGAGCGGGTAATGCGGACGCTTTTTAATCTCATGCGAAGCGTACTAACTAATGAGAAAGAATCTAAATGGACAACAGTCTTACCACAAATTCAAGCTGTACTTAACGAAACAGTTAGCTCAGCAACAGGGTTCACTCCAAATGCACTTATGTTCGGTACAAAACAACGCTTACCAACAGAAGAACAATTGTTAAAAGGAGTAAAAACACAAGAGTTATCAGATATTAATACTATGAGATCAAAAGCAAATGAAAGATTAAAACTGAACAGAGAGAAGCAAGAAAAATCTTTCAATGCGAAACGGTTGGAAGCAACACTTTTTAAAATTGGAGAAGTAGTGGTTGTTCAAGATTCACAGAAAGCTGGTTCTGGCAAATTGGGTGCCAAATTTCTTGGACCCTACGTGGTTGTTAAGTTATTACCTAATGAACGCTATGTTTTGAAAAGATCAAATCAAAGAACAAAAGTAACGAAAATGGCAGCACATGAGCAATTGAGATATTGGCCAAGGGGCCAAGAGGTAAGAGGGAAAGAGTACAATTTATCCCTGCTTAAAGCGTAATAGTCTTTATAAATAGTGGACCTTCAATGGTCATGTGGACCTTCACTGGTCAAGGAACCTTAAATGGTTAATGATTATTGAAATTTTTGGAAATAAGTTCAGAACCTTAAATGGTTGTGGAAATGTACAATTATTTTTTGTAGGGGGCCCCATCATAGAAAATTGCCGATCCGGCAGCAGCACGGAATTGAGGCAGAAGACGCGAGGACGCGTCATTGTTAGGATGGCCGTGATAGGAATTGTTCATATTATTGTTTATAATTGATTAAGAAAAAATCTTATTGTTTTGTAATACCGTAAAGTATTGATTATATTAATTGCATATAGCAGTAACTTTAGTTCTTAATTGAATTTACGTATTACAGAACTGGGTGTTTACTATTATACTAATTAATTGTTTTTCGTTTATATGTTGAGTGAAATTTGGTTTTTAATCAGTTGTGTTTTGTGCTTCGTGGTAGTCGGAAATAAAAGATTGGATCCAAAGATTGAGTTTGTGTTTTCTTTTATTATTGCACCTTATCCTTACATATATATATATATATATATATATATATATATATATATATATATATATATATATATATATATATGTATATATATATATATATTGAAAATTCTTAGGACAGGTTGTTTGGTTAGAATACAAATAATATTTTGTCTTATTTTCTCATGTTCCGGTGTCCAGCTAAACATAGCATCTTTTTGCAACAATCGATTAATTGGTGCAGTAATCAGTGAAAATCCTTTGATGAAGCGTCTAAAGTACCCAGCTAAACCCATGAACTGTCGTACCCCTTTGACATCTTTCGGAGGAACAGTGTCTGTCAACGCTTTTATTTTTCTAGGACTTGGTTTAATTGAGCCGTTGCCAACAATACTGCCTAAGTATTCAGTTTCTCTCTTGAAGAAACTACACTTTTCTAAATTTAATAAAAATCCAGCGTTAGAGAGAGCATCTAGAACTTTCTGCAAGTTAATAAATCCTTCTTCAATTGTCTGGGTGGCAATCATTATGTCGTCGAGGTACACTTGTGCCACAGTGTCTTTTAGTGGTCCTAAAGCTTTATTAATAGACCTCTGGTAACATGAAGGAGCATTCGCAAAGCCGAAGGGCATACGATTATACTCATATTGGCCATCGGGTGTTATAAATGCCGTGTATTTTTTAGAATCTTCTTCCACCTCAATTTGGTGAAATCCAGATTTCATATCAAGCGTTGTAAAGTAAATTGCCTGTCCCAATGCATCTAACTGATCACGTAGATTTGGTAGCGGATATCGATCTTTAATGGCCCTTTTATTGATTTCTCTGTAATCAACACACAATCTTAGAGATCCATTCCTTTTCTTTACTAGTACAATAGGACTAGCGTATGGAGAAGTACTTTCTCTGATTATCCCTTGCTCCATTAATTCTTGAATAATCACTTTTAGTTGGATTCGTTCGGTAAGCGCCAATCGCCTCGGACGAAATGCCACTGGCAGGTCGTCCGTTAACTGTATTTTCAATTTTCCTGTTGTAACGACTTTTGGAGCCTGAGAACGTATGGTATTTAAAAGTTCATTTAATCGCGTTTTTTGTCGCTCGTCCATTCCTGACTCTACACAAATATGTAAGGTATTTTTAGTAGATGCAGGCAGTGTCGATAGTTGTAGATCTAAGCCATGTTTTCTAGTGACGATCTTTAGACCCGGACGATTAATGGTTTCCCAACCTATCAATGCATCGACACCAGGAATTGTGTTATCTGGCACCACCATAAAATCAATTTCTAGTGTTGCTTCTTGAAGCGTAACATACAATCGGCAATATCCAATCGTTTGCGTTTCTCTGTTTCCTAATCCAGATAATGATTGGTTACATGGAATGATTTTGGCATCAATTATCTTAGCTATTCTATGATGAATTATGGACCAATCTGCCCCTGAATCCACCATATACGTGAACTTCTGTTTTCCATCGTTCGACGGAATAGTTGCAGTTGGCATTATTTCACATCGTCTAATTGTTGCACAACGTATTTTTGACTTCTCGTTCTTTATAATACAACTTGATTCGACATGTCCAATTCGTTTACAAAAGTTACATACAGGGGCACGGTTCTCACCTTCGCCCGTTTTTTTCATTACCTGATTTTCTGCTTTAACGAACGTTGATTTAGCTTGACACTGAATCTTTCTATGGCCTGTTTTACCGCAGTGAAAACACTTTCCCGGGAATTTGTTCGGTTGTTCCAATTTCAAACGCTTCGTTTTTCTCTCTTCAATCGAAGAATCATTTGTCATTTCTGCTTCATATTGTCGAAGCAGAGTCATAAGTTCTTTTTGGTTCTTTGGTTGATGTAAACGTAAGCCTTCACGAATAGCATTTGAACTAATACCACCGATTACAGGAGATAAAACTCTTTCCCATGGTAATTCCGAATAGTAACGATAAAGACTGCGGATTTTCTCTAAACCATATTCGCTAATACTGCTAAAATCAGAGCTCTTCATATTGGCTGCTCGTAGTAATTTTAGATGCCATGATTCACAGTCAGGAAATGCAGTGAGGAGATCTTCTTCAAAATTAACCCAATTCCTTCTTTCTGGTCTCCAGCCATCAAAGAATTTTCGTGCTTTTCCCTGTAATGCTTCACCAGCTTTCAAAATCATCATATGGTCATCGATTTTAAATCTTTCTTTAATGTCCTTAACATCTCTAAGCCATTCTTCCGTGGAGTATTTACTTTTGTCAGGATCGTAGTTCACTAACGAAAAATTACCCTCATAATTAGTACGAGTAGATGGTTGATTTATATGCAATGGACCTGGCTGCGACGCATTTAAAAATTGACTGAAAAACATTTGCATAAATTGTTGCATACCAGGTGCAGTAGGTTCAGAATTCGGTAACTGATTTACATCATTTCGATTCATTGTTTCACTTGGATGTGATGTAGATTCTTCTGTGTTTCCAGATGCACCATCTATTTTGAGGTTTACCTATTTCACTCACTAACACTAATAACCCAGATCACAGAATCACGTATCAGGTCGCATGTGTTGAATCCCACTTCTGATGTAAGGATAAGGTGCAATAATAAAAGAAAACACAAACTCAATCTTTGGATCCAATCTTTTATTTCCGACTACCACGAAGCACAAAACACAATTGATTAAAAACCAAATTTCACTCAACATATAAACGAAAAACAATTAATTAGTATAATAGTAATTATAATAATTGAAGCAGAAGACGCGAGGACGCGTCATTGTTAGGATGGCCGTGATAGGAATTGTTCATATTATTGTTTATAATTGATTAAGAAAAAATCTTATTGTTTTGTAATACCGTAAAGTATTGATTATATTAATTGCATATAGCAGTAACTTTAGTTCTTAATTGAATTTACGTATTACAGAACTGGGTGTTTACTATTATACTAATTAATTGTTTTTCGTTTATATGTTGAGTGAAATTTGGTTTTTAATCAGTTGTGTTTTGTGCTTCGTGGTAGTCGGAAATAAAAGATTGGATCCAAAGATTGAGTTTGTGTTTTCTTTTATTATTGCACCTTATCCTTACATATATATATATATATATATATATATATATATATATATATATATATATATATATATATATGTATATATATATATATATATATATATATATATATATATATATATATATATATATATATATATATGTAAGGATAAGGTGCAATAATAAAAGAAAACACAAACTCAATCTTTGGATATATTTTATATATTTTAAAAATCATTATAATAAACAATATATTGTTATATATTTTTGCATAATGAAATGATATATAAATAAAAATAATATATCCCTTCGTGTGTTATTAATTGCTAAATTACATAAATTTAAAATATGAATTTTTAATAATATGAAAAATAAAGTAAAAATAATCGTCATAAAGACGTCAAATTAGACGTGTAAAAAAGGTTTAAATAGACCTAATTATGATCATATAAAATCGTCATATGGACGTCATAGCGACCATAAATCTGACGTCTAAATAGTCCTATTTTAGACCAAAAATCAACGTCACATTGTCGTCGTATAGACGTCTGATTAGACGGCAGTATATGACTTAAATTCAACCTGATATCGACGTCACTTTTTGGTCGACCGTCGGCCAGTGTTACTTGGGAACGGTTTTACTTTATCGCTACTATTACCCGAGATATAATAATATAATTAAAAAACATCGAAAAATGAGGAGCTTTTTACAAAACAACCATAATCCAAATATTATTACATATTACACAAAGCGACATCTAACAGTTTGGTAAAAAAAAATCTCGGAAAAAGTATCCAAGTCACAAGTATTGAGGTCATGTAAAAAAAATATTATTTTTTTATTTAAATCGAATAAGCATAGTCTAATTTATCGCACTGCATGATTAAATTATTTTTTATTTACATTTTTTGTTGTATTAAATTGTTTTAAAGTATATTTTTTAAAAAATGCAAAAACCAGCCATATTGTGACGTCACGTTTCAGAACTGCAAGTTCGGACTCATTTCATAGAGACTTATCATATGAACACAGAATTTCTAAATATATATATATGTACACAGGGTGTTTGGCGTAAGTCCAGCACCACGAATATTTCGTTTATTTTGAGAGATACAAAAAATGTTAATAAGCAAAGTTAAACTAGACAAAGGGGCTCATAAGATGATCATAGCAGAAATTTTGTATCACTTCCGGTTTTAGCGGAAATGGGTACATCTTTAAAACTAGCATAGGGAATCGGTACTTTTATATTTTTTTTTCAGAATGTACATAAAATTTGCTTCACAATGATACCAAATTATCATAGTTTTACTTTCACCATTTCAAAATGGCAACCATCTATTCTCAAAATATGTATTAATAAAATTCCATACAAAATAAAACATAGCAAGCTATGAAAACAAATTTATATAAAATAAACGAAATATTCGTGATGCCGGACTTACGCCAAATACCGTATATATATATATATATATATATATATATATATATATATATATATATATATATATATATATATATATATATATATATATATATATCATCCCATTAAAAAAATATAACTTGTATTAACTTGAGAACCGGTTTAAAAAAATATTTGCTTGTGTAATCGATTGTCGCCCTTTCTCTTCTATAAGATTGTTTTATAGTGTTTCACTGTATCCTTAATAATATCAGTTTTGCATATGATTTCAAGATCAGATTATTGCTCGCACTTCATTATAAAGATTATATAAGAAATTTGAAATATATTTATTCGTAAATTTGGAACATCAAGTGTAAAAGTCAAGTCAACTCGACTCAAGAGACAGATATTTATAATCCGCTAATGCCGGGACAAAAAGGCATAAGTCGATTTTTTCAATTATTTGTATTAAATTTGGGAGCTAGACTATACAACTAGACTCTTTCAATCAGTGCCGGTTTTAGAAATTTGTAGGCCTAAGGCGGAAGGAAAGTAGTGGCCAGGGGGGAGTGGGGGGTGGAGAGTATATGCTATATAAAATTTTTTTTCATTCAAGGTCAAATGCCTTATGATTGAAAGTTATATTTTTTTCAATGGATGTGAAGCTGCATGTTTTTCTCCTTTCATGTAGGTACAAAAATAAATTTCCAGATCACAGAACATTTTTACGTTGAATGTATTCACGGTTTATTGTTATATACGTATTATGGGTTCTGAAAGATTTTTTAATAATTTATCATGTACCTTTTAATAATTTTTATAAATTTAGAATTATTGTATTTAAGTCAAAATAAGATTAAACGTTAAAGGTTGATCGGCCGTCACTGGTGCTGAGGGATTGTGTGGAGTAGCCTATGCATTTTGCGCTATGCGACGACGCTACGTACTACTCCTACTGCCACAACGCGACTTCACAGTGCTGCCACATGTACTTAGGTACAATATATACCTAAAATACAAAACAATTCATTGCGGAAAATAGTATATTTTTTTTGCTTTTTTATTTTCCTTAGTAATTGCATAATAATTTCTTATGTATAAAAAATTATAATTTGTATGAGGCCGAATTTTTATGAGGCCGGTAAAAATCGGAGGCCTGAGGCGGCCGCCTCACCCGCCTTATGGCAAAACCGGCCCTGCTTTCAACAGTATTTACGCATGCCCATAAACTTCCAAGATAGACTTATAACTAAAGCTCGGATTTATATGCAAGGAAAATAGGAAGAATATGCGCATATATATGCAGGCTTCAGGCTTTTATTGGAAAATATGCAGTTAGGTGTCCAATATATGCAAAAACATATAGAAAATATGCAGTACAAGAATAC
Source organism: Harpalus rufipes (assembly GCA_951394225.1). Taxonomy (NCBI): domain Eukaryota; kingdom Metazoa; phylum Arthropoda; class Insecta; order Coleoptera; family Carabidae; genus Harpalus; species Harpalus rufipes. The sequence goes on along the minus strand of OX596278.1, from coordinate 33,415,556 downwards.
AAAAAAATATAGCAAAAAAATACTCACCCATCTACATATCAATTGTAATATCTACGTAAAGTTTAAATACAGTATAGAATTATTTTTATTATGTAAAATATAAACAAATAATGTTTTTAACAAATTTATTTGCTTATAAATACAGTTATATTGACATGCTTAATATTAATTATTTACAGAAATTTACAATCTATTACTACGAACTACGGAATATAAATTCATTTGCATTAATAATTAAATGTTTTTCCAAGTTACCCATTTCAAATGATTGCCTTCTGTCACTTAGCATGTGTTTATACATAGAAAAGCTGCGTTCTTCGTCGACAGATATAATAGGGGCATATTTTAATGATGACAATATTTGATGGTCAATTCTTAGCTCGTCTAAAAATTCCCCATCCAGTAAGCCCCTGTGCATCATTGACAGTTAAATTTAATTGTGCTACTAATTTAACTGATTCATTTAAAGGTACTCCCTGTCTTTCTAATTTTGTCATTGTCTCAATAATTAATTTATAATTGTTATTAATAAAACTCAAGTTTTGGCCTATTTGTGGATGATTTAATATTTTTGTTGCACCCTTTATTGCCGCAGAGGAATCATCATTAAATTTTGACATTATTTCTTTAATTTGTTGTAAATATTTGAAATAAAACAGCCGCGTCAAGCCATGTGCCCCATCGTGTAACTACAGGTTTAGGGGGAAGTGGAACATCTGTTAGAATTTCTCTATATATTTGAACTCTTATAGGAGCTGTAATAAAAACTTTTTTCATATTATTAATTAAATCGTTTACTAACGGAAATTGATTTCGTATTTCTTCGGCGGCTCTATTTATTCCGTGAGCGACGCAAGTACAATATATTAAATTATGATAAAATACTTTTAAATGTATTCCAGTCTTGACCATGTATGTAAGGTTTTGCTACAAAATTTTCAGATAAAATGCCAATTAATAAATTTGCTATATATCGACCGCATACATCTGTAGTTTCATCAACAATAATTAATAAAAATTATTTTCTACAAGTAAATGTGTCTTAATTTTGGACAAAATTTCAGCGTAACATGTATCTAAAGTTCTTTTCCTTAACGTACTTTCACCCGGAATGCTCTTTTTACAATACTTTTCAAGAAAGATCCTAAAACTAGGGTTACTTAACTTTTTTTTATATTTATTTATTTCAGTTCCACGTATAGATACAAAAAAAAAATGATAAAATTTATATAAAGACATTTAAACAGACATATAATTAATGACGTAATAGAAAAAAAATCTCTTATTCACAAAATTCACCAATCAGCAAGTTACGCAACTGATTCAATGTCAAGTGAAAAATATCAAGGTGTTGAAATTTGTCATTATAAGTCTGCATCACTCTACTGATAGGGGAATTTTTGAAGAGGTTTGTTTTACATGTAGGTACAATGAACAAATTTTTAGATAGTTAGTGTAATCAATATTAAACCTTCTGCACAGATGACAATGAACTTTTTTTGAACCGATTCTATTAGTTTGGCATACACATCATAAAACGGATTCCATATACAAGTCATATATTCCAGTTGTGATCGTACTATACCTTTGTAAAGTAATATATAAGATTCAATTTTTTTAAAATGATATGTTGTTCTAAGTATGAAGCCAAGTAATCTATAAGCTTTCTTTACAATGGTGCCAATATGATCATTGGGTAACAATTTACAATGATATGTTATACCTAAATCCTTGATAGAAGATCTAGTTTCAATATTCGTGCCATTTATATTATAATTAAAATGATATAATGATATATTTCTTGAAAAATTGACAATGTAACATTTTGTTATATTTAACATCATTTTATTAACTTCGCACCATCTATGTAAATTGACTACATCATCTTGTAAGAGGCTGAAATCATTGTCAGTTTTTATTTGTTTGTAAAATTTCAAATCATCAGCAAATAGTAAGTAATGGCTATTTTTGAAGCAATTAGAGACGTCGTTTATATATAGATTAAATAATATTGGACCTAAGTGAGAGCCTTGTGGTACTCCAGATGTTACATTGATTGGTCGAGATTTAAAACCATTACAAACTATCAGTTGTGATCTGTTTCTAACATATGAATCCAGCCACCTTAAAAGAGATCCGTGTATACCTAAATTGAACAATTTAAATAACAGAATATCATGACTGACACGATCGAAAGCTTTACTGAGATCTGTATATATGACATCAACTTGAATTCTATTATCTAGGTTCTTAGTTGGATATTCAGTAAACGGAATTAGATTTGTTAATACAGATTTTTTTTCACAGAACCCATATGTTGTTCCGGAATTATGTAATTTCCAAAATATTGTTTTAGGTTGTCAGTAATAATAGCCTCAAAGATTTTACCAAATGTAGATGTTATAGAAATTGGTCTATAGTTGCTTGCATTGTTTGCATTTCCGGATTTATATATAGGTGTAACATACGATGATTTCCATTCAGTGGGGAAAATACCTAGTTTCAGTGATTGGTTGTAGATTATGAATAGAGGTTCAACTAAATAGTATGCACAAGTTCTTTTAAATTTTGAAGAAATACCATCAGGACCAATTCCCTTCTTTACATCTAAACTTTCTAATTTATGGAGAATTTCATCGTGTGTTATATGCAGTGAACTTAAATTAGTATTTGTGTTAATGTTATCTATATATTCCATGATAAGTTCGGGATTGAAATTTTTTGTGTCATCGTAAACAGATTCAAAGTGGTCAGCAAATAAGTTACAAATATCTTGACCTGATGTAGCTTCATTATCATTGTAAACAATTACATTTGGCATGTTGTTGGTTTTCTTTAAATTTTTTGTATAATTCCAAAAAGATTTAGGATTAGTATGTATATTATTTTCAATTTTAGGGATGTACTCATTGTGGTCTTTTTTAGCTAGTAACTAACTCTTTTTCGCAGTAAAATGAAAGAATTGTAATCAGATAAGTTATTATATAATTTCCATTTCTTATGGAATTTGTTTTTTTCTTTAATAATTTTTATAAGTGATTTGCTAAACCAAACAGGGTAGTGCTTATTTTTACTATTATTAAGCGGGACGAATGTTAGAATTAATGAATATAAAATACTATAGAAACATTTTACATTATCATCTACATTTGGATAAATGAGGCGATTATTCCAGTTGACTCCAGATAACTTATTTATTAAATCTTCAAAGTTAGCTTTATTATAGTTAAAGGTTAAATTGTCATTGTTGTCTAATAACAATGGATTAGAATTACTTAACTCCGAAACTAACGGTGGATGATGTTTTTCTACAGTACTTGAAATAAAATCGGACAGTTTAGTAATACATGATTGTGTACATAGTATCAAATCCAAAATTCTGTTATTAGTGTTTAATATGCCATTGAATTGTTGTAAGTTACATAGATTAAGTATATTAATTAATTCGGTGTGAACAGTGTTGAATGTAAGGGGGGGGGGGGGGTAATGAGGATAAAACTGTTGTTATTTGGTGACCACTGAATTCCGGGTAGGTTGTAATCGCCAGCAATGAGTAAGATGTCATCAGGGTGTTGCAAACTCACAGTACACACATTGTCAAGGTGATTTTTATAGACATTCAGTTCGGAAGATGGAGGCACGTATACACAGCACAGATGTATTTTTTTTTATTGTTAGTAAATACCGATACCCATATATCCTCACTGAGTGAGTTCCATTGCGGTTGTATTTTTGATTTATATTTATTAGACACAAGTATTAATACGCCACCACCTTGTGATTTTGAGGGATCATCACGATCTCGGCGATAAATAGAGTATTGATTTACATCACATATTTCAGCATCGAACACCGTTTTGTTTAACCACGTCTCAGTCAAAAGAAGTATATCATAATTATGTAGTGATATTTCATTATAAAGATCTTTTAATTTAGTTTTGAGTCCACGGACGTTTTGGTAGTAAATTTTTAAGTTCATTTTGACCGAAAAAGGTTTTTAATATAATTATTAGCTATTGCAATGTGAGTTATTTTAATTTATTTATGTCATTTTCAGACTTGATTAGAATTATAGGCGATGTTTCATTTTTTCGAGCGAAAATTTTAAAGCCATTTACCCATACGAATTTATAATTTTTATTTTTAGCGGTTGATTTTGTGTTGTTTAGAAGAATTTTGTTTTCAGGAGACAGGTCATTTATAAATATTCTTTTAAATTCAGTAAAGCCGATGTCGTTGGATTTTAAATCTTTTTTAACTTTAGCACTTGTAACAAATTTATCCGTTTTGATCCTAGATATAAATCTGACTATAATGTTTTTTGGTTTGGATGCGTCGTGTCTTACTGGTGCAATTCGATGGAGAGCGTCCACATCATTTTCGGTTACAGGGCAGTTTATTTTTTGGCCAATAGTTTGTAGTACTTTTACCAGATTCTCGTTGGGTTTTTCGGGAATACCCGCAATTTCGACATTGTTAAATCTAGATCTTTGCTCTAGATCTCGAACTTTTGCTTTTAAAATTATATTCTCAGTTTTAATATCATTAATAATATTTATTTTCTCGGTATATGAGCTCAATGTTTTTTGGAAATCATCGATTTTATTCCCGTAAAATTCAACTGAAGCCTTTAAGTCGTTAATCGATTTGAGCATTTCATTCCACAAGGGCTGGGGAGTGGTGGTAGTAGGAGAAGCTGGTAATCTGCGGGCGGTACCGGCACCTTTACATGGGTCGCATAGCCAACATAAATTAGTAGTGGTTTTGGATATCGTTTTTTTTTTCGTCTGCACTTAAGTCAGTGCAAGAAATATGGCAAGGTGCTTGACATGAAGGATTGGAGCAGGTAATTCCGGCATTACTCCTGTTTACGACTGTATTACAGATGATACACAATGACACCATTGTTAATCAGGAATGATATTATTGATGCAAGTGAATGAATTGTGAGTTAGTCCGGGCCTGGTGCTGATGAGATTTGACAGTAGCGTGTTTACGATTGCAATGGTAAGCAGGGTCAGCGAACTTCAATTGATACGCGCACAAATCTGTTCGTTTACGATATTTTAAAACTTGAAAGAAATGAAATGACTTACAAGTGTTTTTTCGAAGTAGATCACCACTGCAAATCTGGATTAGAAATACACTTTTACACTCAAATCAGCGCCGCACTAATACACAAATTGATACAATTTAAATTTATGTTGAAGTATTTAAACCAGGTAGAAATTTAATTTACTACTCAGCCACAAACACACGTCTGTACAATGTACAATGTAAAATATGTAATGGAATGTTCGATGCAAGCATGGCGTGACATAAATCGAACTTAAATGTATCCTCTTCAGTTTTTCTTGAATGAACCAACAAAGATTCCCGTATGGATGTCTGCGATACATTCGATGTATTTCTCTTTTCATAATTTCTTTTGTGAAGAGGAGTCCTGCAGTGCTGGTCAATCAGGTACTTTCTTGAGCTGGATATCTATTAAATAACAAATAAAATCAATTAAATTTGTTATTAAAAACAAATGTATGTTAAACAACTTACCGATTTGCCACAAGGTTTACAGAAAATATTATCGCCGTCTATAGAGAGTTCCGGGTAGGGACGAACCCACGCAAATAATTTTGAAGCCATTATTTTAAAAACGTTACTGTTCCGTAGGTAAAATCCGAATGAATGGTTTCAAAATGTAATTGAAAGTGATGTACATTTTCCACTCCCTCTCTATACTAAGATAATGAAACCGACAGAAATATTTAAAGCTAGAATGATCGTTACTTTCTCTGTAAGGGATTAGGATTAGGAAATTACAGCCATAAATGAAATTCTGGGTAATTTTTGGCGGCGTATCACTGGTTCGGTGACTTCAATGCTCTTCAATAGAGTAACGTAAATTTTAAAAATAAGCACAAATATGCACTTCGCATTGAAATATACAAAAAAATGCAAGAATTATTATTAGAATTTTATTAAAATTGATAAAAATAACCTAACATTTAGAAAATATGCACATCACAATGAAATATGCAAAAAATGCAAAAATTAGGTGAAATGTGCAAAAAATGCAAAAATATTCATTTTGCATATAATCCGAGCTTTACTTATAACCTTGAAACCTTGTTCTCAGACAAAATTATGGCCGTTGGGATTCGAAATTTATTCATGATCTTTTGTCTCGGAAGTAGCGAATTGTACTTTAATTATATTCAAAATATATCCATATTTGGTCCACTCTGAAGCCTTTTCAACGTGTAAATTCCACTGCTCATCTCTATTTTTTTCGTAGTACGACGCAACAGTATTCGGCGGGTACGGCGGAGGTGGTGAATACGAAATTCAGCTAGGATTCGGTTGGACGAACAGCGTGATTCTCGACCTGCTGCACATGTACGGCCATAAACTCAGCCTTGAGGACGAGCTTGTCAAAGAAGGGATTCCGCAGCAGCACACCAACCCAGGGGAAATTATTACATCTACCTCGTCGGCTACGTCAACGTTCAGTCAGATTGTGACAGGGTTGCTTGCGTTGGTGGTGTCTGTCATGACCGGATTCATTGGGTGAGGTAAGGAAAAAAGAATTAATTTGTAAATATGAAGATAGAACATTCATGTACATATTATTATTAAAACATTATGGAGAATAAATAGGCTGCAGCGTCCCGACAAAGCCAGACTGCAAAATCCGTTTTATAATAAAACGCGGGCGAAATGCAGCCAGATTGTCAAATCTTCGTTGACTTAGCGATGTTTTATAATCTGGCTAGTCGTCTAGACGTTTTATAAAACAACGAACTTCCTACTCAGCTTGTATATTTTTCTAAATATAACAACAATAACCTAACCTAAAGCACAAAAGTCAGCTTGAAAAACTCGGGACGCATGTTATGCGTTATATTAGGTTATTGTTATTATATTTAGAGAAATATAAGCGTTTTTTCGCGACACTCTTGTTTGAAGCTGGTTCGTAGTGGTTTAAAACATTATGTTTTCTCGATTGAGTACGGTGCAAACTACAGCTACTAGATAGTACATAACTGACTCGTCGGCCATATTGAAGCCAAAATTAATGCAGTAAATTATGAAATAAAAGTGGATTTTTTATAAGTTTATGTAGTAATTATTTTTCATAATTAAATATAACTTCGATATTTGTCATAATATCTCTATTTAAAATAATAAAACAAGAAATAATACAGTTCGTTAAGATTTTTGTGGTTAGAGAAATATACCGGGAGTTTATTTTATGAGTAACATATAAGGTATATTTATCATTTCCATAGTGATAAAATAAAATTATGGATACCAATGTATTAAAGCGTTTATTTTATAAGTAAACATATAGACAATTAACATAGACTAAAATAAATATTAAATTATGAATTAAAGAAATGAGAAATTATTTTTTATGTTTATACACTTAAAAACTGTATTAAACTAATGAGGAATTTTTATTTTAACAAATACTTAAAATTGGCACCATTAACTTCTAAACAATATCCTAAACGATTATAAAAAGATTAAATCGTAGAAATGGGCTATAATTAGATCGAGGAGAAGTTAAATAGACGAAGAAAGAAATTGTGAAAAATTCATGGGCCCCGCTGAGATTTGAACCCAAGGGTTTTCCTATATCTAGTAGGACGCTCTAACCAACTGAGATTCGAGTTCCCATCGAAATCAATGAATATTTCACGTCTTTTTACAAATTGTAACGAGTACACTCTTCTAAATTTAGAGATGAATACTCAGCGCGAACAATGCGCACATATATATATATATATATATATATATATATATATATATATATATATATATATATATATATATATATATATATATATATATATATATATATATATATATAGAAGGTCGTTACTGTCAGATAACAAAAAACAAAATTAACAGAAATATAATTAAAATAAATGAAGGAAACATATAACACATGCAGAGCAGATTATTATATTCTAAAAAGTGCATAGGACTACAAACAGCGTATAGTCTTTAAAAGCAAATTTCAGGATATCAATCTCAAGTCAGCATAACCTCGAAACCTTAACTCAAATACAGTTTAATACAAACAACAGTGTAAATCAAGTAAATGATGCACAGATTGTGACAGTATCCTAGTTAAATAAACTGCATGACTTCCACGGACATCCAGATACCAAATGGTCCTGCATTAAACAAAAATTGCTCCAAGAAAATAAAGTTACAATAAGTATATTCTGCGCAAATGGTATATGCACAGAAGAGATTATATTCTAAAAGTTCATCATAGGATTACAAATAGCATATATCCTTTAAAAGCAATTTTCAGGATATCAATCTCAAATCAGCTTAACCCCGACACCTTAACTCAGATACAGCAGATTATAATACTAACAAAAGTGTAAATGAGGTTCAGAATATTCTAGAGAAGTAGAAGAGTCAACAAGAACATATCCCGAGACAAATCCTTTAAACAAAAATAGAACATATCAAACCAGGGAGGATATATTACAGTAAAAGGGTAAAAGGTCTTACCCCGACACTCTTCATTAAAACGCAACCCGCATTACATACCAGTAAATAAATAAACTACCTCCAGAAAAATAAAAAACATGGCAAATCAAGATATTTTAAAGGCTATAGAAAAACTACAACATTCAATAGACGAAATGAGAGAAGATATGAGCAGGATAAATACAAACACAGCTATACAAATTCAAGAAAATAAAATAGAAAATCAGAAAAAGAAATGGTCTCAAAAGGAAAAAGAAGAACGGTCTCGAAACATACTAATACATGGTGTGCCAGAAAATGAAAAGAACGTAATGGAATTGGAAACAATATGTATAACTATATTAAATAAAGAATTTAAAATACCAATATCAATTACTGAAATTGATCGTCTATTTAGATTAGGACTAAAAAATAACAGCATAAGACCAATATTAATAAAGTTCCTAGCAGCAAGAAAAGTCGTTGAAGTGTTAAGGAATAAGAAAAATCTAAAAAATACACATATCTACGTTACAGAGGACTTGCCAAAACAAATCCAAGAAAATAGAAAAATACTAGCCCCTATTATGAAATATCTTAGAGAAATGGGTAAATATGCAATATTAGAATACTATAAACTAGTAGTAAATGGTAAACAGATCGGAGAAGAAGAACTTATAAAAAATAAAGAAGATATGAATTCAAAGAAAAGAAACAGATCGGAGGATATGGAAAGCAGCAGCAAAAAGGAAGGAGAACAAGACACGAAGAAAACGAAACAAGGTCAATTTAAAAAGGATTCAAACGACAATACAAAACCATCCACTACCTTAACAAACAATACATTACAAGAAACCATGTATCGATCGAGATGTAGCAGCCTGTCGAATATTGATGCATCGAAAATAAAAATAACCGATATGTTCAACGTGAAGGAAAAGGCTAAAATATAGCAACCAATGAAAACAAAAAAGGAAAATATGGTAACGACCCAAGAACAGAAAGAGGATAAAGCGAAAACGCCTGAAAAAACGAATAACAGGTACACAAATTAAGTAAAACTTACAAATATGTAATCTACAGAATAAAGAACATAAAACTCCAATAAATGAAAGCAATATATCAGTATATAACAAAAGAAACACTCACAATACGGCTGGTCACCGCGTGAGAGAACGACCAAAACCCCCGAAATTATACAAATATGCACCTTAAAGACGAAAACATTAAAATATGAGGATAGAATGAAAGAACTAGAATATGCCTTAAATAAAATAAAGTGGGATATTTTAGGACTTGCTGAGATAAGAAGAAACTATGAATCTATTATAGAAAGAAAAATAACTCATACTTTATTTTGTCATAGTTCAGCCATAAAAAGTCAATACGGGGTAGGCTTCCTTGTTAATAGAACATGGAAGGACAAAGTGGAAGAATTTGTACCAATCTGTGAAAGGATAGCTACCCTAAAATTAAAACTCAACGAAAAGAGAAGAATGAAAATAATTCAAGTTCATGCGCCGACATCTGACTCACCAATTGAAGAACTAGAACTTTTTTATAATACCCTAAATAATGTACTAGAAAAAGAAAACGACACAAACAACTCAAATATTTTTATATTAATGGGAGACCTGAATGCAAAAATAGGGAAACGACAACCAGGAGAACATGTAATAGGCAACTTAAACTACGGAGAAAGGAACGAAAGGGGCTCAATACTAATAAGCTTTGCCAACCAGCACTAACTAAAAATTGCAAACTCGTTCTACACTATAAAACCAGACCGGAAATGGACCAGGAAGTCTCCAGCAGGATATAAGAACGAGATAGATTTTATTCTGACAAGAAACTTAAAATATATGAAAAACGTGGAAGTACTAAATAATTTTAACTTCTTCTCCGACCATAAAATGGTAAGAGCAACAATAAACTTAGATAAGAGTACAAATAAGCGTAGAATATATAAAAACAATCAAATAGAAAACTCAACAATCATAGAAAATCAGGATATATATATAGAACAACTTTAAAAAACAACACAGACCAAAAATTACCGCAATATCAAATAATGGCAGTCCAAGATATATATAATTCCTTAGAAAATATAATTATTAAAACAGCAAGCGAAATAAAGGCAAAAAAGAAAAGTGAGGAGGTAAATTTAAGGAAAATACAATTAAACTAATTAAGAGAAGATCACAATTAGAAAGAAAAAACAATAAGACAATATCAGAAAAGACAGAATTAACAGAAGTTAGAAAATTGGTTAGAAAGAAAATGAGAAACGATATGAAGAAGAAATGATAATGAAAATAATGACAGAAAGTGCATCTATAAAGAAAATCAACAAAAATATGATTCTAGGAACTCAGTGGATAAACAAATTTGAAGAAAATGGTAATATGAAATTTAAAAGAGTAGATATTTTAGACGTTGCAACGAAATTTTATAAAGAACTATATAATACTACTAAACAAACAAGAATAGTAACAAAGAAAATCAAAAACGATAATATACAATGTATACCGCCATTCACGCCAGAGGAGATAGTAAAAGTTGTAAAAGAACTGAAAAATAGTAAGTGTCCAGGAGAAGACAATATTATAAACGAGTTATTAAAAATAGGAATAGAAGAATTAACGTTACCTTTAAAACTCTTATTTAACAAAATACTAAATAGTAAACAAATCCCAGTACAATGGAAAAAATCACAAATAATACTTTTGTTTAAAAAGGGAGACAAACATAATATAAATAATTATAGGCCTATAAGTTTAGTCACAAACATGTTTAAAATTTTTACTAAACTACTCCAAGGAAGAATTAAAAATACACTAGAATCTTACCACTCCAAAGAACAAGCAGGCTTTCGCAAAAATATGTCAGCTCTAAATCATCTTCAAACAATAAATCAAATAATAGAAAAATCAAATGAATATAACTTTAAAATATATCCATGTTTTGTAGACTTCCAAAAAGCATTTGATTCCCTAGAACATGATTCTATTTGGAAAGCACTAGAAGAAGCAAATATAGACGAGCCTTATATAGAGTTAATTAAGGAATTGTACCAAGATAATACATCTACAATAAAATTGGAAAAAGTGGGAGAACCATTTAAAATTAAGAAAGGGGTAAGACAAGGGGATCCCCTATCTCTCGATATATTCAACTGTGTTCTAGAAGAAAGAATAAGATCACTCTACAACAATAAATATGGTATCAAAATAAACGGAGAATACCTAGCAAACCTAAGATTTGCCGACGATTTAGTGATATTAGGAAACTCCGCTGAAGAGCTTATGGAAAAAATAGAAAATCTTAGCAATACATGCAAAAAGGCAAGACTAATAATTAACAAAGAAAAGACAAAAATAATTACAAATAATAATGAAATACCCATCTTCATTGGAAATACAAAAACAGAGTGCGTTAAAGATTACATATATCTAGGGCAACTAATATCGTTCGAGAAAAAGATGGAAAAAGAGATAAATAGAAGAATAGACTCCGTGTGGAAGAAATATTGGTCTTTAAAGTCAATATTTAAAGGTAATATTAGCCTAAACACAAAAAAACAAGATTTGACATGTGTGTAAGTGCTGTAACTCCACATATAGATTATAAAATTGGACTATAACGACATCAACTATAAGAATAATTAAAATATGTCAAAATAAAATGCTGCGAAGTACAGTACTGGACAAAATAAATCATACACCTAGCATTAATTTCAATTTCTCCTTGTATCTATTTAACCTTGAAGAAAAAAACATTGGTATATAAGAAAAATAAAGTCAATTTAAAATACTTCTATAATGTATGTATGAAATGAAAAAAATTGTTGCTGATTTTTTTTTAATATTTTATTTTCCCAATAATAATACATTTTACCTTGGTCAAAATAAATCATACATTTAATAAAAATGCAAATAAAATATATTCAAAAAATCCTTAATATTTCGTATGACCACCTATAGCTCTTATAGCTACTTCCAGTCATCGAGGCATACTTTTTACTTATTTTTTTCATATATTGCTGATCCATTTCCTCCCACGCCTGTTGAAGTGCTGCAAGGTATGACGTTTTGTTCGTCACATTTGGTTTGTTAATATTTTGATAAAAATAACCCCATATATTTTCAATTGGGTTTAGATTCGGTTACTGTGGTGGCCATTCGAACAGTTTTTTTCGGTTCGACTTGAAAAAGGCAGCAGTTTTCTTTGCTGTATGTTTTGGATCATTGTCTTGCTGGAAGATAAAATTATTTTCTACGCCCAATTTTAAAACAGATTCCTCCAAATTTTCGCACAAAATATTAATGTAATCTTCAGCCTTCATATTGCCTACAATTTTTAATAAATTACCCACACTGGACCATGAAAAACACCCCCAAACCATTACATTACCGTCGCCGTGTTTGACTGTATTTTGAATATTGATTTCTTTTAGAGATTCATTCGATTTTCGCCACACCCTACACCGCCGTTTATTTCCAAATAATTCAAATTTACTTTCATTCGATCATACTATTGTTTTCCAAAAATCTAAAGACATCGCTGCATACTTTGCGAACTCGAGTCGTTTCTTTTTATTTATTTTTTCTTATGAAGGGACGTTTTGAAGCTAAACAGTTTTTTAGCCCAGATTCACGAAGTCGACGACGCACTGTTAACTACCAATAGTCAGGTCCATAAATTCTACAATATTTGGTGATGATAAACTTGGATTTTGTTTAACCATATTCTTACGATTGTTATCATTGCAAGGAGTTGTAGCCCGATTTCGACCTTTACCACAAAAATTCGTCACATTTCCATGAATTTCGAAGTTCTTCCTAATATGCTGAACTACTCCAATGGAAATGGAATATTTTTCAGCAATTTTTCTAATAGATACTCCATTCTGTCGATCACGAATGACCAAGTTGCGAAAATCAATGAAAATTTGTCTTACTGACATTGTTTTAACGACTAATACTTACCCAGAGCACATTACCAAAAAGATAGATTCCAGAGTATTATTATAACATAAATTTCTGAATAATGAATAATAACAGAATAATTAAATAAATAGTTTTAAAAAGTGTATGATTTATTCTGTCCAAGGCAAATTATTTTTTAAGGAGAAGAAATAATATATTAAAATAATTTAACAATATTTTTATTCTATATTATACATTTAACTAAAGTACATTAAAATGCCTTTACATTTTTGTATGTATTAATAAATTTGCATATAATATAAAAAAATACAACAGAAATTTGAAATTAATGTTAGGTGTATGATTTATTTTGTCCAATACTGTATATTAAACATTTCTTGGAAACATAAGAAAACACTGGAGGAAATCTATAACCGTACTAAAATAGCAGATGTTACAAAAACCATAAAATCTTTAAAATGGAGCTGGACAGGACACATGTTAAGAAAACAGGACAGCTGGGTCAAAACCACTACAGATGGACACCTATAGAAGGCACAAGAAATAGAGGACGCCAAAAATAAATTGTAATGACAAAAAAATATTATTTCGTTTAATAATAATAGTTACAATTGTTTTAGTTCATTGTTTTATTTCAAGCCACAGTCATGGCTCACTTCTCTTTTCGACTAGGTGTATAAAAAAGTGCCTGCCATTTTACTTTTTAATAATGTAACATATGGATTATTTTACATGATTGTAAAGCAAATTTGATGTACTTTTCAAATTTGTAAAAAAATATAGTATGTTCCATTTGAAATTTCAAAGTTGATATTAATGACTAATAAACCGGAAGTGGTATCATGAATGTACATCCGTCATCAAGTAGCTTACATGTTTCTGTATAAATTATGTTATATGAAAGAAATTACTAATTTAATAAATAAGCGAGATATTTGCTGGGTCCATTAAAATATAACACCCTGTATATATAAATTATTGTGAACTTTAAGCCGTCACACATACGTAGATTATAATTATTTGTGATCCACCCTAAATGTTTAAATCGTAGAAATGGGCTATATTAGATCGAGGAGAAGTTAAATAAACGAATGGGAACTCGTAGCTCAGTTGGTTAGAAGGCCCTGGGTTCAAATCCCAGCAAAGTCCATGAATTTTTCATAATTTCTTTCTTCGTTTATTTAACTTTTCCTCGATCTAATATAGCCCATTTCTACGATTTAAACATTTCATAAATTCAAATATCTCGCAAAGTAATCATTCAAAAAAGGCTTTTTTAATCTTAATCGTTATTTATTGAATAGTACTTTAAGGATAAAGTGTACATTTTATTATTTTTTGTTATGGCGGAGGACCCTATTGTTCAATGTTCATTCTATCAGCATTGTACAGTGTTTAAGTGTCCCCAAAGAAAAAAATCATTTGGTTTAAGCTATAATTATTATAGATTTTTCGAATTGTTGCTTGGCAGGGTCTGGGTCGATTATTCAATGTAGCAGCAAATACATCTGAAACTTGATTATTTGAATTATACCATGTTATAATCTACACTTTTACTTCTATTGTATAAAGAACCATTTTGAAATGTGACAGTTTGACGAGTCTGACAACTATTCCCTATGTTTACTCATAAAATAAACGCTTCAATACATTGCTATCATTTTGTAATTATAGTAATGAAACTACACTATGTTTACTGATAACAAAAACTCCCTATATATATTGCATATTTACCTTTAAAAATTATAACTACAGGTGAGTCATCGAAATCGCCGTCTTCAATATCTCCCTTGTCGTTAGAAATACAGCATAAGTTTATTAACAGAATTTATTCGTTTACTTAAGGAGCATAACTTAAAATTATTTTCACATATACAGGGTGTTGCATTACGGCTCAGCGAGAATTGTTTCTCTTTTTTAAAATGGAATATTCTATATATTTTGAATTGTATGTATTCACCTATACGAACATATTAATTTTGTTTTAGTTTTCTACGTCGTTGCCAAGTTATTCCGTTTTTTCTCTAAAAAAAGACCGAATAAACGCATTGCTTTATAAAGGCTTACTGAAGTTATTTTAATAGTAAAAATTAAGATTTTTCTTTTCTGTATAACTGTAATTATACTCTATGTTCTGTCATATTTTTTTTAAATGTAATTATACAGGTGTTCAATAAAGCGAATCAAATGTGCTCAATTTCAAATGACTATAACTCGTCATTTTCAAATGGAACACTCTATATTTTAATATTTAGTTGTGTGTATTATTGTATTATTTTCCTATGTTATTAAGGGTATACTATGCCTAAAACCAATAATTTCGAAGATTTTCACCACTTTAAATTTTTTTCTAAATTGAAAATTACAAAAGATGTTCAACGTAACCGCCATTCTCACGGAAACATATTTGCAGACGGTTTATAAATGAGGAATTTACTCTTCGCAGCATATTTGCGTCGACAGTTTCGAAACAGTTACGAATTCGCTCCGTCATATCTTCTCGTATAGTTGGTGCTGTCTGATAAACCGACTCCTTTACATAGCCCCACAAGAAAAAGTCTAATTTTGTAAGATCTGAGCGGGCCAATTTCTTGTACCACCTCTTCCAATCCATATTAGGAAATTTTTCATTTAAATAATAATTTGTTGTGAGCTGGTGCACCATCGTGTTGGAACTTGGAACCACAATCTCCGGATAATGTTGAGGGGTAAATTTTCTAAATCGTAGATCAGTTTGTAAAAATTCACAATAATTTTGCCCGTTAATATGATTATATTAATAAATTAATTTACTAAACCCGCTGTTATTAATAATAATCTGGCTACTACTGTCATTACTGCAATTGTTTCTTACTCAAAAAACAATATCCATGGTATACTAGATTTAATTTTTAGTTGACTATAGGTAAATTTAGAGAAAAATGGTGAAAGTCTCCGAAATTATTGGTTTTTAGGCATAGGATAATACAATAATACACACAACTAAATATTAAAATATAGGGTGTACCATTTGAAAATGACGAGTTATAGTCATTTGAAATTGAGCACATTTGATTCGATTTATTGAACATCTGTATAATTACATTTAAAAAAAAATATGTCAGAACATAGAGTATAATTACAGTTACAAAGAAAAGAAAATTCTTAATTTTTACTATTAAAATAACTTCAGTAAGCCTTTATAAAGCAACGCGTGTATTCGGTCTTTTTTAGAGAAAAAACGTAAGATCATGGCAACGCCGTAGAAAACTAAAACAAAATTCATATGTTCGTATAGGTGAATAAAATACAATTCAAAATATATAAAAATATATAGGTGTTCCATTTTAAAAAAAGAGAAACAATTCTCGCCGAGCCGTAATGCAACAACCTGTATATGTGAAAATAATTTTACATTATGCTCCTTAAGTAGACGAATAAATTATGTTAGTAAACTTATGCTGTATTTCTAACGACAAGGGAGATATCGAAGACGGCGATTTCGATGACTCGCCCTGTATATCTCAAATGATTTGCACAATTTGGAACAAAACAACCCATCATTGTGGATAATTTCTATGATTAATGATACTGTAACGCTGATATTGAATGATTGAAGTGGCTCCAAAATGGCGGACGAGTCAGCTGTGATATATCTAGAGTGCTCGTCAGGTAAGAAAAAGCCATTTACGTCATCAATAGATGCGCGAAGCAATGACGTAGGCTCACACATTTTGTAGGCAGTGGCGTGCCATACATTTTCATTAGAAGTAAACGTCAGAATAAGACACGAACGACACTGGCGTATCACGTGAACAGGGCAATGACAAAAATTGGTTTCTGCGCTGGTGACGTAAATGGCTTTTTCTTAGCTGACGGGAACTCTAGTAGCTATAATGCAAGCAATGACGTCACTAACGAGCCGTATTCAAACTGGTTTGAACCAGTCACACTATTTGATTCAAAACGTAATTCATAGGAGCAGAGGGGTGAGAGGGCTGTCATAAAGTAAATCAGTTTTCTATAATCTTTTCGTAAACGTGTAAACATTCATTTTATTTATTTATTTATTTATTTATTTATTTATTTATTTATTTATTTCATATATGCTCTACAGAATATATATCCCAATTACAGAACAAAAGAAAATAAATTTAAATACATTTAGTGTACAGGTTAAATATTAAATATAATAAAGAAATAATTACAAAGAAAACAAACAATATATAAATATATATGAAGCTAAACAACAATATGTAATATAAATTACATAATAACAATAACAAATTAAATATGCATGATGATGCGAAATAGATTTAAAAAATCATATTTCATACATTTGCCAATGTATTTTTCATGAAAATTATCCACAACGTACCTGATATTCGTGGCAAAAAAAATATTAACGAATAATATTCAATTTCCATTATTTTATGTACTCATATATTTTATAAATATTAACAAAACTAATTTTTGTTGGTTTGTATGAATTTTTGCGACTCACATATTAATGACGTCATGGTTGAATATGGTTTGAAAACATATATGAATACGGTTAATCGTGAAAAAAATAGCTATAGCGTTTCTGTCGTCACAAATGAAACGTTATAAGTTATAACTGAACCGGACTGCGTTGCCTTTGTCGGGACGCTAGGCACACTGTATAAAATACGCAGGTCTGCAGTCAATCGTTTATTTAAAAAGTGTAAATACCAACCTTCGCTACATAGTCTTTCATTCTAAAGAAGCTACAATACAAGCTTCTTCAGGATTAAAAACTACAATACGTAGTAAAACTACTGCTTTTGTACATATTTTTAAATAAATGACTGCATTCGTGCATATTTTATTCTGCAATCAAAACAGTCGCTTAATTCCTGCTACATTTAAACATTTTTCTTAATACACTTCTCAAGGTATATTTACAATTTTTGGAACCTGTTTAAATTCAACTGAAATTAGAAATTATGTTGGATTCAAATTTTTATCATTTACAACTATATGGTAAGAAGAATACAATCTTGGCATCTCTCTTAACAGTATGAACACGAGATTCCATGACATAGATGCTTAGTAGAGGAAAACTGTTTTCTCAAATATTTTGGGAGCCAATGTTTTAAATTAAAGAAGTTAAGTTCACTCTAACCCCAAAAGAGTCAATTGGGAATTACAGCTCAATCGAATTAAAAGAAATAAAATGTTATAATTGAAACACCTCGGATATAAGGGTTTTTTTTTATTATAGTGGCTCGTCACGCATGTGAATTCCATATATATTATTTTGATGGGCGACTGAAAGACAGCCTATAAATATGTAACGAATACCGAGTTAGGAGTAGGTTTCTACTGCCAATGGAAGTAAAGAAATTCACAAAGCGAAGACGTAGCCATCGGTTCAGCAATGCAATTCTCAAAAAGTTTGTATTTAAATATAAATGTATTGCATTAAAATTAATAATTTAAATATACTTGCAATTATAAAGTATATAGACTTGTACAGTATTATATTATGCATTTATTTTTTATAAATATATTTTAGAAATAGCAAATAGCATGTACACTCATCGGAAAAATTAGACGAACACGAAGAAAAGCTTTGTATTTTAAAAAGTATGAACTCAACCAACACAAATATGAAAGATAGAGTTGTTGGTAATTTTACATCTACAAAAAATAACAATTGATATAACACCTACATATAGCCCCCAACTAAAGATTGATTATCATTTATCAAGGTGTTCAATATTGCTCGGTCTTTAGTTTTATTAAATATGGGTATTTAATTCGTGTTCACTATAGATCAAGGGTTGACAATCATTTCTGTTTTTGTTGTCGTTTCAATCAGTATTTAGAGAAGAACAATATTTTTTTTAAAAATGGAAAATTATTATTTTTAAGTAATAATTTATAAACAGTGTAAAATTTAGTTTAATTAAATAATAATAATTTTCCATTATGTATACATTATGAATTATTATTAATTTATTAAAAATAATATATTTTTTTTAATTATTTTTCTACTCTAAATACTTAGAATAGAAACGACAACAAAAGCAGAAATTATTATTAACCCTTGATCGATAGCGAACACGAATTAAACACCCATATTTAATAAAACTAAAGACCGAGCAATATATAACACCTCGATAAATAATAATCAATCTTTAGTAGGTGGCTATATTTAGATGTTATATCGTCATTTGTTATTTGCTGTAGATGTAGAATTACCAACACAAATATGAAAGACAGAGGGTTCATACTTTTTTTAAATACATATATACATACACATACATATATACAGTGTGTTCACATACACATACATATATACAGTGTGTTCAAAAAATAGGGAACCAAATTTGAAAAATATATTAATCAAACCAAAACAAGAAAATAATTCTAATATATCCATGTCCGGAAACGAACCATTTCGGAATAAAACACGCTTTTGTTTGAATTTTTAATTTTATTTTTAGTAATGTTTTTTACTCTCAAAATTACAATAGTTACGTTAATACTTGTAATTTGTTTAATCACGTTTCCTTAGCAACTGTCATAATTTGTTGAATCCGCTTGATTTTTATTTTTGGGGTCATTTAAAGAGCTTAGTTTATTCGACGCCCATTAATAACGTAGAGGATTTGCGGCAAAGAATCATAGACTGTTGCAATAGTATAAGACAAAAACCAGGAATATTCGAACGTGTCCGACAATCCATGAGAAGACGTCTAGAATGTTGCATGCAAGTTCAAGGAGGACATTTTGAACAACTATTGTAATTTTGAGAGTAAAAAACATTACTAAAAATAAAATTAAAAATTCAAACAAGAGAGTGTTTTATTCCGAAATGGTTCGTTTCCGGACATGGGTACATTAGGATTATTTTCTTGTTTTGGTTTGATTAATATATTTTCCAAATTTGGTCCCCTATTTTTCGAACACCCTGTATATACATCGAGTGTCTACTTTTTTAATGGACCAAAAAATATATGTTTAATAGTGACATCTGACAAAGTTTTAATAATGCTTGATTTTATTAAATTGTTTTTCTATTTCGATGACTTTATGACCTCTATAAACGCAGTGAAATAATGTAGTTAATGGTCGATTGCATCAACGTAACTTAAATATTAAACTTAGATTAAATTAACAATCGAAATGAAATGTCAAATGAATTATAATAATATTGCTGTCATAATTCTATTTGCATTTTTTTGTTTAAAATTTAGGTCTTTTGTTGCAATTGGCCCTAAGAAGATCTATCAACGCAGTTTTTAGCGGTTTTTGTTTTCACATAAATGACATATAACACCAAATTGCTGTCAGTCAACAATGAATTTTCATCTGTGAAAATTGTTGGCGGGAAGCGCTGATAAAAACACCAAGTCATATTTTTGATGAATTATAAAATTACCCCGATAGAAATAATAGTATAAAAAACATATTTCATAAGGCCTGCAATCGCACTCGTCCTTTGTAAAACTCACTGCGAAGTGGCTCGTTTTCCAATGTTCTACTCGTACGTTAACAGATTGCCTTAAGAAATTTGTTTTTTAGTGTACTATCAGTCATCAGAGATACATTTATCATCTATTTATAATTAATTAAAAATTAATTTATTGAAACCAATAATATTATTAAAACTTTATGATAGATGTCATCTGTCAAACTCAAACAATACAATTGTTTAACATTTTTGTTCTATTTCTCATGACAGCCTGTAAATAGCTAAAAATTAAAACTTTTATTTTGCCTCTCGCGAACGAAGCGGGTAGGTATATATACGTTTGTTTTCCCATTTTCGCAACTACTCGATCTGCGCTCCCCGCCGAGCCTGCGCCCTAGGCCATGGCCTGTTATAGTTACAATTTTGAAGTTCAAATTATGTAGTAAATGTACCTTTATAATATGTATCACTTATTAAATAAAATTATATCTTGTTAGGTAAAAATATTAATGATTCTATTTTGTTTCAGATAATTTTCCTTTATTGGTGTTCATTGGATGAGTAGGAACATACAGATCAGTATACGTAATTCGTAAACTTCTTAAATTATAAAAGTATTAGCAAATCTCCAAGACACTACTTAAAAATCTCGAAACCTTATATAATATTAAAAAATTCTTGCCATTTGTAAGTTGTGATATTGTTTACTTAATTTACTCAACACTACACAGTATTATTTCCAAATAATATACCGTAATACTTATATATGAAATTGGGTAAGTCTACATATCTTGCCATTTTTCCAAATATTCAATATTTTATTTGAAATATTTTAAAGTTTATGATATGTGTATATATTATTTTTATTTTACTGCTTATTGTATTAACTTAATTATATTTTATTTAGTTAATAGTAGATTATTGGGAAACACTAACATAATTTTAAGCTATCCTTAAGGCCTCTACCAAAATCATGCATTGATTAACCACCCATTTTTGCTAACAAATTTAAAATTAGTTTCAGATATTTCCAACGAAGTCATCTCCGCAAACATTTTGGTAGACGCTTAACAAAAAGGACCCATACTAACAAAAGACTAAGAAAAAAGCAAAAGTATTTTTGAGTAGATACTAATATTTGTGGGATAGAATTTGCTGTGATACTAAGATGCTATTTAATTCTAATCCCATAAATATTTTGCTAGTTCCTGTAGCATGTAATTGCTTATATTATTGTAGTTCGCATGTTCTGTATATACGTATATTTTATTATGCATGTATTTATTTTATGTATATAAATTGTGGAATGGTGTATATTTAAACTATAATTTCTTTTATTTGTGGTTTCCTTTCTATTTATTTTGCATGTCTTTTGTTTTCCATTATTATCTGTGGTTTTCTTAAATGTCAATTTTCTTTCCGTATATTTTTCGTTATCACAAAATTGTATCTTTTTTTTCATCTTGATGTAAATATTATTATATTAGCATATTCTATCTGCATTGATATTTATACCTATCGATACAGGCTTTGTAAAAGCTATTATGATTTATTTAAGAAAAAACGTAATAGTATAATTCGTGGGAATGCGCTTTAAATACCATATCTTTTCCTGTATTACCTATTCAATTAAGATGACTAACCGTCCTCCCTTTTCATGTATTGTCCTTTTTTTCCATGTACTGTCCTTTTATTTCTGAGCTACAGGCAAAAATTCGTTTTTCGCTCATTTCAGAAATATCTCATTTTATTTCATTATAATAATTAGATAAAAATTGTTTAAATAAATTTTGAACCGAGTTTTAGGTAGAATAAAATAGCGTACGTTGATTTTTTTGAAAATTTAATAATTTTCGAGGTATAACATAAACTTACGATATTTTACATGTACTTTATTAATTTTTTCAATTGATTTACTTGAATCATTAAACCAATTTTTTCGCAATATGTCAAAATCAACTGTAACGTCGATACATAATAATTTAACTAACCCGTAAATAATTGGTTAAGAATAATTTTGAGAATATAGATTCAATATAAACAAATGATGATCTGCAATAAATTCTTTTCATTTGTTTCTTAATAATTTTCAATTTTTTCACTCCAATAAATTAATAATTCATCTTTTATTCATGTTTAAAACGAAAGAATGTAGATTTGTTATATGTATATCATTGAAAAGCTTATAAAATATGCGAAAAGATGACACTATTTTTCAACATAGATTCCCATTTAAAAATTCATAAATTTGTATTATATCTCGAGAATTATTAAGTTTTCAAAAAAATCTATTTAATCTATTTTATTCTACTAAAACAATGGTTCAAAATTTGTTTAAACAATCTTTCTCTATCATAATAAATAAGATATAAGATATTTTCGAAATGAGCGAAAACCGAGTTTTTGCCTGTAGCTCAGAAAGAAAAGAAGATCGAAAATTCTCTTGTCTATGAAAAGTTTCTCGAAAAGTTGACCATGGAATGTGCAAACGATTTTGCTCTGTTGTTAATATTACCCGAGATACCTTTAAAAAAACAATCTCCTTTTTTCACGTACTGCCTTTCCATGTACTACCCTCTTTTTTCATGTACTGTCCTCCTTTTTCATATGCTGCCATATTTTCTTGGCCTCCCTTTTAAATGTCCTTCTTTTTACTCGCTTGTAGCTTGCAGTAATTATCTGATATTACCTAGTAGTAATATAAAAATTACTGCGTTTTTCAAAATAATAGTACCTGAATTTTTCCAAATAATATCGAGGAATATTCCTTTCGAAATAATTTATTATTATTCTCTTGACATACTTTATTGTTTTTGTTAAACATATAATAATAAACCTTTGTTTACATTGATAAAAAAAAAATAATCAAAATAAAATTATGGAATATTCAAATATAAAATATTTGTTTTAAATTTCTGTTCATAAATTTTCCGTATTTAATCTAAAGAACAACACAAATATTGGTCATACTTAAATAAATTGGCTTTAAGTAATAATAATATTAACCTTTCAAAGCTCATGATAAAATAGTAGTATTGTAAAAACAAACAAAATGTGATTGTGGTTAAAATGGTGTTATTGTGATTGTAAAAAAACAGGATGAGCTAATATTTCTGAAAATATAAATTTCATTCAGCACAAAATTTACATAAAAACTGAAATAGTTATTAATAGTATATAATAATGATTAAACATTATGATTACTTATCTGGGTAATTTATAATTACTCACTTAAAATAACTTTTAAATAGAATAATAAAACAAATTAAGAACTCTAATAAAAAAATATTTTTAAAAAACTACATAAAATATCATTTTCAAACAAGACAGTTTGTTTTTAAAAACTTTTTTTTGAAAATAATTTTTGCATTGTTTATTATAAATGATTTCCAGTACTTTCAAAATCAAAAACATATTTTTTTTCGATTTTCTGCCTTGATAAATAAAAACATGAATTAAATATTAAAATGTCTCAATGAATAAATATTTATATTGCGCTACGTATTTAATATATACGCCCACGCTTTTATTTATGGAGGCACAAACCCTAAGAAAAAATATTTTTGCCTTAGTGCATTTTATTAATAACTTGTTTAAAAAAATATTTATTAACATTGTAATTGCCATAATTATAAATATTTTATACAGAATATTTATTAAACTTCTTACAAAACAATATTAACAATATAATAAACAATAACAAATACAATACTAAACAAAATTATCATTTTTATGGTGTATTATTGCTATAGAGATGCTAATTATGAAGAGGAAAAAATCAAATAGATAATTAGATTTAATGTTGTTTTCGAAATGGATAAATAAATTATAATACAATTCTAAGAATTGTGCAGACAAAATATTGTTTTTCTACTCCCATGCGTGAAGTGAGCACTTCACGTATCAATTTTTATGTGTGAAGCTTGATTTTTTGTACACTGTGCGTGAAGTGTCACTTCACGCATAGTGTGCGTGAAGTAAATAGTTCAGTTTTAACACATACAATGAATATCTATATACACGTAAATCATGTGTGGTAAATGGTCCGTAGAAATAACAACTTCATGAGAAATGTGTTATTAATTTATAAAAAATATATATATATATATATATATATATATAATGCAAGGTCGCAGAAAAAGTATAGTATGTAACACGTGTGTGAAGCCTATTTTACATTCGGGTGGTTTGCAACACCCTCATGTAAAAATTTCAGCTTCACACACTTGTCACATAATATACTATTTATTTATATCAAAAATTGTGTAACAAACATTTTATTATATTTTTGAGACGACCATGAAACGGTTAATGAAAATCATGTGTCGAGATTTGTGATAACTTCGAGAAATATTTATGTAATACTGTGATATGTTCTGTCTCGCTTAGAATTCAGATAAATGAGTGACTCATTTACTACATTTAATGATTCTACACATTCAACCACAAATATGAAAATCCCTTGAGTATGACTCACCACA
This sequence comes from Harpalus rufipes, assembly GCA_951394225.1. Classification (NCBI taxonomy): domain Eukaryota; kingdom Metazoa; phylum Arthropoda; class Insecta; order Coleoptera; family Carabidae; genus Harpalus; species Harpalus rufipes. The sequence continues at coordinate 33,390,216 of OX596278.1, read as the reverse complement.
TAATCAATAATTGTTTTATTTGACTTATTTTTAAATTACTAACTAAATTTTTGTTTAACTATTGAAGATTGAGTCACAAAAAACGTGAATTACTAAACGAGAAATAATTATAAATTCATTATCTTTTTACAGAATTGCCATTTACAAAAGAAGGAACAACAATGTTGCTTCTCTGAAGAAAGTAGCAAATAGAAGCCATTATACCGAATTAAGGAATATACCAAAAAAGAGTAAAAGTTTTAGATAAATTTAGTATTTTTTTGTAGTTTTCGTATTATGTATTATTGTATATTATAATAGTTCAATACTCAATTGTGTAGGTTCGCTTACACTTAGACGTTTTATTTTAGTATAATTTTAAATACGCAACGAAACAAGTATTGAAGAAAGTTTTAAGTTGAATTCAGGCTCGAATAATTGATATAATATTTCATGTTCCTGGCATAATATTATAATATCATTGTAGTTTAATTTTGCCTGGATTCAACAGTCTTAGTTAATTTATTTAATTTATTGTATGCGCGGTATACTACTGACAGACTTAATAGAACGTATGATTATGCTGTATGCCGCAAGAAGCCATCTAAGTAAGTGATATTTTATCAATTTGTTTATGAACTTTTGTATTAATGAAATATGCTATATTTTGACTGACATATATAGCATCATTTATAAAAGACCTGTAAGATCTGAGATACGTATTAAATATTTGTTGAATTACGATATATTGTTTAAAAATATAAAAACCCTTGTCTCTGTTCCTAGCATTTTTTATTTTGATATTTCATATTCGAGCCTAGGCTCAAACTAGCTTTCCTCGGCGCCTGACTCGGTGAGCCTCGCACCGCTCATAGACTTGGGCGAGCACGAGCTTTAATGTTCCTTGACCTTTCCCACGGCACCTGACTCGTGGCTTGTGGTTGGTTTGTGGCTCGTGTGTACTGGCTCGGACGAGTTACCGAGCCACTCACATCGGAATCTACGCAATTGAAAACTTGATCTATAAATTTCGTCCTCGAACCATGAAAATGTTGGAACGTCGGAAAGGTGGCACGAGCCGAGCCTAAACGAGCGGCGCATTTTCTTTGACTAGTCAAATTTACTGACAACTGCCGGGAAACGCGACCCCATTCCCACGGCGCGATGCTCGCTAAACTCAGGTAAAAGATCGCCGAACCACGCATGGTTAGCCGGCTTCATATCGATAGCTTTAACGCGCCTTCATCATTCTTACGGCGCCTGGCTCGTAGCTTGTGGTTCGTTTGGGGCTCGTTTGTATTGACTCGGACGACTAAAGCCGAGCTATTCACGTCGGTATAATATGACTAACGTATGAAAATTGACGTTTAAATTATTTTATAGATGTGGTTTCTTTTCATAACATAGAGAAGAATATAATTGTACGAAATATTCAGTTTTGATTATTTTTGCATGTGCCCATATAAATATTGGACTAAGATATATCAGAAATGCATTATTATGTCTTGCTTAAAATAGATGGATGACTACGATACCTGCATAATAACAGAATAACAAAACATGGGTGCTTTTAAAATATTTTAAACCTTTTTTGTTTATTTTGATTATAACAAAATATTTTGATTTTTAAAGGAAGGAGCCATAATTCGCGGTATTAATATTTTTAAAATCATTCTTGAATCCTGTTGTTAAGGTTAATTAAAATGCCTCCTAGTATTCCAGTGGTATTGGGTATAATTCTAATCTTCTCTAACAGAATACATAAAGGTCAGTTTCCTTTCAAATTCAAATCATAGGACAAAATTATGAAAAGAAAACACATCCATTAAACAATTTAAACATTAACTTTCATTCGCTAGTCATACTATATCTACGCACTTGAAAACTTAATCTGAAAATAATCTCGTGTCAAATTTACTGGCAACTGACGGGAAGCCCGAACCGGGCCACGAGCCACCCCATTCAGACGGCACGAGACTCTAAACTCACGTGCTGTGGGAAGCCGGTTTATAACTCAAAAAAGTTTGCCAAAACTGTGTATTGCAAAAAAGTGTATTAGTCACAAGTTAAAGTTTGAGTGTTTCTACAAAAACGCCCTATAAAAATGTCTAATAATTATGTAATGTTCATCAATTTCTGAAAATCCAATAAATAATTTTCTAATATTTAAACATGATCATGAATTAAATTAAGTTACAGAAATCTATAAAAGTAAGGAAGCTGGAAAGTTGTTTCTTTGATTCTCAAATTAAAAAAAAATTGACTAAAGTTGTTTGTACTAACAGCTCTTTAATTTTTACAAACGTCTTAATATTTCAAAATATAGATTTTAAACTTATAAAAACCAAATATTCCGCTATTTAATATTGTCTGGTATTTATTCGATCAGTATTTTATATAAATGATCAGTACCTAACTTGCAATGAAAATGTAATTTAACTTAACCTAAGTTGATCTAACTAACCTAACCATAACCTAATGTAATCACGACGCAATATTCGTGTTTACAGGTCATTTATTTTATAAAATACTGATCATTAATGCAAAAAATACTGATCAAATAAATATAAACTTTTAATAATGGGTTACATCGCCTATTAGTAATAACCGTTTCAATTCTATTATGCATTATATCCACAAACTCTGCACGTGCAAATTCTTCTAGATCTAAAACCATTGTCCCATATGTCTTGCAAGGTAAGTTTACTGCACACATTAATTTTTTTACGAATTTCTTTATTTTGTCAAAAGTAAAGGGATTCGGTAGGATATAAATTTAGATTAAAAAATTATCCTTTAAATGCCGGTCGACCTATTATCACCCGTCACTTGACCCACAGTTTTTGTAAGTTTTAAGTTTACACAGTCCTGCCATAAATACTGTCAAATTGTATATGGAATATGGGTTGTTAAAAATTTGTAAAACTAATAATACATTTTGTATTGCAAGCAATTTATTGGCTCGAGTATTTACAGTAGTTAAAAAAATCTATTCAAAATGGCCGCCTCTTTGGCTTTAACGCAAGCCTAAGACGGTCTGGCTTCTGGGGCTTCTGGCCATTCTGCTATGGCACTTATGGCAGCACCATATATTACTTACAATACAAAATGTATCATTATATTTATAAATTTTTAGCAGCCTACAAACCATGTGACAGTATTTATGGCAGGACTATGTATTTTGTAGAAAGATTTTTAATGATAAAAACGGATTTGTTATTATTCGCTGAAATAACAGAAATGTTTACTAATCTCTATCACAAGATTCTGACGCCTGTAAAATTTATTGTAGCGGATTCAAGATATTACTAGGCATGAGATATATTTACCAATTTTATATACAGGGTGAGTCACCGAAATCGCCGTCTTCGATATCTCCCTTGTCGTTAAAAATACAGCATAAGTTTATTAACAGAATTTATTCGTCTACTCAAGGAGCATAACGTAAAATTATTTTCACATATACAGGGTGTTGCATTACGGCTCGGCGAGAATAGTTTCTCTTTTTTTAAATGGAACACCCTATATATTTTTATATATTTTGAATTGTATTTTATTCAGCTATACGAACATATGAATATTGTTTTAGTTTTCCAGGGCGTTGCCAAGTTATTCTGTTTTTTCTCTAAAAAAGACTGAATACATGCATTGCTTTATAAAGGCTTACTGAAGTTATTTTAATAGTAAGAATTAAGAATTTTCTTTTCTGTATAACTGTAATTATAGTCTATGTTCTGACATATTTTTTTTAAAATGTAATTATACAGGCTGTTTAATAAAGCGAATCAAATGTGCTCAGTTTCAAATGACTATAACTCGTCATTTTCAAATGGAATACCCTATATTTTATTATTCAGTTGTGTGTATTTTTGTTATATCTTCATATGTTATTAAGGGTATCCCATGCCTAAAACCAATAATTTTGGAGATTTTCACCATTTTTCTCTAAATTTATATATTTAACTAAAAATTAAATCTAATATACCATGGATATTGTTTTTTGAATAAGAAACAATTGCAGTAATGATAGTATTTTCATTAGCCAGGTTGTTATTAATAACAGAGGGATTAAGTAAATGAATTTATTAATATGACTCTCTCACAAGAAGAACTTACGAATATGATGTACGCACTTGAAGCAGCGGAAACAAACCCTCTTTTGGCATCAAGAATTTATGCACAACGGTTTCCGGGAAGACGACATCCAAATCCGCGTTCTTTTGAAAAACTAAGGGAAAGGTTTGAAAGAACTAGTCATGTTCAGTACGACAAAAGAGGGTTTCTTTCCGCTTCTCCAAGTGCGTACACCATATTCGTAAGTTCTTCTTGTGAGAGAGTCATATTAATAAATTCATTTACTTAATCCCTCTGTTATTAATAACAACCTGGCTAATGAAAATACTATCATTACTGCAATTGTTTCTTATTCAAAAAACAATATCCATGGTATACTAGATTTAATTTTTAGTTAAATATATAAATTTAGAGAAAAATGATGAAAATCTCCAAAATTGAGGACTTTATACATTATGAATAGCATAAATATTTACATTAATAATTCAATTAAGTCTGCAACGCAATTGTCCTGCAAAATACAAATAATAATTATAAATATTCGGTTTGGCCGATAATTTTTTTCGATTATTGATAACTGGTGATAAAGATATCATAATATAGAGTTTGTTGTTTACTTTTCTTGGACACTACAAATATGTATGTAAATACATTATTAATATTCCATTGTCATTTAAATCTTTTGTGTAAATTGTTAAATTTCCGTATGATTCAGCAATGTTTGTGTTTGCGAGGAAAGTATTTTTAGCGCATTAGACGGTATAATTTTCAACAACTTGGTTACATAAATTAGAATTTTTCTTGTGTTATTTAAAGAAAAATGTTTATTTAATGTGTGACGTTTGTTTATTTGAATAAGAGCCAGGATTAAGCGACCGTTTTATGATTGGAGGAAAATATAGGCTCGTCTTACAGCAGACCCTTTTACACGGACACAATTTGCATAATAATTCGATGTTTAGAATAATATTTTTAAGGTATGTATTGATAAAATTTACAGGAAGAGTAATTTTGTAACGTACGTATTTATAAATTAGCGAACTTTAATTATATATATATATATATATATATATATATATATATATATATATATATATATATATATAAAAAAAATATTCAGAACGTAAAATATTTGCGACACTTTTGTTTTTATCTGACGCCAGTCTCTTTAAATTTTCTCCAATTTTTTTTTTTTAAAAAGCCGAAAACTATTTAATGAACATTCAAATCAGAAAAAAGAGTGATGACACTGTCATCTCAAAATTGAAGTTTGGTCGTGCAAAAGGTTTTTTTTATGCAAACAAAGGAAAATATAGTAATTACTTGCGCTCTAACCTCTTTGACTTTGAAATATAAATAAATGGCACCCGATTAAGCTGCCGGCAAAAATATTTTACATTTCACCGCTCTGATTCTACAGTCTGATCCCGACTTCAGTTATGACGTCTCATTTGTGACGACAGAAATGGTATGTTTCTCTAAATATAACACCAATAACCTAACGCTCAAAACTTGACCCGAGTTTTCCAAGCGTGACTTTTGTGTGTTAGGTTATTGTTGTTAATTTTAGAGAAATATAGAAGCCAAGTAAGCTGTTTATTGCTTTATAAAACGCCTAGACCAGAAGCTGTTCATATTTCAAAATAGAGTCCTATACCAATAAAAAAAAAATCTGAAAGTTACAGGGTCTCATTTTCGATGTTTTTTAAGGTATCAACTTTTTAAGAGAAGTTTAATAGTCACCATAGGAATTTTCTATCTTCTTTTGTTTTTGAGCTACAGGCAAAAACTCGATTTTCGCTAATTTCGAAAATATCTCATATTTTATTTATTATGATAGCTAGAGAAAAAATTGTTTAGACAAATTTAGCACCGGTTTTTGCGTAGAATAAAATGGAGTAATTAGAATTTTTAAAAATTAAAAATAGTCTCATCTTTTTGCTTATTTTATAAGCTTTTCAAAGATATATAACAAATCTACTTTATTTTCATAACTCGTGAAATATTATAACTTTTTGTCTTTTTGTGAATAAAATTAATGTTTTTTTTTACCATTTAAAAGTTGGCTATGAAATAAAAATTGAACAAAAGAAGTGTGAAATACACAAATAACAAATGTAAAGTAAAACACATTTTTATTGTCATTGTTATTTGATATGTAACTGTGTTTGTTAAAATTATTATAATCATGGCAAAATATTCTATTCAAGAAAAATACGATATGATAACTACTTACATAGAGTGTGGCAAAAATTCAGAAGAAGCGAGTGATTCGTATTATAATAAATTCATGGAAAGACGAAAACCACATCCAACAATTTTTGAGAGGTTGGACAGAAATTTACAACTTTATGGGTCCTTAACAAAACCTAGACCAAAATCATATAAGAAGGCAAATGAAGAAAATGATACTATAAATGTTCTGGCGTTAGTAAACACAAATCCTAAAGTATCATGCCGGAAAATTGAAAACGAAATAGGAATACCAAAATGTCGTGTTTTACGCTTATTAAAAAAGAATAATTATAAATCATATAAAATTAGAATAACCCGCAATTTACGTCCCGGTGATATGGAAAAGCGTATGGAGTTGTCAACATGTGTGAAGAAAATGAAAATTTCCACTTAAACATAATATGGTCAGATGAACTTCGCATTACTAGCGCCGGAATATTTAATAGAAATAACGAGCATTTTTGGTCTGACACAAATAATCACCAAACTTTTACTTTGGAAAAGCAAGGAAGATATGGCTGTAATATATGGTATGGTTTAATAGATAATAGAATTGTAGGACCATATTTTTATAATGAAAGCTTAAATTCTCTTCAGTATTTAGGTATTTTACAACAGAATTTGAAAGAATACTTAGATGAAATTCCATTACAATGTTCCCTTCAAATCTATTTTCAACCAAATGGAGCTCCAGCACATAATGCGGACATCATTAGAAATTATTTAAATAATTTAGTAGGAAATAATTGGTTAGGAGGCCATGGACCTACACACTGGCCTCCAAGATCTCCTGATTTGTCACCACTACATTTTTTGTGTGGGGACAGTTAAAAGGAATGATTTACAAATTTTTTTTGACAATATTGACGAGATAAAAAAAATTGTACAAACGACATTCGGAAAATAACTCCATTTCAAATAATGAATTCTATGAAAGCAGTTATACAGAAATGCAGATTATGCATTCAAAATAATTGAGCACAATTTGAGCATTTTCTGTAAAAAATCATTGGAGATTTTTGTAATACATCAGCTCTTTTCAGAGCTATTAAAAATATTTAAAAAAAGGATTTTAATTTCTGATATGTTTAAGAATATAAATCATTGTTGCAATCAACATACAATTGTTACAATCATATGTTGTAATCATTATTATATGACTACATTGTTGTTATCAATGTTTAGATTTCTACAAACGAGCTTATAATTGTTATTGCAAAATGTTTGAGAAAGAATTTTAACTTCGTTTGTATAATATAAATCATTGTTGCAATCAATATTTAATTTCTTGTAATCCGCGCACCCGCGTAATATGAATGCATTGTTGTAATCAAAGTTTTGATTTCTACAATCAAATTTATTATTTTTGTATTCATTTGAAATGGATATATTTCATTCGTTAACATTATGTATTTCACACTTCTTTTGTTCAATTTTTATTTCATAGCCAACTTTTAACTGCTAAAAAGCATTCATTTTATCCACAAAAAGACAAAAAGTAATATTATTTCACGAGTTATATGATTATTTGTGTCAGACCAAAAATGCTCGTTATTTCTATTAAATATTCCGGCGCTAGTAATGCGAAGTTCATCTGACCATATTAATGTTTAAGTGGAAATTTTCATTTTCTTCACACATGTTGACAACTCCATACGCTTTTCCATATCACCGGGACGTAAATTGCGGGTTATTCTAATTTTATATGATATATAATTATTCTTTTTTAATAAGCGTAAAACACGACATTTTGATATTCCTATTTCGTTTTCAATTTTCCGGCATGATACTTTAGGATTTGTGTTTACTAATAATAATATAATAATAATAATAAAGTTTATTTGTTTCCAGATCTTTACAAATCTTATACAAATAGATTGGTAACAAAATCACAGATCAATAATTACTTTATGTATATATAAATGTTACAAATATCAATTGTTTGAGATCAAATTTTACAATAATAATAATTAATACTAAATACCCACATTATTAATAACGCAAAATCAAAATTTAACTTAAAGTCTATAAAAAAGTTTAAATAATAGTGCTAATAATAATAACACCTGATAATATTCTCATTATCAGATATATGAGAAAACAACACAGCCTTGTCTAGGGCCAAGAAGAATACATCAATAATTATAATGAATGATACTAATAGTAAGATAAAATAAAATAAACACCATCATTATCAAATGTGATATTTACATAACGTGTGTTGATAATAATAAGAAAACTGATTACTTTGTGATAAGAATCACTTTTCGAGAGATAGATCTGATGCTATTCATTTAGGCAAAAGCTTCTTATTTTTAGAGCTCCTACCACAAAGTAACACAGCTTATTAATTTTGTCTTTTGTAAGTTCATGAAACAGATTAAAATAATTTAATTCGGTTTTGGCTGTTGCGCCATATTCTGTAAGGTAGTGGTTTCTAATAGATGAATAAAAAGGACATTTAATAAAGATATGGTAGAGGTTTTCTGGTTCCTGCAAGTTACAGATAGTGCAGTTGACAGATGTATCAATTGTATATTTGATATTATTAAAATATATTATAATAATTTTTTTACTGGCTAGTCTTAATTGATTAATTATACGGGTTTTAAAGATAGGCAAACTGTATGTTAAATGTTTTGATACGTTGTATTCCGTTTTCAGGAATTTGAAATAATAATTATAGATTGTGTTTACTAACGCCAGAACATTTATAGTATCATTTTCTTCATTTGCCTTCTTATATGATTTTGGTCTAGGTTTTGTTAAGGACCCATAAAGTTGTAAATTTCTGTCCAACCTCTCAAAAATTGTTGGATGTGGTTTTCGTCTTTCCATGAATTTATTATAATACGAATCACTCGCTTCTTCTGAATTTTTGCCACACTCTATGTAAGTAGTTATCATATCGTATTTTTCTTGAATAGAATATTTTGCCATGATTATAATAATGTTAACAAACACAGTTACATATCAAATAACAATGACAATAAAAATGTGTTTTACTTTACATTTGTTATTTGTGTATTTCACACTTCTTTTGTTCAATTTTTTATTTCATAGCCAACTTTTAAATGGTAAAAAAAACATTAATTTTATTCACAAAAAGACAAAAAGTTATAATATTTCACGAGTTATGAAAATAAAGTAGATTTGTTATATATCAATGAAAAGCTTATAAAATAAGCAAAAAGCTGAGACTATTTTTCAACATAGGATCCCATTTAAATGTGTTATATCTCGAGAACTATAAAATTATCAAAAATTCTAATTACGCCATTTTATTCTACGCAAAAACCAATACTAAATTTGTCTAAACAATTTTTTCTCTAACTATCATAATAAATAAGATATGAGATACATATTTTCGAAATTAGCGAAAAACGAGTTCTTGCCTCTAGCTAAAAAAAAAAAAGAAAAAAGAATATTCATATGGTGACTATTAAACTTCTCTTAAAAAATTGACTGTGGAATGTGCAAACGGTTTTGCTCTATCGTTAATATTTCCCGAGATACCTTAAAAAAACATCGAAAATGAGACACCTGTACAGGATGAACTAAGAATTTTAGTGCAAACAAGACTCAAAATTTTTACGTAATACGCGAGATATGAATTTTTAAAGTTCTGACTTTGACGTACGACGTAGCAAGTCCTCACCAGTGGTTGACAAACTGTTAGTTCTAGAGGGTACAAATTTTTAATGTTCGCATAGCTGAAATATTTTTATATATAAACTGAAATGTTATATTCATAAAGAAATTATTATTAAGCAAAAATAACAAATAAAATGCATTTTTTCCTAATAAATTATAGAACATTGAAATAGTTTGACCATTATTTGACAGTAACACAAAAAATGGCGGCGGGCGCCGCTAATGTTTGGTCATTGATGGTTTCACGGTAGGCGGACGTACAAGACGCACGTCTCGCTTTTAAAATCAGGCAACCATTCAAATTACTTAGACAAACGTCATCCTAATTATAAATCGACTTCAATCGCTTCTAATTTGCGAACTAATTAATATTTAAACAAAATTATTTCACTAATAGTCATTAATTTACGTATATCTTCTCATTTTTATCTAAGATAGAATTATTATAAATATTTATATGTAATTTATCACGATACCATTTTCATAATATGCATGTATCCTTGTAATATTTTGTATTATTGTAGCGCAATGCTGTAAATAAAGAATTATTATTATTATAGTTAAAATTTGACTATGATATAGTACCTCATTACTATATTTTTCTATGTATTATTGTATTCAAAAACAAACCTTTTTTGTACGACCAAACTTAATTTTTGAGGTGAGGTAGTACATCGACAGTTTCACCAAAAGGTTTAATAGTTACTAAGATATATTACGAGAGACTGCGTAGAATATAAGGAAACGATAAACTATATTTTAAAGATATGTTGTGTCGATTTTTATGGGTTTGTTAATGCGGTCACTCTCTCTTTTTGAACAAATGTTTTGAAGGCAAGCAATAGTAAGCGCAACGCATTACGCCTGTAGAATATTAAGTTGATACTAGCCTTTACCGTCAGTGTTGCCAACTTAGTATAATTTCTACTAAATCTGGTAGAATGAGGTAGCGATTTAATGACTAAATTTTGAATCTGGTAGTTAGTAGAAAATCTAGTAGATTAGATAGATTTTTTAGTAAATTTCTGGTTTTTATTTAAATTTGAACTGTTTGTAGCAAAATATATAACAGCTGTTCACATTAATTTAAACTTGTATTTCCTCATGCTTCTTCCTAGCGGTCACTAGCAAAATTAATGACATACTGGCAGGCTGGCACCTACTTTACCATTTCTTGCGGGCCAAATCTTTTTCCTCGTAACTAGGGGAGGGGAATACCATGAAAATAGCTATTAGTTTTTAGCTGATAATGAAAGTGTTTTCTCTGATGAGATGACACGACATTCGATGGTTGCAACTAAATACTAGATACAAACTTTTTGCACATCTACGTTGTTAAAACTGAAGAATTTATTTTCTTTTTAAAAGAAAACGAAAAAAATATCACCTGTCAGTTATCAGTTATCAAATAAAATCTGCAAAATTAAGTGATGTTTAGTGAATTAACCATGTTTTGTTGTAATTTTTAATACTCAGGTTTTGTACATTTTTACAGAAAAATATATTTATTATTGACAAGGTTTGGTTACACGAATTGAAATTATTTATTTAATGCATGTAACAGTCGGCTCTCAAAGCGCCATAGCGTCATTTACTATTTTCTTACTGATTGTTTATTGTCAATAAACGATTTGTAATATGTCGAACTTTTAATTACACCCCCCTCGCCATTTAGTAGAATTCTAGTAGAATTTGTTTAACGCTTTAGTAGAAAACAAATCTTCATTGTTGGCAACACTGTTTACCGTGCGAAGGACGCTTGCGTAGTAGCAACCTCGGCGCCGAGCGAGAGCAAGCGAGCAGAGAGTCGAAGCACTTCGATATGTCTTTTGTTTAGTGATTGTGTGATTTCGATATTTGCTGCCGCCAGACGAATATGGCAAGAACGTTAGTGACAACTTCGCGTGATGTTTTGGTGTTTGAGAGATATTTGTGTGTGAAACAGATGCATAGTGGAAGTCATAATCATATATAGGCCGATGACAGTGTTGAGGGCTTAGGACTGGGTTGAATGGAGGGCAGCGGGGTGAAGTCGCGGGGTCGCTCTAATTCCGCACGAATTTTAGTTTTCGATGATTTGGAGCCCGAGGGGTCACAAAAATGTGCCCAGAAGAAATGCAGTGTCGTGAAACCGAAACCAGGCCAACCAGGTACGAAATTTTATTTACTTCATTGTTTACATAAACTTCCCATTCTTAATTATTTCGATTGTGTCTAGTGAGGGCTTGTTTATTGCAGTTGCAGATGTTTCCAATCTCATACGGTTTCGAAGTTCTGCGTTGGGGAAATCTGCTCCTTCTCTGTCAGCTAACATGGTAAGTTCATAGTAGGTTATGATTGTGAATCCTGTCTAGTTTATTGTTTGTTTACATTGTTGCTACGGATTGCAATACCCAGTGTTCTAAGCACATTTAATAATATATTTATATATTTATTGTTGTTTTGTACAGCTGAGTATACAAGAATTTGTGACATAGTTTTTTCATTTATTATCAGTCAGTTAAACTTTATAAGGTTCTTTATGTAAAAAAATTTAGGGCATAAAATTCTACATTTTTTGGGCCTAATTTGCGCCCAATTGTTGAATGAGTAAACTTCATATAAATGCGTGGTAAAAATAGATCTAGTATGCGTTGCGATTTTTTCAAAAAAAGAATGTTTATTTTTCAAAATAACAATAACATACTAGATCTACTTTTAACTCATATTTTTTAATGTGTATGACACAAAGTCCGGTTTCATAGTGATTGTGATTTTATTAATACAAAACAAAGTGAAATTATTTATGCAAAAAAAAATATTATAGTGCATTTTCTGTAACTGATTGGTCAATTTCCTTATGGTAAAAATACATTATTACCCTCCATATTGGGTAGAATCAGGGACCTGAACCAAAACGTATTTATGGTTGACGTTCGGGATATACATGTCGATTCATCATCTGTTTCAAAAAATTGTAATATGAATATTTTTAAGATCATATTAACAATTTAATTTGAATTTGCAATTTTTAATTATATATTTAGCAGATCTGAATTTAAAACGGTTTAAATTCGGTTCAGGTTTATTGACCTTGACAAATAAAAGTTTGGCTCGGGTTTAGGTTCACCAAAATTCCGGTTAATCCGGGTTTTCTTCTTTTACAGAAGGATTTGGGAATAGGGCGACGGAACAGCCGTCCAGCGGCTGTCCACAGATTGAGTTTTGTCACCAACACTTCTCCAACGTTTCCAAGATCGCATTCTCCGATTTCTGGAAGTCCGATCGACAGCCCAAGGATCCATTCGCCCTGTATGAACTTCTCCTTCGCACCGATCAAAAGGTAGGGTGACTTTAATTCACCATTCAGTCACAATAATTAACAAGTTTAGAAGTGTCAGCGTTTAATATTTGCTTAGCTTGTTTGCTAATTGAATGAATTTGATTGATTTAGCATATTTTAAAAATATACAATTTTGTTTTTATTTACATATAAATACCTAAATATAAATGGCTGCTATTTATTGGTTCAGTATTTTTAATAAATGACCAGTAACTTATAATGAAAATGTAATTTAACCTATCTAACCTAAACTAACTTTAACCTAACCAAAGCTTAACCTAACTTCTAATCTAACCTGGACAGAAATTCTTATTTACTAATTTTACAAAATACTGATCATTAATGAAAAAAAAAATACTGATCACATAAATATAAACTAGTATAGATTAATTATTTTTTGAACAAAGTAACATTTGTGGTGCTCTCTTCACAGTAGCTATTTATTGTGAAATTTTCGGAATTAATTATTACATTATATTATACAGCAATAATCGATATTGTACATCTAAAATTTACTTATTTACAATGTAGTCTAATTATCTGATAATATCGATTGCGATAAAATTACGTAAAGCAATCAACATAATTTGATTTTCACGATATAAATAAGTAAGGTACCTATGTCGAACATTTGATATCTTTATACTTAAGTAAATAATTAAGAATTAAAAACTGCTTCTAAAAATATCAAAAATATGCAACAACCTATTTTAAAAATGGTGTCACCATCGAAACACGAAAATATATTTTGATTTGACAAAATTAATGCATTACATAGTTTTGAATGAAGTTATAAATACTTCTTTACACTTCCAAGAAGCATTGTTTATCTATTTAGTTTTAGATAAATTTAGAAATAACATGAAATGAAAACTTGGAGATATACGACAAACAACAATTATTCAACCATATAATTTCAAAAAGATTTAAGTATCATTTTTTTTTAAATACTGTCGAGCCTCTATAATTCGATTGCAAATTGGATGATCCGTGTTCGATTCAAACTTGAAATTTATTTATAATTTTCAAATAGCACAAATAATATGCTATACCTTTGAGGGCCCGTGAGGTGGCGCCTGCTAGGCCGCCTCAACGGTACATATACGAGGGTCACGCTAGAATTTTTAAGAATAAGACAAATGGTTCCTATTTTTTAGAATTTTATTTTAAATACGAGCCCAAACTTATAATAGTTCAGCCGGTTAACATTTTCAATAAATTATAAAACTTACACATATGGTTTAAAATTTCTACAAAATTCTTTCGGCAACTTTAAATATACAAGTTTTCTTTTTCAGTGGTCCACTATTGCTATCTCGAGAGCTATAAGAGCTACGAGATCGGTTAAATTAGCAAACAATTTTTTATCTTAGACTATTATAATGAGAAAAAAAATCCTACCAGTGGTTCTCAGAATATGGTGTACAACTTTCTTATGGGAACCTATTTTTTATTCGGTTATTCGATTCAGTATTTTTTTCTGAATTCAACGATACCAATATGTAATACTCTAATATTACAAAATATTTGAGAAAAATGCAAATGAAAATTATGCTGATTTAATTTAAATCTGATTGTAGTAATAAGAGTACTATGAAGAAAACAAAGTATAAACTTCATACATATCAAGTTTTTCTTCGTGAATAAAATTCATTTTATCACAGAGAAAGTATATGAAATATTTGTTTTCACATTAAACTACAATTAACGTGAAACAAAATATGCAATTGTTTTCTTCATACCACTCTTATTACAATCAGATTTAAATTAAATCAGCATAACTTTCATTTGCATTTTTCTCAAATATTTTGTAATATTAGGATATTACATGTGGATACCGTTGAATCGAATAAGCGACTAAAAAAAGTAGGTTCCCAATTAAAAATAAGAAATTTGTACCTCGTAATTTGAGTGGTGAAAAAAATATTTTTTTACTCATTATAATAGTTTAATAAAATAGAAATTGTTTGCTAATTTTACTGACCTCGTAGCTCTTATATTTTTCAAGATAACAATAGTGTACCACTTAAAATGAACACCCCGTAGACTTAAAGCTTTAAAAAAATGTGGGCGAAATGACGAGTGATAATAGTTCGACCGGCATTTTAAGGGTCATCTTCTAGTCTAGACTTCTACCGAGACCCTTTACTTTTGGCACAATGAAAAACAACTTCGTAAAAATCCAGTGCGTACATTAAAACCTACCTTTCAAGACACATATGGGACTATACTCATAAAAAAATTCAGGGCTTAGGGATACAATACCTAACAAAATTAAAACTGGTATCACTAATAAGGGCGATGTAACCCAACATTAAATGGCAGAATACTTGAATAACATTTTCAGTTTTTGTAAATCTAAAATTTATTTTTTAAACTATTCGAAAGAAATTTGTAGAAATTTCTCGCATTTGCGTAGGTTTTATAATTTGTTTGTTGAAAATGTAAACTGGCCGAAATATTATGAGTTTGGACTTGTATGTTCAAAGTGGTTCCCTTCAACAATAGTACACTTCATCATTCTTTCCTTCTACTTCTTAAAAGCACCTAACCAATTTTTAATTCCAAAATTGCCAAATCAGATGAGTATGACATGTATTCTATTATTATTTTTCCAAAAACTACAGAAAATGATCTCTAGTTAATTCCATATTTTTACTCACAATGATACTTTAAAAAAATTATTTATTAAGTTCTAGCTTAACTTTCGCAACTTAATTTTAAATGACAGATAAATAACTGTTTAAAATGATAGTGCACATTTTGTTTTTCTCGACCGTTATTCTCGTTAATTCTAGCGTGATCCTAGTATATTGTCATTAATTGTTACCTTTTTTTTAATAAAAGCAGATTGGCACATTCAGAAATGCAGTGTATATAAAAAAAAAACTAATTCGGAGTAGGCTATCAACAAAGAAACATATCGGAAAGGAAGGGTTTTTTAAAATAAAAAATCAAAATTCTTAATCTCACAGTTCTAATACAATATTTAGTGACCGGTTTCGACTACTTCGTACTTCGCTACTTTATATCTAAATAATAAAACATATGTCTTAATTTAAAAGTACTTAATTAAATATCAATTTGACAGGAGATATAGTCAAAAATGTTATCTAAAGATATCAAATCTTTTCTTCTTGAATTTTACTTTAGAAATAGAAATAAATTAGAAAACGGCGAATATTGTGTTTCCTTCTTTATTATCATTTCTCCTTAAATATACATTTCAAGATCAATTTGACAACTTGACGTTTGAATAAAATTATTGAATGAATAACATATACGTTTCTCTGTTCATATTCATAGCCAACTCCGACTTACTTGTTTTTTTTTTTAACACTGTGGATTTGTCACGCCCGGATATGGATAATAGGCCGTGATGATACATTTATGTATTTAAAATGTATGTACAAACTAAATTTACTAAACAAATCATATAATTATAAGCAATTATGTTACGGAGCAAATGAAATTTCGTTAGGGAAAGTCATGAAAATGTGAGAGAATTTCGCCTGCTTAACATAATAATGTACCAGCTTTACTTTAGTCTCATTGTATTTACATTATATTACCTACATATTAATGTCTTTACATGTTGAATATTTTGTACTCTCACAAAAAACAACGAATTTGCAAATATTTGCACCACAAAATAGTGCTTCCTGTAAAATTTTCGTGCGCTGCTTTGAATTTTCACATTTACATTTTGCAAATATTGTTTTTATAAGTTTATATTGTTATACATTTATGAGCTGTTTAAAAAATTATTCTCATCTTCATTTCTTTAATAGATGAAATTCTATTTTTCAAAACATTGAATAATATAACTTTCGATTTACAGTTATCAGTAATAAATAATATTTTTCTCAAACAATGAGTAACTTTATTTATATTTCAAATTGTTTTGAGTTTTGATTTAGTTTTTATCAAAATGTTATCTGTCCAAGAAACTTTATCCGCGTGTACAAGAATAAGAAACTTAAAACAAATATTTTAAAGAAAATAGTTTCCTTTTAATAAAATTTATATTTGATTCTGCTTTCTATAAACACTAAAAACAGACAATGAGTGTGGATATACGTATTCACAATTCATGTTTTTGAGAAAGTGCTTTCTATAAAATATTTACTTATTTCATTTAGATTAGTTATTAGATATTAAAATTTCATTTTTTAATTAGTTATCTAAACAGTAAAACTTTTCTATGTTAAATTAATTTTGATAACATGGTCTCTGAATTGATTGTAGAACAATTACCCGTCGACAAAACCCCCCGGACATTAACCCCTTGTCAATGACCACTGGACAATAACTCCCTAATAAAAAAACGCTTCAAAATAAATTTTTATTTTGTTAAATATATTCGAATCGGTGTCAAAATTTAGCAATCAATATTTTTTTCTAAATATACCTTAATACATTATAGGCTAATGTAACGCACAAAACTGACGCCCACTAAACAGGGATCGTTATACTTGTTATGTTAGTAAAAAAATTACACTTTACTCACTTCACTTGTTAAGTAAGTAACTAGATATTTCGGTACCAAATTCGCGGTTAGACACAGGCACACGGCCACGAGACCATTAAAGTCGAATCTGTGGTGGGACTCTGCCATATCGCTTGGCGATCACATAACGTCATGCGATCTCCAGGCGATACGGCAGAGTCCCAGCACTGATGTCAAAATTTAGCGATCGTTACTTTTTTTCTAAACATACCGTAATACATTGTAAGCTAGTTAACGCACAAAACTCGGGCCATTATACTTTTTCTTCACGCAAAAAAAATGTTACACTTTACTTTAAGTAAATAACTATATTAGTATTCCTGTGAAAAATTGCATTGCGTTGTAGCTCTTATACAGTGTGTTGAAAAAGAAACCTGTAACTCGGAGTAGGCTGTGAACAAAGAAACATATGTCTTAATTTTAAAGTATTTAATTAAATGTTAATTTGACACGAGATATTGTCAAAAATGTTATCCAAAAAATCAAAACTTTTCTTCTTGAATTTTATTTTAGAATTAGAAATGGTGTTCGATCTCCTGTAATATATTGAGAATCCGTGGTTCAGGGTGGGGGTAGAACGTAAGCATTTAAAAGCTTAGACCCTTCAGAGACTGCCATTTTAAGTTATTTGTATATGTATATAAAATATAAATAGATATGTATATATTATGTATGTGTAGGTATATGAAAAAACAAGGATCTTTTAGAATAATTGAAAGATATTATATTCTTTCAAGGCGCGTGGCATGTTCGATCTTCTGTAAAATTTTGAAAACCCGTGGTTCAGGGTGGGGGTAGAACGCCAGCATTTGAAAGCTTAGACTCTTAGGCAGTGGTCACACTGGACAAGTGGGATCGACTAACGCCGATTGATTGCGATCGATTAAAAATTAAACTAACACTAGCTTATGGGAATGGTCACACTGCATGCATCCACTATGGTCGAACGATGTCGAACGTCGACGAGCGGTTTGATATATCAAACATGTTTGATTTTCTAGTCGGTCGACAGCAATTGATGTGTTTACGCATGCTCAGTGTTGTCATATTTTTCATACCAACTTAACTGTTTTGACATTTGTGTACAGGTTAAAAAGAATATTGTTAGAATATTACAGCCATATTACTAGTATCATGACGGAAATGTGGAGAGTTAATGAAATAGACCATAGTTGAAAAAATGTACAATTTTATGATCAAAGCACACCAGGATACAGTAATAATTGTAAGACAATGGAAAAATTATAGATGCAAATTTCTCTAATTTTAAAAACAAAAACTCATAAGGTTTGTCATTTATTTAAATATTACTGAAAACATATATTTGCGGCGTTTCAGTGCAAGAAAAAAATAATTTTCTTTCAATTTAAGTTGGTATCATTTTTGTGGAAATATTTACGTCGATTCATGCAGTGTGACATCTCCTAAAATATCGGTCGATTGCTATTGATCTACGACAGTTGATCTTGGTTGATCGATTGCATTCTACTCAATGTGACCACTGCCTTATGGTCAAGATATAATTCTCGAACGTTTTTCGAACAAGTAAAAACTAGTCTATAACAACAATCACTACGATTAAGCGCAGCCATTTGTGAAGATTGTCAACGAATAAACACTGTATTTTGACAAGTAGTGTCACCACATCAAATAAAATACTGAGTTCCTAAGGCTCGAAAAGAAATAGTGAGTCATTATTTCTCCCTCACGTCGTCCTCTTAGTGTATGTGTGTGTGTGTGTGTGTCAGAAACATTTTGGTCCTTCGAACCGGATTCTGTGGAGTTTAAGTATTCATCTGCCTATCATAAATTTACCAAATTTTACCGGCCACTATGATCAGTGGACCACATTTATCGAAACTTTCAATTCGCTTATTCACGACAACAACAAACTGACCAATGTACAAAAATTCCATTATTTGCGATCATGTCTGAAGGGAGAAGCGGCGAATGCTATCGAGTCATTTTACCATTAGCCAGTTCAGTTATTAAAAGTAATTTTTATGTTGACGATTTGTTAACAGGAACGAACTATTTAGATAGCGTGTGAATTAGGAGACGAATTAATTACAATTTTGTCAAAAGGCGGGTCCGACTTGCATATATGGGTGTCAAACATACCTCAAATAATTCCACCTACTTTAACTAGTTCTAACACATCTATATCTTTAGATGAGAAACAAAAATGCTAGGGTTAATCTGGGATTACAAAAACGACATTTTAAAATTCACTGTGCAAGACATACAGTTACCGAGTAAAATCACGAAACGGGTTACTCTAAGTATTACATCTCAACTGTTTGATCCGTTAGGGTTAATTGGCCCAATTTTAATGGGGTCATTTAAAAAAAATCGTTTTTTTATAAAATCATGAAATCCGTTTCATTTAATAAATATAGTAATATAAAATAACATGAAATATGCGACTTTTCATTCATAAATTTGCTAATAAACTTTCGCGGCTGTAAAATTCGTGACGTCACGGCTTGTTACTCACACAAAGACATTCCTCTCACACACACAACGGTCCACGTGATATCCGTTTGCTGCTGTAAACAAGCTAACTTAAAATTGTGACAGGTGACAGCAGAGTTAAGAGTAAAGGTATGTAAATAAAACATTTATTAAAATAAATACCTACCAAAAGTTGTATGAAATATGTTTTTCGTTAACAATATGTTGCTGTCACAAAATCAAACTGACAAGTGATAACTCAAACAATCATAGTTCCAAACACAACCGGTAGAGAGCTGCTGCCGCATCCGACAAGCCGTGACGTATGCCGTGACGTCAGCGTCCAAATATTTGAAATTAAAGACAACTTTTAAAAAATCATATCTCTGATTCTAAAGACTTGTAAAGTGTAAAACATACACCTACATATTTAATTTGACCTATTATTTCAAGAAAAAAATAAATTAGAAAATGTGAAATGACCCCATTACACCAAAAATAATTTTGTAAAAATTGTGGGAATTAAAATTGTATTGGGATTGGGATGAGACCGTCCATATGGAGATATATACAAAGTTTTTTCAATTTTTTAAACAGATACCAAAAATAGCTAATATTGAAATACCAAGGAAAATCATACCACAATTTGACGAAATGCAACAATATGAACTGCACACATTTTGCGATGCTTCCAAACAAGCATACGGGGCTTGTGTGTATATCCGCATAACGAACGATAAAAATGATATCAGTACACAATTAATTTGCGCAAAATCACGGGTCGCGACTAAAATCCATCACATTACCGCGATTAGAATTGTGTGGCGCCCTGCTGGCTGCTCGTTTAGCACACCGAGTAGTCGAAATATAAAAATAAGCAAGCAATATTTCTGGACCGATTCAATGATAACACTCGCGTGGATCGTAACTTCTCGTAGATTTTTAAAAACATTTATTGCGAATCGGGTAGGAGAAGTACAATCATTAACAAGCGCAAATAATTGGCACCATGTACCTTCGAGAGAAAATCCCGCGGATCTAATTTCACGCGATACTTCACCAAATAGTTTGGCTGCATCAAATATTTGGAAATTCGGTCCCGATTGGCTTCAAGAAAAAAGTGAGCAATGGCCTAAAACTAAACCATAAAAATTCTAGAACAAAGAAAAATAAATTTAATCGCGGTACAACCTCAAAATTTAGACATTTTAAATCGAATTTCTGATTACAACAAATTAATCAAAGTTATTGCTTATTGTCAGAGATTTGCTTACAATTGTCGTAATAAAACTAATATACAGTCCTGAATACTGAATGCATTTTCGCAAGAAATTCATGATCTCAAAAAAGACGGTACAATTTACAAAAATAGTAAAATTTTATCTCTTGACCCGTTTCTGGACAGTAATAACATATTGCGTGTAGGAGGTCGCATCCGGAATTCTGCGATCTCATATGATAAGAAACACCATATTGCCATCCAAAAATCACATTACTAATCTTATAATCCAACGTGAACATGAAAGACTTCTACACTCAGGTACTAAAGCTACGCTTAATTCTCTTCGCAATTGTTACTGACCAGTGTCTGGACAATAGACAGTAAAAAAAGTTATTTTTTATTGTTTAAAATGCTTCCGGTCAAAATCAAAGACTTTTGATTACCATATGGGTAATTTGCCATCTGTACGTATTCAACCTGCCAGACCATTCAACAATAGTGGAATTGATTACGCTGGTCCTTTTCTATTAAAAACTGCTTCTGGCAGAGGAAGTAAAACTATCAAATGTTATGTCGCGCTATTTGTCTGCATGGCTACTAAAGCCATACAATTAGAGTTAGTAAGTAGTCTTACTACTGACTGATGCATTTCTAAATGCTTTAAGACGCTTTATTTCAAGACGTATGATTGCGAACATTTATTCAGATAACGCGACTAGTTTCGTAGGTGCAGAACGCGAACTGAAACAATTAAGACAAATAGCAAAAAACTCATTTCCAGCAGAACTGCATAGTTACTTTATCCCTCCGAGATCTCATTTCGGAGGAATCTAAGATGCTGTTGTCAAAGCGGTGAAAAAACATTTGTACAAGGTTGCAGGAAATACAAATCTGACATATGAGATGTGTATATTTCTGACACGTATTGAGGCCGCTCTAAATTCGCGGTTTTTACCCCCCCCCCTCCTCACAGCTGATCCAAACGACCTTTCTGCTTTAACCCCGGGTCATTTCCTTATTGGCGAATCATTAACTGCTCCCCTTGAACCAAATCTACTAGACATAAAGCTAGACAGGCTTTCACGTTGGCAGCACATTGAATTCTTGCGTCAACATTTTTGGAAACGGTGGTCAGCCGACTACCTTAAGCAGCTTCAAAATCGACCTAAGTGGAAGACCCGATCGCCATCATCGGATGTAGGCACCATGGTAGTGCTACGCGAAGACAACATTCCCTCTTTAAAGTGGCGCTTAGGACGCATTGTGCAATTGCACCCGGGTCTCGATAGTGTTGTTCGTGTGGTGACAGTCCGTACCGCGAGTGGGCTTATCAAAAGATCACTTATACAAGCCGTGTTCCTTCGGACTGCGATTGTGATTTTGTGAATCCTGATTAATTTAGTCGTGATCCTTTTGAATCATGATTTAAAAATTATATCAAGAAGACAACTTTAATAATATAAACACCATCTAGCGTCAAATATCATATGCAGACCAATGCAAACTAATTTATTTTATTTTATAAATAATCTACTGTCAAGTGTTATATTCTGCACTTTAAAAATAGATCATATAGAAGTAAAAAAAATAATTTTGGTGTTATATGAAGTATGTTTGCTTAAGAAAAATCTTTTATGTAACATATTTTCTTTGTTTTCAAAAGTATGGTGAGTCATTACATGCTTTTGTAGGAAAATCATATTTCCTTTGATGCAACAAACCCCACATTGATAAATTTCTACGCTCGAAAACCTATTGTCGTCAGCCATTTTTAAATTTGTTCTGAAATGAATCTGTGTGATCACCCAAAAAGGATGATTCAGAAGGGAAAGGGGAAGGTTGTCTAGTGATCACAAAATGAGAAAGTGGGGATAACGAATAGGAAACAAAAGAACATACTTCTTCTTAATCATGATCACTATGATGATTTAGATTGCGAATCACAGCCCGAAGGAACACGGCTACAATTGTGTGTGCTCCCCATTGACAACGATGCCCTCCATTAACATTCACTAAACCTATTTAATCTTCAGAGACTGCCATTTTAAGTTATTTGTATATGTGTATAAAATATAAATAGATATGTATATATTATGTATGTGTAGGTATATGAAAAAACAAGGATCTTTTAGATTAATTGAAAGATATTATATTCTTTCAAGGCGCGTGGCATGTTCGATCTTCTGTAAAATATTGAAAACCCGTGGTTCAGGGTGGGGGTAGAACGCCAGCATTTGAAAGCTTAGACCCTCGCTTAGACCCTTATGGTCAAGATATAATTCTCGAACGTTTTTCGAACAAGTAAAAACTAGTCTATAACAACAATCACTACGATTAAGCGCAACCATTTGTCAAGATTATTGTCAACGAATAAACACTGTATTTTGACAAGTAGTGCCACCACATGAAATAAAATACCGAGTTCCTAAGGCTCGAAAAGAAATAGTGAGTCATTATTTCTCCCTCACGTCGTCCTCCTAGTGTGTGTGTGTGTCAAAAACAAATGGAAATAAATTAGAAAACGTCGAATGACAATACATATTCTTTTTCTTCTTTATTATCTTTCTCCTTAAAATTACATTTCATTATCAATTTTGACAACAAGACTTTTGAATTGAATAATGATTAGACTTTAGACATAAGTTAATCTGTTCATAACTTACTCCGAATCAGTTTTTATTTTATTTTTGGACACTATAACGAAACATTATTTGAAATAGAAAAAGTTATGCATAAATAAAGGTGTTCTATTTAACGAAAATTTGTTTTAAATATAAAAAGTTAAGCTTCAATCAAATGCTTTCGTCTGTGAACGACTCATACGTATGTGTTTACAAACCTGACTATTTCTCGATATTTATTCAAAGATAAATATCTTTTTTTACCCGGTTTTTTTTAATGCTTCAAATGTTTTTTGAATGAATTATTTACGTGTGTCGTCCTATTTGATACTTATGCTTGTATTTATAACCGTCCGTAACAAAGGTAACGCTTATTCAAAACGCCCGTAATATAACAATTTTTTTATACATCAACATCGTTATCTATAACAACCGTAAAATCCATCGTAATATTTAACGACTCGAATTTCGGCCATAATACGTATAAAGGCCCGTTAAATATGAATATTTTCATTTGTTGAAATTCGGTACATGTAATTTTGACATTATCATGTCAAGTGTCATTTTAATTTATTATATAAGATACGTTTATTTATAATATTATTTAAGTATATTATTAAATTACATAAATACAAATATTGGAAAATGTCATCTTTTTTATCGATACATCATCATCTGCTTCTTTAATGTTATTAACATCACCTCGAATTAATATTAAAATTTAACTATAAAATATTAAATATGAAATACCGATATATAATAAAATACACTTTTGGTGATGTATAAATGTAAAAACAGTAACACCCTTAATTTTAACACCCTGTATTTAATATAACAACAAATTGATGAAGTTTGAAAAAAGAAAAACTATTTAAATTTAAAAAGTACCTTATATAGATATAAAAATAATCCCTAATTGACAATCCAGCTACTATATTGTCATTTTCTTTTAATTAAATTAAGTTATTTTCAATTTTCCCGCATTGTTATATTTCTCGTGTTGTACGGGCATTTTACTTCGCACAATGTGTCTTCATCTATTTGACCGTCAGAGGATGCGCCAAAAAATGGGAAATCGTCATCCAGGAATAAACCGCTCCTTTTTATTTTCTTATTTATTTTCGTTTGTGAACATTTTATTGCAATATACTCATTAGTTAAGCCATGTCTCATTACTGTAGTAGTTGGTACTGAAAGTCATATAATACTGATGTTTAACAGTATTCCATAAATTGTCCGATTTGTAAAAATTGTTTAGGAATCAGCATTTTTCAATTTACCTAAGAAAATATTTTTTTCAGTTTCATATTCTTCTGTGCTCATATCTGATGTGGCCTTTTCCGCATTTGGCCCATAATTGCCATCCGGGAAACATACGCTGTATTTATTCTTTTTCAAGTATCCTTGCATTCTTCTTCTCAGTCTTTTTCTATATTTTTCTCCGTGTTTTAGTTTTTTTGCCCTAAGAGAAGAACTTAATTTTTCAAAATATTCTTGTTTTGAATTTTTAACGAAACAACTGCCATATTATATTCGCTTTCATATGAGCTTTTAAGGGAAGAATTTATTCTTTTCCCTCCTATAAATTTGCAGAATATTGAATTACATATTTAGTTCTGCAGGATTATTTGTTTCGTTTTCTTTGAGGCTTTCTGAATGATTTATGACGTTTTGCGCTGCCTCTGATATTTTCGAAAATACGTTATTTGGTACAGTACTAAAATTAAATACTACATGCCATCAATTTCTTCCAGTTGAGAAAATCCGTCGCCTGTTGACATAGCCGAAACTGCTAATTTAATGTGGGCTCAATATTTTCTTCAAAATAAATCGTATTTTCGATTCCGCACATTACATTTAATTACAGTTTGGTATACATATCGAGACGCACGTAAATAAAAATATACTTTTTTTAAAACCGGACAGAAATTAACATTTGCAAATAATTGCTAAATATATTTAACTAAGAAAATTTTTTGGCCTCCAATACTAAGGATATTATTGTTCGCGTTCAGCCGGGTTAGTGCTAGCCTAGCAAAATAATTTAACGATTCGCTAGAATCTAGAAATATAGCGCTAGATTCTAGCGTATGAAAATATATCACTGAATTCAGAATAAAATTCTCTATCTAATAAGTAAATAAAAAATGTTTGACAAATTTGGTCCCCACAGTTTGAAAACCAGTGGTTTAAAAAAAAAAAATTACGCTCATCAAAATAATCTTGTAAAATAGAAATTGTTTGCTAATTTAACTAACTTCGTAGCTCTTATAGTTCTCGAGATAGCAATAGTGAACAAAATAAAATGAACACCTGCATATATAAATATATTGTGACTGAAAGAATGTACCAGAGCGATGACGTAGTCCCTTCGCCGGAATTTCCCAGATGATGCAATCCCCGGCGACGGTTCGCCTAGACGTGCTAATTGCACCGTTGACCTAATTCTTTTGTACTCGATATCACTGTGGCGCCGGAGGGTTCTAGAAGGACGCTGGGCTGTATAAATACCGTCTGACTGACAGCGGAGAGATAGTCTGTGATATAGAAGCAACGAGCAATGAAGTCGGTGATATAAATAAGTAGTCTACGAGTTGTTAACATAAATAAATGTAGTTATATAAATAAATGGTTAATGATATAAATATTGGTTAAATAAATAATCTTAGTGTTTAAGCATTTAATAATATTCGTAGTCTTAAATTAGTGTTTATAATTATTTAATCATAGTGTTAGTTGTTTTATCATCTTTTAATATGAATCCTAATTGTTTATCATTTAATAAACGTATTATTTTAATTAATACTATTTATCTTATTTTTACACTTCACCCATATAAATAAAAACGTTACAATATCATCACTGCATATTACACATTGCTGGGTGTGCCAATCTGCTCTGTACACATATATGGGTAACTAATGATATGAGTATAATTATGTTTCACGGGACTCAAGTTTTAGAGACATTGAGACTGAAACTGCAAATTCAATTTAAAAGATGTCCGGTTGCGAATCAGGGGACTAGGATTCGATCCCGACCGACGCCAAAATTATTTCGAATTTTAAATGGCACAAAAATTACCCCTGCTTTCAATGAGCGCCTGTGAAGTAATGCTCGCATGGTATGAATTATGGATGTACCGGATCGGGATTTGACCCGAATGCCGGAACTGGATTATCCTCATAACTATTATGAAAAAGAGAGAGAACGGATTAAACATTGACTTTGGCAGTGTAACAAAGATATTATGTCACCCAACATATACACGAACTACAAATTCTGGGAACAACATACTTGATCAATTTAATCTTTACTACAAAATGACAATTATAGACAGAAAATCAGACTCAATTTTGCGATAGGGTAATCATTGTAAAAAAAATTCTTGCTATAAGTAATAAGCTAGCCCAGCTAGTAGTGTCTGTTTAGAACGATTATTTTCATTTATAGGCAATGTCTATATTGGAAATAGATCTAGACTAGATTAACAATCAGACCATGCAGAAAAGCTACTCTTTATACATAATAATTTTTAAAAAACATACATTATGATTATTAGTAAATATTAATATGTATTATATTTTAGAAAAAAAAAAAAAAAACGTTATGAATGTTCCCTGTTAAACTTTAAAAAAATGTTACATTCTGAACAAATTTGGCCGGATCGCCGAATCATATAAGCTCAGTTCGGCCGGAGCAGGAGTTTCTGTTTTTAAGCTGGATCAACCGAATTTAGTGGTACCGCCGGATATCCGTCCCATCCCTAGTACGAATCATTGCCGATATCTGTGTATAAAGCACTTAACCCCTTGAGTACTCCTGGTACACATATGTACCGCAAAATGCACTTCAAAGACTAAAATGCAAAATTTACATTTAACTTAGTTAAAAATTGTACCGCTTCGTACAGTAGTGTCTTTTAGAGTTTACTAAACATATTGCCATCTACCAGTAGTTTTTAAAACCTCAACAACCGTAAAGAACTGTTTACGAACTGGTGCACATACATTTAGTTTGCAAGAAGACTGTGCGTACGTATGCTGAATTGTTTTTTTTTTTGTCTTCATTGTATGTACGTCAACGTGTGTATTATTGTACTACTTTATATGAAGGTAGTACAATTAATATGATTTTTTTTTAAAAAAAAATATCCACTCATTACCTCTGGTACATATTTGTACCAGTGTCGACGAACAAAAACATTGTGTCAATGTATATATATATATATATATATATATATATATATATATATATATATATATATATATATATATATATACAGGGTGTTTCCTTTAAAACAACCAGCGCTTTTTTGGGCGAACTAATGACTTTAGAGAAAAATGTTATATACAAAAAACTACTAGGAAAAAGGGCTTAATTTATGAGGAATAATAAATAAAACATTCAACCAGTGGTTCTCAAACGGTAGAATAAAATTATATTTTTTTAAATGGCAACCTATATAAATTTTTTATCCATTAGATAGAGAATTTTTTTCTGATTTCAACGATATAAATATGATATGGGGTTGTATAACAATTATTTCGAAAAAAATTATATTAAAAATCAGAAATAATTTTACAATATTGAAGTAGGCTATGCAATAAACAACTATTAATACGACTATTGCCTAGGTTACGATAGTATATTATTTTCTTGTATCTAAAATAACTTGTTTTACTAAGAAATTCATAATAACAAATGAACTACATAACGAAGAAATATCAAAAAATAATAGTACTAACATAACAAGAAAAACAATATATATGATGGAAATTATTTACAAATTTATGCAACCTTAGGTATTTTTGGTATTTTTGCACTTAAGAGTACTAAACAAACACTTAATAACGTAAGTAACAAAACTATCTGTCACCTGTATCATTTGTTTGCATTTGTTTATTGCATAGCCTACTTCAATATTGTAGAATTATTTCTGATTTTTAATATCATTTTTCTCGAAATAATTGTTATACAACCCCATATCATATTTATATCGTTGAAATCAGAAAAAAATTCTCTATCTAATGGACAAAAAAATTATATAGGTTGCCATTTAAAAAATATAATTTTATTCTACCGTTTGAGAACCACTGGTTGAATGTTTTATTTATTATTCCTCATAAATTAAGCCCTTTTTCCTGGTAATTTTTTGTATATAACATTTTTCTCTAAAGTCATTAGTTCGCCCAAAAAAGCGCTGGTTGTTTTAAAGGAAACACCCTGTATATATATATCGCACATCCCATAGAAAAGGGTAGTAAGTCAAAAAAAGTAAATTTTGCAGGAGAACGAAATGAAAATTTTATTTATTTTTGATAACGATTAACACAAGTGTTACTTAAATAAGAGTTACAAAGTAATTTTTATAACTAAGCAGGGTGACAATTGAATATTTTAAAACATTCTTATTATGTAATAGTAAAATATACGTAAACTATGCTTAAATTAACTTATAATTCTTTAGTTATGACACTATTTCTCCGAAATATTTGAAATGTAAAACTGTGTTATGACAATTTCGTAGAACATAATGGAATAAATTTAGAACAAATTTAGGACTTTTTCTAAGTCCTTGTTATTTGAAACAATGAATTATAAAATGTACTGTAATATTTCGGAATATAACCATTCGCTAACAAAAATTGTAAGTCTTTTTTCTTATTTTCATTTAAATCTTTTTTAAATTTATAAGCTTTGTTTAATGTTGGAAGAACATTTTGTAATTGTGCAGACTTTCGCTGTTTAGTTTTCTTTACGTCGACCATTTTAAAGTCGGAATCACTAAATGAAGTTTTATAAAAGAACTTGTAAGGTTGATTTTTATGAACTTGTACTATTCGTAAATTATTAATTACTAACTGTTCGCCTTCAGAATTAGTAATAAAGTTCGGTCCAAAATCCGCCATTAACTGTTTTACATCAATGAAATCATCATGAGTTAACTCTTTTACATTGTATGGTGATCCTTTTTTCTTTGCAGTTCGAATCATCGCAATAAATTGATCCGGGACGTAAATAGGTCCAGATTTTAGAGATCGCTTTACCTGAAAATTCATGAAACATTTTTTATTGATATAGATACAACAGTGAACCAAATTTAGAAGTACCTGTTTTTCTATAACAGAGTGGGTTGAATCTCCTTCATTCTGAGCAGAGCTGGGCAGTAATTAATTACTTTGGGTAATTAATTACTAATTAAATTACTTTATCTAAAATTGTAATTTGTAATTAATTACTTTGTAAAAAATGTAATTATATTCAATTAGTTTTGAAAAATTGAAAAATAATTACTATTTTGCACCACGAAGTGAGAGAATTCCCGGTATACGGGCGTAGCGTAGTTTACCTGCGTTGCACTTGTCATGCGCGTTGGAACGTACGATGTACTTTGGACTTTTACTTAAATTATAATTTATTATTTTTTCTGAATCCTAATATTAATAATATTATACTTTTCAAGAAATTTGCAATGTCTTGATATAGGATTTCATATAAGTCCTATAAAGTATTTTTAATACCCATATAGACATATATACAGGATGAGTCTGGGAAGAGGCCCACAATTTCAACATATTTATTATAAGTACATAATAGAAAAAGAAAGACATAAAATTTTATTTTTACTTAAATGTACTATTTGATGGCAGATGTAGATATTTTATATAGTCAGGTTTGTGAGATACGGTTATCAACTTTTATTTTTTAAATAGCAACCTAGGATTATTTTATTAAATATAAATTGCCATTTTTTTTCTTTTCAACAATGTAAAAGTTTGTACATCCAAAATATGAAAAAAATCGAGAAAAATTATATAAGGTTTGTTCCAACATACAATCAAATCATTATGGAACTGTCCGAAGTACTCGCAGTATTAAAATAAAATGGCGTTCTCATTTGAATATTGCGCATGCGTCGGACAGTTCCGTACTGATTTGATTGTATATTGGAACAAACCTGTTACTGAAAAATATTGGAAAATATTCTAGGTGGCTATGTGAACATTTAATTTAAAAGTTAATTTATTAATTTAAAAAACTCGTTCAACAAGTTACAATTAAATGTCTATTTTATTTTGTTGTTTCTCATTGTTATACTTTGTTTATTTTCACATAGCCACCTAGAATATTTGAATAGAAATAATTTCTGCTATTTTTCTATTCTTTTCTCGATTTTTTTTCATATTTTGGATATACAAATTTTTACCTCATTGAAAAGAAAATAAATGGCGGTATAAATTTTAGTAAAACAATTATAGGTTGCTATTTAAAAATAAACATTGATAGTCGTTTCTTGTAAACCTGACTATAAAAAATATCTACATCTGCCATCAAATATTATATTTGAATAAAAAATAAAACTGTTATATGAGTATTTTTTTTTTGTTACTTATAATGAAGAAGTTAAATGGAGGGGGGGGGATCTTCCCAGACTCAACCTATATAAAGGTAACTGCAACTACGTCAGAATTTCAAGGTGTACGCGTTCGCTACCTGCATCGGCAATTTTTTATAAATTTGTTTTATTAAAGTAATTGAAAAAGTAATTAAAATGTCAATTACAATGCAAAAGTAATTAGTAATTTGAGTATATTTTGGTGAAAGTAATTGTAATTGTATTCAATTACTTTTTGAAAGTAATTTGCCCAGCTCTGATTCTGAGTATGACCCACTACAAGGAATTTGTGTGTTATTTTTTTTATTTTATATTTTTGGACTGCATACATAAAAACTGCTATTAAAAATCTGGAAAAAAATAACAAGTATTTAATAAACTGAGAAGAATAATAATAAAATGTTCAGTTGTATTAATTACCTATTTTTTTGTTGTGCTCCGCAATTGTCACTATACAGGACTATCTCTAAATCATCTGAGTTACAAATTTCTGCTTTATGTTCCAAGTAGTACAAAATGCATGAACCAACTTCAGTAGATCCTTTTCCTCCCTCGCCTTCATGCCATACGTAACACCAAGTTTCA
Organism: Harpalus rufipes; assembly: GCA_951394225.1. Taxonomy (NCBI): domain Eukaryota; kingdom Metazoa; phylum Arthropoda; class Insecta; order Coleoptera; family Carabidae; genus Harpalus; species Harpalus rufipes. The sequence continues at coordinate 33,358,161 of OX596278.1, read as the reverse complement.
TCATGTCCTATACCGGTTACGGTAAGATTCATGGTGTTTAGTTTAGATTTATAGTAAAATATAGAAAGCTCGCCTTTTGGTATTTGGACCACAGCCTGCATATCAAAACTGCAGACAATGTAATTACTGCTATTTTTTTTCTTGTCATTTTCTTTTTCAATTCTAGACAGCGTCTTTTCATTTTGATGATCTTCAAATTTATTTCTGAGTTTCTCTTTTTCGTCTTCACTGCTATTGTTGTAAATGTGGCAGAAATTACATTGGTCTTTTTTTGGCGTGAAAAAAGAAATGTTGAATTCGTTGTTGAAAATATCTGCGTACATGTATGTAGCAGATGGTTTACCATCAGCTTTACATTGTTGCTGATAATCTCTATGCAACTCTGCAATTGTTTTCCCACCCTCTATAAAATCCTTACTAGTTTGTGCACGTAGATAATGGCTTTCAATCCGAGGTATGGATTTAATATGTTCCCGGACTCTATTTTTTATCTCATCATCTACTCTTCTATGTTTTCCATGTTTCCCTCTATCGTCATCTTTTACTGAACCCGTAGATGACCTCTTTTTAATCACAGTACTAATAACTCTGTCATTAATGTCTAAAGTGGCTTTAAAGAACCGTTTACAAACACGGATTTTGTTACCATCTATTTGAAAATAAAAAGCATTGTTCAATAGTCTGCCATTAGGCTTTGTTTGTCTGTATTTTGGATTAATCGATTCCATATTTCTTGATAGAAATTCCCGTTTTCTGTTTATATCATGTAGTCCGTAATATTCATTAAAAATTGATATACGTTGTTCTTGAGTAACCTTCTCACGGCATTTGTGTATACATTTGTCACAAGATTCTTGAATTTCCTTAGCACGAATCATTTTTTTTGTTTTTCCACATGAGATATATTTTTTGCCTAAATTACGTAAAGTTTTAGCTTTGTTTTTTATCCATTTATTTTCCTGGCGACGTCTTTTTCTGGTATTTTTCGGCTTTTGTTCTGTCTCAATGTTCGATTCGTCCTCACTTGAAGAAGAAGAATAACTGGACGAAGAGTATGTAGAACACGAGGAAGAAGAGGATGATGTATTCTCATAGTGAGGATCCCTGTCACTGTCATCGAAATTTTCTTCGCATTCTTCTAATTGTGTACTTTGTTGATTCGATAAAAGTTGTATGCTATAGTTTTCATTTGGTGTAATGCTATTAAACTGCTGTGGATCCATATCATAGTTTTCATTATTACTATTGAACTGCTGTGAATCCTTGCTATATTTGTCATTTGTTGTACAGCTATTAAATTGTTCTGAACTCATCCCTAAGTGCATAATAGATCCTTCCACCAAAGTAGCGTTAACATCAGGTGTACTGATAATATTGTTATCCTGTTCTGGGTTGTAAATTGCTGTTGCCAGTGAAATATTATTTTCTGTTTTCTTAATATAAGTATTATCCTGTTGTGAATTAATTTTAGATTGCGCCAAAGCAGCTTCTACCATTAATTTTCCTCTTGATGTCATAGTCTGTAATATTAATAATAAAAAAAAATCATGCAAAGTATAATTATTTTAATATCTTATTGTCAACTCTACTCTCCAAATAAATTTTCAAATACTTATGATTATTTTTGTAGAGTAAAATCAGAAAATAAACTTGTCGTTTGCGAAGAAAACAGTTACAATCCAAAAAAAAGTATGATATTGGTGAAGAAAACAGTCGCAAGTAATTAAATGATACAGTAATAAAACATATTTCAAATCTTCAAACCAAAATATCAGAAGAAAACAGGGTTAAATGGAATTGATACACTCTTTATTAGCTTATTATAACTAATACTATTACACTTCATGAAGAAAACTGTATCAACTCCAAATAATACATTTTTCTACAGAAACTTACAATGTGTTCACGTAGCAATCACATATAATACTGTTTACCTCGGAAAAAAGTTATAAACTTACTAGGAAGAATATAGATATACAACGCATTCTCGTGGCGAATTATTGAAGTTACTGTACTACTCTTTTGTAGGGGAAATATTTATGGGTTTTACTCTATTATTTCGGAATAAACCGATTTTTTTTTGTTTCTGACTTACTACACTTTTCTTCGGGATGTGCGATATATATATATATATATATATATATATATATATATATATATATATATATATATGTGTTTGTAATATTAGGAAAAGTTAAGAGAATTTGTAGAATTTTCAGGATTGTTGTTCATATCCCAGATAAAATGGTAAATCTGAATCACACTTTAAATAATTACAATAAATATTTATAATAAAAAATATCGTATCCATTTTATTAAATTTCAATAAAAAATTAAAAATTAAATTTTGCTGCTGGCTGGTTCCGAACCCAAGTCTCTCCGAATTTTGTTTATTATCAAGCGCATATGTTACTAATATGCTATTTACACTTTTACTCAGGAACCATTTGTTGCGGGATATGAACAATAGTCCTGGAAATTCTACGAATTTTCTTAATATTTTCTAATATTACATATTTAAAATGACTAATGTGGACTGTAATCTATAGAATTAGTATCCTTCAATAAGTATATAAAATTTAAACTATAAGCATGCATTGGGGAGATACTATTCACAATTAACTGATTTCACATGTTAATTTCCTATGTGCTGGTCAGCCTAAAACACCCGGTATATTTAGTTTTGCACTTAGTGCAGCTAATGACGTCACTAGTTGTTGTTACAACACATGCGTAGTGCAAGTTTGTTAACTGTCACTGTCAAATAGAGATGTTCCGTAGCAATGGATATCAGTACACAAAATTCAGACTGTGAAGACTTAAGTTTTTTTCAGGGCATCGAGCCCGAACTTGAACCAAACCAAACCGTAACATTTTAGCGAACCCAAACCCACAACCGAACCTCAGATATATGTTTCAATTGAACCCGAGTCGAAACCGAACCGGGTATCAAAATTCTGGTTCAGGGTTCAGCTCCCGGTTCTATTTCAGTTCGAAACGTTAACGTAATTGTAATCTTATAGCCAATCATCGACGATCGACGCCTTCTGCGTCTGCGTTGCTGTATGTGTTGGTTGTTCGTGAAAAATGTGTTCATGTTCTTGTCTTGCGTATGTAATGCATACTTATAAATTCCGGCACGCATTTTAAATTATTTCTATATATTATTATTTTAAAAAAATATTAATTCAATTTTCATTAGATCGAACCGAACCTGAACCCGGAACAAAACCGCAAAGTTTATTAATGCTTGAATCAGAACCGCACACGAACCCATTTTCCAAAAAACGAAATAACCTGAACCTGAACCGAACCCAATTTTTGCCGGGTTCGATGGCCTGGTTTTTTTACATTCACTGAACTGACACATACTTTTTTACAACTCAAAATATATGAATTTGGCATACTGCACTGGTAAGAACTGACGTTCGTAGTAAGTGCAAGAAAGTGCGCATTCAGTAAGATTCAGTTCACTCGAAAAGTATAAATGAAACACTTATAACTCAGCCAGTGCGCTGATTATATAAATGGAAAACGAGATGCACTCAGTGCAAAAAAGTTCGCACTAAATACAGGGTATTTCAAGAAAAGTGATCAGGACGACTATTTCTTTATTATTAGGAATAGAAGAAAATCATTCAAATAAAAGTTGTAGTAAATCGAGGGAGACATTCACTTATTGAAGGATTTTTTTTTAACCCAGTGATTCTCAAACCAGGGTGGCCAAAACCTGGGATACCTGGAAAAACCTGGAAAAGTCCGGGAATTTTGTTGGTTATGGAAAAGTCAGGGAATTTAATTTTTAGTCTGGAAAAAAAGTATTTACAAAATTAAGTGCATTTTTTTTTAATTAATTGTAATATCGATCAAAATTAACGAATTATAGTAAAAAAAACTATTCTGATTAACTCATGCAGTCATGCCGGATTCATGCAGCATTTTTAATTTATAATTTAATTTAATTTATGTTCTATTTATCTTTTTTAAATGTAGCATTCATGCAATCCAAAATAAATTAAATACACGCATGCGTACAATACATAATCAGGTGTCTTTGAATGTCAAATGTCATTTTTTGTGTATGCATTGAGGTTAGTTGATTGATAATAATTTGAAAAAATGGATATGTTTACCACTACGAATATTAATGACAATGATATACTACATACTATGACTTTATTAACTACAATAAAATCATATTTGGAAATAGACTTCGAAATTCCAGTTCAACGCATGCGCAGTATGCACGAAATTTATCTTTTAATTCCAAAAGATGGCGGATAACCATCTGATAAATTAAATTAAATGATAAATGAAAATTAAATTAAATGGATGCGTGAATGGATACATATGAAAACATACATTTATCTTTAAAATTTAAATTAAATTAAATTGAAATGAAAAATGATGCATGAATCCGGCTCCGGCATCAGTCATAGAAGCTACAACGCATTTTCGTCTACCGCGCAGTACTATTATAAGTTATAGAAAAGTTTAGCATGCACTTAACCTGTTACAAGTGGGATACGTTTTGTATATTTAATTAAACACTTATACCGTTCTTATGGTATTGTTATTACTTCTGATTATAATGAGGCTGCGACTTATTTTATCTTTCCTATTAAACCGATTTAAATTAATATTTTGCGATTCACAAAACAAATCTTTATATTGAAGAAATATAAGTCAGGGAAAAATGGAAAAATTCTCTGGAAAACCTGGAAAAGTCATGGAAATTGATTCTTATAAAGTTTTGGCCACCCTGTCAAACTATGACAAAGTTACATTTTTTTAAATGGGATGGTATATATTTTTTAACCTCATTCGATAGATTATTTTTTTCTGAATTCAACCATGTAGTCATTTTCTATCCTTACACAACAAAAATATTCAGAAACATTCAATTGAAATTTAAATAAATTTAATTTTCATTGTTATTTACAGTAGGCTATGTACGAAAAAAAATAAAACGAAACGTAAATATTTGTTAATAACTTTATAAATAGTGTTGTATAATCCCAAACAATTCAAATTGTCAGATAGCAGGCAAATTTATTTAAATTTAAATTGAATTTTTCTCAATATTTTTGTTATGAAAAAAATATTGTATCGAATGAGATTAAAAGATATATACCATCCCATATAAGAATACAGTTGGCCCTCTTTAATCCGAACTAATAATTGCACAGGTTGATCCGGATTATCGAAATGTTCGGATTATCGAACAAATGACGGAAAATATCCATTTTCTTAATTCTCTAAGAATTTCTACATTCTCACAATAAAAAATGTTTTATTTTCAAAGATAAAATTAAAAAACAACTGTACTTACTACATATAAATAACAAAATAAAGTACATATAGGCATATTACATAAATCTATACTGAAGTCAATAGTAAATCTAAGAAACTGAAAAATTCGGTGATTTTGCTCTGTTTAATGTTCGCTTCTTCTGCCTTTTTGGCTGTTTCTTTCATTTCCAATAGAATTAGAATGTGGTGTTCCGATTCATCATTTTCTTCAGCCCACTTCAAACACGTTTCAAAACTTCTGACTGCTTCTTTGTGCTTTACATGTCCTGGTATCACTTCTACCTCTTCGTCGGAGCTTGATTCATTCTTAATATGTTCAAAATATCCAGATCATTTGTGGATTCCCATGATTCTTCATGTCCGATAGCCCACTCAAGAGCTTCTTGTCGTGTGACATCTTCAGAAGTTTGGTTTATTAGCGCAGTAGCCTCGTTTATTTGTCTTTCTATACCTTCCAACTCCATGCTGTCCCTCCACTGTAATACTGGAAGATCATCGTCTTCAGTCCAACCATCATCAAGAAGTGGTGTAAGAAGTTTAGTCCAGGACTTTTGGATAAGTTTCGGCCTCACATCTTCCCATCCCCTTGATAATCCAATAACAACATCTTTCAAATTAACTTTCTTCAGTTCTGCAGAAATATCTGCATCTTCGGAAGCAACCATTTTTTTTTAAAGCCTCTTGCGGTAATTTAACTTGATCGCAGCGGTTCATTTCCAAAAACTCGTGGCTTTTGAAATTTGCCCACTACAAACAACCTCATTTTATGTGTGCCGGAGGCATTACAGCAGGGCATAAATGTAACTCGTTCTTTGCTCATTTTTCTACCCGGAGTTGATGTTTCAACTTGGTGAGCAAGTGTTTTTTGAGGAAGTAATTTCCAGAAAAGTCCGCTTTCGTCGGCATTGTAAATTTGATCTGGACACAACTGCATTTCTGCCATTTTATTTCGAAGCGCGTTTTTAAATGCTTCAACAGCAGCCTCATCACTTGATAATTATTCTCCTGTAATTGATAGTTGTATTCCGTATCTGTTTTTGAACTTATCGAGTCATCCGGAACTAGCTTGAAATTGTCATCGTTGTGAGTCTGACCATAAAAGAATAGTGCCTTTTCGATAAACTGGGCACTGTGGTACCCGCCTGTAAACTCTTAATAATCTCGATCTTTTCTTTAATCGATGAAGTCACGTGTTTTCTTTTGGAAGTCATCTTAACTTTAATTTTCAGTGTAAACTAAACTCAGTAACAGACAAAGGTCTAATCTAATGAACAATGCACAGTAAACAGAGCAGTTCTTAGAGAATATGAAATCAAGGGATTCCCTCATTTAGGTAGCAGAATACATGAATCTACGGGATTCCCTCATTTAGGTAACAGAGAACATGAAACCAAGTGATTCCCTCATTTAGGTAGCAGGAATCACTTTGCTGTTCGGATTAACGAGGCGTTGTTCGGATTATGGCTCCGAGTTGTCGCTGTTCGGATTAAAGAAGTCATATTGTATATAACTTTTCCGTCGACCGTTTATTAATAGGCTATCTTAATGTATAGAAAATAATTCATTAATGACCCCTATTAATGCATGATTTTTATTAATAAACGATTTATTGGGTGCGTTCACCACATGGAACACAGCATGTATTGCTAACGCTAAGTTGTAGCAAAAAGGTAGACAGAATTAAAAGTCATGCTTTTGACACTTACTAGCTAGGTATATTCACGTAGCATACCTTTAAAATGAATTTGAAAGAATAAAATTCCTCAAATAACATAAAAAACCGCTTGCGTTGTCTAGCATTAAGTACACTGAACGCACCCACTGAAAACAATTGATGACAAAACTTATTGATTTTCTGACGTAAAATTTTACAACGTAAAATCATTTATAATTTTTTAGCGATTATGTATAATATGGACATCGATAATATTACATTGACCCCGCCAGAAGTGCTAGACAGTGCAAATATTGCATCACTAAGTTTGCTTCCAGAAAAAAGTAGAAGTCTTTACGAAAAAACTTATGCCGATTTTATTTCATGGTGTAAAGAAAAGCAGGTAACGCGCTATTCGGAATCAGTTTTATTGGCATATTTTTCCGAAATCGTAAGAAAAGACCTAATAGCAAGTTTATGGCCCAAATATTCTATGCTTAAAGCGACCTTAAATCTAAAAGAAAACGTCGATATTAGTAAATATAATAAACTTATTATGTTTATTAAAAGACAAAAAGAAGGTTACATACCGAAAAAATCAAAAGTGCTTGAAAAAGATCAAGTACAACAATTTATTTCTGATGCCCCTAACAGTATCTTTCTAATGACAAAGGTAAGCAAATGACCAGGCCAAGTTAAAACTATAATAACAATTACATTCCATCCACAGGTTGCACTGATTTTCGGAGTAGCTGGCGCACTGAGAAAGGATGAACTGCTGAAATTACAAACGGATGATGTTCAAGATTTGGAATCAAAATTTCTAGTCACAATTCGTGCAACTAAAACAAAAACAAACAGAATATTTACGATAGTAGATAATGAACAAAAAACACTTTTAAGTTTAATTGACACTATGTGTCATTGAGACCAGAACACACACCACACAAACGATTTTTTATATTTTACAAATACAATAAATGTTCAACCCAGCCGGTTGGTATAAATACCTTTTCCAAGTTACCTTCCCAAATAGCAACTTTTTTAAAATTAGAACAGCCTCATCTTTTCACTGGGCATTGTTTCCGCCGTTCTTCTGCTTCAATACTTTCTGACGCTGGTGCAGACTTTGCAGCTATTAAACGTCATGGGGGCTGGAAGTCGACAGCAGTGGCAGAAGGGTACATTGATAGTTCAGTGCAAAACAAAATGGACATAGCCCAGAAAATCTTTTGCACACATTGTCCAAGTACTAGCTCCACCACCACCAGCGCAGAAACATCCACAAACCAAAACATTCTGGACAACATCAATTTGAATTTAAATACGGATTATCACAATCACCACCACAACACTGAGAACATAAACACACCATCCCTAAATTTTAATAATTGTACAATCAATACTATAAACATTAATATAAGTAAATAAAAAAAGAATAAGTACCTACCCAAACCTGTAGTTTTAATATTTTCCTATATTAATAACAAATAATAAATATATCAAGCTGATTTGCTGTTGATAACCAATATGAGTGCATGCCATAGACAACACAAACTAACGTATTATAGAATTCGAAGTCTGTATGTAAACGCTAGGCGATTGGAAATGCAGTAGATTTTTATTACCGCAAAGCAAGTTATACATAGAAATGAGAAACTGAGAATGAGAAGCATGTTTGTGCTTAGTGCACACAATGCGTCATCTTCCGTTTCTCGTTGCATGGAAGTTACACGGAGTTGCACTGCGGTTGCTTATAGTTCGGCGCGAATTCGAAGCACATGGCCCGCGCAATTTAAAATGTTCGTATAAATATTACATGAACAACTCATTTTCAGAAATCACCGGTGCATCGCGTGTCCAACTGAGAACAATTTTTAGTATATAGTGCCGAGGTGGTGCGAAGTGGTAAATACCATATGATTATGTGTACGCCAACATCGTTCGGTCAACCATTACTAACCTAAAAAAATTGTCATGGAATAAAATTAGATTTTCCATTTAAGTAAGATACGGTCAACGAAAAAATATTGTAACTAACACGTGTGTTAATTGGCGATTAATGATCTCAACAATTAACGCGTTCGCTACGCTCACGCGTTAAAATGTCTCGATCATTAATCGCCCTCATTAACACACTTGATAGTTAAATAACTATTATGTTATTGTATGAGAACCACTGATTTTAAAAAAAATTCAATAAGTGAATGTCCCTCTCGATTTACTATAATCGAGCTGATCACTTTTCTTGAAACACCCTCTTATAAAGTGCGTACTTTTTTGCATTGAGTGCATATAACTCGTTTTCCATTTATCATTCGCCATTGCATATTTGAATAATATAACATATAATTGTTTTTATGTTAGTGAATAGCAAATGTCATGTACTTTTCAAATATGAACAAATATATAGGATGTTCCATTTGAAAATTAAAAGTTGTTATCAATTACTGGAAAATCGGAAATAATAATATTGAGTTCCTTCCTAAATTGTCATAGTGGGCCCTGTAAAATAGTATTTTATTCCTTCCAGGATTGCGGGATCCCGCGGGGACGGCCGCAGGTGGTCAGTGGCCTCGTTGCCCTCGTCGGGGTATGGCACGACGCCCGGCAGCTCGAACATGTCGGTAAGTTTTGTTGTTGTGTGCACGTCACGTGCGTGTAAAGCTACCTGCTATATTCCAGTCTAAGTGTTCAAGCCAGGAACGCTTGCACCAGCTGCCGAACGTGCCGACCAGCGATGAGCTCAAGCTGCTCACTCACCACTTCGACGCCGGCTCCCAGGATGAGCCCGTTGTCAGTCACAGGAGCCCCTTGCATCGACCTCGCAGTAGGAGTTTAAGGTTTGCGAGCTACACTACTCTTTCTTTATCTATATAGAGTGTTTCACAACTTCGGGTACAGTTAAAGGGCATATAAAACTGACAAAAATAAGTAAAACAAGTTGAATCAATATAGGTTTGATCTTCAACTGTTTCCGAGAAAGAGGCCATTTTGTATTAGAGTCGAACTGACAAAGATAGTGATCAAACAAAATTTTGTCAGTAAATAGACTAAAAGTACAATCAAATTTGATATGAAACATTTTTCTCAATTTCTAATAAGAAGTTATTTGAAAATTAAATATTCTTATTCTATTTTGGAAATTTATATTCATTTCAGAATTAGACCATATTACTTATTATAGCGCTTCTGCCGGCAAATTTGTGAAATGACGAAGTATGCCAGGGTGCAAACTGTTGTTGTTGGCAATACTTTTTTTTCTCTTTACTATTCTTAAAAAAAAAAATGAAAAGATATTTTCTTATTAATTAATTCCAATCACAATCCGGGACGGAGCAAATGTAACCAGACATAATTAAAATAAAAATATATTTCGCACTTCACAAAACATAAATTTGAAGTAATTTGAATGTGACAGAAGAGTAAATAGGCGCTTGAATTTTTCAAATTTTGATGTTTTTTTAAATATTATTTTATTGATTTTATACAGGCTGTTCATTTTAAGTGGTACATTATTACTATCTCGAGAAGAATATGAGCTCCGAAGTCAACTAAATTAGCAAACAATTTCTATTTATTAATAAGCGAAACAAGATTTTTTTTAGCCCAATGGTTCTCAAACTACTGGGTGCAACTTTTTTATTTTAAATAGGAACATATGTTTTATTGGTTTATTCGATTCAGTATTTTTTTCTGAATTCAACAATATCCATATGTAATATTACAAATAATTGAGAAAAATATAAATGAAAATGATTGTAATAAAAGTGCTTTGAAGAAAACAATTGAATATTTTGTTTCATGTTAATTGTAGTTTAATGTCAAAACAAATATTTCGTATACTATCTCAGTGATAAAATGAATTTTATTCACGAAGAAAAGTTTGATATGTATGAACTTTTTTTTTGTTTTCTTCATAGCACTCGTACTGCAATCAGATTTAAATTAAATCCGCATAATTTTCATTTGCATTTTTTTCATATATTTTGTAATATTAGGGTGGATATCGTTTAATTCATAAAAATACTGAGTCGAATAAGCGAAAAAATAGGTTGCCATTTAAAATAATTTGCAACCCATATTTTGAGAACCAGTGGTCTAAAAAGAAAAAATTGAACACCTGTATATTATAAGAGCAGAATCCGGTAAAACATGAAATAATACGTGCATGAAAAAATTATTGTTCATTTACGTCTAGATAAAATAATATTTTACTTTCAAAATACAATTTTTCCCATAAGAGAATATTGGCATTTCGGCTGTACTCCCACGTATGTGATTGCTGAAATCTGAGCCTGCGTATTACGAGAGTAATATGTCTATAGCCCTATTATATTAAAAGAGAGAGATATTAATAAAAGTGAGATATACATAGTGCGCAGTTGATTTTTAGCGCAGGTGGGTAATAGGGTGTAGAACATTTAAATTTCAAATATGGCAGCAAATACATATTCAACAAATTTAAAAAAGACTGAGTAAATTTAGGTATAGTATATGCGGTGAATACTTTAAAAAGAGAAGAAGAACAGATGGAATTCAGAAAGAGGATATAAGTTTTATAAAGAAGGTTATGTCCACAGTATAAAAATATTAGAAAAAAGCGATAGAATTGTGTGCGTTAATTTTTTTTTATTTTGTTATGTTCCTGCATATTTGCACGACAAACCTGCGTACTTATTATGTTTATTATGATACCAAAATTGTTTTGTTCCGTGTACCAAAACAATCGAATAGCGTAGTTGTCAAATGATTTGCTTAAGAACCGATATACAATCTCTGGTGAAACATAAATTTTACGTAACATATATGTATTTTATTATTAGATATATTTCTGTTTGTAACACAGAAAAAAATATTTAATTTCTTTGTCGTTTTCTTTATAATTTTTAACAAGTATATTTTTTTTTATTTCATTCTCGTTATTTGGCAACATGGTGTCACCCACCCAATGATTTAGAAAAATTCCCCTAGATGGCATAACAAATGACGTCATACAGTCATTAAAATGTAATAGGTCCATTGTGCAGATACTTCTCAGTAAAATCAAGTGATCACTTCTGAACTAATATTTCCTTATTTAATTTATTTTATATCCAAAAATTGTTTGAAATTCCCGCTGAATTTCGTTTCTACGCTTATTAACTCTATAAAAGTATATTCAAGGCCAAATAAAACAAATTTACTTCGATTTAAAACAACAAACAACCTTCTAGAAATAGAACTTTAGTTTGTGTAAGTTTGCTACACCTCAATATTAACGCGCGCTGAAAAGCACAAATACACAATTTTACTGATATATAATTTTATTGAATTTTACTTATTCAAATATTATGAAATAAGGCTGGTGCTGCCATCCAACGACCAACGATAAAAAAACTACATTTTCTATAAATGTAAATATACATACTAGGCTCATAGAATGTTTTAAACAAACGGTTTATTTTTTTATGAAATGTCGGTTATTAGTTCAAATAAATTTGTGGCTTAAGGCCCGGTCTTTCCAAGTGCGAATAAAGTTGCAAATAATATATATTTGTCAAATAAGCCCTATGTCCGTTTTTCCATCAATAGATAATTTGTATTCGTAGAATATCTAGCTTTATTCTACAGTTAACTTATTAGGAGCTATAATTTCGGAATAAACTGGTTCGGGTAGTGAATAACAACCGAGTAAAGCCGAAAAGCTACGAAGTCAATTCTAACCTAGTTTAAATAAAAACATTGTTACATTTATTTTGAAATGGATATTTTTAATGATTTGAAGACCAAGTGTGTCAGAACTTATTAACCATTTTGAAAGATGGGATGAGAAAGAATTCTTACGACGTTTTCGAATATCTAAAACAACTGTGATGCACTTATTGGAGGAGATAGAACCCCGACTACAACATCGTGCAGACCGGTAAATTTAATTAGATTTCGCTTAATATATACGAAACTGTTATAATTTTTGTTCTTTTTTTACGCAACAACGCTGTGTCTCCACTAAGTCAATTACTCTTAACGCTAAAATATTTACTTTACGCTTTCGTTTATTAGTGTTATTATTTCGGTCCATTCTGTAAAAATACATTAATTAACACACAACTACAGCATTTTTTTAAATATTTACTTCTAAATCTATGTCGTCAAAAAACTGCAGAAGATGACAGTTAACCTAAAATCAATTCTTTGCACCTGACAACTCGATCGCGAAAAATAACAATTGTTTATCCTTTTCTAACATATACCCTTGTGCATCAAACTATCTTTCTCTAAACATACCATGAAGTCAGTTATTGTAATTTCACTGCAGCCAACATTGAAATATTTATTTTTGTTACGTTAATTTACAGAATAATAATCCGATGGTTAAAGCCAGTATGAAAAACATTTACACTTTATTTGTCAAATTAGACCTCCTAATGTATTTATTTCTCAGTTAGTTATCGGCCACTTTATTCGCACTTGGAAAGACCGGGCCTAAGAGGAATCCGTACCCTAGTACCCTTATTCTGAGGGTGAGTCGGGTGTGCGAGGGGTAACACTGAGGGCGTGAACAATTGCAGCGTAATTGTACCACGTGATATTTCTGGTACAGTCAGAATAGTAAATAGCCCGGGTGCAGTATTTTCGAACCCTCTTAATTTTCAAGGCCAAGCGCTCAGATGAATTAGATGATTGAGATAATAACATTAAATTATTTTAAAAAAATGTATTATTATTGAAGAATGGGAATATAGTACATGTAATTTAGAAAAAAATGTACGAGGGTCATTCAATAAGTAAAGAGACAAATTCTATAATTTTAAAACTATTCAATGAATGTGTACAATCTTTTCAGGGGTGTTAGTTGGCAACCTTGGGATATTCTCTGATCAGCTGTTTCATCATTTTATGTCAACATAACCTCAAAATTTTCAGTTCACCATGGCAAGTCCACTAGAAGATTGCACCTTAGAAGAGCAGCGCTCAGTTAGTAGATTTTTAGTCGCAGAAGGTGTAAAACCAAGTGAATTTTTTTCTAGAATGTTAATACAGTACGGTAAAAGTTGTATGAACCGTGCGAATTTTTACAAGTGGGTTGATCGGTTTAAAAGTGGCCGAACAAGTGTAGGTGATGAACCCCGATGTGGACGTCCAGTGGAAGTTTCTGGTCCCTCGTTGGAATCGAGGATTGACGGACTTATTCGTGATAACAGAAGAATTACTGATGCTAGAACACAAAGTTAGACCAGCTATCAGGAGCAAACGCCGTGGACTCTTGTCAAAAGGAGTCATTCTTCAGCACGATAACGCCCGCCCTCATACAGTCCAGCTGACCCGTGATAAGCTTCAAGAATTGGGTTGGGAGGTCTTACCTCATCCTGCCTACAGTCCCGACCTCGCCCCATCTGATTTTTACCTGTTTGGACCACTCAAAGACGCCCTACGTGGAAAAAGATTTGCTAACAATGAGGAAGTTAAGGAAGCGGTGCAAAAGTGGCTTCGGGGTGAATCGAAAGAATTCTTCGCTAAGGGAATTAGGAAGCTGCAAGAAAGATGGGACAAGTGTATAACTGTGGGGGGTGATTATGTTGAAAAATAGCCTTAATTTTGAAAGATTGAAATAAACCGTTTTTGAGCTATAGCCATTTGTCTCTTTACTTATTGAATAACCCTCGTATATGAATAAGTATACAACTTACAATCATATTAAAATAGATAACAAAATAAAATTATTATAGCTGAAGTAATAATTATTATTCCTGTTTGAAGTTTAACTAAATAAGTATTTTTTTTACATATATATATATATATATATATATATATATATATATATATATATATATATATATATATATATATATATAAAATAGTGTTTTGATAAAATACAAAATATTTACCGACAGTAAAAAAATATTATTAATGGATATAGAGTGAAGAAATTATAGAGAAATTAAATTCCATAAATCAGCCAGCTATACAAACCATGGAAACTGCTAATATGTTCAGATAATTTAAATTGACAGATGTCAGTATCAATGAAAAGAAAATGAATGTGGCAGAGATGGATGTTCCGGAAAGACACGGAAAAATAGAATAAGAAGTGAGAGGATAAGGGAAATGGCTCGAGGTAAGAAGTTTCTAGAAAGTTACAAGAGGGTCGATTACATTGACTTTAACATGTCATGAGGGGAGATGAATAATATATTGGAAAAAGAATGGACATCTTAGTAGTAGAAGGTAGAAGAAACAGAGGAAGACCAAAGAGAAGATGGGAGGACTGTATTGCGGCAAACTTGAGGGAAAAGGAGCTGAAGGAGGACGACAATCTAAATAGAAATGAGTGGATGAAGAAAATCAAGAATAGCGATCTCTAACGAATGGGAAAAGCTAAAGAAGAAGATGTCATTGTTAAGTGCACTTTACATAGTTTGTTTATGAAATAATTTTACTGGACATGTAGAATCTTTTGCAAGAAAATTTATGTATGAAATTTGTATATATACACACAATTGAAGGAAGGTAATGTGCTGGCCACATCAGATTTTTTTGGAATAAAATCAAACAATCCGAAGAAAAACTAATTTGGCTGTTTGTATTGAGCCCAGCTGGTTTCTCCATTTGGAATTAATTAAATTAAATTAAGACAAAATACGCTGTACCTACCGTTGCCGATGAAGCAGTTGCAGTTATCATTATGCGAATTATTTTTTATTTCTTGATGTGAGAAATACTCTTTAATATATTAAATGCCACCACCACTCTAGACGATTTAGTTTTCTAACTGAATTTTCATGTACTACATTAAAAAGGGAATTTCACTTTTAATTTGAAATAAAATTTAATACCTTCTCTTTTTCTGTTTTTGTTAGAAGAAATGACTTTAAGTTTGTACATTTAAGGTAGTTGTCATTCGAGTGTACCTATTCAAAAACTTGTTCTATGTTCAAAATAAAAATTAAGCTAATGCAGTTTATATTTGCAATAACATATTTTTTAACATTATATTATATAAACAGATTGCATCAAAATAGTTAAAAGCTAATATCAACGACTGTAACATATGAATTTTCTTTATTTTTTCGTAGAAAAGTTTTTTTTTTGAACTGTACCACTAGCACTAACACATACACATGTGTCGTATTTCAATGTTGAAGAATAACTATGGCATCGTCGTATCTAGACATTTATTGGTACATTCGGGTATAAAAGTAATAAGATATTTTAAGATATAATAATAATTCTAAACTACAAATGGAAACTGCAAAACAAATTAATATATTTCTTTCTTAAAATTACGAAAGTAATATTATACTGTTTAAAGTTTTCATGCTTTTCACGTAAAATACCAATTTCAAAAATATTTCTTTCGAATGTACGTCTGAAATTCCTTTAACCTAAGATCACCTCTTATTCGCTAATAACAAGCGGGTGTTAATTTAACTGATACTTCATCTGAAACGCTTGTACATGGTTGTCAAGTATAATTCTACCTATTTATCATATCTTCAGATTAAAATTTTCTAGAGACAATAAAATTAAATCTGGGTGGTAAATAATTTTCCAATTTTTACACAAAATCCGTTAATTAGTTTACTATAACATACTAGTTTTTCGATTAAATGTTATAGTGGATATAAAAGTTATAATTTAAAATGTTGTGTTTATTTTGCCATTTCCTATTCTTCACGTGTTAAAAAGGCCAAATTTAATTGCAAATATCTCAGGTACCGCGTGGTGAATTGTTTTAAAATTTGGAGAGCAGGTATATTTATACTTCAATTGAGATGTACTTAAAATTTCAATTAATTCTGATATAATGGTTTCACGATATAACTACCTTAAAAGAAATCATTGATTTTTATTTAAAAAATCATGTGATTACATCATCCACACCCTGCCACTGATTGGCAAAAATATCGATCATTTTTCATTACAGAGTTCTAGTTCTGTTATAAATTCCATACATAAATTTTCTTGCAAAAGATTCTAAATTTCCAGTAAAATTATTTCATAAATAAACTATGCAAATTGCATTTGACACTAACATCTTCTTCTTCTTCCACTCATTTCTGTATTACGTGTCGTTCTCATTCAGTTCCTTTTCTCTCAAGTCTTCCGCAAGACAGTCCTTCCATCTCATCTGTGGTCTTCCTCTGTTTCTTCAATCTTCTATTACTAAGCTTTTCATTCTTCATTCAATATATTCTTCATTTCTCCTCATGACATTTTCAAACCAATGTAATCATCTCTCTTGTATCTTTCTAGAAACTTGTAACACTAGAGTTATTTCCTTACCTATCTGTCCGTGTCTTCCCCAACATCTACTTCAACATCCTCATCTCTGCCACATTAATTTACTTTTACTGATGCTGACATCTGTCAATTTAAATTATATGAATATATTAGTAGTTTCCGTGTTTTGCATAACTGGCTGATTTATAAAATTTAATTTCTTTAAAATTCTTAACTCTATATCTATTGAATATGAAGTATAAAATGCAATCAAATCGTATAAAGAATAATATATTCTTTAAGTTATAATGTCAAATGTCAATAAATCAAATTTAATCTTCAAATGAGGCGACTTTCGGTTCACCAATAATAACCAAAATCTAATCAGTTGTTCTTCTGGGTGTAAACTTGAGGAATACGAAAAAAATATAATTTTTGGAATCGTGGTATTGAAGTTATGCGATCCGAAACTTTCGTCACACACACACATACATACAGACAGACATTATCGTAAAAATGGAAAAATCGTATTACAGGGACCCTAAAACAAGCTTATTCATTAAAAACTCATCATTGATTTTTTTGACCAAAGACAATACCTTCCTTACCTAAAGGTGACGGAAGGTAAAAATCACAGTGGACTAACGATGCCTTCGAAATATGTATAAAATATATGCAAAATCGCAGAAATTACTTTTAGAGGTACAGAAAATTTTACAGGAAATGTTATTTCAAAATTAATATTAGAAACAAAAAAGAAAAACAATGTTAAAACTATTTTTCCAACCCTCAATTGCCACGTACTTGACGAGGACCCATTAAATAATCATTTACTGCAAATTATAAAATTAATTTTGCAATTATTTTTCAAAATCAGACTACACCACAGAAACATGATATTGAATGAGGCTAAAATAAGAATAAGGCAAAAATCTACTCATCAAATTTTAGTTAAAGGCCTATAATTGTTTTTTTCTTAGTTCATTTAAATTTAGTTCGTTTCATGAATAGCTTTATTATTCGTAGTTTTTATATTTTACGTTTAATATAGTCTGTAATTTTTATCATTAATCATGCGCTGTGAATTATTTTTTTTAAATTAAAGTGTTATTGTAGAAAGCTGTAAATATGTATAGTAAAGTTTTTCATCATTTATAATACTTTTATTATGAAATTCTCGCCAAAACCAAGTTCCGCGTTGCGGCGACTACCCATTTTTAAGTTTACTAGTTAATTTTTTTATTGTATATTCCTTACTCGTTCAATAATATGTTTTTCTAAGATTTTATTTGTAACTTTCTTTGTTGTTTTTTATGGTACAAATAAGTCATAATATTTAGTACCTAATTATAATTAGTTATGTACAAAAATTAATGTGTAAACTTAACTTGTTTTGTATACAAACTCGTTTTTCTAGTTTTTGACTGTATTTTATTTTCTAATTGAATTAAATAAATGTATTATAAATGGTAAAGCATAATTACTGAATTTCCTACAATAATGATATAATGTACATAAAAATCACGTATAGCATATTGTGACGTGCGCCCCTGAGTTAAGAGTATACGAGCGCCGCCACTGAAAGAATGTACCAGAGCGATGATGCAATCCCCGACGACGGAATAACCCATGCGTGCACGTTGAAACATGTTAATTACGCCGTGACCTAATTCTTTTGTACTCGGTATCGCTGTGGCGCCGGAGAGTTCTAGACGGATAATGGGCTGTATAAATACCGTCTGAATGACAGCGGAGGGATAGTCTCTGATATAGAAGCAACGAGTAATGAAGCCGGTGATATAAATAAGTAGTCTATGAGTTGTTAACGTAAATAAATGTAGTTATATAAATAAATGTAGTGATATAAATATTGGTTAAATAAATAATATTACTGTTTAAACATTTAATAATATTCTTAGTCTTAAATTAGTATTTATAAGTATTTAATCATGGTGTTAGTTATTTTTATCACCTTAATATTTAATCTTAACTATTTATAGTTTAATAAACGTATTCTTTTAGTTAATAATATTTGTCTAAGTTTTACACTTCACCCATATAAATAAAACGTACAATATATTACACTTAGTGGGTTACATAAATTCCAAAATAATAAAATCAGGAAGAGCTACGCTGAGTCACTATTAACACTTTTACTAACCAAACCATACATTCTTCATACACGAAATTATTCCTCATTCGGTTGCGCCATATATACCCATATATGTATGAGTACATCAAGTAAATATCTCATTTCTTCCGCAGTCAGTTTTCTTTTAGGTTTACCTTTCCAAGCCCAACATTCTTTACCGTACATAAAAATGGGCACAACCACTCCATTATACACTAAACGTAGTATTTTTAGATACGTTTACGTTTCTAGCAACCTCTCTAATCAATTTCATGATCAATTTGTCCAATCATACTACCCAAATATACATACTCATTCTCCTGCTATAGCTTCACTGCATCCACCAACAACTTCATTCTATCGACAATTCACTTTTTTCAAATACTAATATATTGCATTTATCAACATTTGAATGTATTTCTTCCAACTACATGTATTCTCTTTATCATTCTCTCAGTTGCTCCTCATTTTCAATCAAAACAACTATATCATTCGCATGTAAATGTTTTTATTTACCCCGATTTTAAGAAATTAGAACCTCGTTTGCTGCTCTTTTTGCGACAAAATAACTTTGACTGTTCTCTTGCCATTATTACAAAACACGTGAATACAAATAGACAATAAAATACACTTTTACACAACGAAACGCAATATAAAATAAATGCTGCGAAAAATATGTAAGACAATGTATAAATTCGGCGGAAAATATGGAGCCACCGATTTCATTATAGTTTATCTTTTCACCGCTAGGTCTACTCATAGCGCCACTTTCTTATATTTCATGAAAATACTTACCTGAGAAATAAAGAAATGTGTGTAGTACCTAACACTAAACAAAATTTAAAATTAGAACTTCAGACACTTGAGAAAAAAAATAATTAAACATTTTATTTTTTTTAAGTATGTTCCCGAAGTTTAATTTTCGATTTTTTTTTATATTATGTATAACATTATTTTTCAAAACATATTAAAGTTTAAAGAAAATTGTTCGTTTAATATAGAAGAAAAACATTAAAATGTACGAAAAAAGTAGGTTTTTTGTATTTTTAAAATTGTTCTCGAAATCGTACATTTAGAACTGAAGATATTTTAAAAATAATATTTAAATTATTGTTTTCGGTGAATAAATAGATACAAAGATTATTGAAACTATTTTATTTTCATGATAAATTGTTTCCTTTTTATTATTATATATAAAGAGATCATATTACATTATACAATTTTAAATAAAAAATGAAAAACCTATTCACTAATTTTGAATTTCGCGGGCTGGGATATCATTTCACCTTAATATCTCTCTCTTTTAATGTAATAGGAGCTTGTTCCTTCGAGCTTTGATTCCCAATCTAAATCATCAAACTGATCATGATTAAGAAGAAGTATGTTTTTTCATTTCTTATTCGTTATCCCCACTTTCATTTCAGAGCAAATTTAAAAATGGCTAACGACAATAGGTTTTCGAGCGTAAAAAATTATCAATGCGGGGTTTATTGCATCAAAGGAAATATGATTTTTCTACAAAAGCATGTAATGACCTACCATACTTTTGAAAACAAAGAAAATATGTTACATAAAAGATTTGTTTTAAGTAAACATATTTCATATGTTACCAAGAACATTTTTTTACTTCCATATGATCCATTTTTAATGTGCTGATTATAACACTCGACAGTAGATTATTTATAAAATAAAATAAATTAGTTTGCATTGGTCTTACTCTTGCATATGATATTTGACGCTAGATGGTGTTTATATTATTCAAGTTGTTTTCTTGATATAATTTTTAAATCATGATTCAAAAGGATCACGATTAAACTAATCAGGATTCACAAAATCACAATCACAGTCCGAAGGAACTCGGCTAGGGCTATAGACACATTACTCTCGTAATACACATGCTCAGAATTCACCAATCACATGCTTGGGAATACAGCCAAAATGCCAAAATTCTCTTATGGGAAAAATTGTATTTTTAAAGTAAAATATTATTTTATCTAGACGTAAATGAACAATATTTTTTTCATGCAAGTTTTATTTCATGTTTTACCGGATTCTGCTCTTATAATATACAGGGTGTTTGGCGTAAGTCCGGCACCACGAATATTTCGTTTATTTTGAGACATACAAAAAAAATATTAATTAGCAAAGTTATACTAGACAAAAGAGCTCATAAGATGATCATAGCAGAAATTTTGTATTACTTCCGGTTTTAGCGGAAATGGGTACAACTTTAAATCTAGCATAGGGAATCGGTATTTTTATATTTTTTTTCAGAATATACATAAAATTAGCTTCACAATGATACCAAATTATCATAGTTTTACTTTAACCATTTCAAAATGGCGACCATTTATTCTTAAAATATGTATTAATAAAATTCCATACAAAATAAAACATAGCAAGCTATGAAAACAATTTTATTATCTTATAACAAAAGAAAAGAATTTACCTACATTTGTGATAGTGACAATTTCTTGTAATAATTAAATAATTATGGCTCAAGTGAATTACATAAACGAAGAAATGGTTGATATGATTTTAATATTCGGAGAATGTCAAAGAAATTCTGTTAGAGCACCTCAACTTTATGGAGAGAGGTATCCTCACCAACAGAGCTAGGAACTACTTAAAGTAAAAGTACTGGAAATATTACTTTAAATACATCCAGTATTTACAATACTTTACTTAAAATACATAAAAATGGGCACAACCACTCCATTATACACTAAACCTAGTATTTTTAGATACGTTTACGTTTCTAGCAACCTCTCTAATCAATTTCATGATCAGTTTGTCCAATCATACTACCCAAATATACATACTCATTCTCCTGCTATATTACTTTAAATACATCCAGTATTTACAATACTTTACTTAAAATACTTTTGAAAATTAGTACTTAGTACTGTACTTAAAATACTTTTTTTTTCATGAAAGTACTTCAAATACTTTTGGTACTTAAAGTATCCAAAAGTATTTAAAGTAACTTAAGTACATTAAATACTAAATACTTGACGCATGCGCAAGAACAGATTGCTGTGTTTTGTGCATTACTGTCAACACAGGTTTGAGTAAGTATTGGTAGTTATTAAAATTTTCGCTATCTACAGTTTTAATCGAATTGTTGAAGACATAAATAAAGATAAACCAAGAAGAAATTGTGAACAACTTATTTACGTGCTCACCAATATTATAAAACTAAATAAGTATACAATTTTTCTACTCCAAGGCGTGAAATAGTAGCTATAAGCATTAATCACAGTACGTGAAGTGTGACTTTTAATAGAGATGCGTAAAATGCAATGCATTTCTTATGGAGTTTATTTTAAAACCTTTTATAGGCTATTTTTTTTTAATAGGTATATATTATTAACTGTCTTATTGGATGAGAGTGATGTACAAACATGTACCTAAACTCGATAATTTTTGTCATGTTATTTTAACTTATTTCTTTAAAAAATACTTAGTACTGGTACTGTAAGTAGGTAAAAAAATGTACTTTACTTAGTATTTAAATACTTTTCTTGTGAGTATTTAGTACTTAAATACTTTTTTTGAGTACTGGTCCCAGCTCTGCTCACCAACGCCTATTTTTTTTTTAATTTCTTCTTTTCTTTTGTTATAAGATAATAAAATTGTTTTCATAGCTTGCTATGTTTTATTTTCTATGGAATTTTATTAATACATATTTTGAGAATAGATGGTTGCCATTTTGAAATGGTGAAAGTAAAACTATGATAATTTGGTATCATTGTGAAGCAAATTTTATGTACATTCTGAAAAAATATATAAAAATACCGATTCCCTATGTTAGTTTTAAAGTTGTACCCATTTCCGCTAAAACCGGAAGTGATACAAAATTTCTGCTATGATCATCTTATGAGCCCCTTTGTCTAGTTTAACTTTGCTTATTAACATTTTTTTGTATCTCTCAAAATAAACGAAATATTCGTGGTGCCGGACTTACGCCAAACACCCTGTATAGGTGTTCAATTTTTTTTTTTAGACCAGTGGTTCTCAAAATATGGGTTGCAAATTATTTTAAATGGCAACCTATTTTTTCGCTTATTCGACTCAGTATTTTTTATGAATTAAACGATATCCACATGTAATACCCTAATATTACAAAATATATGAAAAAAATGCAAATGAAAATTATGCGGATTTAATTTAAATCTGATTGTAGTAAGAGCTCTTTATATGGATATAAAGAAAAGGAATACGAAAGAATTATAAGTTTTAGAATTGTAGTGTTGGAGTTATCGTCTATGAAAAAATCGTCACACATACACACACGCACATACATACATACATACATACATACATACATACATACATACATACAGACATCGTAAACATGGTAAAATCGTATCCTAGGAACCCTAAAACGTAATGGGGACTTATACAATTCAAATATTTTGATCGCCATCTAGTGTGTAAAAAAGTATTTAATAATTAGTTATGTAGTGGACAAGATGTAGCTCTAAGTTTGACGTTTATCACGTGATCCATATTTGGTCCCACGTGATCACAACAATCATTGTTTGAAAAGAAACATGAATATGTCTGAGACTGAACACGGAAATTGAAATAATATGAATAATATAAATTGAATATGAATTAGTAATGTATTTACAGGAACTTGTGATAAAAAAGGAAGTCTAATTATGTACAAAATAACAATAAAATGACGCAAACCTATATTTGTAAAGTGGACAAACATAATCAAACTTATTTTTGAAAAACAAGTACAGCAAACTCAAGCAACTTTAATAAAGCTGTCTACTAATAAAGAGACACAAGTTTATATTAATAAAAACACATATAAAAATTGATAATAAGCAGAACAACTCCACACAAACAGAAATAAAGATTAATAAGGAAAGTAGTACCCAAACAATCAACAATTATTATGTAAGGAAGTTATTTGGTGCTGAAGAGACATCAAGAAATGAAACTAAATTTGTCAATAATTGGAAACTAAATTATAATTTATTAAGCAATGATGCTGTAAAATTTATATATTTCACCGGCTTATCAGTAGATCATTTTAATGTTCTTTATGATTTGTTAAATCCCACAGTTATACCAAAGTTGAAATACAGATATTTCCAAAAAACGCCAAAGAAAACTAAATTTAATAATTTAACATCCAGAGACAAATTATGTATGACTTTAATAAGATAAAGACGTGGATATACACTAAAAGAAATTTCATTATTTTTTTCCGTCTCTCTCAACAGTAGAATATGTAGTATTTACATGGATTCAGTTCATGTTTTTTCAAATTGAAGCGATGAAATCGAATTTGTTTTCCCTCCGTGAGAATCAGAAAGATTCGATTTCGCAATGTTTCATTAACAATCACTACACATAATAACTTAACCAAACTTTGCTGACTAAATACAAATTATGGGATCAACGGGGAGGTGCTGAAGAGGGAAAGCATTTTATCGACTCGGTCATGGTATATCACCTCGCTCTTTCTAAAAATTTCTTGTCCCTTTCTAAATTATGTGGAGGGAGGTCCGCTGCCGATCCACCGCCGATGACGTCAAAATCATAAGTCCCCATTATTCACTAAAAACTCATCTAAAGGTGACGAAAGGTAAAAAAAATAGATATTTTTCCACACCCTGAACAGTTGTAGGAAACTAAAAAACATTAGCAATTGTTTATTAATTTGTATGTACAAATTCCTCTGTACTCTTTCTGACGGACAGAAAATTAATTTGTAGTTTTACATTTAAAATTATGTACTTCATTTGATATTTAATGCATATACAGGGTGTTTCCTTTAAAACAACCAGCGCTTTTTTGGGCGAACTAATGACTTTAGAGAAAAATGTTATATACAAAAAATTACCAGGAAAAAGGGCTTAATTTATGAGGAATAATAAATAAAAAATTCAACCAGTGGTTCTCAAACGGTAGAATAAAATTATATTTTTTTAAATGGCAACCTATATAAATTTTTTGTCCATTAGATAGAGAATTTTTTTCTGATTTCAACGATATAAATATGATATGGGGTTGTATAACAATTATTTCGAGAAAAATGATATTAAAAATCAGAAATAATTTTACAATATTGAAGTAGGCTATGCAATAAACAACTATTAATACGACTATTGCCTAGGTAGTATATTATTTTCTTATATCTAAAATAACTTGTTTTACTAAGAAATTCATAATAACAAATAAACTACATAACGAAGAAATATCAAAAAATAATAGTACTAACATAAAAAGAAAAACAATATGATGGAAATTATTTACAAATTTATGCAACCTTAGGTATTTTTGGTATTTTTGCAACTGCAAAGCCATTTTTTATTAATAAGTAATTAAATAATTACGAAAACAAACACTTAATAACGTAAGTAACAAAACTATCTGTCACCTGTATCATTTGTTTGCATTTGTTTATTGCATAGCCTACTTCAATATTGTAGAATTATTTCTGATTTTTAATATCATTTTTCTCGAAATAATTGTTATACAACCCCATATCATATTTATATCGTTGAAATCAGAAAAAAATTCTCTATCTAATGGACAAAAAAATTATATAGGTTGCCATTTAAAAAAATATAATTTTATTCTACCGTTTGAGAACCACTAGTTGAATTTTTTATTTATTATTCCTCATAAATTAAGCCCTTTTTCCTGGTAATTTTTTGTATATAACATTTTTCTCTAAAGTCATTAGTTCGCCCAAAAAAGCGCTGGTTGTTTTAAAGGAAACACCCTGTATATATACAGTGGAATCCACCTACAATGAACTCGCTTGTAATAGAAACTCTGTTATAATGTACCCTTTTTTAAAGTCCCAACACAAACACGTGAAAAATTCTCGGTTAAAATGAACTCGGTTATAACAAACTTTCACCTATAATGATACCAAATTCGTTATTTTGCGGAGCGATTCGGTACTTAAAATAAAGTAAAACTTCTAGATAAAATTTTTATTGCCAAACCTTGGATCCAAACAAAACTAACAGACTTTTTTCAAAATATGTAATGGTAAATATATGCGAGTATGTACATATGTATGTATGTATTACAATAAGTTTTTCGCTTTTAGCTTATGTATACCTATTTACGAGTAGGTACATAGTTTCATGTTGTACCTAGTTACCTTTTTTTAATAAAAACATGACAATGAAATAACATGAATATGCATTTGTTTTATTAGTAATTATTCTGATAAGTGGATTCTACTGTATATATACAGGGTGTAAACGGAACTAGGGAACGCGACTTTTCTCTAACTGAATTTCTCGGATGCACATTAAAATATGCTAATACATCAGCTTCCAAATTTTCATTTATTTGACGAACTTCGCGATTAGCCATAGTCAGGGAAACAATTCTACGTAGCTTTCTTTCTAATTTGAAAAAGTATGTTTGATTTGGATGAAAGCGATCAGGATATTGTTGCCGGTATAATCGCAGGGCTTCTCTTGAATTATTGTTTGATAAATGGAAACATTTCAACATATCTACTTTCTCGTTAATTGAGTATTCTTCCATTTTTACAACAAATAATAATCTAAGTTATCAATTCAATAAACTTTTTTTTTTTTTTTATTGGAGAATTATTATTATAATGTATATATTTTATGAATGAGCGAGATCGTTGGTTCCTTGCTATTACAAGTGTTGTTCTTCTAATCTAAACTGTGACTAACCGCCCTAGCCGAGTTGTGGGATACAAGGGCGGAAGGGTGCAAGTGTATCCCACAAAATGGTATGTTTGAACCGCACTCCTCACACAATTTTGAAAATGCTTTTATATAAATTTTTACGTAAATTGGGTAATAGATTTTTTTTGTCTTAAATTAGTGAAAGTGTTAAATGGACTTGTATCTTGTATCATATTTATTGTATACGAATTAGAATTCACCGCACAAAATTATGTAAAGCCCACCTCTCATTTACCTTAAATGCCCATTCACAAATCAAAATTAGTGTTAGTTTTATGTTTTACGTTTTAGTTTTAGTGACCTTGCAGCATTGGTTTCTTATACAAGTATTCACAAATCAGTATTTAGTTTTGGTTTTAGCATAGAACATTGCAAACTCCAATATTTGGTTTTAGTTTTATGTTTTATATATTTAAGAACGAACCAATAGGAAGGATCGTAGAAAGAAATAGCGATATATAATTGTTCTTGTCTATAACTGTCAAGTTTTGTTTGGAATTATTATGAATAATAAGAAAATTTTAAGTGCAGTTTTATTAATAAAAATGTATAATGATAAAAAGAAAAAAAATAGATGGTGGGTTACCGTTACCGATTTCTTTAATTTGTATCGTATTTGCCAATAGGTGTCACTACCAACCAAAACCACGACTAAAACATGATTTGTGAATGCTGCTGCAAATTGCTATAAAATGTAAAACATAAAACTAAACACTAATTTTGATTTGCGAATGGGCCTTAAATCGTGAGCTGCAGCGTAAGGCAGGCGGAGAACTCCAACGTTAATATTTATATAATGTTAGCAATTTCTGGTATACTTATTAATGGGAATGTACTTTAGAGAAAGAAGGCGGAGTCCGTACATAGTTTCACTTCATTCCGCACGGTGTCAGCTTTATCAGCACAAAAATTTACGCTAAATAAAATATCTACATTGAGTTGAAATGTGTTATACTTATGACATCATTATTTAATTAATAACAAAATTTAAAGCAAAGAAAAGAAGCAGCAAAGACTTAACTTATATGTTCCATAAAAACATTTTAAATTGAGTATATTGGAACCATGTAATTAGTATAATACGCAACCTTATTTTACCGACCACTGGGGATTCCTCTTAAAGCAAGTAAAACCAATATGAACATTTTATAATTTTAAAAACGATTCATTTAAAATCAATAAGAAACACTAAGGTTTTCTACAAAAAACTTGCTTTGTGTAAAATATGAATACATAGAAAAATGATTTGTTTTTCTTTTAAATATCACTATAGATAGAAAAACCACGTTTATATTTAATATATTAGCATATTTACTTATTAAAACCGCAATTATGCACCTTTCTCAGATATGTATAAAGATATGAATGTACACTATGTATTTTTCTGTAGGTATTCCATAAATTTTGCAGGAAATTGTAGTTTATTCCATGGAATATATTATATATGTCCGGTGGATGTTAGGAAACTTTTCGCATAATTTCCGCTAAGTTAGGTGCAATATTGCAACCAAAATTTTCCGCAAAATTATCGTCGCCTTTTTAAGGAAATAATTTTGACGGTTATCTAATTTCTTATCATTAAATGCAGTGACTGATATTTAAAATATGGTTATGTTTTATATCATGTATTGCACTATATAATAATATTTTGGTTTTGGCAAGTAAATTTGGTAAAATTAAAAAAAAAATCTTTATTGACAAATTTCAGAAAACTTTTCAGCATTGTACTACAATAGTATCCGCTTATAACAAATCACTACCTGCCATAAAAAATAGTTCGTTATAACCGAGATTCGTAACAACAGAACAAATAAAATAAATAACAATAAGCATAAATATGTATGATATCGACTGATATACAAGTATAAAATGAAGCTGTATCTGCCATGCAATACAAAGCAAAAAAAACTAATTAATATTACATTAAAAAATAACAGAATAATGCAGAAATACTCAAAATTATTTTATTTAACATGCTATACATAAATTATCTGTCAGTTAATATTTATATTTATTTATTCATACCTATTGGTATTTTTATTTTTAAAAATTTGGAAGCAAGTTACACTAATCCCTTTGAGTTCCAATGGGTCAAACATGTTTCGTACAAGTACAGAGTGTGTTAAAAAAAACCTAACTCAGAGTAGGCTTATGAACAGAGAAACGTATGTCTGATAATTATTCAATTCAAAAGTCAAGTTGTCAAAATTGATCTCGAAATTAAATTTAGAGGAGAAAAGCTAATAAGGAAACAGAGTATTGCTATTCGCCGTTTTCTTATTTATTTCCATTTTTAAAATAAAATTCAAGAAAAAATGCTTTGATTTTAGAAAAAATCTCGTGTCAAATTGACATTTAATCAGATACTTTTAAATTAAAACATATGTTTCTCTGTTCATACCCTACTTCGAGTTAGGTTTTTTTTTTAACATACTGTATAAATCCGGCCCTGGTTATAACCCACAGAACCCAAATAATCTCATTTTCTCCAAATTTTTCGAAATTCCACCGCACTGATTCCAAATTTTCGAACTGCAGGTCGATATATCTTCGTTTTCGAGATATTTACATTTAACACTTTACTTTGGATCTTGACCCAAAAATAAGTGGAGATACAGTTATGGCGACTTCGCCATTCGATTCTACGAACAAAATTACATAAGTTTATCAATTTTCACAAAATTTAGTTGTTTGCACAGCCAAAAAACCTTGAAAATAAAAAAAAATCGTTAAATTTTTGCGATTTTTGGCCATTTTGAGTTTTTTAATCTAGAAATTATATCCATTGACAAATCATTATTTTTAATTAAACTAGATTTTTTATTGAATCGCCGTTAAATATAATGAAAAATTGCTACAAAATATTTTTAAATTTACGATCAAAAATATACGCTTCATTGCGGCGCGTAATTAGTTCCCAGTTTTGAACAAAACTGACGAGCCAATGAACTCGAGCCATAGCGAATCATAAACGCTTGTTGTCATCGTGTACGAACTCTATTTATTTTATGGGAGAGGGACACCAGTTTCTCAGTGTCCTCAACACACAAAAAAATGGATTCCATAGGATTAAACCAGACACCTTAAAATGAATATTTTTGATTCAAGCAAAAGATAATTACAGAAAAAATAAAAAAGTATTAGAAAATATTGCAGCGTGAATAAACTCAGCATGCCCTTTGTCCAAGTGTCATACATGTTTTTTCTCCCCATATCGTAATTGAAAGGCACTTCTCTTCCAGTAGTCCGAGCCGGTCTCCAGTGATCGACAACGAGATCTCCATGATGAACGTGATGTACAAGGAACGCTTTCCGAAAGCCACACATCAGATGGAGGAACGTCTCGGGCACTTCATCTCCGAGAATCGGTCACTGGAAAACAGCAACACGGGTTCTGGGGCTTGCGACGCCTTGCCGATTGTGAGATTCGTGCATCATCAGGTCATGGAAATGGCGAGGGATTGCTTGCATAAGTCTCAGGCGAAATTGATCACTAGTAGATATTTCTACGAGATGTCGGAGAACCTAGAGAGGCTATTAGCAGAGGTAGGAATTTTGTACACTCTAAAGTAGAGCTTTTTTCTTATCCATTATATATATAGTCAGCTCCTCTTCTACCCTTTGGGTGTAGAGGTGTGTTTCTTCAGGTTTCTAGGACAAACTTTTTCCATTCTTCTCGATTTCCCGCTATCTCGTGTGCTCTTCTAGTAGTTGTATTTTTTTATCTAATATTTCTTTTATATTGTCATCCCATGTTTTTTGTGGTCTTCCTCTACTTCTTTTTCCGTTTGTTCTGGTTTTCCAAATTTCTTTAACTGGCCTATCCATCGGTAATCTAATAATGTGCCCCTACCATTGTAGCTGTTTCTCTTCAATATCCATTTTAGCATACCATTAAAAGGGTCACAAGACTGTATTACCGAATTCTAGATTAAAATTTGCTGGATCATCAGTTATTTTCGATAAAATAATAGGCTATTCCATCATTTTCATATATTGAAGAGCCTTTGGCAAAAACAACCTGTCCATTTTTACTTCCTTGTACGTAAGTAAAGGAAGTATTGTAATCGCGAAAAATTTCGGTTTTCAGATTTCAGCGGAAATATCCATTTTGATCATCCCTGAATCCATTTTGACTAATTTCGTCGTGACGTCTGTACGGACGTACGTCCGTACGTACGTATCTCGCATGACTCAAAAACGGTAAGCCGTAGAAAGTTGAAATTTTGTATTTAGGTCTCCTATAACATCTAGTTGTGCACCTCCCTTTCTGGTTATTACACAATTTCCAGAAGTGGCACTTTACATGAAGCCTATAATAGATTTTAATGAAAAACTGTTTTAAAATATAATCCAAAACTTATCAAATTTGGTATACAAGACTTTTATGTCAATCGAAATAACATAATAGATTTTGGTTAAAATAGGTTAACCGGAAGTGGTACATTACTTGAAGTTGTTAACAGTTTTTCTTAAATAAAATGATTTTATTTTGATTTTAGAAATAAATGCTTCAAATAAAAGTTTTAGAGAATTAATTTCTGCGTCTATCACATCAAGTATTATTAAATTAGCCCTTTGTATAAGCGAGATATGTAAATTTAAAAATTATATACTTTTTTGTTTTTGTAATAAAGCTTGCTATGGATTAGGACAAAAACATAAAAAAAATGTTCATGTCAAATTACGTTAAATACGTGCAATTTTATTATTCGTACAATAACAAATATTATATTTTTATTGTGAAATTAGTCATATTCATTGTTGTAATCAAATATTTCTTTGTTGTAATCAAAACTCTCTTTAAAAACTCCCTTTATGGTCGCTGTATATCTTACTGTTTTGAATTTAAAATTAATATTTTGTAATTTATTTATTAAAAAAAATTGTATAGTTTAATAATCGTACAAGGAAGTCGTGTGGTGTCCACATCAGATTTTTTAAAATTTGAGATAAAGAAAAAACTTTCTTGCTTCCTCACTATTTAAGATTTCTGTAACTTAACTTAAAATATATTAGAAATTTATTTTCCGGTGTTTTCTATTAATAGCAAAATAAACATTTATTAGCAATTACTTAATAATTAAACATTGTTTGTAGAAACGCTCAAGCTTTAAAATGTAATAACTTTCGACTAAAATACTTTTTGCGAAAAACAGTTTTACCAAAGTGCTTGGCATCTTTGAAAGTAGATTTCGCTCTATGTAACTCATATTTACAATATTTGGACTATGGTTGTTTTTGCCCGAAGTTCCTCAATTTCATCTCAAAGTATAAATAAAACTACTAATGGTTAAAATTCAGTGAATAATTCCCATCAGCGAGTTTTGATCCCCCAAATTTTGAAAAATAAATGTGACGTCACGAAAATGAGATCGTCTCAAACTGTTTCCTTCGTGGACCTAAATGTTCTTGAAGTATACTATAAAAACTAAATAAATATTACAACACTGTGTAAGTCTACATACTTTATAATTGCAAGTATATTTATATTATGAAGTTTAATATACTTACTTACTTACTTAATCCTAACCTTTATACCTTTCGGTGTCAGGCTTGTTGAGTTGAGTTGTCTTCATTTGGTGTTCTTTTCCAAAATTCTTTCCAAATGGTCCTGTTTGTTGTGAGTTTCTTTATTTCTTTCCAGCTTCCTCCTCGATCTTTTACTGCTTGCATCACATCCTGGTTCCATGTTCTCTTAGGTCTGCCTCTTTTTCTTCTTCCTGTTTCTCTTGCCTCGTATATTTGTTTAGTTAATCTGTTATCATCCATTCTCTGTATATGTCCGTACCATCTAAGTTGCCCCTCTTGTATTGTTTGGGTTATTGGTTTTGTTTGGAGTTTGTCCCTGATTGTGGTGTTTCTTATCTTGTCCAGTCTCGTTTTTCGGTCTATCTTCCTCAAGACTATCATTTCCGAACTTTGAATTTTGCTTTTCCATTTTTCTGTCATAGTCCACGATTCGCAATCATACGTCAGTATTGGTGTCACTACTTTTTTGAATACTTGCACCTTTGTTTCTTGTGGTACTTCTTTTTTACTAAAAAATTTGGTTTTCAATGCGTTATATAGTCTTGTTGTTGTGCCTGTCCTTTCTCTTATTTCCTCTTCGATATTTCCTTTTTCGTTTATGATTGCGCCGAGATATTTAAAAGATCGTACTTGTTCTAGTTTTTTTTCCTTCTATGAATATGTTTACTTCCTTGTCTTGTTCACTGATTGTTAAAATCTTAGTTTTTGCTATATTTATTTTCATGTTTCTCTTCTTTAGTTCTTCATTTAGTATGTTCATATTGTGCTGAATATCCTTCTCGGTCGTTCCCATTACTGCCATGTCGTCTGCATAACAAAGTTCTGATATCTCTATCTTCTTCAGTCTCCAATGTCCAACCGTGACTTTCTTAAAATCCTTTTTCGCATTTTTCAAAATATCGTCTAGTACCACCGAGAATAGTATTGGGCTAAGTGCACACCCTGGTCTAAGTCCTGTTTCTGTTATGAATTGTTCTGAAGTTTCATTTCTTACCCTTACGTAGTTGTTGCATGAGGTATACAGGCTTTTTATCTGTCTTATTGTTTTCGGTGTGATTCCCCTGCTACTTAGTGCCTGCCAGACATCTTCTCTTTCCACTCGGTCGAATGCTTTTTCTAAGCCAACGAAACAGCAATGCAATTCTTTCTTTCTTGTTATGGTTTTTTCGCATAGTTGTCTAAGTGCAAATATGTGGTCTTGAGTTCCTCTCCCTGGTCTGAAGCCGCTTTGTGAGTCTTCCAGTTTTAGTTCTATAGCTGATCTTATTTTGTTTTCGAGGATTTTGGCATACATTTTCCCAACTACACTTAATAGGGTTATTCCTCTATAATTCGAGCATTCTTTGGAATCTCCTTTTTTGTATATAGGGGTTATTGTGCCCGTTTGCCAGTCTTGAGGGGTTTTTTCTTCTTTTGCTGCCATATTAAATATTTGCAAAATTCTTTCTTTTCCTTTTTCTCCTATATTCTTTATCATTTCCGCTGTGATGTTGTCGTGTCCGGGGGATTTTCCATTTTTCAATTTGTTTAACACTTGTGCTAATTCTTCTTCTGTTATTTCATCTTCTTCGTCTTCGTCTTCCATAATTTGTATCTGCCGCTGACTGTTTCTATTATTTGATACTTCGGTTTTACCTTCTAGTAGTTCCTCAAAATATACTTTCCATCTGTTCATGATATCTTTTTCTTTCTCTATAATTTTTCCTTCCTTGTCTTTTATACTTAAGAGTGTTGTCTTTTTTGCATTCTTAATGTTCCTTAGCATTCCGTAGAATAGTTTTTGGTTTGTTTCATAGTTTTCTCTTATTTTTTCTCCAAACTCTATCCAGCTTTTTTGTTTTGCTTCTTTAATTCGGGTTTTTACCTCGTTTCTTACCTGTTTGTAGTCGTTGTAGTCTTCTATGGATCTGCTTGATTGGTATTTTTTCCATTTTTGTTTTTTGTTATTCACAGCATTTTTGATCTCAGTTGTCCACCAAGGAGTTTTCTTTGTTTGCTTATTGCATATTTTTGTTTTTCCGCATACCTCTTCCGCTGTTTCTAATACAATCTTTTTAAATTCATTCCAGTTTTCTAATATTCCTTTTTTGTTATTGGTTTTCTCAAATCTTTCTTCTACTAGTTCCTGGTATCTAGTTTTTATTTTCTCGTCTTTTAGTTTGTAGCTCCTGATTTTATAATTTATTACTGTATTTCTTTTATCTTCGTGTTCTGCTGAGTTCTCTTTTAGATGCATTTTGAGCAAAAAGTGGTCACTGCCTATTTAGTTTAATATAAGAAATGTATATTCAAGTAAAAACTGTTTGAGAAGGACAGTGCTCTAGTGATTCCAAATTTGCGAACTGCAGGTCGATATATCTTCGTTTTCGAGATATTTACATTTAAAACTTTACTTTGGATCTTGACCCAAAAATGGGTGGAGATACAATCATGGCGACTTCGCCATCCGATTCTACGAACAAAATTACATAAGTTTACCAATTTTCACAAAATTTGTCCATTTAGTTAAGTTTGCACAGCCATAAAACCTTGAAAATCACGAAAATGAGATCATCTCAAACTGTTTCCTTCGTGAACTTAAATTTTCTTGCAGTATACGATAAAAACTAAATAAATATTACAACACTGTGTAAGTGTACATACTTTATAATTACAAGTATATTTATATTATTAAGTGTAATATAAGAAATGTATATTCAAGTAAAAACTGTTTGAGAAAGGCAGTGCTCTAGTGATGGCCGCTGTTGCGCTATTTGAAACTCTACTCCCATTGGTAGTACTAACCTCCTCACACGCTATTTGTTATATACTTATGGGCGATTTTTTCAGTCGCCAAACAAAATATTTCCGAAGTATTTTCATTGTATCATTTTACATCTTCATTAATATTCATAATTAAACATACAGGATGTTTCAAAAAAAGTGATCAGCTTGATTATTTTCTTTATTGGGAATAGAAGAAAAAAATCTTAAATGGGGTGGTATATATTTTTTAGATTCATTCGATAGAGTATTTTTTTTAATTCAACCATGTAATCATTTTATATCCTTTCATAACAAAAATATTGAGAAAAATTCAATTGAAATGTAAATAAATTTAATATTTAGTTATTTTTCAGCAGGCTATGTATGAAAACTGCTATCTATCAATTTGAATTATTTGGGATGAAAATCAAATAGAACACTATTTATAAAGTTATTAACAAGTATTTATGTTTCGTTTTATTTTTTTCGTACATGACCTACCGAAAAATAACTATAAAAATAAAATTTAATTAAAATTCAATTGAATTTTTCTCAATGTGAAAGGATATAAAATGATTACATGATTGAATTCAGAAATAAATAATCTATCGAATGAGCCCAAAAAATATGTACCATCCCATTTAAGAAATTATAACTTTATGTTATAGTTTGAGAACCACTGATTTTTTTTAAAAAAATTCTTCAATAAGTAGATGTCTCCTTCGATTTACTACAACTTTTGTTAGAATGATTTTCTTCTATTCGCAATAATACAGAAAATAATCGAACTGATCACTTTTCTTCAAACACCTGTTTACTCTTTCGCCAAGAGCTTTTTTTTAGCATGAGCGTGGCGAGTTTATAACAAACAATTATTAAACTTGTTACATAAAATACCGGGTAGCTATTCAAAAACGAATCATGTTTGGAACTCCATAACTACGGAGTACATTGAGATATCGATTTTAATTTTTTATCTCTTGCAGACAAATGGTATTCCTATCAAATTTTAAACATTTATATAAAAAAACAAGTCAAATCTACTTTACACGTTGATAATTTTATAATCAGCTTAAAACAAAGTAGGCTATTATTGAAAAAAATGAAACTGTCAGTGAATTTTGATTTTGAGTCATTGTCATAAATTTTGTTTAAGTTTGGCCAATTATCTCGAGTTTCTTCTAATAATGGCACCTCACGGAAGTAAATCTAACTTAGAGATTATTGAAACTTGTCAAGAAAAAAAATGAAGTGGCAAAAAAATTACGGTAGAATTTCCAGGGAAGAAATGGCCACATTCTAGCATAAATCGTGCTATTAGGCGGCTGATAGAAACTGGATCGATTTTGAGAAGACCTTGAAGTGGAAGGTCAATAACAGTTACAAATGACGAAAATTCAGAATTAGTACATGAACTATCCCCTGTTTTCAGAAAATCGATCCAGTTTGTATCAGTCACCTAATAGCACAATTTATGCTAGAAAGTACTCATCTCTTCCGTGGATTTTTTTTGCCATGCCAACTTTTTTCGTAAAGTTGCAAGGAATTCTAAGACAGATTTACTTAAGTGAGATGCCATTATTAGAAATCTCGAGATAATTGGACATAACTTAGAGGAAATTTATGACAATGTTACAAGAAACTTGAAATGTTACTGATAGTGACATTTGTTTCAATAGTAGCCTACTTCGTTTTAAGCTGATTATAAAATTATCAACGTGTAATTGTAAATTTGAATAATAAATTTAGAAAATCGCTATTCACTTGCTTTTCTATATAAATGTTTGAAATTTGGTAGGAATACTTTTAAAGCCTAAAAATTTAAAATCGATATTTCAATGTACTCCAGAGTTATCGAGTTTCAAACAGGATTCGCTTTTTAATAGTACCCAGTTCTATTCAATCACGATAACTAGTCTTATAGTTTTGTTAAATACGAAGGTAATTTTCTCATAAATCAAAAGTTATTTAAATATCCTTTGATTTACAAAGAATCTGTTAGGTCTAAAAATGCGCACCTCTTTTTGGAAAAATGTTGTCTTTCACATATTTAAAACTTGTCAGTACCTGTTCGAGGTAATACGGTATTTACCTGTTTAAGCATTTACGCGAGTGTATAAATTGTTAACAAGGTCGAAAATCGCTTCACATGAAATAGAGGTCAATCACATTCTCTTGTATTGGAACAAAAAGTAGCAAAAAGCATTATACAACATCACAGAATTGTAAAACTCTGATTTCTTTATTTTCTTCATTACCATTTCAAGCAATTGTGGACCCTAATGGCGAACAATTTTTCATTGTCCTACAGAATCATTATATTGTCTTGATATTAATATTGAACCATGAATCATGATTATAATTTCATTATTTTTCGTTTTGATTTTTTTCCGTGATGCGATATTCGGCTTTGTCTTTAAATATATTTTCTTTCTCGTCTTTTATTTATTTCTTGATGATCATTATTATTATTTCTTATTATAAACGTGACATGATTTTTCGTTCTTATGACTACACAAATTCTTAAATACAAGTACGGTAATATTGCATTTCAAACAGAACGACATACTGGGTGTCCCAAGCAATCCTTGACATAGCAATTTAACATGTGTGTTTATTGATAAAAAAAAACTCCCGGTATAGTATTTTCTATTCTCTATTATTTTTCTTTTCCCGTTTGTGACATAATTTGATAGACCAAAGACAAGTCAGAAGAGGCAGCATCCCAAGTAACCGGGTTAATAAAAAAGCTGTTACTGATCATTTCTCGGCCAGCTCGGCTTTTAGAATGTCTTGAGTTCGATCCCGAAGAATTCTACCATTTCTTAGAAGCAGCTGAAGGTGAAGTTAAATGCATTCAGGTTAGTAAACATTAAATTCCAAGAATAATTTAGCATAAATTTCCACTTAAAAAATAGAAGGAAATACTATATTTATAATATGCGTAGAATTTGTTCTATATATAGATATAATAAGCAATTATTTGTATGATTGAAAGTAAACAGTTTAATTTATTAACTGTCATGTGATTTTCTAATTTTTCTCTCGGATGAGTGCATAAATAATTATATAAATAAATATTTCATCACGGCATATTACCCATTGCTGGGTGTGCCCAATCTGCTTCATACGCAGATATCGGTAATGATGGAATATTATAATAATTATATTATATTAATATGGGGTCTCGTGGCTATGTGCCTGAGTGTATGGTCGCGAATCTGGGGACCCGGGCTCGATCCTGACCGACGCCATAAATTACATCGAATTTTAATGGCACAAAATTGACCCCTGTGGTGCACTCTCCACGCCAGCAATGAGTGCCCGTGAGGTGACGCCTGGTAAGCGCCCACACGGTACAAATATTCCATTATTACCGATATCTGTGTACGAAGCAGATTGGCACACCCAGCAATGGGTAATATGCCGTGATGAAATATTTATTTATTTTATTTATTTTACTATTACATGAATCATAGTTTTGTATATTATTGATACTACTTATCTTTCATAAATTTTAATATTATCAATGGGGTCTTCCACTGAAGTAACAAATTGGGTCATTTATATTAAAACTAGACCTTAAACCTGTATGTTAAGGACTAGCGAAGTTTCAAAAAAGTTATTAGTTTTTAAAATAATCGAATTTTTAATACCATTTCCTCATCTCTACCTACAGGGTGTAACAGCTAAACGAGCTACCTCAATTAATTTCCATATTATTAAAGATATAATAAAATACTATAAGATAATCCTATAGAAGACCAAGGAGGACATCCGATTAGAGAAGAAAATATATTTTTAAGCCAGTGATTCTCAAGCTACAGCACAAAGTTCTACTTTTTAAATGGGATGGTATATATTTTTAGGTATGTAATCTTTTTATATATTGAGTAAAACGCAATTGAAAATTAAATAAATTTAACTTTTATAGTTATTTTTAAGTAGGCTAAGTATGAAAAACAAAAACTGCTATTTGTAAATTTGAATTATTTAGGATGGAAATCAAATAGAATACAATTTATAAAGTTATTAACGAATATTTATGTTTCGTTTCAATTTAAACTCAATTGTTTTTCATACATATCCTACTGAAAAATAACTATAAAAATCAAAAAAAAAAAATCCAATTGAATTTTTCTCAATATTTTTGTTAGGAAGGATATATAATGATTACATGGTTGAATTCAGGAAAAAATACTCTATTGAATGCTAAAAATCTGTACCATCCCATTTTAAAAAATATAACTATGTTATAGTTTGAGAACCACTGGTTTAAAAAATGTTTTCTTGAATAAATGAATGTCCCCCTCGATTTACTACAACTTTTATTTGAATGATTTTCTTCTATTCCCAATAATAAAGAAAATAATCGAGCTGATCACTTTTCTTGAAACGTCCTATATTCTCTCGCTTTTTTTTACTAAATATTGTAAATTGAGAACTACTGATTTTTTTAAAAAAAAATTCTCTATTCCGATGGCTCCTTGGGTGTAATATTGTCTTATTGTACCTTTAATAATATAGAAATTATTTGAGGTAACTCCTTTAGCTGCCACGCCTTATATATCTACGTCACACACTCTATTTCAAATTTTCACTAGTTTCAAGCCTTCTGCTACCGCCATTTTCAAATACGGAATTCATTTTCAAGTACATAAATGCAGAAAATAACGAAACAACTGAAGTAAACCAAATAACAGTTGATGTAATTTATGATCCAGATAATTTTTTGTTGCGTTTGTATGAAAGTGAAAGATTTGTTGAATGACATAGGCTACCAGTGGTAATCAAACTTGGACTGTATAATATACGTAGTTTCGTATTAATTATTTTATTAAATTGTTTATTATCCACGCATATTTCCAATTATTGGCCATAAAAGTTATTTTTTAAGCTCCGATGTGTAAAGTTGGTAATTTATACATTGCAATGCAAAGTAAACAATTTTCATATTTTATTTTCACATTATAGAACCACCACCATCAATACACGTGTGGCATTTAAGTAGTCTTACCTAAATTTAGTTTCTGTTCATTCTTGTTGGTAATACTGACAGAGTACCGCAGTATTCAACTTCAGATCTGTTATCTGTCAAATCTGAACTCGGTATTTGGTGTGTTCAAATTGTTGTCTGCTCGTCTGTCAAATTTCTAACTTGTTTCAGGAATGTTATTTAAGGTTAAATAAAAAATCTTGTATGCAACTCAAGTGTAAACAAGGTTTATGACATTCGGTCTTGACACTCGACCATAAAGCTTATGTTTACAGTGTTCTTACATAAATAACTATTAACATGTGTATACAGGTGGTGGCGGTTAGGGGTGAACATGGGGATTTAACATGGGATTTTTGTTCTATGCAATTTCCTGCTCTCTTGTTCATTTCACGGCAAAAACTGTAGAGTGCAAAGTTGTACAGAATTAAATTTTGTATGCAAAACTGTTTTAATTTTTTTTATGGTTTTAGTTTATTCTTAATTTTAAAAAGAAATTTCAAAAGTTCCGTTAATTAGTAGCAATAGCCATGACTTATGACATAGAAAACAATAATATTTTATTCACATTCTGTCAATTTTTTTTAAAACGTAAATTAAATGATTAATGAATATTTATTCGAATGGACGAACGTGTCATTATTATAAAGAATTATTGTGGTGGAAATAGTTACCAAAAAATACTGGATTTATTTTTCATATGTCAGATTGACGTTTACTCATAATTTCTGAAAATCAGAAAAAAAACACGTCATGGCGAACTACGAACTAAAACAAATTTTGAAACGTCTTTTTAAAATTAAAATTGAGAAGAAACTAGAAACAAAAAATGTAAAAACAGTTTTATATGTAACTTTTAATTTCTAACAACTTTGCACTCCACAGGTTTTAGCGTAAAATGAATAGGAGACCAGGAAATTGCATAAAACAAAATTCCTATGTTAAAGCCCTATGTTCACCCCTAACCGCCACCACTCTGTATATTTTTTGTGTTGAAAAAGTTATGTGACTCCAAATATTAGCGAAGTCCACTGTTTGAGAACAAAATCATCTCTATATCTACGTCACAAAATATTTAAAAAAATATTACGGCTTAACGAATAACAATAAATACTTTCTAAAACTACAAATCACTTTCATTTTAGGTGAAGTATCACAAAAAAAAAATAATAAAACTTAAGGACCCCATTGGAGTTTATATTTGTTTTTATTAACATTAACATAAAATAACGATAAAATCATGGAAATCTCCATTAGTAATTTTTTTATTATGTTTGATTAATTTTTATTATTCAATCTTAACTGAAAGAAACTATAGTTGATACAACAGAATCTTATTTTTTACTAGGGCATAAAAGCAGATATTCCACAATATATAATCCAAAAACTTGGTCTAAATCGCGATCCAATCGCAGAATTGCAACAGGAACTCAGAGACTGCACTTGGCCGTCCAGTTCATCCGCGTCCAATTCTTCCGGTCCGCAACGCAGCGTCTGTTTGACGTCCACTCCCAACAAAAAATGGGGTTCAAATGTGCCCGAGGAGCAAGATTTCGAGGTTATCAAACTAATTTCAAACGGGGCTTATGGTGCTGTTTATCTCGTAAAGCACAAGCAAACTCGGCAGAGATTCGCCATGAAGAAGATCAATAAGAATAATCTTATGCTCCGCAATCAAGTCGAACAGGTAGGAAAAAATATGATTTTATTCATAGCTCACATATATAGGATGATTTATAACGAGAGTAACAAACTTAAGATTATCATGATAGTCTCATACAATTTATAAAAATAGATTTTCTATATTTTTAATAGTTCAGAGTTAAGAGAAATAAATTGTTGTAAATATCATATAAAAATAAAACCATTAAATATATTCAGGAAACATATGTAACTCTTAATAAATGCGAAAATTCCATCGAAATCACAAATTTTCCAATTTTCGAAGAGAAATACTACCAAAGTATTTGGTGTCTTAGACTCATTTATAAATGAGGTCATGCACGATTTTTACCTTTAATCGATAGAGTAATGAAAAATAATAGACCTGTATTTTTTATTTTTCCTCAAATTGATCTTTAATAATGAGAAAATTGCAATTAAAAATAACATTGTTCAAAAAGCGGCTGATTTTCCCCGCCTCGCTCCTCGCCCATTGACGTCACATTTCAATATCAACGGCCATTCTGATTATTACACTAGGTTCTAAACGTCAAAGTGACATTTAAAGATAACTTGAAATTTATGAAAATAAACATGTCGGTGAAACGTTGTTTTGTGCCATCGTGCCAAAATACTAGCGAAAATATATTCACTTCAACGCCTCGCGTGTGTTTCTATAGCTAAACAAACTTCTAGCGTCTAATCTCAAATCTTTATAAAGAAGGACAGCTGATGTGACACGTAGATATCTTCAGGCTAAATGAAAATTATATTTATAAAAATGAAAAGAATGTTTTTATATTAATATATTATAGCATATTTAGATATGTATTTTTCATTTTATAGTCTATATATTTTTTTCTTTTAGAAATTATGTCTTCATGTGATAAGTCTCTATGAAATGAGTCTAAACTTGCAGTTCTGAAACGTGACGTCAAAACATGGCTGATTTTTGCAACTTTTTAAAAATATCATACTTTAAAACAATTTTATACAACAAAAAATATAAATAAAAAATACTATAATCTTACAGTACGATAAATTAAACTATGCTTGATCGATTTAAACAAAGAGAAGAAAACAATATTTTTTGCATGACCTCATTGTCACGTGAACTGTCGTTAAGTAGTTATTTTTTAGGTAAATCTGTAGTTTATTGTATGAATTTTTCTACTGTACTTGTTTAGGTTTTTTCTTTTTTCTTGTGAGATTCAAATTGAAGTTCAATTTCTTAGCGCCCCTCCTTTAGACAGCTTGGCTAACGTTTCAGTAATTTTGGCCATGCTGCAGTCAGCGTACATACATCATAAAGTAGGGACAAAGTGTATCGGCACCTTTGAAGTTCGTATGGCTAGATCGAATAACCTTGAATAACGTTGGCAGGAATTTCCGAAAAGTGCTACGAGATGGAGACACAGTAATATTGTGCAAAATTCAAATTGGACGAAAAAAATTTTTAGATTAAAATTTAATGCAAGAGATTTAAACAAAATTCTCATTTCTTTTCTTGAAAATGAACCCCACACACTCTGTAGTATGAATTATACAATGACAGTCCAGTGGTTTGCATTTCTTGAATTAAATCATACCGTTGACAAGATGTAACCCATTATTACAACTATAACAATGTTTATAATGATAAAAATATATTTACTTATGATTATTTTCATAATAAATACAAATGTGCGCAATATCTTCACAAAATAGCGTATTTACAATATATCATACCGTTTAAAATCCTTTGAAAATCTAAATAAAGATGTATTTTTATGAGTATATGTCCGTAGACAAGTTCTCACAGAACACATGTTTTTAACAACTTTACACATTTTTACTAGAAAACAAAACAAGTAAATCACGGGAAGATGGAATCCCAAAGAATTTGTGGTTAGAAAATTGTTATTTTGTAAACAAACAGTGCTGCTTTCCGAACGGATTTATGCAGAAGCTACAGGCAATATCGCGCATGCGCATACAGATTTGAATTGTAAAATTTCATTGCTTGTCCCTACTTTATGATATATGTACGCTGGTGCAGTTGTCCAACTG
Source organism: Harpalus rufipes (assembly GCA_951394225.1). Classification (NCBI taxonomy): domain Eukaryota; kingdom Metazoa; phylum Arthropoda; class Insecta; order Coleoptera; family Carabidae; genus Harpalus; species Harpalus rufipes. The sequence continues at coordinate 33,314,167 of OX596278.1, read as the reverse complement.
CCCCCTGTCAGTTCAAAGTTGAGTTCAATGACCTCTTGAGACGTTCTTATTCGAGGTTAAACCTGATGTTTTCGGTGTAGCAGGTTTATGATAAAAATTCGCCCTTCTGTGTCGAGATGTTATGAGAGCCGGGCACGGCAGTTTTCGTGCCGATTTGTCGGTTTTATCCTCTTTGGAGGGATTTGGAAATGTGTTTTGGCCCGGAGGATCCGGGATTTAAACAGTATTTCTGCAACAGAGACAATTTTCATTTTAAATGACACCCACTAACTTAGGCTTTTACTTTTACTATTATCTTACGTTGTATTTCGGATTTAATCTAACATATAATTGGATTATAATTCTAAATTCTCCCCGGGATACCATTTCTACGAGCCCAACCCCAAACGTATTTGTACCCTCTGAAAAAAATATGTTCACAGCAAGCAGAAATAATTTTTTAGATTACAGTAGTTAAGACTATATTTGGCCAATTTTTTATTTTATGTATTAATAAAGTGTACTGGATTTAAATATAATATTATTACCTAAATTTATCATTTTAACAATAATCTACGGGCAAATATATGACAACAGATAGGTGCTAATTTTTTTAGTTGAAACAGTAAATAATACAATATTTATGTTAGTATTAATTAATAATATTTCCCTTATTTTTACACTTCACCCATATAAATATAACGTTACAATTGGTGTCAGGTGTGGGGTTGTTCATAAACTGTGAAGTCTAAATAAAAATAAATAAAATGGCGACTAAACAATTAAAATTAAGCGAATTAAAAGTAAGTGATCTCAAGAGAGAACTGGAAGAACGGGATTTGGAAACAACAGGAAAGAAGTCAGTACTTCAAGAAAGACTGCGGCAGGCATTGATCTATTCTGATGAAAATCCCGACGATTACTTATTTGACCCGTCCGAAATTGCTAAATTAAGACAGTAAATGACAGAAAATTCTCGAACATTAAAAGAAGAATTGACCGAAACACTAGAACAAAAATTAATAGAAAGTTCTAGAAAATCGGAAGAAAGTTCTAGAACATTAGAAAAAAAATTGGAGGAGAGTTATAGACAAGGAGAAGAAAGTTCTAGAACATTAGAAAATAAATTAGAAGAAAATTCTAGAACTCTGAAGCAAACATTACAACAAAAGTTGGAGGAAAGTTCTAGAAAATCAGAGGAAAGTACTAGAGCACTTAAAGAAGAATTAATGGAACATTCTAAAACATTAGAACAAAAATTGGAAGAAAATTCTAGAAATTGAGAACAAAAATTAATGGAAAATACTGAAGGTCTGAAGAATTTAGAAGATAAGTATGACAAGAAAATTGAAGAATTACAAGAAAAGTTCACTAGAATTACAACGTCGTCAATGTCGAATTCCGAAGTTGCTAAGCCAAGTCTAATAGAAGGAAGAAAAGTAGTAAAACCTGATACTACTTCAAAAATGCACATAAAAACACCGGAATTTGATGGAAAGTCTTCGTGGCCGAATTATTTAAAACAATTTGAAGCGGCCGCAAAAGTAAATAATTGGACGTCCGAGGAGAAGGCTACGGCGTTCACTGTCTCGTTGCGCGGAGAAGCCATCGATATCTTACAAACGCTGAAGGAAGAAGAACAAGAAGACTATGACCAACTAGTCAAGCGGTTGGATATGCGATATGGCAATACGCATCTGGAACAGGTATACCAGACGCAATTAAGAAATCGGTATCAGAATCCAAAAGAAAGCCTGCAAGAATTTGAAGTCGACGTAGCCCGTTTGGTTCGTCTTGCACATCCTACAGCTCCTGACAGCGTTTTGGAGTGCCTGGCCACTCAATCATTCATCTACGGAGTTCGAGACATCGAAACTCAGCCAGCACTGCGGTTTGCCCGTCCTAAAACTTTAATCGATGCACTGTCATATGCATTAGAACATGAGGCTGCTAAACAAGCTTCACGTAACCAATCGCGAGTGCGAAATATCGATGCTGAGAGGAATGAGAACATTAAAGATCTAGATGAGAGGGTGCGACAAATTGCAAGTGAAGTGTTTACCGGAAGAAAGAAACTCCGGTGTTGGAATTGCGGTGAACTGGGTCATCCGCAAAGACTTTGCAGAGAAATGCAAAAGAAGACAGAATTGACAAAGGAAGAAAAGGAGTCGGAAAACTAAATCGGGTTGATGCGAAGGGGCAACTGTCGACCCGTAATCTAGTAGCCCCACAATCCATCAGTTATGTCGCATCTCTTCATCATAAAGCCAATAGCATCTACGTGGATGGCTCTATTAACGGAAGGCCACTGAAAATGCTACTGGATACGGGTACGACAAAGACTATAATTAGACCCGACTTGGCGAAGAAAACTGGCAAGACGCATCTTCAACCAACTAACTGGCGATTACGCACAGCGACGGGAGAACAAGCTACCGCATTAGGAGAAGTAGATGTCACCATCACTATTGGAAAAACCTCATTTAAACATCGTACGCTGATAGCTGAAGTTGAAAATGAATTAATACTCGGAATGGACGCAATGACAGCATGGTTTAATGGCCGAAGACGTTACCCTCCCAGAACGAAGTGAAACTATCATGGAGGCACATTTAGATGGTAGTTTCTGTGAGGGAAGTATCGTTATGCTGGAACCCAAGAATAATGATGCCAAAACTGGCACTGGAGTTGTTGTCGGAAAATCACTGGTCAAAGCCAGCCAGGTAATTCCAGTGCGGATAATAAACATAATTTATTATCCGGTTGTTCTTAAAAGAGGAACAATTGTAGGACAATGCTTGGCAGTATCGTCGATTATTCGAACTGTAAAGGCCAAAGGGAACACATCTCAAGAAGTTCCGGACACTTTAATCAACCAAATATCAACATCCTTTCAAGAATTGACCGCCGACCAGAGAACCAAGGCAAAGAATCTAATTGGAAATTTTCAAGATGTGTTCCAATTTGACAAGAAAACCAAAGGGAGAACTAATATAGTTCATCATAAAATTGACACCGGAGACGCAAGACCCATTCGTCGACCAGCAAGAAGACTACCACTGGCGAAGCGTGAGGAAGCGGAAAGAATAATCGAGGAAATGAAGATGGAAAGTGTGATTGAACCTTCAAGCAGTCCTTGGGCTTCACCAGTGGTGTTAGTGAAGAAGAAGGATGGCTCTACACGATGTTGCGTCGATTATCGTCAACTCAATATCGTGACGAAGAAGGATAGCTACCCGCTATCTTGAATAGACGATACACTGGATACTTTGGCTGGATCGAAGATTTTCTCCACTCTAGATCTAAAGAGCGGATACTGGCAAGTAGATTTGGACACAAAAGATAAGGAGAAGACAGCTTTCACCATCGGTAACGTACTCTGACAATTTACCGTAATGCCATTTGGGCTCTGCAACGCCCTTGCAACATTTGAACGACTTTGGAAACCATATTGGTTGGGCTATCTTGGAAAACCTGTTTGGTTTCTCTCGACGATATTATTGTGGTAGGAAACACATTCGAGGACCACAAGAAGAATTTGGAAGAGGTTTTCCAAAGATTGAGATAGGCTAACTTGAAGCTCAGTCTAAATAAGTGTCATCTGTTCCAAAAAGAAGTTCATTACTTGAGATACGTGGTTTCTGGAAAGGGTATTGCAGTTGACCCGGAGAAAATAAGAGCTGTAAGTTACTGGCCAGTACCTAGAGACAATCACGAACTTAGAAGCTTCCTTGGTTTGTGTACATACTATCGACGATATGTACCTGGATTCGCCAACATAACTAAACCACTGACAAGGCTTACCGAAGAAGGAAGAAGATTTATCTGAGAAATGGACTGTAGAGTTGCGTTTAAAGAACTAAAACATTCCTTGACAAGCGCACCTGTTCTAAGCTATCCTTTACCTGAAGGAGACTTCGTACTAGACACAGATGCCAGCAATGTTGGAATTGGTGGCGTCCTTTCCCAGAAGCATGACGGACATGAGAAGGTTATTGCCTACTTTAGTAAGACCTTGTCAAAACCGGAGAGGAATTACTGGTATCTGTGTCACCAGAAAAGAGCTTTTGGCAGTCGTGAAATCCGTGGAGCATTTCTACAAATACTTATACGGACGTAGATTTTTGATAAGAACTGACCATGCCGCTTTATAATGGCTGCTACAGTTCAAGAATCCATAAGGTCAGGTGGCCAGGTGGATTGAGAGACTACAAGAATACGATTTCAAAATCGAGCACAGGACAGGTACCAGCCATCGTAATGCCGACGCATTATCCAGAAGGCCATGCCAAGTGGAATGTAAGCATTGTAGTCGAGTGGAAGAGAAGCATTCCACCATCGCCAGAATAACAGTAGTCGACGATAGTTGGCAGCCCGATGGATTACGCAAGGACCAGGAAAATTACCCGACTTTGAAAATGTTATTGGAATGGAAAGCAAAAGAGAGCAAACCAATATGGAAAGACGTTGCACCACACTCACAGAATGTAAAATCGTACTGGGCGCAATGGGACTCCATGGTGATTGAGGATGGCCTGTTAAAGCGTGTGGTGGAAAATGCCAATGGAACTGAGAAGAGAACTCAGTTGGTTATTCCTAAGAGTAGAATACCAGATGTGTTGAAAGAGATCCATGACGGATCTGGAGGAGGCCATCTTGGAGTCACCAAAACTCTAGAAAGATTGCGCCAGCGGTTTTACTGGGTTAACTTCACTGAAGATGCTAAAGACTGGTGCAAGAAATGTGTGGTTTGCGCTGGAAGCAACGGCCCTCATAGACGACGAAAAGCTCCAATGCGTCAATACAACGTTGGCAGTTCATTTGAGCGCATTGCGATTGATGTGGCCGGACCATTCCCAGAAAGTGACGACGGAAATAAATATATCGTGGTTGTCATGAACTACTTCACCAAGTGGGTTGAAGCCTATCCATTACCCAACCAAGAAGCCACCACGGTCGCTGAAACTTTAGTTAAAGAATGTATATGCCGATTCGGGTTTCCACGTGAACTTCACTCCGACCAGGGAAGAAATTTCGAGTCTGCCGTTTTCCAAAATATCTGTAAGATATCGGACGTGAGTTGCGCTTCCCATGCGACTTGGTGTTCGGCAGAAAACCTGGGGAAGACCTGGCCGGAGAAGACTACGTTACGGGCTTACGGAGAAGAATGGATGACATTCATGAACAGTCCGTACGAACATTCAAACTGCCAGCGACCGAATGAAGGACCGGTATGACATCAAAGCCGAAAAAGGTGGATATCAACCTGGGGATAGTGTGGCTTTACAACCCACAAAGGCGCCTCGGGTTATCACCAAAGCTGCAAAAGAATTGGGAAGGCCCCTATGAGGTAGTCAAAAGAATAAACGACGTGGTATATAGAAGTAAGAAACGACCTACCGGGAAGCCGAGAGTGGTACACTTTAATCGGCTAGCCCCTTTTGCCGGAGACAACCACGAAGGCCATAATAGAGCAACAGTTCGTCGGATCATAGCTCAAGAACCGACTTTTGAAGATTTCATAGAGAACTATTCCTTTGGCTGCAAGGCGCGGTACGGCGTGACAAAAGAAGAACACCGAGATCTGTTCACCGTGTCTTCAGATTATTCCCTCGGCCACTGCGTATCAGAAGACTTAAAGATGTCGCGCGGCATAGCTTCAGTATTTAGGCGAAATATGGACGACTACAAGAACTGGCCAACCAACGTCCATCTCTTGGGAAAACGCTACGACTGAGAGATAGCAATGCAGACCATCAGCGATACATCTACTACCTTGTTACAAAACCACGCTCGTACCAGAAGCCGTCGTATCACAGCCTATGGAACTCGCTGTGCGATTTGAGGGATCATCTACTGGAGAATGACATTTTGAAGCTAGCAGTACCGAAGTTAGGTTGTGGTCTAGACGGTTTGGATTGGAGGATTGTAAGTAACATGTTAGAGATCCTTTTCCGTTTCACCGGCGTTGAAATTCTCGTCTGCAGCTTTAACCCTAACGGACAGAAAGAAGAAGTCGAGCGGACCATCGACTGTCACTTCTTTAAGAATTCGAAATGCATCAAGGGTAGTACATGCAGATTTCGTCATCACGAACTGTTCCGGAACGAAACAGTCTTAAGGAGGGGGCAGTGTAACGTCGCCACCACCGCCGCGCCGTAGCCATCGCCGCCGCCGCGCCTTAACCGACAGACATGTTCGGACTTGTTTAATTATTGCGGTGACGTGATCTATTGTGCACGATGTTTTTATCTTGCGAATATTTTAGTCGTTACTGGAACAAAAGTCGCCGGGGTATATAAGTACCGTCGAGAAATCTTTTTAATATTCTAATTATTTATCGTTTAATAAACGTATTCTTTTAATTAATAATATTTCCCTTATTTTTACACTTCACCCATATAAATAAAACGTTACAGTATTATTTATAAAACTAAAGGTAAAGGAAAATGACAATATATTCAATTAATTACTATATTAAATTTTATTTTTTTAGTAAAATTATTAGCAAAGTGATATTTATTAAAGTACCACCTACAATTATATTAAAAACAAGAATAAATAAACTTTTGGATGCTATGATTATTACTCCAATTCAACAAATTTTGATATGGTGTATTAATAGAGTATATATAACTTGAATACATTGCTTATAATAAAATTTCTTAGGTTTAATTATAATTTATTTGCAAGTAAACCATTGTCTGCATGTGACAAATGGTTTCATCTTTAATAATTCGCGAATAATTTTTATTAAAGTAATAAAATTTAAGATGGAAATTAATTGAGTATATTGTGAGTTACCTTTACCATCAGTTTTATAGATAATACTAACATAAATATTGTATTATTTACTGTTGGAACGAAAAATTTTGGGATCTTGTCTTTTGTCATATATTTGCACGTAGATTATTGTTTAAATGAGAAATTTAGTTAATAACATTGTATTTAAATGCAGTACCCTTTATTAATACATAAAATTTTAAAAATGCCCAGTTATAGTCTTAACTATTGTAACCTAAAAATTTATTTTGTATTACTGTTAATATATTTATTTCAGAGGGTACGAATACATTTGGGGTTGGGCTCGTATAATACCAGTGTAGTTTTGCTCTATTTTAGCATTAAATATCTGAGGTCAGAGATGTATTTTTTTTTAGAATTTGCATACTTGTGTAAAAACATGTTAAAAATAATATGCGTCCGAAATACTAATGTCCATGTGTCCTGTAGTTCACAAGTTACCGCGCAATTAGCTGCGTTCTTCATCGATCTATGAACCAAGTGATCCACTGTAAAGATAAACAGAATGCTTGTACTCGTTTTATCATAAAAAATCCATAAATAAAACCATATCTGCATATTCAGCATTCATGTGAAAAATTTTATAATGGGGGCAATAACCTTAAACAAATTTAGTTTTTATAATAGTAAAATTCATTAGTTCACAAATAAATAATAATAATATAATATTTAATAATAATATTTATTACGCTTTTTCATTACACTTAGCATATATAAAGCGATGATAATGACATTTTTTTTACATATTATCTATAACATATCGTTATTACCTTACATCATAATGGGGATGAGGGATGAAAAGACACTTACATGGAACATCCATACCTTACCCGGGATTCGAACCCAGAACCTTCAGCGTATATAGCGGAGACGCTATCCGCTACACTACATCGGTCGGTTGAATAAATAATAATAAAAAATACTGAAAATATTTTTACTAGCAGGTAGAGGAACCATCAATGCATGTCTTCTTTTCAACAGAGCGTTATGAGGCAAATTGTGAGCGATATGCCGCTTTGTCATAATTACGATATTTATAGTTTGTTGCTGGATCCGGGAAAGTCAATTTTTCTGACTAAAATTTCTTTTTGCTTCACTTGTTATACAGTATGTTAAACAAAAAATAACTCGGAGTAGGCTATGAACAAAGAAACGTATATCAATTTAAAGTATTAATCTACAATTTGACACGACATATTGTCAAAATGTTATCTAAAGAAATCAAAGCTTTTTTTGAATCTTATTTTGGAAATGTAAATAAATTAGAAAACGGTAAATGGCAATATACTGTTTCCTTCTTTATTATCTTTTCTCCTTATACTTAAATTTCAACATCAATTTTGACAACTTGAATTTTGAATGGGGTATTCTAATGTAGTAAAATTTATGGTAAAAAATGTTATAACATTGTGGTTTATGGTAAAAAATAACGGAATCGTAAAAAATATCAAGATATATTTTTTGTAACATGAGTTTTCTTGCAATTTATTTTGGTGCTAAAAAAGACATCACGTGGTCTGTGACATACGAGGGACTGATGACAGTTCTAATAGCTGTATTACACTTCACAATAAATTGTACAATTTTGCGACCTTCAATTTATTGACAATTTATTGGCAAGTGTAATACAGCAAAATTGTACAATTTCTTTTGAAAATAAATTGCACAATAAATTGTGAAAATTAGAACGTGTTCTATTTTTCCACAATTTTTTGGTTACTTCACCAGTGCCAACTGAATAATATTTGACATATTGAACTATTTCTATTTGACTATTTCGATGTTTGACTACGCGTCACACAACTGGCGTAGAAGGAAAATCGAAAATTTAAAACAAGTAATATTTGCCTTGATGCAAACACGGAACAAAGCACGAACTGTAAACACATACAACAAAAGGTTAACCTCAAAACGAAGTGGTTGGTAGCCCTGCTCCCAACAACAATAAATTGGCAGAAACTTGTGACGTGTAAAATGCTCATATTTTCAAAATAAATTGTGCGATTAATTGTGCAATTTATTGTTAAGTGTAATACGGGCATAAGAAATTTTGTGCATAAAACTACATTATTAACAAGAAACAATTTTTCTGCCATTGACGCGTTGTCAACTATCTTATTTGTGTTAGTTTTATTACGTTTTATGTTGTTATAAGTTTTCTATTTCTATAATATTTATAAATGTCCTCAGTTCCGCTTACGTCATATCCGGTAAAATTCAAATATTCAGGTAATATTTAAAAATTCCTATCTCACCCAAATTAAATAAAAAAGAATTCAAAATTTTAGAATTGTAATACAAATATGTGAAAGTTTCAGGAAAAAAATATTACAATACCCCATTGAGACATACGGTCGTTGTTCATAGCCTACCCCGAATTAGATTTTTTTAACATACATAATCTGTTCATTGGCGACGTATGTTGTAACTCTGTTCAGGAAATTGTCAACATAGTTCATAGTTCATATACATTGGCGTGTATTGTAGTATTTTTTAATCTCGTGTTGATTACATGATTTATCAATAATTCCAATAAAAAAGCTATCTAAAAGTGCTAGAATAATGGTCTTGTATTGTATGTTTTTTTGTTGCACAAAAATGTACTTATAAACGAAATATTATTACTTATAGCTGCAGGAGCTGACAGTTGTCATTATGTAAAAATGAGTAATCTAAAAAGTGTATTTCTTTATTGTTGCTGTCTTGCCACGCTATGTATGTGGCATTTTTCACTCGAATTCCCCCCCCCCCCCCCCCCCCAACTACTTTTGTGATAAAACATCCTGTACAGTGGAGCCAAGAAATTAAAAATTAATTAACCCAAGATACAAATCAAGTTTTATTTTTATGAATATATTTTATTGTCTTTCAGGTCTTTGCAGAGCGAGATATTTTGAGTTTCGCGGACAACCCATTTGTTGTTAGTATGTACTGTAGCTTTGAAACCCGTAAACATTTATGCCTGGTTATGGAGTATGTGGAAGGTGGTGATTGCGCCAATTTGTTAAAAAATATTGGTCCTTTCCCACCTGATATGGCTAGATTTTATTTCGCCGAAACTGTTTTGGCTGTTGAATATCTCCATAGTTATGGTATAGTTCATCGAGATTTAAAACCAGACAAGTAAGAAAGACGCAGTTGTTTATATAAATTATTAAATGTTTGTTGTTTATAGCTTATTGATTACTGCACTAGGACACATTAAACTCACGGATTTCGGATTAAGTAAAATGGGGCTCATGTCATGTACGTAAAACATTATCTGTGGTTACCATTTAATTTAATTTCTATTTTCTATTTTGTTTCTTTTTTTAGTGGCTACAAATCTATACGAAGGATATTTAGATTGTGAAACACGACAGTTTTCAGATAAACAAGTGTACGGAACACCAGAATACATCGCCCCGGAAGTTATTCTAAGACAAGGATACGGCAAGCCTGTAGATTGGTGGTCTATGGGAATTATCCTCTACGAATTTCTCATTGGTTGTGTGCCATTTTTCGGCGAAACTCCCGAAGAACTTTTTGCTCATACTGTAAATGGTAAGAAAAAATTCACTAACCCTTTATAGTTACAGAAAAGTTAAATATTTGATTTTGCCATGTAACAGCAGAATTATATCAACAATTTGCGATAGCGTTACAGGAACAAAAAAATACATTTCCATACTGTTATCTGAATGGGATCCTATACCAATTTTTTTTCTGGGAGAACAGGATGAACTAAGAATTTTAGTGCAAACGCGGCTTAAATTTTTTACATAATAAGCGAGATATGAATTTTTAAGTTAAGAATTTTCTTCGTCAGTGTTCGACAAACTATTAGTTCTAGAGAGTACAAATGTTTCATGTTCGCATATATATATATATATATATATATATATATATATATATATATATATATATATATATATATATATATATATATATATTATAAACCTTATACGTTATATTCATGAAGACATTATTATTAAGTATAAATAACATATATAAAATGCATTTTTTCGTAATAAATTATAGAACATTGAAACAATGTGACCATTGTTATAGTGCTACAAACTATGGCAGCGAATGGCGCTAGTGTTTTTCCATTGTTGTTTCACGGTAGGCGGGCGAAACTAGTGCGCTAGTTCGCTTTTAAAATCAAACAACCAATCAAATTGCAAAGATCTGGTACGCCATCCTAATTATTAATCGACTTCAATCACTTATACTTTACGAACTAATTAATATTTAAACTTTTTTTTCACTAATACTCATTAATTTAAGTATATTTTCGCATTATTAGATGATTAAAATTTGACTATGGTATAGTACTCCCATCCATCTAAAAATATTTAATTCATTTCATTATATGAAGTAAGCACAGACATATGCGTATAGAAATCTTTTAAATATTGCACACATTTGTCTGTAAACGCATATTCATTTCTCATCTGTTACATACGTCAAATAAATACGTTAAATTCATGAAATTAAACTTTGTTCATACGACAAAAGTGGAAACGTGACAGATTATCAGTATTTAGAATGCGTACACGTTAACAACAAGCCTGTTAACGTGTTCACTCGATTCTGCAATGAAGTATTCAGCGGCATGCAAAATATTCATTTTTCTCTTACCTGACGATTGATGACGCTTGTACTTATCATGTACGCACTCGATAATTTTTCACTATTGCGGACTCGATTTTAGTTTTGATCAATCAGAGGGCTAAAATTGTCACCTATGTATACCTATTTATAATAGCACAAAAAGTGACCGCAGTAGTGCTCTCTTCACATTAACTTTGAGAGCCTGTGAGGTGACGTCTGGTATGCGCTCTCAACGGTACAGATATATATTATCATTACCGAAACATGCCAATAAAAAGAAGCAGAAATAAATTAAATAAAAGATGTTTTTTTTTTAAACGAACTTAAAAAGAAATATAACTCTGAAGTTGATTAAACTACACGCGTCCCCCTAATTTTGCCGGTATGTGTATTAATCTTCTAAATGTTTAACACAATGGTCTTCCTTCTTCGTCTGTTAGATGATATAGAGTGGCCAGATACTGAAGACTGGGTGGTGCAGCCAGAAGCGAAGGATCTCATTACTGCGTTGTTGCAACATTCACCTCGTGATCGACTAGGAACAGTCGGTTCGCATGAAGCCAAGGAACACGTATATTTCGCTGGGCTCGACTGGAACTCGCTCTTGAGACAAAAAGCAGAATTTGTACCTCAGTTAGAAAACGAAGAAGACACGAGTTATTTCGACAGTGAGTAGAAAAAAGATCATCGTCGTATCAAAGAACTTTTTTTTTTTATTTTGTAGTTCTAGACAATCCAAAATGGATCCTTTTTATTATATCCTTTGAGTCTTTCCTCTCATCCTAATTATTTATTAACAAAGGTAAATCATACATATGCAGTCCCGGAAAATTTATCCCGGCGAAAATTTACATATTTTCTTGTATTTTTTTTTTTAGGTCGAATAGATCGCTATAGCCACGAACTGGGCGACGATACGGATGACACGGACGATTCCCCAGTATTTGGGCTGTTCTCGTCTTGTTCTGCAAATTATCGCAAAGTACAAAGTTCGAGAATAACCAGTACTACGGAACACGCTGTCTCTGATAACAAAATAACTGCAACTATCATACCTACGACACCGGAGACTCCGGATGTCTCAGTTCCCAAATTTAAGATTAAAACTTCTGGGTTGATCACGCCTGATAAAGAGCATTCTGATTCGCCATCAATCGAACATCGAAAAGTAGGGAAAAAGGTAACTATGAATTTATGTATATATTCCTCATTGGTACAGCATTATGCGATGTATCGGGTAGTGACGATTAGGATTGAACAAAGTGATATTAGTTTTCTGCCTCTCATGTTCATTTTACGGCAAAAACTGTATAGACAAAGTTGTACAGAATTAGAATTGCATACAAAACTGTTATTACATTTTTTTGTTTTTAGTTTGTTTACGATGAAAAAAAAATCAAAAGTTCCGTTAGTGAAATATTCGTTTTAAGTACAAATATTTGGGTTTCGGCATTTTCAGACGTTCAAAACTAGTTCTGGGCCTCGATTTTGTAACTTTCAATTCTACTAGATTTCAAATTCGACTAGAATTGAGATTATTCTTCACTGTTTCACAGAGTAGATTTCAATTTAACTGATCTGGAGCAGTAGAATTCGTTTCTATCGTTTATGTTTGATATTTTTTTGTTTACGTTTAGATTGAAAAGTTGAGTTTTAATCATATTTGTATCAATTATTCTTTCCCAATTCTAGTAGAATTTGAAATCCAGTAGAATTTAAAGTTACAAAATTGAGACCCTGGGCAAATTTTTCGGACAATGCTCGAATTTGGATATAGAGTGTAGTAAACGAGGTCTGTCTAAAAAGAATCCGACCTGGCTGGGAATAAAATATTGCGTACTTAACGGCGTTGAAACCCTAATCCCCTTCAAAGTTGTCCCCTTGCGCCTTTTCACATTTAGCCTACCGATCCTTCCACTGCTGGAAACACCTCTAGATGCCTTCTTTCGGAATAGTCTGCAGTTCCGCCGTCGCGTTCCATGTTATTTCTTCTCTACTCACAAAACCGGATTCTTTCAGTGGCCTCTTCAATTTCGGAAACAAGCAGAAGTCACAAGGAGCCATGTCTGGAGAGTAGGAAGCTTGGCGAACGACTGGAATTCAATTTTTCGTCAAGAAAGTCTGGATCAGTTTTTCGTCGTCCAGCGGTGTGGTCTTTCACGTCAAGCTTTATCACGGAAACGGCGGAGAACTTATTGATAGAACTCTTTCGTCACTGTTTGTCCTTCCGGTGCGTATTCTTGGTGTACAATTCCACGGCTATCAAAGAAGACAGTCAGCATCACCTTGATTTTGCTTCGCACTTGTCGCGCTTTTTTCGGCCGTCAGGACGAGGGATGCTTCCATTGCGATGACTGTGCTTTTGTTTCCGGGCCGTATCCGTAAACCCATGATTAAATATCACGGTGTTCAGACACTCAGGATCAGCGTTGGCAGTGTTCAGCAAGTCCTGTGAAACGGCAAGGTGGAGTTGTTTCTGTTCTTCCGACAGCAGCTTGGGAACAAATTTCGCAAAACTGCGCATGTTCAAGTTCTCACGTAAAATTGCATGCGCGGTATCTTTACTTCAACCTATTCAGCAATCTCCCGTACGTACAAACGACAATCTTCCATTACGCGATTTTGCACCCACTCAACAAAAACTGCACCGCGAGCGGTTTGTGGTCTCCAAAAACACTAGTCACTCCATCGATGTGCAGCCATTTTTTAATCGGTTGAACCACTCTGTACACCACCAACACCCCCCCCCCCCCCGCTCCATGGCATCATCTCTAAACACCTGGCGAATCTTACGAATTATTTCGCTTTGAGAGTCACCAAGCTTTTGAAAAAACTCGATGTAGCATCTTTGCCGAACACGTTCATTCATTATTTTGCGCGGGAAAATTGAAGGTTGGATTCATTTTAGATAGGTCTTTTGGCTTACTTAATTTGAAATTTCTTTTCGTACGAACCTCGCATTATTCGAACTTATTAAAGTGATTTGTTTGTATTTTCTAGCAAATTTCTCTAGATTTGAGTAAAACATTTAGCACACCAGAGTCATCTCAAACAGACAGCGACGACGTATCACCGCAAATACAACGAAAAAGACGAACCGGACATAACAGGGATATGCTGCCGCGCTTTTCTATTTCTATTGAAGATGAGCATAGCAGGTGAGTTAGCATAAAAAATATATACTCTTTATACAAGCACTTTTAACAGTTTGTAATAGATTGTAGCATGTCAACAAAATATTTCTGTATTAATAAGGCAGTAGAGTAATTGAGATCAGTTTGCTATCCAACAGCCTTGAAACCGGTACGTCCTCATCTGAAAACACCAGGGAGCTGTCACCTGTGAACAGGAATCAAAGCAACCCTTCGACTACGAAACATCGCTCCCGAGCAGTCGTTAAAAGTGCTTCAGCTTCTGGATTGTCTTTGATGATTCCTTCAGGTAATATTTTTATTAGAATCTGTGTTTAGAATTATACAAAGAGTTAATCTTAAATAATAATAATAAAATCAAAAGAAATGTCAAATCTGTTAGATATGTCAGAAACAACAAACACAAATTAATGTTTTATTTGTCATGGCACTCTAATAATTGTTTTTTTCAGGGGAAGAGTTCCAGGCGACACCAGTGGGCATACATTCGCCTAGTGGTGGTGGAGGATCCAGTACAGCTAGTTCAAGAGATACATCCCCCTGCCGAGAACTTTCTCCGTTGGTAACGAATTTAAAACCGCCAATAATTATCCGAAGAGGTCCAAGGGGCTTCGGATTTACGGTCCACACTATTAGAGTGTATTATGGGGATACTGACTTCTACACCATGCACCATTTAGTAATGGTAAGAAAATATTCAGATATTTTAAAAATACGGACATAAGTTACGGATTTGCGTTCGGTACAATATTCAAGGGTTTTTCTATGAAAGCCGAACATTTGATTTTTGGGAAACAAAAATCTCATTTCAAAACCGTTCCTTGTATAACTGGCAACTTTCTTTATACATATAATTATCAGGTTGATGCAAAAGTTCGTAGCGTTACTATTGAATTTAAAATTTATTTTTCATAATAGAGAAAATACATGAACTAATCAGTCATTGTTTACGATTGCCTGCCAATGATCTGGCATTTTTTAATTTCACTTCTGACGAAATCCGATGATTTGGAATTAAAGAAGTCGGCAAGTCAAAATGGCCCTCCTTAAAATGAAAAAACTGTTTTCGTCCTGTACTTTCCCCAATCGCGTTCTCTGTGTATACGGCACAAATAGTTCTAGCGTCATCCGATGCCTTAACTTCTCTGTTAAACTCATATAAAAGGATATGTCGGAAATGCTCGTTTTTTTTCTACTTGACGCTCCATTTTCAACAATAATTTACATAATTTTTGCACAAATTTGCAAATTCAATTATGCAATTAAACAATAGTTTAACATTAAAACAACGTTGACAAAATATCTAACAAATTGTTTTCTAAGGCACACTTATCCTAGAAACTAAAAATGCTACGAACTTATGCATCAACCCAATATTTTGTGGATCCTTCATTTATTAAAAAATAAAAAATCTGGACTAGTTTGAATTTTGAAGAAATTTTGCAGGACGTAGCTTGTGTGTTTAAAAAAATAAAATCCCGAAGAGGTGTGGTTTAAAGTTCGGGACCAATTAAATTACGATTAGGCGTGGTTTAATACTACTAACGTTCGGGCAAAAAATAGAAAACCCGAACGCAGGACCATTATTGCACGCTTTACTTAACTTGAATATTTATCTAAAAACAACAATAACCTCACCTAATGCACGAAATTCGGCCCTAATTTTTTAAACTTGAATTTTGTGCATTAAGTTAGACAATGTTGAAGTGTATTTAAAGAAATTGCGTAAACCGCGCCTATTCAGGATTTTATTTTTTTCTAAACGATCCCGCGTTCTGTACTGTAGACACTTTCAATTTTGCATTTACCCAATGAAATAGAATTATGAAATGAATAAGGAATCGATGTTTAAAAAATAAAATTATGTCGGGACACACGACGGAAATTAATGAACATTAACAGCGAAGTAATGATCATGTCAAACTTCATGCCGTGGAATGTGCCGATTGTGGTTAAAGGTTCGGAAACGTTCAGTTCTCATCGCTTACAAAATTGAAATGGAATGGCAATTGATACTTCTTTGGAGCTTGAATTGAAGGTTAGAAATTCGTTAGAAGAATTCTCTGAATCAAAAAAATGGAAATAGTTCAAATTATCTTGAAATGAATGAAAATTTCGCGAAAAATGTCGGAAATGTTCTCTTTATCGAATAGATGAATTTGGAAACTTGAAAATTGACAGTAAATGATTAATTTAGTTTTTGTAGAATTAAAAACGTTACACCTGTATTTTTCGAATTTTCTTTGGATTTGGCCGAAGCTTGTTGCTTATAATGTGATGCGACCGAAATAGAATGATATCGCGCCATAACTCAGAAACTTCAGTGGACTTGTCCTATTCTTTCGGGAAACCCTTCATTTATATATCAATTAAATCAGTTTATTAAGTGAATTATTTGTTATCCAGGCCGTAGATGAAGGCTCCCCCGCTTTTGAAGCAGGTTTGCGCCCAGCAGACCTAATTACTCACGTAAACGGCGAAGCAGTTCAAGGCCTTTATCACACCCAAGTTCTTCAACTCCTTTTAGGAGGTGTCGAACACGTTAGTTTACGCGCCACACCTCTCGACCAGACGTCTATTCAAAGCGGTGGTCGAAAACGAGAACTTTGGCAAAGTAAACTTGCTAGACGAAGTCTGCACAGGCAGAGAAAACAAAAACGTGAATCAGACAAAAAACGGAAGACTAGTTTGTTTAGAAGGATCAGTAGTAAACGAGCGAGTGTTGAAATACAACAAATAGCAGCCGGGATATCTTCGCCTATTGTTACTCCGAGTAGAAGTTTTCAATCGTTTCCAAGATCTCAAGAAATTAATCCAGCGTCGCCTGTTTTGAGAGCTCCTCCTTTAAACAGATCGTCATTGTCTCCGTCGGAGAGTTACAACCATTCCACCAGTACTTCATCTCCGTCTAGCTCACCGAGTTCATCAACACCTCCAAATACTCCTTCGTCTAACAGCCGTAATAACAGTAACAAACACTATCAACGTCCTTCGACTTTACATGGGTTGAAACACAAATTACATTCGACTTCATGCGCTAAAAGTCTTCACGCAGCTAATCCTTCCTGTCCAACAAACGTCCCAAATAGGAGGAAATCAGTAGGACATATTCCTTTGAGTCCCTTAGCGCGAACTCCTTCTCCGAGTCCTTTGCCCTCTTCTCCGACGAGATCGCCGAGTCCTTTAACTTTTCCAGTAGGACATCAACCGGGAAGCTCAAACACAACTCAATCGTATAGTCCTAGTGCGGGAAGTACCCCAACTACGACTGTGTCAGGGCAAACGAAAAAAGGATTCGCTAGACCAAAAGGCGCAGAGCCAGGATCGCCCCTTTTAAGGCGCGCATTAAGTCCAGATCGATTGCACCCTAGAAGCGCAGAAAGCAAATGCACTTTGATAAGTCCACTATGTTGTGCTTCTTCTGGCAATCCCCCTGTTGTTAAGGCAACACCCAGGGGGAATACAGGCACTGTTTGGAGGGCAACTACGTCGGCGGAAAGGGACAAGGAGCACCAGGAGGCTGAAACAACCGTCCAACCTACCGAACCTACTCCAGCAGAGAACAGACTATCCTTGAACCTGTCAGGACCTGGGGAATTGCTTCCCAGGATAGCGGAGGAGAAGGATTCTCCGACGAACAACAGTCAAGAGAAGACAGTCAGTAAGTAATACGTAAAACGTACAGACAATGTTAGATAGCGAGCACTGTAATCAAGTTTGTTTCTTTAGATGCACTCATGTTACGAGAGTATAAGTGTTTTAATTTGTTATCTCGGAGTGGCAGAGTATTTCACATTAGTATTTGTTATTCGTATTGTGTACCATGTTTCTTGGTATTTGTTGTTTATTTTTAAACTGCAAGAAATTGACATTTTTTCGTCATTTCGTTATTATTGTATTTTTGCTTGAAAATATCTAAACAAATTTATTTTCGTTATGCATGCTAGTAATTTATACATGTTTATGAATTACTTTAAATAATCTAAATCATATAATTTAGGATATATTTTCATTATTGTATTTTGCTTGAAAATATCTAAACAAATTTATTTTCGTTATGCATGCTAGTAATTTATACATGTTTATGAATTACTTTAAATCATATAATTTAGGATATATTTTCTTATATACATTTTTTGTTTTGTTAGTAATTTTGATTTCGTACATTTCATGTATTTTTGATTAAAAATATATTGAAATTTATATAATAATCGTATTAAAAGTGACACTTTAATGATTTACTATTACTGGGGCTTACTTAAAAGTGAAGAGTAGAGTGCGTATACGTTAAGATCAAGCTACGTCATCACTTTGTTCTGCTTATCCACGGAAATGTTCAGCGGCAGGCACAATAATTTTTTTCTCTGTTAATATTTTTTTTGTTAAAACAAATTATTTTTAATTAAAATATGGATTTTTTCATTGAATCATTATCAAATACAATAAACCATTTCTAAAACGACTTTTGAACATTTTACAAATATCGGAGAACGTGTTAAGTTTCTTTTATTTAGTTTTCAAATTTCTTAAATTTTTCAGCCCCCGTATATTAATCACTGTTCAAATAAATTTTCAGTTATTTATGTTCGTATTAATATTATACAAGCTATGTATCTTAATAAAGTATCGTTAAATAATTCGAATACATTTTTTTGTATAGGTACGATATATTTTTCACATTTACATTTTATTTTAGTTTATTATATATTGCTTGGGCAGCTGCTTATGTTCCTAATTTTTTTTTTTGTCTAAAGTTTCTTGATTAAGGAATAAAATGGATAGAAACTAATGCT
Organism: Harpalus rufipes; assembly: GCA_951394225.1. Taxonomy (NCBI): domain Eukaryota; kingdom Metazoa; phylum Arthropoda; class Insecta; order Coleoptera; family Carabidae; genus Harpalus; species Harpalus rufipes. The sequence continues at coordinate 33,294,843 of OX596278.1, read as the reverse complement.
GCTTATTACAAAATGTATTTTCTATTAGTTATTACATTTCTTGCAGTACATTTCATATTTCTATACAATATGGAGTAAAACATACTAAGAAACAATTTTCTATAAAAAATTCATGCATTTATCAATATATCTATTGTGATCTACTCTATCTATGACTATTTTATAATTTGAATTGTTAGTGATTGCAGAACCAGAAATATCTGTGATACTAAATTTATGAATTGAATTTAAGATCGGACAAAGTTTTGATTATATTTAAGTTTAAACTTAAGAAATTATTATTTTTCTATTTGTGATCTTATAAAAATGCTTTAGTATGATTCGGAAATGATTTCTGGTTCTTTAATCAGTGATGGTTCATTATTAAAATAGATATTGTTGCTCAGTTGTATAAATTGTATATTTTATTTTTCACTAACTGTTTATTTGCCGGTGCAGAATTCTTACTAAATGCAGTTAGTATATCCTTAAATTGGTACAAAAATTGAATTTAATGTTTTTAAGATTGTGAGCGCGAGTGACTGTAAATGTGAATGATTTCTAAATTTTCTGTAAAATGGGACTCAGCGATTATTTATTACATTTGCCTTCTTATATTTTTACATTATTTCGCAAATTTTACAAAAGACAAATATTTAGGTTTAAAGTTGTACATTATCTTTTCATGATTTGTATATAAGCTTTGTTTATTTATTATTTTATACCGTATTTTTACCTGGTAGCCTAATCGCTAGTGCTCATTATTCTGAAAATTGTAGATTTTAATTATAAATGTGTATGTATTGTGAACTAGTTTAATAACAGAACATCTCAGGTTACGAAACGATGAAATTCTATTAGTTCGAATGGGTAGCGATTCATTTTCAATAAATAAATTCATTTAACTCTTCATTATTATATACAATTATTGCCTACATCAGAACAAAAAAAAATAGTGCCCTGATTCAATATTTTTCAGCCGTGGTGTATGTATTTATTGTGTACTACATATTAATGTCTTCAAATCGTACACATTTATCTAAACGGATAAACGGAACTAGCACTATTGTTTTCCAGGCGAAACTAACTACAAAACTGCATTTATGTATAGGTACGTTAAATGAATTTATATACAATTTTTGACCCATAATTATCCGATCTTTGAAAATATTTGTAGAATCAATGGATTGAATGACCAAAAATTTTGAACCTTCCTGAATAAAATAATTCTTGAATATGGCCTAATGTTTACAAAATAATATCGAGAATAAATATAAATATTGTTTGAAATGCGTCTAAGTAAATTTGAAACTACCGGGTGGTTAGCGGTGAACATAGAGATTTGACATGGGATTTTAGTTTTGCAAAATTGCCTGGTTTGTTGATTTTACGGCAAAAACTGTAGAGTGCAAAGTTCACAATTAAAAGTTCCATATAAAACTATTTTTACATGTTGTTTCTACAGTGTATTAAAAAAACTAACTCGGAGTTAGCTATCAACAAAGAAAGGTGCGAAAAATTTCAGTAAACGTACAAATAGAGTATGAACATATAAATCACTAATACGCCACTGACTTGAAATTAATTTTGTGCTTAGCCATCTGAAGTAGGGGTCGCAATTTGGTCTTCTGCGCATATCTACCTCTCGCCATCACTCGCGACGAGCACTGTATGTCTCAATTTAAAAGTATTTAATTAAATGGCAATTTGATACGAGATATTGTCAAAAATGTTATCTAAAGAAATCAAAGCTTTTCTTCTGAATCTTATTTTAGTAGTGGATATAAATTAGAAAATGGCGAATGCAATATTCTGTTTCTTTATTATCTTCTCTCTTTAAAATTCCGAGTTTTTTTAACACACTGTAGTTTTTTCACAATTTTTAATTCTGAATAACTTTGAATTCTACAGGTTTTTCCGTAAAATGAACAGTAGAGTAGGAAATTAAATAAAACAAAAATCTCTATGTTCAGCTCTAATCGCTACCCCCCGGTATGTCTTAATAAACAATTCAGAAAGGTCTCCAATAATTTTATCATCTTGAAAATAAATGCGAAATACTTTCCTATATCGAATAATTATGTGTCGTACATCGTAGATGAAAAGTCCGACAAAAATCGCTAACATTCACTGAAAAGACATAATAGAAATTTTGTTTCTTGCCAGATAGTGAGTTAGTATTACACATGGAAGTGTTACGTTCAGTAAAACTAGACTAATGCTTTCATGCTTCAGTCTTGATGTATCAAATATTTATCATAGAACCCGGATAACATATAGTTACAGTAAATGTCAATTGTAATCCAGTAAATGTGCATTATTTATTTCATAGTATTTGATTCTCTGAAGGTTACATTGCTCATCTGAATTGAAAAACTGTTAAGGAGGTATTTATTATATGTTTATATGAATTAAATACTGCTGTATTTAAACCGCCCTATTATTGCAATATGTTTCATGTTGATTCGAACACGAATAGAACCAAAACTGTTTTAAAGCATTTTCATTATTACTTAATTATAATATTAACGTCTGCCTAGAATAATATCTATAATATATTACATTTTTATGAGCAAGTAAAATTTGCTCTACATATGAAATAAAGTAAAAGAAATAAGCTAAAATACAAAACTTTTTTTAAATGCTATACGCAATTATGCTTAATCAGGTTGTAAAGTCTTAAATTTTTTTCTTTGTTTTTTTTATAGTCCAACATTGCGGGTTTGGATCCACCATAAAACTTAAGCCTCAGAGCCGGTTTATTTATAATACAAGGTGGTAATAGGAACTCTTGAACATGAAACTCATTTTTTTATTTTTTGCTTCTCTAATTATTTTAGGTAAAAAAACCTCAATTAAATGTTGTAGAGCATAAAATTCTACATCTGAATCAACAAGCAAAATTAATTTTGCTTGCTTTGTAAAGGCAGAAATTAGGTTTGAAAATATCGAAAATTATCCTAAAAATAGCGATAGCCATGGAATTAATATATATAAATTAACAAATGTTGAACATCACGTAGCAATAAAAACAGAAAAAGGTCCATTGAAACAAAAATCAACGAATGGTAACGATTTATTTGTTAAAGTAGGTTAGTTTATTTAATTGTTAATTGAACAGAAATTACACATATCAAATAAAAAGAAAGTAAGCTAACTTGGGAGATAAACCATTTCTCAAGTTAGCTTACTTTCTTTTTATTTGATATGTGTAATTTCTGTTCAATTAACAATTAAATAAACTAACCTACTTCCATTCCATGGCTATTGCTATTTTTAGGACAATTTGGCCATTATTTATACCTAATTTCTGTCGTTACAAGGCATGCAAAATGAATTTTCCTTATTGACTTAGGTGCAGAATTTTATGCCCTACAAATTTTATTTGACATTTTTTAGGGAATAATTAGGGAAGCAGGAAATTACGGAAATATGATTTTCATGTTAAAGTCCTATGGTCGGGAGTTCCAACCTCCACTTGTACATTAATTTACAATATAAATAAATATAATTAGTTAGTTGTCATCTAACAGTTATTTGAAAGTTATTTTTTTGTTATTTCCCTTCACAGATGGGGGTCTTGAGGTTTATGACTTTTGTTAAATTTTTTAGTGTACATATAAAATTAACAATACTTCTAATTTCTTCATATCTGCTTGGTATATTGTTTGCAGGTGTAAAATTAACAGATTTTTTCGGTTTTTCTATTAAATTTGAAGTTGATAACTTTTTGATGTTTGCTTTGTTATTAATTAAAAAATTAAGTTCCTGTTTGACTATTGGGGACTTAATATCACAACTTAACTAAAATTAATTCGTCTGACAGTATTGTATAGTATTTGAAATAGATTAAATATTTTAAGTAATTATTTGAAATATTTTAAAATAAAAGTATTTTGGATTTTTAGTTCAAATACTTTTTAAACGTATTTTATATTTTAATACATTAAAATACTATTATTTATATGAAATACTAATTTTCAATATTTGAAATATTTTTTTATTTGAAATACAAACCTTGCGTCCTATGTGGTCTGTTTGTAATATAACATAAAATAATTCCCTAACTTTTCTTGAAATAAAAAATTGCCTATGTTAATGTAGGAGTTTCTTTTTAATATAAATTTAAAAAAAAACATTTTTACAATACAGTAAAATTTTAATTTTAAAATAATTAAAAGTAAAAGTATTTGAAATAAGTATTTGAAATATACCAAAAAATAATTCTATTTTATAAACCATTTGAAATACTTTTATTTAGTATTTTATACTTGGTATTTTGAAATACGTTTTTTCAAATATTTTATACAACACTGGTTTGACACAGGCGATCCTCGTAATTTTTGTTTTAAAATGTCGAATTTGTTAATTTTTGGTATTTGAGGAGTCGAAATTTTATCATTTTTAAGATGACAATTACATTTTAAATCTATTTTTTCTATAAGTTCGTTAAAACGCATCCTGATTTTTTTGTTTAGATCGTCAAATTTGTTAAACTAGGCAAAACAATTAACAAGCATTTTGTTATGTTTTTTGTTTAGTTCATCTAGTTCTTCAAATTTGTTAAAACGTAATGTCGATTTTATAGTCAAAATTTAACTATCTTATAAGAAAGTGAAAATATTCATAAATTAATGAGTATTAAGTTGGATTTATAAATCGCACAGCGCACAAAAATAATTTAGCACAGCATAGCATAGCACAGAATTTATTTGGGGGATTTATAAATCGCATAGAAACATAGTGTGACATGAAGTAAAAGAAGTACTGTGTTAATTTATATGAAGTTAAAAGAAAAGTGTGGTTGACGTTTTTGTTTGTTTTTGTAAGCTATATTTTTTACATTTTTATTCGTAATTATGGACGAGGAATTTTTTTTAATATGTACAGCGACATTGTGTCTGGCGTCGTTGTATTTTTTATATTTAAAAAAAAAATACGGAAAAATAGACAATTTAAAACCCGATTAACAAATCGTAACCGAAAAAAGTCTGGATTTTATGAAGTATATTTTAAAAATATGAAGCAAAACGATGCTGAGAACGTAAACATAAACAGATATTACAGCGCTCTCATAGAGTAGTGGCACTTATTTCAAATACTATAGGTCGAACATCACGAATTACAACGAACACAGGGAAATGAACATTGGCCAATGGACCTTTTACATTTTTATTGCACCGTGACGTAATTTTTCAATACACCACGTAGTGAAATTTTTATGAACTAGAAATGAGTAGGCACCATGTTGTCAAGTAAAATGATTAAAAGGACAAGCATTTATTTTTGATAAAAAAATATTTAAGCAACACAAATCTAAAATTAGTTTGACTTTGATTGTAAAGAAATTATTAATAAAGACAAAACAATTTATTTAAAAATAATAACAATAGTTTTATTCTTGTTTGTAACTTTCTTAATAACAAACTGGCAACTACGCAATTATCTGTCACTTTATGTGGTGTTTATTTCGCGTCTTTAGAACATATAACCACGTTTCTGATTCCCATTTACCCTTCCTCTCGTCTTGAAATATTTATCATCACAAACGCTTTGTGTGAATTTATTTAATATAGTTACATTCCTATTTCCGCCATTTCAAATTTTGTTTGAAATATATCTGGCCTCCTCTATGCGCAAACAAACTACATATATGTCATTTTTTCTCTATCTCTCTCTTTTCATATAAAAGGTCCATTCCTGTGCTGTGCTAAATTATTTTCCGGGCGGCGCTATGCGCTGTGCGAGTTATAAATGGATGTACGTATTTCCATGTTTAAATTCTGTGCTATGCCATGCTAAATTATTTCTGTGCGATTTATAAATCCACCTCTAGTGAAAAAAAAGAAAAAAATATATTAATTCGTTCGCAAAGTACAAGTGATGAAAGTTTGCGTAACGAACATGTTCAAAGCAAGTTGATTGGTTGCCTGATTTTAAAAATGAGACGCGCGTTCATTGGTGACGCATGGAACGCCACGCGCCAAATTCTGAATTTCAAAAATGAATATCTCGCTTCTTACACATTATTTTAAAATCGCGTTTGCTCTAAAATTCTTAGTTCATACTGTTCTTTGGTTCATCAAATCATTTAATAAGTATCGCACCGATTCTGGAATTGACTGCAAGTTTTATAGGTCCAAAACCAGGGCGTCGAACCCGAACCTGAACCGAACCATACCGGAACCAAACCGTACCATTTTAGCGAACCCAAAACCAAACCTGATATATTTTTCAGTTGAACCCGAATCAGATATTAAAATTCAGGTTTCGGGTTCAGCTCCGGTTCAGGTTCATTTTCAGTTTGAAACGTAACCGTAATACAGGCGATCATCGACGTCTTCGGCATCTTCTTTGCTGCCTGTGTTGATTGTTCGTGAAAATTGTGTTCGTGTACTTGTCTTTTGTTGCATTATAAATTCCGGCTCGCATTTTATTTTATTTTTCTATATAAAGATTAGTTATTCCAAAAACATTAATTAATTTTTCATTAGGTCAAACCGAACCTTAATCCGAAACAAAACGGTAAATTTTATTAATGCTTGAACCAGAACCACTCTCAAACCCATCTCTCAAAAAAACAAATTAACCTGAATTTGAACCGAACCCAGTTTTTGGCGGGTTCGATGCCCTGTCCAAAACTATATAATGTAACTCATATTTGGTTTGAAATATAGGGGTCGTTTTTGGTATACCTGGTTAAAAAATTGATCCTGTGATATTTAACTCTCATTTTAAAAATAAAAAAATGTTTTTCAATATGGTAGTGTTTACTCTTAATCAAAGCTGATTAAGGGATTAATCTATGGCTAAAATAACAAATTCAATTGTTTTTAATCATACCAATGTATTTTTAAATGGTAGTCATCGTAATTAGTTAGCTAGGTGACTAAAATTTTAAGTATAGCTCGTGTCAATAGAGAAGGGAAATGTGCAGAAACCAATATTCGTCCAGTCGAATTCAGTTCGAAAAAAGGGGTGTTACGAAATGATTAATATTTTAATGTTCTACTGCGCATATTTTCTCCTTCTCTATTGACACGAGCGATATATTATTCTAGGCAGGCGAAATGAGTAACAAATAATACGAATTGGTTGTGCACATTGCTTTAAAATATTTATTTTCTTCTATTTCGTGTTGCTTTTTTGCAACTTGGTATGTAAATATAGTATATATGAATTGTTAAACCGTTGTGTCATATATTTAACGTAATGCTAAAATTGTTTCTATACTTTCTATATAAATAAATGTTTTGCAGTTTGCAAATAAAATTTATGTTCACTTCAAAGAGTAATCTCTCCGCACTTAGGAGTTTCTGTTCGCAGTTTTTGTACATTATTTATAGAAACTTCAAGTTTTCTAAGGTCTTAAGCTTGTATGAAATGTTTATATTTTATTCCAAGTTGTTAAGTATTATGTGTACAATACTTTGCCGAAAAGATATCATTATGGATTCATTCAAAATGACATGACACAATGTTATTGTGTTCTTCTGGTTTATTAAATGTGTAATACGTATGACGTATGTTCGTTGTATGGTTAAAGAGAGAATAGTGAACATTGCTGTAATTTGCGATAAATAAAAATGACGTTAAACACTCAATTGTATCCTTACAATATCCATTTCCCATATTCTTGTGCGAATTTTACAGACAAATTATGGTGTCTGCAATTTCAACGAGACCGGGGATCGATTCTGGATCATCCAGAGTTATTATCATTACTGATATCAATGTACAAAACAGAATGGCATACCTAGCATCGGTAATATCCCGTGATAATATACAGTGGCGCACAAAATTGTTCGTACACTTTCATCAGTAAAATAAAAATGATTTCCAAGAAAGAAATTCATTAAAAAAATGATCATAGTCTTCTGTCGATATTTCAGAATCAAAATTGAGACACAAAATTATTCGTACGCCTACGGTTATAAAATTATTTAACACAAAATACTAAATTTTTATATTTATTGATGCAACCATTGGCTTTAATTACAGTTTCCAGTAGCCTAGGTATTAATTTTATAAAATTAGATCATATGGAAAGTGAAATTTTTACCCATTCTTCAGTCAGATTCGTCTGGAGTTGTTAAATAGTACAAAATGTTATTTTGCGGTGTCGCCTGTCGGCGAGATCTTTGTTAGGCCAACTATTTTTTTTATTTGTGATCAGTGAGGGAGATGTTGGTGAACAGAAAACACAGAGTTGTTTGGTTTGTTGAGTTTTTACGCAAATAAAAGTTATATACACAGATTCACACATAAGTATTTATAAGCATAAAATAAAAGTTTATCAACAAAAATTATAAACGTCACCCCAAAAATACAGGTTTGTCAACACATGAATATAAGGCACGTTCACTCCGCACTTGTGTCCAAAAGTGTCCTTATACGGGGATAAAGGGGCGAATGTCTGGACTGGGCGTGTTCACTGTAAGCCCAGCGAACTACGTCCAATCGTGGGTCGACTCGGCTGCGATCCACGGTGTGGTACCGGTGGGGTGTGGGCGAGACCGGGATTAGATGTTAACTGCCTGCGGTCGTCGGGGCGGCTCTCGGCGTCTGTTGTCGGAAGCGTTTCGGCAGTGGTTTTCTTGGTGAAACCGAACGGGGTCGCTTACGGGGACTGACGCGGATCCTGCTTTGCCGCTGGGTGATTGTGTATCACACTAAACGGGTCCATTCAGACTTCGAACATGCGCAAATTGAAAAAAGGGACAGGTTGAAATAGAAACATATTTCTGCACTCTGATGTCGACCACGCTGAGAAGGTGGCATCAGCGGTATATTTTCTAATACATATATGACTAGAGCGCTCACTGCCATAAAATCGTGTGGCCGGGTTTACTATGGACCCGTTTAGTGTAATGTCACGAAGGTTTTCAAACAAGAAAATGGCGTTAATAAGGCGGTTGCTATGCTACTTCAGGATTTGACGTTATTGACAACTGATAAGCTGCGACATGACATCTGGTGGGAAAAATATGAACTTTCCGATTTGGTACTATATTGTGACAAGATTGTGACTGTATGCTTGAGTTACATGTGGTTTGATCATTTGATGTGAATAAAAATGGGAAAAAGTCGTACAAATTGTTGTATATTCTGACGTCACTCTCAAGATCTGGTCGAGACACAGGCATTGGGTTTTATAATTTTCCGAAACATGGCCAAAATAAAGTTAAAATTACGACAAGAGCAACTGTTGAAATGGATATGGATCGACGAAAAGCATGGGAATATGCAATTTGTAGTGCAAAACAAATAACAAAACATATGAAAGTTTGTTCTCGTCATTTTAAATCGAATAATTACATATTTCGTGGTCTTTATCTAGCTTTACACGTGCATTCTGCACTAATAATTTTTAAATTTTCTCTAAATGTATTTTTATTTCATGTGGTTTTGCAGAAATTGCACTGGTTCGCAGACAAAGTGCAAATATTACCCACATTATACCGTCATTTTTTAATACTCCACATAATATTATGTGGTTAGCGTTTATAATTCGCTCACCTGCGATCATCAATGTCGATTGATTAAATACATATAAAATTATAAATACATTTTAACATATCTTCTATAATACATTTAGAAGTAGCTGTTGCTTCCAGAAATCTAAAATGTTCTGTGGTACCAAACCCCATTTTAAGTGAAAAAAATTGCTTTTGTTGTTTGTTTTCATATGTCACAACACTGCGAGTACCAATTCAGAAGCAGCTGATCGGCCCGATGGTGCTGCCGCCATCGGACATGTCAGTTCTCAATAAGTTGTAGAGTTTGTTTGATATTGAAATGGCTCAGAAACATGTAATAAAAGTTTTCTTCTATTGTAAATTATTTTATAGACGATAGAAAATTAATAGAACGTGGTGAAAATGCGGTCGAAAGTGATGATGTAGTCAATATGACAAATAATGATAATTTAAAAATAATAACAAGCATTGTGAATGCCAGTATGAGAGATCGAACGTACAAAGTTGAGGTATGTAAAATAATTTCATATGAATATTGCTCATTGTGACTGAAAATTCATTGCATATAATTTATTTGCAGATTAATATTACATTTATATCCTTGCGGATATTTGGGAGCCAGTCCAGACGGATTGGTAGGCGAGGACGCAATTTTGGAAGTGAAATGCCCGTATAAATTCAGAAACACCGACATAAGGGTAGCACTGAAATGTGATCATTCTTACATTTGTAAATACGATGTGGATAAGGAAGAATTCGTATTAAATAAACATGAATACTGTCACCAAAAGCAGGGACAGCTTCATATAATGGAGAAATCATTGTGTTTTTTAGTTATTTGGACTCCGAACTGCACTATAATTATTGATGTGGATAAAGACGAAGAATGGCATGTAATATAATTATTTTAAAGTCATTTTATCATGAGAAATTTATTCCATATTTATTAAAATAATGTATATTTCTAAAACAATAAATAAAATTGTCTATTTAACAATATATATGTAATTTGTATAAACTTACTGACTACCTATTTACTTTCTTTATAATACATTTCAACTTCTTTGATTAATGGGTATTGAAAATTAGTCAATGCAGCGCATACTTGAAAAATTTTAGTTGAAATTGGAGTCAAGTTTTGAGGAATAATATTTAAAATTTGAAAGGCTTTTATCCTTATTTCTCTTTCCACATGAACTCTTGCACGAGCAATATTTCTAGTAACACTAACTTGCTCCGGCGTGAATTACGTTTCCATTAGAAATGGTGGAATATTTAAAGTTACCCCGGGCGGCAATACATTTGTTATTAAGAACCCTTTGTTAGCTATGATTAGATCTCCAGTTTCAAATAATTTTAAAATTCTACAATTTTTTTATCAGACATTGATCCTGAGTATAGTTTACTAACGTAGGTCACAACCCCATTTGGCGCTACGCCAATTAAACCCTTTAAAGAGTCTAAAATCTAAGGAAAATCTCCCACCACTGTAGTTACGCGGTCAATTTTAAATAACATAGCAACGGTTACCAAGGTGGCAGCCATTTTCTTGTTTGGAAACCTAGCTACGTCATCACTAAACGGGTCCATTTTTAAACAGTGGCTCTGGAACGGTGGTTACCTATTCGAGTAGTACTCAAACAATCGTCAATAAGTTACACAAGGAATATAGAAAACATTTTATTTGAAAGTAGTCATAATAATCATATTATTTTACACATAAGAAAACAATTTATTTGGAAGTAGTGAAAATCATTGTATTTTAGACAATTTTTATTACAATTAAAGAAGAAATTGAAGATGGGATGAAAAAGAAAACATTATTTAAAAAAAATATATTATGCAATAATTAATACAATGTCTACAAAATTTAATATATTACAATTTTTTATACAAAATTGTTTTATTTAATTCTGCACGTACGAATGGACTTCTTATTTTGATGACTTCTTTTACTACTTGAATTTAATGGACATCTTCCAAAAGAGATGTGTAATTATGTTTTGGTATAGAGAAATCTAAAATGTTTCAAAATATTTAATATTTAAATGTACAATTTTAAACATTTTTTTTTGCTGTCATGTGATAGGAAACTAATTGTTTAAAAAAATTATCAGCTTTTTTTTAACAACAAAAATACTTGCAATTTTTAATTTTTATGAATCGTAAGTAATACTTTGCTTATGTTATAACAATAATAGTAATTAATAGTTAATAATATATCGTATAAATAAAATAACGATTGCAATTATTTTGTGAAATCAGTTAAAATTAATTTATCACGAAAATTAAACTTCGTATTTTAAATAATTTAACAAAAAGAAATGAGAATTACATAGAATTAAATAACTTACCTATGAAAATAAAGATTTTTGTATTACATCACATAAGGGAAGAATTGAAATTAAGAAAAAATCGAAGACGGAGCTATATAGCTTAAATACGCGCGCATGCGAATGGCTGGCACGAAAGAGAGAGAGATCTGAGATTAGAAACGG